>OX638142.1:5000-1234680 GCA_951805005.1 Othius punctulatus
AGAAACCAGATCGCGACATTTAGGCCTTGCACAATCAAAAACTCTCATACATTAGTTCCTCGTTAAATGTCTGCATTTGGATATCTGTACAGGCATTATTATATATTTGGAGTTTTTTGTAAAGAATTTGTTGTGTTTAGTTTTGTAGGAAATATCTTGCTTCAATTTGCATATGGATTGACAAGCGCATAATTTTATTAATAATTGGACGTGGCACATTGTATAGTTATTTGTATTGTAAAGTATTGTTTTTCTTTACATTTTTTATTGTTTATTCACACTATTTTAAATGTATTCATCTATCATATAATTATTATTAACATTTATTAATATATTTAATGATTTGTTTATATATGCATAAACTAGTGTCATGTAAATTACAATAATGTTATACAATGCTATAATGCAAACAATAGCCCAAGAAAATATGTGAACTAACATTTCACCCATTTAACTCTCCTGGAATCGAAGCGACTGCAGCACTATCTTGAAGACATTGTTTGCACGGGTATTGTATTTTCTTTATTTTCTTTACGTTTTTTATTGTTTATTCACACTATTTTAAATGTATCATAATTTTTATTATAAACATTTATTAATATATTTAGTGATTTGTTTATATTATAGTGTTTTTCTAGAGATAACTACTATTTGTTTATGTAATTATTGTATAGCGGGAAAGTTTAGTCAATTAATTTAATGAGCTAAGTTGTATTGTTAGCTATAGATTTATTTTATGGTGCTTTTAAATCAATTATCATCGATGTTTCGTACCACGATTGAAAGGTTCTTCAGGATGTTTAGATTATATAACACAAATAACTAACTATGTTACTAAGTGCAAAACGTCGATGATAATCGATTCAAAACCACTATCAAATAAATCTATAGCTCCAATACAACTTAGCTTATTACATTAATTGACTGAATTTCCCGCTATATTATAATTACTCATATATATTTATTTATTAATCCCCTTTTTTTAACGATATGCGCCATCTCGTGGATTTTGGCTGCATTAAGCTATAGTGGCGCCATCTCGTGTGTTCTTTTGTTAAGAAAATGCGCCCTCTATGATTTGCAGGTCCGGCAAGTCATAGAGGGCGCAAACGCGACAAATGTTTTTTTACAGAGAGTGGCCTATCTGTATACACTAGAGAGAGTGGCCTATCTGATATAAGTTGTCTGTGTGTATACATATAATCTGTGCATATAATCTGTGGCACGTGTGGCACTGATCACGACACTGACGAGAATAAAATTCAGTCCATTATTTGATTCAGCCAGCGTTGAAACACCAATGCAAGAGAGAATGAATTCTACTCATTCTAAAGATGAAATAACCAGCTCTGAGAACGAAGGAGTAAAGATTAAAATCGAAAAATGCTCATCCGAGGAGGAAAGCGATGATCCATTAAATACATTTGCTGCAACTCGGGGTATGTTATTGAAGTGAAATTAAATTATATTACCACAGGGCGCTAATTATGATTGTGGTGTAAGGGACTGTAGAATGTTGCTATAGTTTCACATAAGACCTAACTAATTGCATTTTATATTTCATGCGAATACAATTTTTTTGGCATTCTAACCTACAATACTCTACACACAGTCTGGAATCCTAGATAAAAATCTAGGGGAGAATTGGGTAAAACTAGGTGATCTGAACCGAGTATCATTGATATTGCTTTCGGAGATGGTGCTATCTGGCAAATAATAGCTAAACTAATCTCAGCATAGTGTAAATGTATGTTGGCAGTTGCAAGACCGATGTCTAAATACCGAAATTGTCAATGATTCTATCAAAAAAAATATTTTTTTTAGAATAGTTCTTAAAGAATTAATATAAGCTTCCGAAAGCCACAAGAAATCAGAAAGCTATTGATAGAAATCGTTGCATAACAGTAATTTTAAGTTCGTCGCCATACAAGGAAGAATTGATGGCAAGTTCTGATAAAGCCAAAACTCCTCAATGGGCAGCAGTTAAAAGAAATGTGGGACTGGCTCTGGAGGGAATTAACAAGACCAGTCGCCAACCACCTAACCAGAAACCCTAATAAAAAAACAGTTAATCATAACAGACAGTGAAGACGACTTATCATCAGAAGATTATCGGTGAAAATGTGTCATGCTTGTATTTTGACGAACTATACTCAAACTCAAAGTCTGATGAAGGATGGGTCATGTCTCAAATTGTCCGATGTCGCCTGCCCTCACATAGAGGATGATGGTGACCACTATGTTTGTGATTATTTCGTAAAATAAATGATATGAGTAGTTATATTCATCCCAATAATAGTTTGTCAACATTTTGAAATAAAATTCCATTTCTTCTTATTTGTTCCATTTAAATAATTACCTTCCCGGTTTTACCCAACCAGATGGGTAAAACCGAGTACTTTAACATTTCGCAAATTATAATTTATGATGTTTGTGGAAAAATAAGATATCATTAAAACTGTAATAGTGTATCAACTTATCAACACATTTAAAGAACATTTCTCCCTCACAGACAAATTGTTATAAACAATTATGTATTAGATACCTGGTTTTACCCAACTCTACAGTATTTTTTAATACTTAATAAGTTTCATCTGTTGTTGGGAACAACAAATAACATACCCTAGTATTTGTATGATTCTTCTCACATAATCGTCTCTAGCAATGAAAAGGCATCACAGAACAACACAGTATTGAAAATATGTCCCAGACATCTCCTTTTAACATGGGTGGTGTTTGTCTTTCAACAGTGAATTTAGTGCCTAAATATCATGTTTTTACAAGTTACAGAGTATATTTTGTAACAGGGTTAAAATGAAAATTCGATCTACTCGTGGTTCCTCAAGCTCGTGTTTGGAATCTTCCACTCATATCAAATTTTCATTCTAACCTTGTTACAAAATATACTCTGTAACTTGTCTCAAAACAACTAGGATGCCGAATTAACGTTATGAAATTCATGGGAATGTATGTATTTCGTTGAGCATAATTATGGAATATTCATTGTGTCACTTCTAATGGAATGAAAATACATACAAAACACATAAGAAGCAAGAGTTCCAGAATAAATATCTCAAGAGTGAGAATCTTTACTTTCTATTATTAAAAATGATTTCGGAATTATTATATTCACTAATGTTAGTGGAGAAAAAGTTCTTATTTTTACAAATAATTGAAGTTCATAAATCGCCTACTTTTTAGACAAATCTGATTAATTTTTTATTTAATTCATTTGCGATGTCCCACAAAGTAACTGCTACCAGCCTACAGTATTTAATACCCTTTATTCGGGCCTAACGAATACACTAACAGGACATTTGTCCATCTGGAATCTGGGATCAACTAACGCGTCCGCGGTCAAATCATTCCTATTTATACTAAAAATACTCTTCCCCCTTTGTGCCTATGTCATATCCAACCGGAATTCCCCAAAATATTTGCCATGGCCTCGAATAAAAATTATAAATTGTTGTGTTGTGTATATAAATGTTATGATTACTTAACATTCTGGCGTGTGTAAATGTTTTAAAATTATGCCAAACGTCTCAATTAATGTTAGTTGTTTTTTGTGGTTTTATGTTTACCTAATTCATACAAAACATGGATTTCCCCAATCCCATACAATGCTAAATGAGTTAAAACCGAAGTAGCTATGCACTTCTTATTAAATAATTACAACTTTATAATCTGATAATACCATAAATTTATGTTTTTCAGGTATAGAACCACAAATAGGTTCTGTCAATCGCACATCTAACTGGAACTCGAGTGATGACCGTGATTCAGAGGTAGATAAAAGTGTAAATGAGATTTATTCAGTTTCTATATAGCACCATGTATTTTCAGGACAATTATTGCATAGTAAAGACTGAAGAAGAGACGGTGCAGATCAATGAAGTCACACCATACACGTGTGAAATATGTAGCGCTAAGTACGATGGTCCGGCAAGTTATGAGGCGCACTTGGAGGAAAAACATAAAATGTAAGAAAAACATTTATCAACCTGCGCTCAGTAATAGGCACCGAAATGTCAATGTCAAAAATGCCATGGTGCTTGGCCCTTGCTGCACGTCCAGACTGAGATTGACGTACTGTATATCACCAAATATGCATAAGTAAATTTAATGAGTATGTGATCGGGAGAAAAAAGTTTTTTTGTTTCATTGAAAATTACTTAAATTTGTTCAATATAAATTGTTTTGGAATTTTTCTTATTTATTTATTTTTTTTCCAAAACGAATTGATAAAAATCTATTTTTATTATGCCACTAGATTAGGTATTCTATAAGCTTTAAAAAAGGAAGTATCGCAAGGGGGGTGGGGGGTGCCATTTGAAATTTCAAAGTGGTGGTGGCTAGGGAGGAAGGGGTGACACTTAAAATGTATTCTACATTGTTTTTAAACTTCCTCCTCCAAATATCAATCGACGTGTTTTTTTGTTTTATCAAGTTAGCTTGCATTCAAAAGTTATTGAGAGTGGCTAGTTTTTAAATGGACACCCGGTAGATCTGAAAATTGAAAACATTATACATGCACCTTGTAATACTAAGCCTAAAAAGTAGCACTTATTATTACATTACACGAGGGATGACTTCAATTTTATTTCTACAGACACAACATCATCCGCACAGAAGAAAATCCCTACTTCCACACAGGAGAAAAACCTTACAAATGTGATGAATGCACCGTAAGTTTCATTGAAAGTAGTAGCTTGAAAAGGCACAAGAGGATCCACACAGGAGAAAAACCTTACAAATGTGATGAATGCACCGTAAGTTTCAGTGAAAGTGGTAATTTAAAAATGCACAAGAGGATCCACACAGGAGAAAAACCTTACAAATGTGATAAATGCACATCATGTTTCACATATAAAAGTAATTTTAAAGTTCACAAGAGGATTCACACAGGAGAAAAACCTTTCAAATGTCATGCATGCCCCATAAGTTTCACTGACAGTAGTAGTTTGAAAAATCACAAGAGGATCCACACAGGAGAAAAACCTTACAAATGTGATGAATGCACATCAAGTTTTACTCAAAATGGTCATTTGAAAAATCACAAGAGTATTCACAAGAGCATTCACACACAAGGAAGACCTTACAAATGTGAAGAATGCACCTCAAGTTTCGCCTACAGGAGCAATTTGATAAAACACAAGAGGATCCACACAGGAGAAAAACCTTACAAATGTGATGAATGCTCCGTAAGTTTCAGGGACAGTAGTAATTTCAAAAGGCACAAGAGGATCCACACAGGATAAAAACCTTACAAATGTGATGAATGCACATTAAGTTTCACTGACAATGGTAGTTTGAATAAGCACAAGAGGATCCACACAGAAGAAAGACCTTACAAATGTGATGAATGCACCCTAAGTTTCATTGACAGTAGTAGTTTGAAAAAGCATAGGATGATCCACACCAGAGAAAAACCTTACAAATGTGATGAATGCACATTATCTTTCACTAGAAGTAACCATTTAAAATTGCTCAAGAAGATCTACACAGCAGAAAATCCTTAAAAATATGCTGAATGCACAGCAAGTTTTAGTAGAAATACTCAGTTTAAAATGCACAAGAGAACACAGGTTTCACACAGATGAAAAACCTTACAAATGTGAGGAATGCACCTCGATTTTCACTGAAAAGGGTCATTTGAAAATGCACAAGAGGATCCACACAGGAGATAAGCCCTACAAGTGTGATGAACGCACATCAAGAATCACTAAAAACATGTCATTTGAAAACACACAGGAGAAAACATTACAAATGTGATGAATGGACATCAAGTTTTACACAAAAAACGAATTTAAAAAGAACCAAAGGATGCACACATGAGATAAGCTTTGTAAATGTGATGAATGCATCTCAAGTTTCGCTTGAAATGTGAAGAGCGACAAGATGACCCGTTCTAACAAGTAGTTTTACATATGTAAATTTGTACATCTAAGAAGGTCTGTTGGAGACACATATGGTATTGCACTCCAGAGAGAGCCTCACAAATGCAGTGTTGGGCATTAACAATTGAATCCGATAACAGTTAATCAACAAAGTTAATTTTGATTAACGGACTGGTAATGGAAGTTACTTTTCATTTTTATTATCGGATCAATTAACTTGTTAACTAGTTTTTAACGAAACAACCATCTTTTATGCTTTTCATCTTGCACTCACTTGTCCAAATTGAACCAAATAGAAGCCTTCTAAATTTTATTTTATTCATCTGTTGTAAATGTGGAAGTTTCGTTAAAAACTCTGCTTCGATCAACAATTCTGTCGCAGTTGCCAAGTATGAAGAATGAATTCATAACTGATTGATATGTGTATGTATTTATTATTTCAAAATGTTAATTTCATCAAGTGCTCAACAATATTAAAAGTAACATTTCTTTGTTAACCGTGGTTATCACATTGACGAAAAAGAACGGTATTTCACAAACTATGATGCAGGTTTAAACAGCATTGGTGAAATTACATGATGCAGAAATTTCAAATTTCGAAATATTTGAAGAATTACTAATTTGGGGAATATGGTTGCATAATACTTTTTAATTTATGACTCATAAGTAATACAGTCATTATGTGCGTGACTATGGTAATATAATGACTTCATTATACAACAGGGATCATGGGATTGGCTAATGTTTATGATTATAGATGGTAGTATAGTTTAAATGTTAATTGTATACGTACATTGGATTGCCTATGTTAACACCCTACAAGTATTTTTAAACCTGGGCTATGGAATAAAACCCACACGTCTAGTTAATCGGAGAAAGTAATGCAGTAGCGGGATCCAGCCGGTTCGGTAGAACAGTTTCCTAAAATATTTTGGTTGTTAATAATATTAAATAATTTTAAAAAATTGGGGAAAAAACTTAAACAAAAATATAACATTATTAACTCCTTAATTTATTAGGGTGACTGAACAATTTAAACTCAGGAGCTTAAACTCAAATGTCACAACACACAACCTCCAGTTGGGCGAAGCTCTGAGCACCATACATAAATTATGCGTAAATGTGTTTCTATTGGACCCTCGACATAGTTATTATTTTTTAAATTGACGATTCAGTTGATCACCTATGATTTTCGTAGTATTAGTTGAATTGGAAAACGAAGATGCAGAAATAATATATTTGGCAGTTATAAATAGTTCAAATAATGCAGGATTAACAAAAATCTATAAGAAAATAGTAAATAAATATTTATTAAAAAAAATAATACCGAATGCTTATGGCATTTAAACTTCCGTACTTCTCTAGTAAATTATAACTTCTGAACGAACAAATCCTGTGTGGTATATAAAACCTCTAACACATTGAGACGTAGTGCAATATTAAACTTGTTCAATTTCATTCCACGGACTATATTTCAGGAAATTAATCGTTATAGGGTTAGTTCTTAGCAAACAAAGCTCTAAATTAAAATAATAATAATGGTAATAAAGCACAATATTATTCATACATATTCTGGTATCTGTATTTAGTACTCAAATTGGTAGTTGTTGTACAACTCTAAGAATATTTTCCTAGCGGCAACCGGTGCCTTCAGTTTGGCACACAGCAGAAATACTCCCGAAATCTTTCTGTGTAAGGAATAAATTTCTTCAGGAGGAGGGCACAGACGATGAGCAAGCATTGTAGGCACCAGCTGTTGAATTCTTTCTGTCGTGCTCTGGTGAGAGAAGTCAAACTCGCCTGGACACCTGAAGACCTCACCCAAAATCATGACAGCATCAACGTGAGCCTCTTCCATAATCTAAACAAAAATTGAGATGGAATTGGTCAGTACCATTATACAGAGAATTTTTTTACCGTGCAACATAATGTTAATCATTTGTAGTAACACACTTACTATCCAGTGCCGCTTGTGAACAATCATTTGCATGCTTAAGGCGTTTAAAAAACTATTGAAGATATACTATGACAAACGAAAAGCTTTCTACCTTACCAATAATAAATATTGTGAAACAAATCGCAAAAAATATTTCTTTGGAAGAAGTTGTGGATGTATTTGTCAAGAAATATCCGAGAAGATTGTTGATAGTTTAAAAAAAAAAAGTTTGCAACTTAAACAAAATATATTAGTATTGACATTCGTTTTTGTGTTTATGGTATACTAGTAATATTATTTAAATGTTTATTTTTTGTAGTTTTCATATTGTTCTTAGTCTGTATAATATACCTATCCTTAAATGTAAGCCTGCACATGTTTAAAAAGGCACTTAAGCACGAAGGACAAAACAAAAACTACAAATAATACCAACAACAACGAAAGGAAGTAATAAGGGAGGTCAAGAAAACCAAAGAAGATTCATGGAAAAAATTGGGGGAACAAATGAATTAAAATTATCGGAGAACCAGAAGCTGTTCGTTAGAACAATAAAGCAACTTATACAAAGAAAAAAAAACATTATGAGCGATAAGGACAAAAAGGGAAACATAATCAGAGAAAAAACGAAAATTATGCAAAGATAGAACGAATACTTTGAAGAATTGACAACTACTAAGCAGACGAGATAGAAGAAGAAGAATACATGACCGAGAAGAATGCGAAACGGAAGAAATTGTAGAAATAGAAATAGGAGAGGTGCATCCAAGATATCAATGCGGTTGTTTTATTGGATATCAGTATTAGATTACCGAATCATTTCAAGATTATACGTTTATTGTTTTCTGTAACTTTTGCAAAAAAAAAGGTTTTGGTAAGTAAAAATCACACTATATATTTAATAGGGGCTAATAATGTTTTTAGATACGCACAAATTAATGCCGTAAAATCGTTTATTTTGAAAAACCAAAATAAAAAAGTTTCGCATATGATGCAGACTTTTAGGCGGTCAATGTATATATTCATAGATATTTATAGTGTTTCCTTTCTCTCGGAACACCCTGTATAAAAATGCTAGATGATTATTCACGAAGTAGAAAAAATAGCATGTACAATTCATGTTACTATTACAAATTTCCAATTCGTGCATTGTGAAACTCATTGCTAGTGACTCGTTTGACAAACTTGCTCGCATGTACAATTTGTGAGATTGTAGCATTTATTGTACAATGCACTATATAATAACTACTTTCTTAGGTAGATTTGTTATTGAAATGTTAAAAATCATTATGATATTTAACATTAAATATTTAAAATGCCTTCAATTTATGTCACCTCGATCAATCCAAAATAAATTCAAGGCATTGCATTCAAGGCAAATTTATGTTGGCAGTTCGCTGAATGACTTAGCGTTGATTCAAAATAAAATACAGACCTTGCTTTCATATCCTGTAAAAAATCCTAGCTCTCTGGAGAATGTGAGGATCCTGTTCCTGTCGCCCTCCGAGGCAGCTTTGATAATTTTCACATAATTGTCAGTAAATTTCTTTGTGTACTCCCTAGTAGCTCCAAAGTCTAGAAGAAGAATCTGGAAGTAATGGTAAAATAAAGAGCTGCAGCTCGACACCATTTCTTAAAATATTTTTTTTAACACGAAGTTGTCTCAAATGTGCGTCTGTTTAATATTTATAGTATTTACATATAGACTATTCTAGAGTAAGATATTACAAGGTCACATATTCATCAATGTTATGTCCTCTTGACATGTAAAAGCTCGATTACAGTCATCTAGACTGACTTGGTGAGTGATTCTTTACATGCCAGGTGCCTGTAAAGGCATATTAAAATTTTGATTGATGGGACGAAAGATGTTTTTTTCAACATGAAGCCAGGAACACATCAGTAGTGTTACGGCAAAACATGTTATCTGCTATTTTTGTTATTTTACAGGAGGAGCATGGATAGTTTTGTATTTACAATTGAGAATGTAAATAAGCATGTATCAATGCCATAGTAATTTATAATACAACGGTACAATAAAGATACTTCGTTCATTATATGCTTAAAGTGTACTTTATTTGTGGCCATTTAATGCCAAAAAGTGCATTTTGAAAAAAAAGGCATGTTTTGTCAAAACACTACTGACATATTTAAGCTATGTACATCCTATTGCAGGACACCTTGTTTATATGGAATTAATACATATAGTTATTCTCCTCTGTATAGATATTTTATAAATGGATTCCATTCCTGACAAAATATACTATACTTCAATATGATAAACTTCAAAATGTACATGCACAGTTAATACAATGAATTATGTATGTTGGAAAGAAACTCGTGTGAGAGTAATTTCTCCCACGTTTGAGAATCGTCCCCCACATGCGGACTAAAATCACCTACCTGTTTAGTTTTTGGGTTGTAGAAGAAATTGGCCCAATTGGGATCTGTCTGCATATATCTAAACTGCATAATCTCCCTCAAAACTAGCTCCATGACCTTTGAAGCTATATACTTCCTCTCATGAAGACTCATGTCCACGCACTGGTCGACAGAAACTCCCTCAATGAGCTCAGTAGTGAATACCTGCTTTGTGGAGAGGTTATCTACGAAACAAAACCAACTTCTAATGAGAATCCGAAGTTCTAGAAGAATATCAAAAATTATTAGTGCCTTAGAGCAGTTACTTGACTTGGTATAACCATTTCATAAAGGCAGTCCCAGTACCTTGTTTGTGGATACGCATGCAAAATAAACCCAGTTCTGAAGATGTTTCAGAAATGTTTAGCACGGATTTGAATTAAATTATAATTAAATATAAGATATCATAGTGAATTATTGAACTTTTTCTAATATCCAAGAAAACAACTTCTAAGAAAATATCCCTGAATTTCACTTCAGTTATGTGAAACAAATCTTATCTCATAGAAGATCTTCTACTTACGATACTTATTAACTAAATACTAACTTCCTCTACTTATCGAATATCTTCTAAAATCCCACTAAAGACTTCACATGGTTTAACTTTTTTTGAACAAGTGAGAGTCTTCAGTGGGGTATTAGAATTTGATTCAATATATAAAAAGTCGTCACTGGGGTGTTAGAACTCTTTAAAGAAACCAACAGCGTTATTCATAAAAATTTAAAACGTGGTTTAGCGGTGTTTTACAGAGGGTCACCATGGTTACTAAGCCTAAACCAACATTAAACCGCGGCTTTAATTTTTATGAATAACACTGTTGGTTTCTTTAAAGAGTTCTAACACCACAGTGATGACTTTGTACATATTGAATCAAATTCTAATACCCCACTGAAGAGTCTTCACTTGTTCAAAAAATGTGAAACCACGTGAACACACATTGTTTAACAAAAATTTAACATCCCCATGAAGAATCTCAACTTTCACCCCCTACATGTTGAAATAATTCTAACATAATCTCTTCCACTTACCAATTACACCAGGTACAAAGTAATAAGGGTACGGCTTCAGAATATCCTTAAACTTTCTGGTGCACACAGCCTCCCTAATATAGTCCACCTCCCAGGCGAGCTCCCTCTTGGCGACGATGACCAAATTATCGACAAACATGCCGGGTGGGAAAATATTCCACACCTTCATGATCCCGATAAGGTTGTCGATGTCGCTCTCGATCCCCTTGGCGACTCCCGGGTACTGTATCTTCACGGCTACCTCGGTGCCATCGTGGAGCTTACCCCAGTGCACCTGGCCTATGGAAGCGGCCGCGAAGGGCTTTTCGTCGAACTCCGCGAACTTCTTCCTCCAGTTCTCGCCCAGCTCTGCGGAGATGGCCTTCTCCAGCTGCCACGCGGGCATGAAATCCGCGGATTTGCGAACGCGCTCCAGGGCTTTGGCAAGCTCCGGATTCACGATGGACTCGTCCTGGATGCTGAGGATCTGACCAATTTTCAGAGCAGCACCTGCAATAAGTTTGGTATGACAATGATAAACGTTTGGTATAAAGTATAATAATTAGGTTTAAAAAATGGTAAGAGCGATTTACAATAAGAGTTTAATATGAAAAACAGTATAAGAATGGTAACATTTTATCTGAAGAATAATTCGAACATAGTTTTAATAACGATAATATATGGGCTAATGAATAATAAAAGTTTGGCATGAAGAATGGTGTTAAGGGATAAGGAACGATAAGGGTTTGTGAGGAGTGATAGGAATTTGGTATGAAAAATACCACTAATTCATTTAGAATTATTTACTTTTAATTTAAATATAAATTTACCAAAAGTATTAATCATGATAAGGGTTCAGTATGAGTAATGATGGAGTTTTATATCAACAAAAGTTTGTCATGTTAAATAAGAGTTTGACATGAAGAATGATAAAAGTTTCGTGTGAAGAATATTATAAGTGTGGGATAAAGAATGATAAGAGTTTGGTAAGAAGATTGACAGAGAGGAGAATATAGTAGATTAGTAATGTTTGATATGAAGAATGGTACAAGATTGCGCTGAAGAGTAATCATTTATATTTACATGAAAAAGTAAGTAAATTAAAAATTAATAATAGTAATGGTAATAGTAGTAAAAGTTTTGTATGTACTGATGAGAAGAGTATTACAAGAAAATGGCTTTGGGTAAAGAATGCTAAGACTTTCAATGAAGAATGATGGTAGTTCGGTGGTATATGAATATTTAATGACAAATAATAATAAGTTGATTTTCCAGTATTGCAACATACCTCTAACTTTGCAGAGGGTATCCACAATCCTCTCCATGTTGGCTTTGTTCATGAAGATATTGGTGGGATCCTGCTCGTCCTTGATACCAAAGGTGCGCTTAGTGTACTCGGCTAACGTGCCCAACCCTAAGCCAGCAGCTAATCCTCCAAAGGATACCATCCTGCTAATTCTTGTAGAAGGCACAGTGCGCTGTTTAGCTGAAGAGTTCAACTAGAGTGTAATACAGAGAGCGCATTACGTAATATACTATTAAAGTACAGTATGCACCAGAATAAACAGAACTGAAGTTTAGTAAACCAACCATACTCATTACACCGTATTCAGTACGCCAAAATGTCTAAACTTCAGTACTCTTTACTCTGGCTCATACTGTATATCAATTCAATTTCTAAAATAGGCACGGTCGAGGCAAAAAAAAGTCGTATAGTGAATTTGTCTAAAACTGAGCTGTGTAATCAAGTCATACCTACATGTTAGTAGATAAAACAAGGACAGTTCCACTTCACCTCTCGCAAAAACATTGCGAAAAATTGGCGCTCTTAATTCGCGAATTTAATCAAAATCCGCGGGCGGTAACAATGGGTTGATTGTGGAAATTGCGAGTAATTTAATCACAATTACAGGATAACAATGGAATAATTGCAGGTGCATTACTGCAATTACAGGTACTTTAATTGCAGGTTAATTGACAATCCGCGAATTTAATTGGTAGTCTAATCACCGCGAGCGGTAACAATAAATTGATTGCCAGTAATTTAATCACAATTGCAGGATAACAATGGAATAATTACATCAATTGTAGGTACTTTAATTACAGGCTAATTGGCGATCTGGCAAATTTAATTGGCAGTCTAATCACTGCGGATCAAATCGATACCATAGATCGCAGGACTAAGGACCGCCGGGCAGATGTACCTGCCATGCTTTGACTTATTTATATCTTCCTGGGCCGATTAAATTATCGGTGAAGGGTACAGTTTTTATTACCCATATGTGTCAGGTGATGGATGGTTTCCACCCCAATTAAATTACCGCGGCCATGTCTTGTTAGCATCTGCCATCCATAAATCACTCTGCGCCGTTTACCGCCAGACATATTTGCCCGATACCTAATCCTTAATTGCCGGCTCCATCCGCCTATTAGTATTCAATTTATGACCCTCGCAATGATAAAATTGTTATATTTATCATGTCTGGCTTAATTCCCAGGCTCACCGACAATTTTCTATGGCACATCTGGCTTACAGATGAGCTGACTGGTTTATTATATTCATAATGATGAAATTTGACATGTTTATAGTCTGCTCTCACAACAGGTATCGTGTTACTCCCGTGTTATCAGCTGGAATTTAATTTCTGGAAAGTTTGCTCGTTTAGCCATTAAGATCTATATTTAGCGTTTTATCGATTTTGTACGCTTCTAATAGTGTTTGTTATGTAAGAGTTTTATATCTGCGTTGTGGTCGAAAATGTGTTTGTGGTAAGTGGCAACCAAAATTTGAGTTGTTTTAGAAGCATAGGTGTTCTTTTATTCTATTTTTTATGGCTTTACAGGTTTCTCCTATATATATATATATATATATATATATATATATATATATATATATATATATATATATATTTCTATATATATTTCTGCCCCACAATATTTTGCTCCACAATATTTGCAGTTAGTCCGTTTTTATCAGACGTTTCAGTCTATCTTGAGCGCTAGGTAATTTTGATTTGATTGTATTTTTGGTGAAGAAGTAGGATTATTTGTAGCGCATGTAATCCGCATGTTGTTTATTGTGTTTATATTGAATTTAATATTTTTATTTGAATTTTATTGAATTTATTTCTATTCTTTTGCTCTGTTGGCTGAGGGGTGTCGTTAGCATTCTGTCTTGCATTAGTTTCATTTTAATTAGTTTTAATTAATTGTAAATAAATTTATGTTGCGATAGTATAATTTATTGGCTATGAACAGGTGTAATCAATTTAGTTTATGCTCGGCTGATTAATGCAACAACGATTCGCCAGCACTGTAATTTACGCATGACAGCCCTGAAATTATTTGCTGGAAAACTACTTTAAGATGATATTGAGGCTATGTTACTTCAAATGACGATCAAAGAGGGAACATCACGTCTAGTGGATTTGATTGTCTCAGCGTTTATTTAAAGTGTATATGCATTTACTTAGGCTCTGGGTAATTCCTTGCAATTGATTCAATAACTTTATTGTAATGCGCGTGCTTTTATGCTCTTGAAACTAAAATCATTTTACTGCCCATTGGTGTTTCGCCCATGTAGGTATTTTTCATTTGACCCTTGAAATATTGCATGTAATTTCAATGTAAGAACATATCCTCGAATTTCAATCATTATAAGTTTACCCATAATTATTTAATATGTATACACATAAATCCTGCAAAGTGTCTGCCCCCTGTCTTGCATATTCCTTATCTATATTGCATACGTATAAAACCTAATTATTGGCGGATAAATATGTGTATTTTACCCCCCAGGACAGAAAGGCTGTTTGTATACCGGCCGTGAATCGTGGCCTTCTGTACCTGCCCCGGTATTTTTAGCCCACAACTCTGCCCATCGTCGGCGCGGGGCCCGGGGGCGGCGCGGAGGCTAGTCTGGTGGGCGACCTGGGGGCGGCGGGGGTGACAGGGGTCGGGGGCGGCGGGGGTGACAGGGGTCGGGGGCGGCGGCTGTCCGGCGGTCCTTAGTCCCGCGATCTATAGTATCAATTTGATCCGCGGTGATTAGACTGCCAATTACATTCGCAGATCGCCAATTAGCCTGTAATTAAGGTACCTACAATTGATGTAATTATTCCATTGTTGTCCTGCAATTGTGATTAAATTACTCGCAATCAATCTATTGTTACCGCTCGCGGTGATTAGACTACCAATTAAATTCGCGGACCGTCAATTAACCTGCAATTAAAGTACCTGTAATTGCAGTAATGCACCTGCAATTATTCCATTGTTATCCTGTAATTGTGATTAAATTACTCGCAATTTCCACAATCAACCCATTGGTACCGCCCGCTGATTTTGATTAGATAGATAGAGATAGATAGATACTTTATTTCATGTAGGCCACATTGTAGGTGGATAGATTAAATAGATAGATTAAATTCGCGAATAAAAAGCGCCAATTTTTCGCAATGTTTTTGCGAGAGGTGAAGTGGAACAGTCCTTGTTTTATCTACTCATGTTACGTGTATACTTAATAAAAAGCCACATTTTGGAATGGCCCCTCAAGTTAGTGCTTTTAACAAAGCAAGAGAAATAATAGAGAAATTGAAAAAGGATGGTCTATCAGGCAAGTTGCACAATTTTTTGACATCTTCAGCTAAACCAAATTCGCACTAGGGAAAAAACCTGTCCCACTTTTTTACGGCCGCGACCTTTATGTACGGTCGCGGCGGTAAAAAAATTCCATACAGACATAACCATTTACTCCCTTAAAAAAATGTTGCTTACATGTTGTTTTGCTTTAGGATTAGGTACAGCTATAACCCGTTGGTCCTTCTGAGCGCCATCCACAGCGGCAAGCTTAACACCTTCCACCACTTTAACTTCTTCCTTTTTCACCTCCATCTCCGGTTGTTGTTGACCCCCAGCCTTGGCCATCTTCTCTCTGTGTTCCTTGTCCAGCTTCTTGAGTAACTCCTTATCGCTTCTGGTGAGTTTGATCTCGAAAGGTATTGTTGTCTGCTTAGCAGCCTCCTCCACGTTCTTCTTGGAACTCCAGTACAAATGCGTGGGCTTTCCACTCGGCGGCAATGGCTCTTCTGAAATCACGATCGCCTTTACAAAAGGCCATGACAGTAGCTGACACACCGGGCCCCCATTGAGTAGGTTATGTATGAGTTTTGTGAGTGGCATGCGTGGGTGTTAGCTTGTAGGCTGCACTCACCCGCCGTCGTCTCCGCCGGGTTGTACCTGGTGAACTGGCTGACGCCGCTGAAGACAGCGGATATGCGGCTGGTCGTGTCCGCTAGGCCCTTGGTGAGGTCGTCTACAGAGGTGGCGTTCTTCGCGGTGTCGCTCATCCGCGAGGGGATATCACTCAGGGCCTGCCTGATGGATGATTGATTCCATAGTCTGCGCATCTCCGTCTCCTGGAGCTTCACGCCAGCCTCGGCGACGCTCTGGAGGCTTCTGATCAGCGCAAGCACGTCCTGGCTTCTGGACATTTCTAATACTGCTCTCTGGAGCCAAATTATCCATTACTTGACAAAGTTAAGACCAACATACAGGGTGACCTAATTAGAGTAGGATTGCATGGGTATCTTTCTTATTCTTAAAGCTAGAAATCTGGTTGAATGGGCAATATTGTGCAGTTTTATATGCTGGCTCAGATTGTTGAAATGATGTTATGCGTACAAAAATATGTCACAGTAGCAATTTAAAAGGTTAACATTCTACGCCTTATATAGGGCAGTGCATGTAAACACTGGCTGAGTAAACATTTTTTATCAGGTACGCATGAAGCGGAGAGTGTTCGATATTATAAGGAGTCACTCTTCAGAATTGATTGGAAATAGACGTATTAAAACTCTGAGGTTTTATTTTTCTAAACCCATACTCCCAACAGGTTATGGGCCCAGGTTAACGCGAGTTAATTAAATTAACGGTGGACGGTGAAAGGTGAAAGTAATAATAATAAAATATTACGCCGTGATCTAAGACTAATACAAAAAAAATGGAAAATAAAAATTCTAAAAGAAACATTATACAGTTTCTAGGTGAAAAATATAGTGTGTGGGAATATTGAGAAAAATCCGAACTGGAAGTGATTAAAGGAGTGGAAGAAGAAACTCCAGATGAACCTGATGAAGAGTGGCAGAAACAGAACCAAACAGCAAAAGGAATCATTAATGAATATTTGGGCGATTCGTTTTTGAATTTGCCTAAGGATTCAAATGCAGCAAAACAAATTTTTGCAAAACTAGATGCGATTTATAAACGCCGAAGTTTAGCCACTCAGCTAGCTCTGCGGAAACAACTTTTGAGCCTAAAATTCACAGGCGACACCACATTATTAAAACATTTTACTCGATTCGATGATACCACAAATGATTTAATTGCTGCGGGTGCAAAGTTTGATGAAATGGAAACACCTGTTAATTACACTTCCGACTGCATATAATGGTGTTACAACTGCTTTAGAAACACTAAGTGAGGATAACTTAAATGTAGCTTTTGTAAAAGCAAGATTATTGGATCATGAAACAAAATGATTGCAAGAAAATTCTTCAACAAATTTAAAGGCTCTGAATGTTTCATATGAACGCAACGAAGGGACTTTTAAAACAAAACTGCACAAACCAAACTGGAAGAAATATCCAACTGCGAAGAAAAACAAAAGGTTTAACAACAATAAACCAAAGTTCTCAAATAGAAGATCACTGTGAAAGAAACAATCACTTCACGCAAGATTGTTTTTATTAAAAAAAAAGGGAAACAAAGGCAGTAAAATACAAACAATTATTAATTCACAACAAACTACAAGTTCACAACCAAACAACTCACAAGGATTTGCGTTTATGTTTGGTCATCATGGAATAAAGATTGGAAACCCTAATGAATTGACATTCATTTTGGACTCTAGCGCAACAGACCACATAATCAATGATGACAGATGGTTGTCCATATCCCAGGATTTAGACGATTCCTTCAAAGTGAAAATGGCGAAAGTGAATACCGCAGTATGTGCCAAGAAGAAAGGAACCCTAGAAGTTACTTCCAATATGGGAATTCAAGAAGTACTTGAAAATGAGTTATACATACCGGAAGTGCCATACAATCTATTGTCTGTACGCCGGATGCAGGAAAAAGAACTAACAGTAATTTTCTACCCAGAAGGCGTCGAAATTAAAAACGGAAATTATGTAATTATGTCAGGTAAGCCTTTAAGAGGCCTAATAGGTATACATTTTAAAATATCTAATGTCAAAGTCTGTAATTTGATTAATAATAAAAATAACAATCAAATTTGGCATGCACGACTTGGACATACAAGTAATAATCAAGTTTTAAAATTAAAATCATGCAAAATGTTGGAAGATATTGATCAAATACTTGTTATAAAACATGATAACACTTTATGTGAAGCCTGTATTTTTGGCAAACAAAAAAAATTCCATTTGAAAAAGCTAAAACTAAAGAACATGCAAAAAGGCCGTTATTTATCGTGCATACTGATGTTTGTGGACCTGTTACACCTACAACAATAAATAATAAAAACTATGTTGTTACTTTTATAGATGAATATACTCATTATACCGTGATTTACTTATTAACATACAAATCTGATGTTATAAACGTCTTCAAAGATTATACAGTAAAAAGTGAAGCACACTTTAATCTGAAAATTGTTTATTTGTACTGTGATAACGGTGGAGAATATTTATCAAATGAATATAAAGATTTTTGTGTTACACATGGCATAACTTACCATTTGACTGTTCCTTATACACCTCAACAAAATGGTGTAGCTGAAAGGATGAATCGTACAAAAACAGAAAAAGGTCGTACGATGATAATAAGTGCAGATTTAAATAAAGTATTTTGGGGTGAAGCAGTATTAACAGCTATATACCTAATAAATCTATTACCTACTTCAGCAATTAATAATAACAAAACACCATATGAATTGTGGCATAATAAAAATCCCAAATTACAATATTTGAGGGTATTTGGTTCAACAGCCTATGTTCATAATAAAACCAGAAAACATAAATTTATTGAGAAGTCATATAAAGGAATTCTGGTAGGCTATGAAACAAATGGATATAAAATTTGATATAGTCAAATGAACAAAATAATTGTGGCCCGCGATGTAATTTTCGATGAAATAAATTTTAACAACTCCAGACCAACAAAAGGAGATAACGTCACGAAACCTCAAAATGATCTAAACTCAGAAAAAGGGGTAACAAAAGGTCATGACACAATAATCAAAGCTGATGAAACTGACTCAAACTCAGAAAAATTGGCAAAAAGTAATGATAAAATGATCAAAGCTAATGAAACTGTTTAGAAAACTCAGAAAAATTGGTAAAAGGTGAACAAAGCAACTCTGAAACTGAAACAGAGAATATAAATATCAGAAGAAGTGAACGAATTAAAACTCTTCCAAGGATCTCTTATCATGAAGACCTTGATCACGATATTAATACTATTATGAAATCAACTAAAATTAGTAATAATAATATTCCGAAAACATGCACAGAAATTAAGGATAGGGATGATAGAGATCAGTGGGAGATAGCTATAAAAGAAGAGATAAATTCACTAAAAGAAAACAACACCTGGTTACTAATTAAGAAACCTGAAAATACAAATATTGTAGACAGTAAATGGATACTTTCAATAAAAGTAAATGAAAACGGAATAGATTTTGAAGCATTAAATAGTGTTGAAGATTGCAATGCTCCTTGTAGAAACCTAATTGGTTGTTTAATGAATGCAATGCTATGTACACGTCCTGATTTATGTATAGCTGTAAATTTACTTAGTAGATATCAAAGTAAAAATAACACAGAACTGTGGAAAAACCTAAAAAGGATATTACGATATATAAAAGGTTCTCTTGATCTTAAACTAAAATATGAAAGAAGCAATTATGATATTTGTGGGTTCCATTCTAAGACAATACCTTTTATATAATTATTTATATATTTAAATATTTATATTTAAAAGTACTGTGAGATTTTGTACAATATGTTTTTACAAAAACGTCCTTATTATAATCAGATGTTCTTTCTTTAATTTGAAATAACAATAAAGATAATGGTAATTGAAATCAAGTCCAAATTTTGAACACTTTAAGTTTTGTTAAAACTAAAAAACATGTTTAAACAATATTTGTAGCAAACTGTTGATTTTAGAAATTTGTTTAGATGATTAATAATTACAAATTTTGAAATCAGCATTACCAATTGGTATAAGATGTAGTATATATTGCAATGTTTATACAGTATTGTATTTGTTCTTACAGCTGAAAGAGGATTTGGAAAATTATATGCGACTCCAAGCGTTTCGGCTACGTTGAAAAATTCACTTTTTGAGAAAAAGTCGGCTACCATTAACACGTGAACTTCTAGCAGATTTACTGACTATCCCTTTACTAATCCACCTGAACTTATTTTATGTCAGACTGGATTTTAAGTCGAATTAATCCACGATTCCTATTTATTTATAAAGATTTTTATTTATTAAAACAATTCAAGATTATAGAAGTTGTTTGTGTTATATAATCTAAACACCCTCAAGAAGCCTTCAATCGAAGTGCGAAACGTCGATAATAATCGATTAAAAACCACTATCAAATAAATCTATAGCTCCAATACAACTTAGCTTATTAAATTAATTGACTAAATTTCCCGCTATATTATAATTACATTTATATATACCGCGCGTTTTTTTTATCGCTGAACATAGGCTATGTTCAGTTTTAAAACGACAGTATCAATTGCAACCAGTTATGCAACCAAAATTACATGCACGTGCAACTTGGTCATTTGAAATGTCAAAACTATTGACAGAAAATGTATTCAATGCAAGAAAGTGATTAAATAGGGCACTTTCACAAATGAGTTACTATTTCGGGATTAATAGTTGATGATTCCTATTTGAACAGGAATGATGGGATTGGTGTCTCAGGATATTTTTTATAATTTTAACGTATATTTACGTAACGTATAAAACGTCAAAATTGTTGGCGGAAAATGTATTCAACGCAAGAAAGTATTTAAATTTTCTTCATCAGTACCTTCTTCAGCATAACATAACATGTTTAATTTCATTTCTTCAGTCAAAACGTGGCATCTTGTAGTTAATTTATGATGACCAACGGAGATGCATCATATATTTTTAAATTTGGCGGTTATATTACTAATTGTTCCGATTGATGGTATTGGTCTCTCAGGATAATGCACAGAAATAAATAGCGCACAGTCCGTATACTAATGCCACATTGTTACCAGTGCTCTGTATTTGTGCACTGGTACAGATGCACTGCCCAGATTGTATCTTTTCTTGCGTTGAATACATTTTCTGTCTACAGTTTTGACGTTTTATTAAATGGGTTATGAATTTGTCATTTTTTTTTAAATAATTGAGTTACCCACGCTAGTAAATTTGGTTGCATACATTGAATTTTAGCGTATGATTGATACTGTCGTTTTAAAACTGAACATACCCTATGTTCAGAGATAAAAAAAACGCGCGGTATTTATAAATCCCGCTTTTTTTAACGATATAGCGCCATCTCGTGGATTTTGGCTTCATTAAGCTATAGTGGCGCCATCTCGTGTGTTCTTTTGTTAAGAAAATGGTACGGACCTGCAAATCATAGAGGGCGCAAACGCGACAAATGGTTTTTACAGAGAGTGGCCTATCTGTATATATATATATATATAATCTGTGGGTAATACTCTACTCTCCTCCTCCCATCGGTATTACCGTGTATTACTTTTGGCCCAGATAGCCGAAAACCTACCGAATATACTATTCATGGTGGCTAATTTAGGGTGTGCTTACCAGATTTGGGTTCAACTTGACGGTTGAAAATATCCGTTGTAACGCCACTGCTTGTAGCAACGCGCAACTACCCAATTAACGCCATCACTGGCTTCTAGGTTATGTCGACGGCATCTTCGAGAATACAACTCCCGATAGCTGCGTTGCGTTTACCTTGTTTTCCTCACACAAGCAGGTGATTACACCTGATTAACTGTTAACCAACGAAGCAATCACACTCACAACTTAAACTAAGCCCCAGTGCACTGGGACAAGGTTAATGAACAACGTTTAATCAAAGCAGGTATTTATTAAACCCCATTATTAAGGTTATTTTATAAAGTGCGCCCTCCTGCCTCTACGTACCTATCACTTGCGGGACCCCCCTTTCCTAGAAACCCTGGACTTTTCACGGTTGTGCACGTACGCTTACATGTAGGCGTGAAGGTTATGGTTACTGGACTGCACAACCGTTGCGAAATAATCGAAATTACGAGCGCAGATTTAATTTCTCATGCACCGAAGGGGGCACGAGCTTTGTAGGTAGACTTAAGTGCCGTCATTAATTTAATAGCTACCGAAATTGTATTATCTTCGATAATTAAATTTAGCAGAATTGGGTGCCAATATTTACGGTAATAATCGCTGTATCAACGCTCTATCAAAGATTGTGCTTATGTTGCGCTCCATTAATTATTGTTTATCGTTTATTAACGTTTAATTGGCATTTGTGCGCCATCTATCGGAATGAATTATCTTTACACCTGCACTTTATGATACTTATTTGAGTGGCATAATAGTATTATAGTATTTTATATAAATTGTATATATAGTATTATATATTATATTATAGTAGTGTATTAAATTGTATAATCAATCACGCACAGAGTTTTTGAAATAATTCAAAATGCTAATGGCATTACAGAAAATTGTACAAAATAAGGACCTTAACCATAGGTGTTTTCCTTTCACAAGTTAATTGAGAATAAAGTGAGTGAGAAATAAGTAAAATTGAATAAAACTTTTGATTAAGTTTCACTGATTTTAATAGATTTGTCTACAATTGTTTCGGCCCTGCAACCATTCTCAAGAGTAATGTAATACTATTTACATTATTATTATTTTTTTTGTGAGGAAACCCTGCGTATGCACCCGCAGGCGGGTAGTGTCAGATTCTTACTGACTAAAACCTCTCCGTTGAATACGCGCCCCCGAAGCGGGAGGCCTTCCTCATAAATTACTAACTAATATAATGTTATAATTAATTACTAATTAAAATGTCTTAAATTACAACTTATACACTACCGTTACCGTTCTTAATAGCTAAATTGTTGGAATTTCCTAAGCCGCTTTCAATAACACCATCAAATTTCCGCGTATTGACAAAATACACTTGCTCGTTTGCGAGGTTCCCCGTCGTTTACTTGATCTCCAAAATTTCCAGCAACTTCAGCCTTCTTCCCTTATTACCCGTGTGGAGTAATGACAGTCCGTCTTTGTTCACAAAGTGGTTCTCCGTTATGCAATGTTCTGCAATTCCTGTCGATACCTTTTTATCCATTATTGACTTTTGATGATCTTTGAGAGTTGTGTTCAAGTTCCGTCTAATTTGACCAATGTAATACGCATCGCACTCCGAACACTTGAGTTTATAAACTCCACTTTGTTCACCTACTGTCTTTGTCTTTATAATTACATAACACGGTACCTAAATTCAATTTATTTACAATCACACATTTAATTCCTAATTTTTGTAACCTATTCCTAATATTTACACTAATTTTATCTACATAATTAATATAAAACCACTTATGATCGATATTTTGCAAACATACCTTCCTATCTACTTCTATACACCTTGGCCAATCCTAGACATGGGTGCGCGCAGCACTTTAAAGTAGTCCTATTTCTCGGGGGTGCTTAAATACGTAACTGAGGGCAGTTTTCTTTGATATATGACCTTAAAACTAACCCATCTAACCTAACTTAGACATTTGACAACAATTATGTACAATAAATAAGATAATGCGTGAATCTGGCAAGGCGCCGCGCCCAGGGGCGGGTTGAAACCCGAGTCGAAGCAGTTGACAAGAATGTCGCCTACAGATATTTTTACATCAGTTGCTTATATAATATTTTTCTGGACCTACTTTTTATCTGTTTCTTAATTAAAGAATCCACAATTTTACTATCATAATACTATCATAGTTTGACAGTTTGACTTTTCATCGACTTGATATTACAAAAATTAAATGTGTAACTACTAAACATTTTTTGACTAAATTGAATCAAATATTTTATAAAACACGTGAGTTAAGGATGTTATCCACTGGAATAAAACTAAAGATAACTTATTCCTAATATGTACATTAACTTTATCTACATAATTAATATAAAACCACTTGTGATCGATTTTATTTACATCAGTTGCATTATATAATATTTTTCTGGACCTACTTTTAATCTTTTTCTTAATTAAAGGATCTACAATTTTACTATCACAGTTTGACAGTTTGACTTTTCACCGACTTGATATTACAAAAATTAAATGTGTAACTACTATATGTTTTTCCACTAAATTGAGTAAACTATTCAGGATGTTTTTCACTCGAATAAATTAGCCCACTCGCCCTGTCGGACTTGTGACCTGAACTTTATTCTCGTGAAAAACATCAACTTAACTCACTTGTTATACCATGACATTTTTTTAACTCTGAACATAGTCAATGCGTGGACGTTATCAAGTGACCAAGGTAACGTCAAAAGAACTATTTGATGGGTAATCAAAATAAATAGAATTGTCAAGTTGTTCCTACTATTGTGCAAAAATACATTAAAGAAATGTTTTCAACAGAAGAAAAGATACAAATAATGCATTATAGAAGCAAATCAGAGCACATGAAATGTGCGTGACATTTGTTCAGTCACTTATCCCTATAAACCAATTCCATCAATGGGAACAATTTTTAACATTATTTCAAGTTTTAACAACCACGCATGCGTTGAGTATAAACACCACAAATGAATTAGAACAAGCCATGACTTAACAGAAGAAACGATATTAAATATATTACGGTGTGCAGAAGAAAACTCGATGGGTTAAACCACGGATGTGTTGAATATAAACACCACAAACGAATTAGAACAAATAATTAATCATGTAACAGTAACAGTATGGAATGATATGTTATTTTAATAAATATTTGAAATAGCCACCTTCACGTTCTAGGCAATATGCCAGCCTATTGTAAAAACCTTGAACATTGTATTGACTATGTTCAGAGTTAAAAAAATGTCACGATTTAAATATCTATTGTTCAATTCTGACGTTACATACCTCTTAATATAGGCCGATAACATTTCAAACTGATGTCCTTAATCAGTCGGTTCACTGATGATACAGAAATGTCTAGTTGTTATGAGAGTTGTCTCTGTGAATTTGTTGGCGGAATTAATGTGTTGTGCACTACCTCTTCATTGGCAATATTGCAAACAGTACATCTTTCTTTTTTCTGATTAGTTAATTCTTCAATCGTTTTCACAATTTTGTTACCTAATTTTACAATTGCTTGTTTGAGTGTTGTACCGAAATATTACTTGTATGGCCTATTTGGAATTTGTACAACCATTTCACAATTGAATCGTGTTTCTGTAAAGTAATATGCCATATTTTTATTTACTTCAAATTGTTTTAAACCAGTGACATTTGGATGACATTGCCAAACTTCTTTTCTTACTTTTTTGTTCGGAATAATATAATAATATAAATAGCAAACTCATTCTAACAGGTGACTTTTAGACTTAACTGGTGAGCAGGAATTCGCAAAACTGTTGAAAACAATGTTAAATCCCCATGTTCGCTTTTAAAAACGTACACCCGGTATAAGCATCCAGGTTATAAATACCTTTATTATACTTAATAATATAAGTACTTTTGCCCTTGATTGCCAGCATGTGAGCCGTTTGTTTTACCTTCCGGCTATGGCCACCATTTAATCACCATTAGGAAGTTTATTCTTATTTTGTGAGACCTCCGTGAATACTACCTGCCATATTATTATTAATAAAGCTACATTTCAGTGTTAGTATCACGTTGATGGGGAAGCGTGAAATGGGCCTCCCGGAACCGCCGGACCCTGAGGCGAACCTCACGGCTGCCAGCGACCTAATAGTCTCCGTTGAATCTGATACCGAAGAGGATGATAACCCGTATGATGGCTATGAGCGCCTTCCTATGAATCCGGAAGAAGAAGCTACAGAAGCTTCCGACGAGGACTCGGAGCCTGATGAGGCTGCTGCCGGATTACCACCAATTTTGTCTGTGGAGGATGCACTAGTGCGAGAGGTGTGGTCCGTGCCTATCACCAAGGACATTGAGATGGACAGCCAGAAGGTGGACGAAGTGAAGGAGGCAATGATGAATATTACACTCCCTGCTGCTAATATTCCGGAATGGGCGAGCAGTGTCCCCGAGGAGCAGTGGAAGGAGCATATACTAAAGAGACTGGAGAAGAAGTAAGGAATGTGTAAGTTTAATACTTGCTGCCACTATACTGGAATCATAAATATTTTGATTTTTTTATTAGCAGTTTAATTGAATAATTAAGTGAAAGAAGGGTTTAAATCCAACAATACAAATTTTCAGGATACGAAAATAACCGCGATAAACACTGCGGAAAGACCGCAGGTAAAAACTATTTAATTTGTTAAGTAGCCAATTGTACAGAGAGTTTTGTTTATCGTGCCACCTAGGGTTACTCATTTCATTTGTTACACACTTCTGTTATAATGATGGCAATGTATCAAAGCGACTTTTTTTAAATGCAACATGCAAGTAATTCTCTGTGAGGAAAATATTAAAGTTAACGTAGTGAACAATGTATACAACTAAGAAAGGTTAGGAATTCATATGGACAATGCTGCAAACCTCAGCTCAACATTGTTCACAACTGTAATATTTGCCTCACAGAGGCATGTAGTGCATTTGAACCCAGTTCATAAAATGTACGTAGTTCAGACCAAAAGACAATTTACATACATGGTCATAGAAGAGCCTTTCTCTCTCAGCTTTCTATATGTGAAAAACTATTTTGACTTGGTCCCTTGGGCTTTTCAATCTGCAACACCTTCAAGCACAAACACCCACATGACAACATAACACTATGCTGGCATGAATCATAATCTCCAGGTAAATATAACTTTAATTAACTTGTAATAGAAATTATTACTTGTTTATCAACTTACGGTCGCTCCACATACGAGCTTTTCTTGTACATTAGAAAGTTGCATTCAGAAGCATTTGTGGAAGCATCTCTTGTAGATTCAAAATTCCACATGCTATAAAATGTGGCGATTGCCCCCCTCGCATGCTATGTTCTCAGAGAGCACCGTACATGGAATTGTTAAAACACTCTATTCTCTGAAATCAGGTCAAGAAGGCCATATGTATAGCTTTCTTTATACTATGTTACTACCAATACCTATTTTGTAAGCAGTGGTTTAGAAACATTTAATTTCATAGAGAAGTTTTGCATTTTGAGAAGGGGTAAATTTCTGGAACCCTGATAATGTTTTTTGAATAATTATATTATTAATAAAATTTTGTTGGTGGTTGCCGTTCTAGATTTTAATTGTAAATTGTATAAAAATAATATGTGTTTGGAGTAAAATGGATTATGATCTGCCCCCCAGAATTTTCTAACGTATCTATATAAAAGTAGATTTTTTATAAAAAGTAATGCTTATAAATAGTGTAGAAAAAAATCCATTCTAACTTGTGGCAGAACTATATCTACACTGGCGGACATGAAAAATGTCACTACTAGCTTAACAGCGGTACTACTTTTATTCAATACTTTCGTAATGTAAATTGTTCTTCCAAATTAGAGGTTAACTGTTAAGAGTTTAAATTTGTTGAACAGTTCTTTAAATTGTTCCACAACTACAACAGAATGAAGGCCGGTTCCGATTCTGACAGCTACTTGCACAGTTTGAATGTCTGTAATATGATCATTATTAAGTTGAGATGTAATTAAATTATTTGTCACTTGTGACATTATTTCGAAGGATCACAAGCATATATTGCATCATAATAGTTTCTGTTCTACAATCACTAAATAAGGTATGCTTTTGAACTGACAACGAAAAGTTAACGTTTATCGCCGACTTTCACCTGACACGTTTTTATCGCTATAAATCTTAATAATGCACATCGTCAATAGCAACCAATAAATAAGCAATGTTTTAAAAACTCAATCGAAAAATGTGCACAGTATTTAGCATTGTTTAAGTGATTGTAGAAAAAACATTGTATTTATCATGAGGAAAAAGTGACAGTATTGTTTTGAAGTGAATGCAGTGCTCCGCTTTGCATTGTGCGGCAATTATCACTCTCGGCAATAATGTATCACTTTTGGTCTTAATACATAAATAACTATTAAGATACAAGTGTAAACAGTCAACATAAGATCATTAAAAGCACACTTTTTTAACATGTTTGTCAGTGTCAAAAGTAATCACTTTTTAAATAATCGTAGACTTTTAAGTTAAACAAATTTCGGCGGCATATTTTATGGTCGCCACTGTACAGTTAACATTTTGAAGTTGATAGTCATATCATCATTCATAATGTCATTAATACTACAGTGACTTAATAGAGACAGTGGCGACATTTGAACCAAAGCCATCATGTTCATCAAACAGAGCCCGTTTGCTCTTGAAATGAATGTGTTGATCTTGGAGAAACTGCTGCTACCATCAATTATTTTATTCATTATATCACCATATGGCACTAAATTTTAGTCCAAATTATATGGATCAAGTTAAATATACGGAAGTGACACTGACATTTCCCATTAAACTTTAAGCAATGACAGTCGTGACTGGCAGGCAAATCATGATCCATTTGATCCCTATATTTAATTACTGTGTATATGGTATCCATTTCTGGTAATATTTAGTATATACTAACTAGCATTTCCGGAACATGTTCCAAATGTAGATAGATATTTATGTATGACTCTGAAATAAGCACAATACGGCTGTATCTGTATTCCGCAGACTTAAACCTCGGGATATGTTTTGTATATTTATGTGTATATAAGTAAACGTAGGTTGTAAGAAGTTGTGAGTTTTAATTCCACCCGTCCAATATTCGGAATGTACTCCTCTGTAGTTTAATTCACTTTCCATTATCCTCTGGTATCTGGCCTTGAAATAGTCAATACAGCAAAATATTTACCAAGAGTCAGTTGGCTGCACTGTCCTATCTGACATGTGCGATCTGTGATACTTCCACCCTGTGACTGTGCAGAGCAGGCAGATTAAATCTAGTGAAAACGTTTCCATCTGCATGGTGATTTATCAGTTTAAATGTAAGATTTCTGTTGTTCAAAGTGTTCCTAATCACCTGTGTCAGATATTGAGGAAGAATACTTTAAAAGGTAAGCTATTTCACTAACTTTCAAAGTAATGATGGCTGTTTTAATTGAAACCTCCGAGTAAATCATTAGATTATTTTATTACACACACATGCCATACTTCTAACTATTTATTGAATTGTTTATTATGTTATTAATGTTTGTAATATTTAAATGTGTGTTCCATGTATTTTATATAAAACATACTTTATTATACTTTATTATATCTCTTGATTTTGTGGTATTTTAATTATTTCCCTTGATCATCGAATCTGAAATATTAATTGATATTGTGTTCGCTTAATGAAGGTCAGAAGTTGGAGGGAGGTTGTCAAGGACAGAGTGTTCTGGAAGAGGCTGATGGAGGAAGCCAAGACCCACAGAGGGTTGTATTGCCACAGGATAAATGAATGAATTGATATTGTGTATTTTCTATATTATTTACAGTATTCGGATGTTATATCTGATTCATAGAATCGTATGTAACATTTGGAAATGTAAATAATATAGAACTTTTATAATATCCAATTTAATGTAGTAAATATAAATTTTAAAAAGCGCGCCAAATCGAAACACGGATGCACCCACGCACCCGTACAGCACGGATAGTACCCGCTGCAGCGGAAAGGGGCGCTGTTTTCGTGTTTCCACTTTAGTACACGGGATTGACGCGTCTGATATAAGTTGTCTGTGTGTGCCTGGATACCAAGTGCACAAGACAAAGGTACAAGATTACCCCAAAACATGGTGTTCGAATGCATGTTTTGCGGGAAGAAACCCGATTCATTGGGAAAGTTAACGCTGCATAAGTAAGTAGAACAAAATAGTCTGAAATAAGTAAACATAACCTATGTTTATTGTGATGTTATGATGTTAATATTTTCAAGATTTCCATCCGATGAAGAATTGTCCAAGAAATGGCTCGAACAAATGGCTTTGCCTAACTTAAAAATAGCCAAAAATATGAGGTTATGTGCTGAACATTTTGTTGCGTCTGCTCTGAAACAAAATAAGAGATACACAACTCTGAAAAATAATGCTGTTCCGACTATTTTCAACGCACAATACAAAAACAGTTGTGTTTACTGCAAAGCCAAAAAAGGAGGACATAATCGACAGTTCCACCGGTATGATTTTATCTTCTATTTCATTATCTAATTTACCATTGCTCTGTATGATTGTTTCTAAATATCTGTATTGTTCTACTTTTTGCTTTTTTTTCTTTGGATTTTTATTTCGTGTTTCTTTTTCTCTTTAGCAATTATCATGGTTTTTGTCTTTTCGTAGTTTATTTTCATGTTTATTATCTTTCTCAATTATTTCCATGTTGCTCTGTTTCTGCAATTATTACCATGTCATCCGCGAATAGTAGTTCTGCTTTTTTGTCATCTCCATTTTCCAGTATCCAATTTTTAGCATTTTCATTTTTTGCTTAGCTTTCTTCATTGCCTTATCCAATACAATTGTGAAAAGCAAAACGCTTAGCACGCATTCTTGTTTTACTTCTTTCTTTGTTTCGAATTCTTTTGATTCCTCATTGTTTGTTCCCACAATATTTCTGTTTTCTCTGAACATGTATTTTATTACATTTATTATTTCCTCCTCTATTCCTCTTTCCTCTTGTTCGTTCCATATGTCCTCTCTCCTTATCCTGTCGAATGCCTTTTCGAGATCTACGAAGCATATGTGCATTTCTCTGTTCTTCTTTATTAGTTTCTTGCTTTGTTGTCTGAGTATGAAGATTTGGTCTTGCGTACTTCTCCCTCTTCTGAATCCGCACTGGCTGTCCTCTTTTGTTGTTTCTAGTTTGTCTCGCATCCTTTTTTCTAGTACCCTGGTCATATCTTACTTGATATACTTGTTAATATTCTTTTATCCCCTTTCTTATGTATTGGTAGAATTATTCCTTTACTCCATTCTCTTGGTGTTTCCCCGCTGCTAATTATGTCATTTATTGGTTTCTTTATTTGTGTTATTCCCTCTTCTCCTATGTGTTTCATCATCTTCGGGGTTCTATCGCCTGTTCCTGGTGCTTTCCCATTTTTTTAGTTTTTTTATTGCTTTCTGTACTTCTTTTTTTAATTTGTTCAATTTGTTTCTCTTGCCTTTGTTGCGACTTTTCGCCCCATTCTTGTGTTTCATTATCTTCTTCATCCTGTTCGGTTAAATCTTTAAAATATTGTCTCCATCTTTCCATTATCTTGTCTTCATTCGTGATAATTGTTCCATTTTAATCTTTTATGTTCATCATGTTGTGTTCTTTTTTTTGTTTTAGTTGCTTTAGTGTTCCGTAGAATAGTTTTTGGTTCTGCCCAAAATTCTCATTCTTCTTTCACCAACTTTTGTTGGTAAAGTTTTTTAAATGATAATTAATTTGTGTTAGGTTTCCTCTACACGATGATACTTTGACAGCTCAATGGTTGACGAACATGGATATGAAAGAATTTCGCCCGACATCTCACAGTTTACTGTGTTCCAGTCATTTTGAAGACAGCTGTTATCGGCCTAATACAGGGAGAAGTGGTCTCAGGATTAAATTGAAAGCCATACCGACAATCTTTTTGAATGCGTCTTCATCAAGTTTTGCAGGTTACAAAAATTATATTTACTTTGAAATGTATTATTTATATAGTTCCCTATTTCATCCGAATAAGTTATTCACTGCTGTATACATTTCAGTACATGTTTTATAATCTATACTATATTATATTAGTTCTTTTATTATAGCTGCAAAGGTTGATTTACCTTTAGCAGGACCACTAAAGCAGGAGCAAAATACCACCGATACATCTGAGGATGAACTCGGCAGTTTGCAAGAAATTGTACCAAATGCAGATGCAAATGTAACTTGCGAATCGGCGATGGACGTCGGTTCCATAAAAAAAGATGATGACATGATGAAGGGTATGCATTATATGTTTAAACTTGCCATTTACTCTGTTGAAAATTAATAATAAGTGTTGAATATTTTGGTGACCCTACTACACTGATCTGTCAGTAGTACCCTACTATTAGTAATCTAATAGTGTAAAAGTTATTCATTCGCATGAACTGAATAATACTTCATAATTTTTAACATACAGTTACATACAGCTTTCTGTGTAGCTTTTTTATATATTAGTGTTCTTTTATTATAGCTGAAATGGTTGATTTACCTTTAGCAGGACCACTAAAGCAGGAGCAAAATACCCCCGATACATCTGAGGATGAACTCAGCAGTTTGCAAGAAATTGTACCAAATGCAGATGCAGACGTAACTTGCGAGTCAGTGATGGACATCAGTTCCATTAAAAATGATGATGACATGATGAAGGGTATGCATTATATGTTTAATCTTGCCATTTACTCTGTTGAAAATTAATAATAAGTGTTGAATATTTTGGTGACCCTACTACACTGATTTCTCAGTAGTACCCTACTATTACTAATCTAATCGTGTAAAAGTTATTCATTATTCGCCTGAACTGAATAATACTTAATTATTTTCAACATACAAGATACATGGCTTTCTGTGTAGCTTTTTTATATATTAGTGTTCTTTTATTATAGCTGAAATGGTTGATTTACCTTTAGCAGGACCACTAAAGCAGGAGCAAAATACCCCCGATATATCTGAGGATGAACTCAGCAGTTTGCAAGAAATTGTACCAAATGCAGATGCAAATGTAACTTGCGTATCGGTGATGGATGTCGGTTCCATAAAAAAAGATGATGATGTGATGAAGGGTATGCATTATATGATTTATCTTGCCATTTACTCTGTTGAAAATTAATAATAAGTGTTGAATATTTTGGTGACCCTACTACACTGATTTCTCAGTAGTACCCTACTATTACTAATCTAATCGTGTAAAAGTTATTTATTATTCACATGAACTGAATAATACTTAATAATTTTTAACATACAGTTACATGGCTTTCTATATAGCTTTTTTATATATTAGTAGACTCTTCCCCAATACAACACACAACATACAACATGGGCAAACGAAACGGAAATGAGTCAGTCGACTGCAAGAAGCATCCATGGTTGGATTCCAGAGAGTATGTAGCGAGTGTAGATTTGACTAAAGGTATATCTGAAGCCACTCCTGAAGCACACTATCTTTTTTACTTTATCTTCGGAAAAAGCCTTCATTTACACACGATTTTATGTTTAACACACGATTTTTTAAATTGTTTTAAGTGCCCTTGTTGATTGAACATTGCATTATAATTATATTTTAAATTATTTCAGATTATTGCGTCGCAACGCTTGAAGATTCAACAGTTCCAATGACTCCAAAAACCGCATGGAAGATTGTTGCGAGAGATCACCAGTATATATCTTCACCAAGATCTATTCAGAAATCTTTGGACAGAGTGAAGAATCAATTGGCCCTAGTACGATACCAGATGAAAAAGAGACACCAAAAAATGAAGCGGCTGCAAAAAAAAGTGGCTACTTTACAAGACATCGTCAAAGATCTACGACAGAAAAAATTGCATACCAGAAAGTGATCTTGCTTCTTTGGAATCGATTGTGGATCCTGATGTTCAAAACTTACTGCAAAGGTATTTGAAGCAAGTTAAGACTGGTACGGACGTTTCCAGTGCAAAATATCCTCCTGCTACTCAGCTAAGGCTTATGGGTACGTTAGAAAGAAATTTCACTGTGCCTTGCCTCACCCTAGGACTTTTTTGTTTTGTTTTATTAGAAAAAAACTCAATTGAAAAAGTTCAATGAAGTATTTGAAGTATTATTAACATAATTTTTTTTTAAATTCAATTATAAGTAAATAAGTATTACAAGTTGTATGAAAACTTACCAATAAAATAATAATGTATGCATATTCATGCATATCAAGAACATTTTCATCAGCTTCATTTGAATTTCATCGAGATTTCTTTGGCTATTATCAATTTGCCGCCGAATCGTGTCACAAAACCTCAATTTCACCGTCATGATGCCGTTCAATCAGACACGTTCTCAGATGCTAATATACTGCCTAAGCCCAATCCAGTGTAATATAGAGATCAGTGGTTGTTGGTATTGAATAGAACAGCTAATTCCGCAATTAGCACTTATTGTAGTTGCGTTAATTTTCACAGCGAAAATGAACGCAAGAGTTTAGGAGTTGCCAGCTTCTAAGTTCACGTTAATTTCTAATTACGTGTTAAGTACTAATTTGGACGGTGGTGAACAACTTTGTATATTTCCACATACCAAACTTTTACATTACTATTTATGACGTTAATGACTAACGGAGTGGGTGTGAATGTGTGGCATTCGAATTTAAAAAAAAAATGAGCTATCTAAAATGTTTGTACTTTTCAGATGAATTTGCATATCACCTGCATTGAAGAGAAAGGATTTCTGTTAGAAAATATGACGGTTTCTAAAGTTGCACAAACATGTATTATGTCACAGTTCAGAAAAGATAAGAGACACTGGTCACAGAGAAAAAGCTTTGTTTCTCGCTTTGTTTAAAAAGTCCTCCAAAGCGTATACATTTCTGGGCAATATTCTTGACGTTCCCTCACTACGAACATTAACAAGATAGTTGGCACAGTTTCAGCTTGTAGGTATTCAATGAATACAGGCATTTGTCCACAATTAGCCCCAAATGAAATTGTTTTAACGACATTAATAATAATCCGTAATAATCCGTACTACTCCTCCTACTACATTGTGTTCTTATTTCTGATGAGATGGCAATAATGTCACATTTAGACTTCCATTCCCCGTCAGGAACTATTTCGGGTTTTGTCAATTATGGGCAGGGAATGAATAGGAAAATTGCAGGTCACGCTTTGTGTTTCATGATCACACGCATTAATAACGGATGGAAGCAACCTGTAGTATATTATTTTGTTCAATCTACTTGTCCCGCAACAGAATCGGGTGTTATCATTAAATGTGTTACTAAACGAATTCATGATGAGACTTGATTAATGATCCTTGCGACTGTTAGTGACCAGGGTTCTACTAATAGGGGGGAAATTCGTAGTTTAGGGGAAATTTTTCGATTTTTTCCCAATTTGTTTATTGTTTAAGATGAATGATAATTGTCATTTTCAAAAGATGTGTCTAGGGACAGTTGCATTATCAAATGCATTTATAATTTCTTTAATAATGTAAGTTGTGCAGCAATAGATGAAGTTCTTCCATTTTCATTATAATATTGTTATTAAATAGTCATTCAATGAACCGTATGTTTTGGTTTACATTTGATTTATTTTTTATATTTATTATTGTTTAATTATTGTCAACTTAGATTTATTTTAAGGTAAAGCCGTACTGATGAGTTTATTTATAGGTGTCGAGTATTGTTTATGATTTGTAATTAGATGTAATTTGTATTATTATTGTATTGTATACACTCTGTGCAAATATATTAATTGTGTATACACTTGCACTCTTTCTATCCTCCCCAAACAAAAAAAGTTGTTTACGAAATTTGTAATTGGTTTAAAAAATTAGTCATTTAATTTTTCAAACAAATTACTAATTTGATAATAAATATTAAATACAACACTTATTCAACACAATTCAGAACTGTAGTACAGATACCCCTATTCAAGTTCCGAACTAAATTAGTTATTAGATCAACTTGTAGTGGACACAGCTCAGACGGTTCATCCCACGGTCTTTTACATGTTTGTGTAATTTTATTAATCAAAATTGTCGATAATTTCATAGGGCTTTAACTTATTAATTTGGGGTGTCTTAATGCTGCATTATTAACATAAGTAATTAATACGAACTTCGTATTGCGAATAAACAAAATGAATCACACACACTCACACTATAGGTGTGCATTTTATTGGACTGTAGGGACATCTATCCACACGTGTAACAACCTCCGGCACTCATGGTGACATCTATTAAGACGGCCAGGGAGCTTAACGGGGAGACCGGGGGTCCCATATGCCTGTCAACCGCCTGGTCTGGCATTAAATCATATACAGGAACCTACTTTATTACATGTTGATATCACTTGCTAATACTGGTTAAAAAAGAGATAGGGTATGTGCTGCAAACTGCATTTGAAATGCAGCATTCTCACACGCTCAAATGCACTGGTGGTTTGTTACAAGTTAAATCAGAAAATCGGAGTGGAACAGGATTAGCTAGCAGAATAACAATTGAATGCACAAGTTGTGCTCAAGAATTTATAATAACCGAAAAGCCTTGTGATAATAACATTTCCAAAATAAATACAAGGTTTGTGTGCTGCACTGAATCTACCGGCAGCACATAAACACATTCTGCAGAGTTATTAAGTTGCATGAATTTTCCAAACATGAGCAACAAAATGTTTTTGGAAATAGAAAACAAAATGGGAATTGTATGTCATACATTTATCGTTTAAACATAATATTTCACAATTGTTTTGTAGCAGTGGAAACAGTCATTGTGGAGTTCAATGGTAAAGGCTGGTTTAAGAGAAAAGCAGAATACCATTGAATGTGGCAATATACGTGAAGATGGGACACCATGGATAACAGTATATTTAGATGGCTGTTGGAGCAAATGATCTTACGGACTCAATTACGATGCAGAATCTGCTGTGGTAAAACAGTTATTAATAATTTTAACAACATAGTTTGATCTTTATCAATTTTCACACAGGTTTTACATTAGAGTAAAATATAAATTTTGTTCGATATGCATGCGGGCGGAAAATAAAAACATTGAAGCTGGTGAACATATTTGCTATAAAAATTGGGAGAAGTCTTCACCTGCAATGGAAGCTGCCACTGTAGTAGAGGGGTTTTGTGAAGAAATGCATGGGATTCGCTACGGAAAATTTATTGTCGATGGTGACTCCAGTACATTTGCAAATATAAAAGAAAAAGTACCTTATGGTACAATGGTGAAAAAAAAAGAGTGCACAAATCACGCACTGAAAAATTACAGTAAATATCTCTATAAAATAAAAAGGGATTCAAATATTAATTTGCCTGCTCGGAAACTTCTCACTTTAGATATAATAAAGCATTTAAAGCATTTTAGTCAGGCACACAGATCATTTTACCACCATTCAAAACATGGGGGAAATTGCACCCTCCTGAAAGGAGATTTGATTAGTGGAATACATCATAGATTTGGAGACACACGAAGTGCAGAGATGAAATTTGTAACCTAGTTTAAAACACCTCACAAAATAAAATGCCACAAATTATATCCACAAGTCTATTTCTTTACATAAATGGTAAGTTTATAACTCTTTATAAACTGTATTACATATTTGTAATTAAAAGCAGCCCTCTGGAACTTTTATGTAGAAGAAATTGTTAGGTGCTCTTAATTATCTTCTTTATTTAGTAGAACTCTTTTTAAAAATCGTCATTTTCAAGTATAAACATCATTAGTTCATTTTTCCCAAAACGAAATTTCTCATTATTTAGAAGTAACAATTCATTTTGCATAATTGTATAGGGTGTTAAAAAATAAGTGTCACAAAATCTGAGGGGGGTAGTATAGCCCAAAATGAAATTGAAGGGTGTGTGCCTAAAGTAAGGCCTAAAATAAATTCATTAAAACCGAAATAAAAAAATTTGAAAAAAAAACTTCGATCACGTCGATTTTCATTGATAAAAATAAACATTTTTGCATGACAGTCTGTCTTCAACCATCATTTGTTTTTGAGTAGCGACGTCATCCATTGTTTTTTTAATGAGAACTGTGACGTACCTGAAGGGCAATCAGCGCGTTAGGCCGTGGAGCGAGTGGAGGGTCCCTTCGAAGTAGTGACGAGGGCCAGGCTCTCGGTGTCAGAGAGTGGGGGGGTTAAAAAATGCTCCACGTAATTTTAACCTCGTTGCTACTTCGTCGCAAAGGGTGGCTCCACCCTACCTGCGTGGGTGGACGGCAGACAGTCAGCGAAGTTCAGAAATCACGAACTGTCACAACGCTGACCGTTTGGCGCCAACACCACCAGATTTAAATCTCGCAGTGAGAATAAAAAACTGAAACTGAAATAAATGCCCGATCGAGAAAACGTGGGGGGAACAAAAAATAACAGGTGTGAGTTTTGTAGTGTAAAATATCGGCGTTTATTCACACACAAACGACGGACACCGTGTCTGCGCTCCTGAAATAAATACCTCCGCACGCAACCCTTTCACGCAGGGTTCACTCTATTCGGCCGAATATAGTAAGCTCCTAATCGCGCGATTCAAAGGGCCGACGGAGCGACCTTTCTCTTACACAAGCGCAAAACACGTACGGCACGAAACACGTAAACGCAACTCTTACACAAAAGAATAAACAATATGTCAAATAAGGAATTAACGGAGGTCTGGCTCAATTGAGACCACAAAAAAATGTATCAAAATCTATATATATATCTGGTTATCTGGGTATCTATATCTATATCTGGTTATCTGGCCTGTGTTCCTGGTGGTCTCGCTGGCGACTGGCTACAGCTCCGGGAGGGCGACGGTTTGCGTCGTAGACGCCTGGTGCTCGATTCGCGGCCTCCAGCCAAGAATGGTTTGGCCGAGCTGCTTAGCCCGTAACAAACGCTCAGGTGTTATGAGCGTTTTAGTCCTCTGCCCTGTACTTGGTGCCTCAATCCCCTCAAGGGTGGTTAACTGAGTCCCCGTTGATTATCCCGTAAACCGGATGGTGGTACACCTTATCTCAACGGTTCTTCTGGCACGGTCTGTACTGGACACGCGGTGGCTGAGTTCTGCCTCTATGGCGGCGCCTCGCCGGCGAATTTTAAAAATCGCCCACAGGGGAAACGCGTCACCACAACAAAAAAATGCGAGCACGGTTGTCTACAGTGCAGGTCTATACGCCAATTAATTATTAAAATGCAGTTTCTGCCAAAGATATTTCTGGACCGTTACAGAACCCCCTATTCTTGTTCTTGAGTTTGAGAGATCTTTTCATTGTCGAAGTGACAAAAAGTAAGTGAAGTATAAAAATATTGCCATGTTACATAAGAAATTTTTCGAGTAAATGACAATTGAAAATGAAGAACGGAAATCATTAAAAATAAAGCAAAAACGTCATCAGATTTAGTTGGAGGGAGGGAGGGGAAAGGAAGGAAAACTTGATTTGCGGCGTCTCGCACCTCAGGAGGAGTACACATTAACTTGTCTTCACTCGGTATTTTAAAATTATTTTAATTTTTTCGTTGTTAATCGAACGTCACATTGACAACGTAATAAAAATTTCACGGCAATTTGATTTTTAATTTTGTAGTTTGTAAAGTTCTTGCAATAGAATACAAAATTATAGGTAGTGACTGGTCATCTAGTTGAGGACAGTGGTCTATGGATTGATGCAAACCACACATCCTTGGCTGCCTCACCTGATGGTACATTTCAGTATTATATAGACTATAAAAAAAAAAAAACCATAGTAACTATTGTTAGGAAAAAACTGTCAAATAATTCGTTACTTTTCATTTGATAGTGTCCGTCTTTACATGTCCTATAAACCCTAAAAATGTCTAGCCTAGCAACTTATAGCCTAGGTAAAATGATGTAATTATAATCTTTCTGTTGCAGGACTTATAGGTTCTGATGCGACATTCTGATCATCAGTAATATTTCTACTGAAGATGGTCGCCTAGCGATCGAAATGTACATTTAGATAAAATAAATGTGTTTTGTGAAAAATGTGTTTTTTTCTTTATTAATAGTTTATACGTTGTTTATTGTTCAACTAATTTTAATTTTTCAATAACATTTCTATTTTTCTCATACATTGTTAAAGAATACATTTTTAATATTTGATGTAAAACGCTTTATGTACCCATCTCAGGTAAACAATTTATAGTCACTAATGTGAAATCATAAACTGTAAAGTTATTTGAAATGTACATCTGGGAATTACTTCTTCGGGCAATCGGAGACCGGTTTAGTTTTAATTAGAACTCATCAGTCCCATATAGCCAGACTAATTTATACAATTATTACATTTTTAATAGTTTGAATCGATACATATTTTATTTTTTATTTGGCTTTTTTAGATAAGACATTTAGGACGGTTCACAGCGTTGAATATGACATGGATACAAGCTAACTTTGAACTGTTGTTGCATATTTAGTTTTAAACTTGTTATTTTTATGTGAAAATAAACTCAGACGATCTTTATAAACAACAGTAAATGCTGCAAAGGACTAAAAGGACATTTTACAATTTTCAACTTTTGGCCAGAAATTTTGGATTTTGCCCCACTGTGCGACGTTTCTGTAGTACACACCAAAACCTCTAGTGTTTGTGGTGTTTGTTTTTGCATGTAAAAACCACAGCGCGTACTTCGCATTGGGCGGGATTATAGTCTGTCCAATTTCAAGACGAAGCTAATATTAAAATGTTCACGTGATCGACAACACTTTACAGGGCTGATTCTACACAACACAAGTTCAATACGAGTGTAGCGATCACAGTAAGAAAATATCCTTGGTCTGGGTAGATCGGAGACTTCAGCACGACTAATCGTATATTTGTGATAAAGTGTTCACACGGGAAACACGCTTGTAAGACGTTTATATAAGCTTCGTCTTGAAATTGGCCGGACTATAGTAATGGAGGAGTGGACATTTATATTTTACATCTCGGTCTAATATCGTCTACCTCAGATAGAAACTGACTTACCAGTAACGTTGTAAAATACTTTGAGACGGCGTCAGAAAATAACTCCAGGCACGGATATGTGCATATACGATGATAAGATATTTATATAAAATTGACTCTCAAATTTTCAATTTTCTACCTTCATAACAGCTCCAATAAGCAATAAGTTTCGGTCAAATACCGGCGCTTTGGCTAAATTATAAACAGAATACCTGGTATTCGGTTATTCAGCCGAAACAGGTTTTAACAGCTTCAATAAGCAATAAGTTTCGGTCAAATACCGGCGCTTCGGCTAAATTATAAACAGAATACCTGGTATTCGGTTATTAGGCCGAAACATGTTTTGGATCATCAAAGTGCACTACATTATGCATTATTTATACCCGAGAGCAAAAATTACTATCATCAACGTTTGCTTTGCATCTAAAATTATTCAGCTTGGCTTAAAATTCATGTCTGGCATATCATGTAATTGACACAATTTTAACCAATATTTGGTTAGATATATCACCCCCTTACCAAGCCCTACGTTTTTCAGCTCAAGCCCTCTTTGATGAAAATAATTTTTGCTCGCACGGTAGTTTCATAATATTCCTACAATTGCAATGGTTTAAAAAAAAAAAGTTTGGCTTAGGTATGTGCATTATGGGGTGAATAAAATGGGCAATAAAGCATTTCAATTACACATTTATTATACCGAGTTATTACTTATCAGATATATTACAGCTTTACACCCTTAAATACTAGTGACTAGATTCTGACTCCCGTTCGGAACCCTGTTGGGTCCCAACAATAAAACGCCGAAATGAAAAGTACAATAAATGAAACAGAGGAAATTATAACTAGTTAACACTCTATCATTAACAGATCATTAAAGTACGATTCATTTTTTGGTCAACAAACGCTCTAATAACAATAAAATATATCTAGTGAAACGAACTACGAGTATAAAGTTCAGGACTAGGATAATACGCCTGCTTTGAGGGGTTTGTGGGTGTGTGAGAGTTTTGGACACTGGGGGAAGGGAAAGGGCTGGGTTGCAAATTATTAGGCTCACATTCTGATTGCGTTCCCCGAACGCCGGCCTATTTTATAGAGGTGCCCACCTCTGAAACCAAGTACTTTATCGAATTCAACCGTCGCCTCAATAAACCTACACTTAATACTAGTTATTAGACTAATCTTTGGTATGCGCTAGCTGAAGTGACGGGCCAAGCTCGGAGGCCCGACCCGAGAAATCGTGGAACAGAAAGTAACTATATGATATGTTAAACTGAAATCACATATAATTTCACTTAATCTAAACACGTATAGCTAACACATATAAATTATCGTTTAGTTATACACAAATACTTATGGAAAATCAATTGGTACGAAGCGTTCTATGTGCACCCTGCAAATTATTGTTTTGGCTCTCGATATATACTCTTGAAAAATTATTATATACGTACTAATACTATAATATTGTCCGCTTGAATTTTAGCTTGTAGCTACCTATCTAAATAAACATGTTTGTTTAAACTATATATAATATATCTCTTGCAACATTTACACTACATTGTAATTAATATAAGTACAATCTTGGGTATATAATTCTCATAATAATTCTATCTATATAGTTGACTAGACCTTATACATTTATATTTAAAAATATGCACAGTTAATTTAACTTATACAAATATTTATCATGTACACGTTCGTGTCGTAAAGCACATCTCCACCGTCCACCTAGCTAATACCTAAATTTAAACGCTACACAAGAATCAAGCTCTTTGTGATTGTAATAATACCTGTAATACATTTACATTTAATAATACTTTTAATGGGAAAGTTTTGCTTAATACAAGAAAATAAAACTTAGTAGGAATCCTCTCTGGAATAACTCTGTGGAAGAATAAAACATGGAATTTCCTTAAAACCACCTCTGGAATAGTATCAATATACATTTACAATAACTATATATTTATTTATATGCATGGTCGTGCTCCTCACTTACGCCTAAGTTTATTTTTTGCATAGCGTCTGCCTTTACTAGTCGCTATCCGAACTAGATTCCGCTTCCGGTATCGGTTTTGGCTTTTCCTCTTGAGCTGGTGGTGGCGGCTTGGACACCTGCGTTGCAGTAACATATGCCGCTGGCCCGTCTCCCTCTGTGTGTTCAATTCCCACCCTGCATCAAAACCATAATCATTAAAAATGTTCAAATTTGTCCCAAATATTACTCTCGGAATATTCAGTTCCCAACCGTACAGCATAATGACAATAATTATGATTGTCCTATTTACCCTCTAATGTAGAATATTATAAGAAATTGGCCAGGATAAAGTCAATGATCTTGGTAATCTAACATTAAAACATGCAATAGTTCTTCAAGATTATTTTCTTTTTAAATTATAAACTAATTCAATCGCATTCAATGCCCATTATGCGGGTAATGTATTAAATTTTTCATTTCCCCTCAACATTTAATAAAATACAATGATTCTGTTATTATAATAATATTAGTGTAACAAACTATTATTTTTCCAATTCGCATTATTAAAATGCTCATTATGTATATTGAATCTCCCCGTTAAAACTACACTTTAATCGAATGGGTGAATAAAATGTTCACATTTTTACTTTATTCACTATACCCATTGACAACGTGAATAAAGTAAAACAAAAATAGGTAAATTCGCACTATCCTTGAAATGTTCGTTGTCATCTGACAATACTTCACGCAAATTCTTCAATTCTGATAACGAATTGGAAAAAAACTTGTATGATACACGTGAATAAAACAATTTTATCCACTCGAAAACATTATCGCACTGGCATTCGCCTCTTGCGCTAAACTGTTTTTTTTTGTGGATAAAATTCGACTTTATTCACGTATACCATAAATAGCTATATTTCTACTCATATATGTGAAAGTAGCAATTTTCCTCGGCTTACTATACATGAAAGTGATACTTCTTTACTCTAGGTGTGAAAATATTTTCACATCTAGAGACATTCTCACATTCTATCTTTCAAAATTAAGTTCAAAAAAATCTAAACAAGAGGAATGAAGAATACCGACAACATCCTTCAATACCACTAACCCAGGAGGGGAGACAAATCCCACAACTCCCGAGGTGAAGACAGAAGGAAGAAAACACGCAATATTTTAAACAGTATTATTAATTATATTGTATAGAATATTATTTATATGAGCTATTTATTGTACTGGTATATAAAAAAAAACTATTATTATTAAAAAAAAGTGGAAGCCTGCATTCATTTCTATGGAAACAACTTTACAAACACTGATTTCAGTAATGTGCATTGTGACAATGACAGTTCATTTTGAATTAAATTGAACTTGAAAGTTTTTAACTTGAAAGATCGTAGAAAAAATAGCATTTCCTACTCGAGATGAAATTCCTTTATTTTTTGTTCCTGGACTTGCCTGTCAAACTTGACAGTTTGACAACTGTCCCCTATACGAAAAAAAAAACTGTGTTTTAATCTCTTGCAAAAAACACTATTATCTACAATCGTTATCCAAAATATTTTTTGGACAACGCAAAGTTGACGTTTTCCGAGGACTGATTTAAAGCGACAAAAATGTAAAAACGCTCGCTTTCCGAATTATTATTTTAAAATTGGATGTCCCGTGGTTATTGTAATTAGTGACAACGAATAAACAGAAATTGTAAATTGTAATTCATAATGTCAATATTGTGAATAATTAGTTTCTGATATTAATCCTCCTTCATCGCGCGGCAAAATTTTCTCAATTGACATTGAATCACTTTGCACCAGGCTTTTAATAAATCATGATTTAAAAATAAAATCTAAAATCAATGATTTCTTTTTTAACTATAAAAATAATATTTTATTTGATTTTTTGTATTTCTGATCAGTTTTTGCCAGGGTAGATCAAGATTTAGGTCATTTAGATCAAGATTTAAGTCATATGATTTATTTTGATAAATTTTTGAATTTGAACAAGAATTGATGATTAAAACAAATTTATATGTTATTTATATTATATTAGGTTAGGAAATTAGGTTACAATAGCAATTTTATATGGCAATGTGAAATTGTCTGTACTGGATTTATGTGAGCATGACTGTACATGTATCTGTATCATGTAATGAACCAAGACATGAAAGAAAAAAATAGCTATTTGTATTACAAGGGAGCAAAGTGCATCATTTCCTCCCGCGGATATTTGATGCCCGACGTGAAGTGGAGGGCATCAAAATCTAAGGGAGGAAATGGAACTGTTGTAGTTGTGGTATTTAGATGTTGTTGGTTATATTTTATAACATGATACAGTATTTATTAACTCCTGAAAATACATGTGTCAGTCGGTTATATAATTTTCATTATATATTTAATATATTGGCCAAATCCAAAGACCGGTACCGGTCAAGGTTATGAATATTATATAGGAGTATTATATTCGTTCAAAGTAAATATTAATCAAATTGAAATATTTACATTTTTATCGTCCAGGCCACGAAAGTTTTTCGTACCTTACAAGCAAACATGTTTTACTTTTGCTTCCAAGTGCCTTATCAGAACCGAAAATTACACTTTCGTAGGGGAGAATGAAAAATATATTACGAAAAAGAATATCTTGTTTTGTGAGCCACGCGACAGAAAACAAGTCCAATGCTAGGCAAACGCTTATTTTGTGAAGCTTTTCAATGAAGTTCTTATTCATCTTTGTGGTCGAACTGTTTTGTTCTGTTGAGCTTATTTGGAATTAAACGAAAGAGTGGAAATCGTATGATGCTATAAGATTCATCGAGAAGAAGAATTTTAGATATTAAGTTAAAAAATCCAAAATAATCGCGATAGAGCAAGCCAATGAATTTATGCATACAACGTCAAACGTTTTAACGCAATTTTAATGAAGCAAGTAGCATTCTTTATTGAACATATAAACCAATTAAATAGTGAAAATAAGTATACAGGGTGAGTTGGTATGAATGGACCAAACCCCAGGACTGTATTGCACACGAGAAAATAATTTAAAAAAAACTCAAATGTCGTTATCCGATTTTCATTTGTTTTCAAGTTATAGTTTCGAACAGTTTGTTAAAAAGTCGGATAAATACGTTTTCATCAGGAGTTTTCTGATGTGAAAACCGTTGACGAAATCCTTCAACAGCAGCTGTAGCACTCCCATTACAAAAACCATAGACAAACACCATATTTGCATATTCAAGATTTGAAACTATAACCTGAAAACAAATGAAAATCGGATAACAACATTTGATTTTATTTAAATTATTTTCACGTGTACAATACACACTTGAGGTTTGGTACGTTCCTCCCGACTCACCCTGTATAGTACAGTAAAATTGTAGTTTTACCTCCGAAAAAACAGTACTTCAGATTATTTTTTTGAGAAGTGTTAAGGGACATAAAACAAGTTTTTTGCCTTACGAATTTTTGACATAAAACAAAACAGATTTTTATTCAATAGTTTGAATTGTGATATGCCATTCCAAAAACGTTGATCGATATTTTGCACCAACCGGACTTTGAAACGCTGTAACTCGGAGACTATTTGCAGCAATCATATGATTCATACGGGCTTTTGTAGTTTTTTTCAAGTTCCAAAACTTTCATATTTGCAATGCTTCAAAAATACGACTCTACCGTTCGAAATATCGACTATACATTATCGCGCTAATCATAAGAAATGTGTAAAATTTTATGTACAATATTTCTTGTCTAGAAAGTGTCTAGAAAACAACCAATAGAAAACGAGATAAATCGACTTTTACAATTTTTCGAAATGGCGGCACCTTCCGAGAGTAGTGGGCTTACGCCTTTTTGGTTTTAGACTTGCCTTATGTCCCTCAACACTTCTCAAAAAAAACCAACAATTTTTTCCGAGGTAACAGGGTTGTTTCCTACAATTTTACTGCACGATATCTACGCACGCTATTACGATTTTAGAGAGTAAGGTAGTTATTCCATTCCCGACTCAAAAACTCACACGAATAGATTGATTGCCATTGTATATGAATCTAGTAGTTTTATTAAAAATATATATAGTACTACGATCGCCACATGTTATGTATATATGACTGTTACAATTCGCCTTTGTAATATACATTTATTTTCTAAGATGCCTGAGAAAATCACTACATATCGGAAACATGAAAATTCCATCTGTGTGCACTGGCCATTGTATTAAATCTTCTGCAACTTTCTCTCTTCAGCAAGGACCATGGGTAGGTGGGAAATGGAACAAGGTTGCCATGCAGCCTTTAGAAGAAAACCTGACGACGAAAGTTTCAATTACGCAGAAGATTCGGGACAAAAACATTTTCATAAGCAATGTGTCAAACACTAAAGCACCTACCAATCACGATATAAAAATATCAAAACCCTCTTTAATGGAATAAACCATCTTAGTACATAATATCAAATGAACAGTCGTACTTTGTACTTTTGTTGCTGGATACATATTTTTTTGCTACAATGTCATGTTAATTTTGTACTTTGCTCACCTAACACAATTAATTTCTTGGAAATAAATCGGCACATGTTGAAAAGTAATATACCGTTGTATTTCAAATCAAATAAGACTTCAAATAAGCAATCACTCACCCGTACAGAATTTTAAATAATTGGGTTTGGGGCTCGTTTGGAGATGTACGCACCTTGCTCTATCGTGAATACTTTGAATTTTTTAATTCAATATCACAATTCTTGTTCTTGACGAGTCTCATCATCGTTTGAATATATTTTGGTAAATATCTTAATATACAGGGTTAGCTAGTTTAACCGTTTTATTGAATTTATCCGTTACTTTTGAAACTCTGTTTTTCTGATTGCTGAACATTTTCGAAATCTTCCCTCAGATCTTCAACAGAACAATTACTATTTTAACCGCTTTATTGAATTTATCCGTTACTTTTGAAATTCTGTTTTTTTGATTGCTGGACATTTTCGAAATCTTCCCTCAGATCTTCAACAGAGCAATAGCTATTTGTAGGAAGCAAAGTGCATCATTTCCTCCCGCGGATATTTGATCAGTATAAGTATTAGAATATGACATTGACAGATATTTTATGGGTATTAAAATTATATTGTCATTACATGCTATGTTGCCACTTTTCTAATTTCAAACTGAAAAAGTTAAAAATTCAATGATTTTCTTAAGTGCTTAATTAATTTCTTAAATTAAAGATATAATGTACACTTTGGCACTTGTACTATTCCATAAAAAATATACTCTTTTACGTTTCCTGTATAATTGTGGAATAAGAATCATTTATCCAAAAAACTAATATACACCATCGCTGCCACCCAAAAGTGAACGATACTTGAAAATGTCTACATTTTTAATTAGATTAAATAAGACTTCATTCATTGACGTTCTTGCAGCATGAGTTACTATTCAAACTGTGACATTTAATGACACTGTGACATTTTAGAACGCCTATGATCAAAAGTAACTTTGAAGTAAAATCAAATGTAGTAACTATTTTGTTCACATTTACCTGTATTCGTGCCTAGCTAAGTATCTAACATATTTCTCTGGCGGCTCGTCGCTGTCTGAGTTCTGCAAGCTGACACTCCTCACCGTCGTGTGACTAACTTGAGTGGCAGGCATTGTGAATTCGACGTAGGCATACTCTGCCAGAGACTCGGGCATCTGGTCGTAGCTGGTCAGCGAGAGTCTACACACCATGTTGTGGGTTGTGTAGGCACCTAGAATCAAATTTAGAATTTATCAAAAAATAGAGTATATAGTCTAATTTTTCTAAACTGGCGTTCACGTCATCAAAATAATAATCATAATAATGATGACACAATTTTACAAGGTTGCCAGCTATCCTGAGTATTTAAAAATGGCTGCAATCAGCTGTTGCGCCCGTGCAATCATGTGCGACAGTGCGCGGTTCGTATCAAATTCGTCGACTTCTCTGCCGTTTATCGTACAGATATCAACCTTGTGGTTATGGTTTCACATCTACAATGGCAAAATATGCATTGTAATAATCGATCAAATGTAACAAGTTAAACGTCAAAGAAGTTTGGTTATACACACATGTATGAGCATGTGTTAGTGAAAAAGATTTGGCATCGTCGCCGAAAAATTATCACGGCCGCCAACATAACATGATTTATTACATGATTGGCAGGCGAAAATTGTGTCCGCGGTTAATACACCGATTACCTATTTATAACCACCGGTGATCAGTGTTATGTAGCAAATGATCTTCAGATTAATTTCGATTCTTAAAGTATTGTTATGCATATTCTCGAAAACAATCACGTTGGTACGAAAAAACCTCATCACATAACTGTTTGATGACGTGAACGCCAGTTTAGAAAAAAATAGAGTATACTAAGACAAATTACTATACTGATTATATTTGATTGATTTTTCTCCTGGTAGGGCTAATTACTGCTCAGGATCTCTATCGTGCCTGAGAATATTGGGTTTAGACATTTGAAAAATACTATTTTGATAACAGTAGCATTAAACACATTGGTACCTTGTCCTTCCTTGGGTAGCCTTGGACACCTCCAGACAATGGCTCTGTGCTGGTGCTCATACTTCGCTTGGCCAGATGTCACTTCGATCAGGCTTTCTTGAAGTGTATCTACTGTTCCTAATATCCTCTCGATACCTTTGATTTTTCCAGTTCTGTAAAAACATTAACATTAATATTATTACAATTTGTCGTAAATTAATTGGTCAATTTATATTTAATATTGTCTTTAATACAACGAAGTTTGTTGAAGATGGTATATTCAATCATCAGAAATCTAGTGTTTTGACAACACCATTTATTTATTGTAGTTTACCATGTTACTCATTTACTCTAACCACTTTACCAATTTACTCTACCTCGCCTATTGCAGCCCTCGCTACGCTCCCGCTTAGCGGGAGTAGAGTCTGAGACTAGAGTAAATCCCGCTTAATTCCCTTGTAATGTAATGTACTATAGGCGATTTACATCAAGGCGGCAGCGCCACGATGGAGCATTTATGTACTAGCCATAGCTATTTGACATTCTTTTCTGTTCTTCGCCATTTTTTCGCCTCTGCTATTGTTTTCCCTTTCTTTTCAATAATTTATTTCATTTCACTATCCCATGTTTTTATTGGTCTACCTCTACTTTTCTTCTTTTGTGTTTTCGCCTGCCACACCTGTTTCACTTGTCTTTCCTCCTTCATCCTCTATAGGTGTCCCCACCACTCTAATTTCCTTCTCTGTATAAATTCTTCTACCGTTTATGTTTCCAACTGGTCTCTGATTTCTGTGTTCCTTATCCGGTCTCTTCTTGTCACTCCGATTATCCTCCTAAGGTACTTCATTTCCATTGCCTGGACTTTGCTCTTTTCTCTTTTCATTAGAACCCAAGACTCACACCCGAATGTCAGCACCGGTCTGTATATTGACTTAAATATGGACAGTTTTGTTTTTCTTGTTAGATCCCTTTTATTTATGAATGTTCTCAGTTGAAAATATAGCTTCGTTGTTTTTTTTATTCTTCTATCAATTTCTTTCTCATTTCGACCTTCACATTGTATTTCTACCCCTTGGTATTTGTATTGTTCTACTTGTTCTATTTTTGTATTGTATATTTTAATATCAATCTGATCTTGCTTTCCCAATATCATCACTTTTGTCTTGTTTTTGTTCATTTGCATTCCATTTGTTTTTAGTGTTTCGTTCCATATATTTAGATTATTTTGTAGGTCTTCTCTATTTCTTCCTATTATTATTATGTCATTCGCGAATGCTCCTTCTGCTATTTCTACTCTTTTCAATTTGTTATGTCCGATCGTTACTGTTTTTACCTTTTCTCTGCATGTTCTATTTATTTCGTATATAAATAAAATGAAAAGTGTTGGACTCAGACCTCCACCTTGTCTTAATCCGTTGTTTGTTGTGAACTCGCTGGATAGTTGATTTCTTTCCACTATTATATTCCAGTTGTTCTGGTATATGCTTCTTATTACCCGTATCTTGTTATTCACATTTCTTTTCTTTAAAATCGACCATACTTTTTCACGAGGCACTCTGTCGGACGCCTTCACCATATCTATGAATCCTATATACATCTGTTTATTTTCATAGTTTGCCTTTTCCTGTATTTGTTTTATCATAAATATGTGGTCCTGTATACTTCTGCCTTCCCTGAATCCACTCTGTGATTCCATTAATGTTCTTTCTGTGCTTTGTTTTAATTTTTTATTTATTAGTTGTTCATATATTTTCATATTTGTAGTTATTATATTAATTCTCCTGTAATTGTTGCAGTCTTTTCTGTCGCCGTTCTTGTATATTCGTACTATCATTGCTCTCTGCCACTCTTTTGGCACACACTCTTCTTGCCATGCTTTGTTGTAGATTTTTAGTAGCATTGATTTCCCTTGTGTACCTAGTTTCTTGATCATTTCTGTTGTGATTCTATCCACTCCTGCTGCTTTTTCGTTTTTTTGTTTTCTTATTACTTCTGACAAATCTTCCATACTTATCTGTTGTTCTTCTTCATTTTCTGTATCTTGTTCTTGTTCGTTCGTATTTGACACTTTTTCTTCCTTTTCCGTGTTGAGTAACTCCTGAAAGTATTGTTTCCATCTTTCCATCCTTTCTATGTCATCTGTTATTATTTCTCCTTTTTTGTTCATTATATGTCTCGTCTCGTTTGTCCCTTTTGTCGTGTTCCTTTTGATTATGTTGTAGAACAGTCTTATGTTGTCTTTACTACTTTTCTCCATTTTGTCTCCAAATTCTCTCCAACTTTGTTTTTTTGCTTCTATTACTAATTGTTTAACCATTTTTCTGCTGTGCTTGTATTTTCCATAGCTTTCTGCAGTTTTCTTTCCTAGATATTCTTTCCATGCTATCTTCTTGTTTTTATCTACTCTTTTATCTCATTCGTCCACCATCCCGTTTGTCTTTTCGTGTTTGTCATTTGGTAGCTTCCACATGCTGTCTGTGCAACTGTTAGTATTATATTCTTGAATGCCTTCCACATTCCATCTAAGTTATCTTCCCTGTATGTATTTTGTTTGAGTACTATTTCATTCTCCACCAGATCCTTGCTTACGTCTTCTTCTTGTAATCTGTGAGCCTTGATCTTTTTAACTTCGATTTTCTTCATTTTGTTATTATCACTTTTTATTATTGGTTCTTTTATTGTTGCTACCACTAGGTAGTGGTCACTTCCAATTTCTGGCCCTCTCCTTACTTTAGTGTCTACTACCTCTTTTCTGTGTTCTCTTTTTACGAGAATGTAGTCTATAATTGACTTTTCGTTTCTAGCTCTTTCTTCTCTTGTATATTGGTGTATTCTTTTATGATTAAAAAACGTGTTTGTTATTATTAGTTCATTCATTTGGCAATATTCCAGCATTGTGTTCCCATTCTGGTTTCTTTTGTTCTCCCCGTTATTACCCATCACATTACTGTACATCTTATCTCTTTTCCCTACTCTACTATTAAAATCGCCTGCTACACATAGTTTACCAGTTACCTCCTCTGTCTTTGTCGAAACAACAAATGCAGGCAACTCCTACCGCTGTTAGTTTTTTTTTACCCTTTCCCTTTGAGTCTTGTTTCAGTAATTGCCAATAATCTAGTCCTGTTTTTTCAAACTCCATTTCTAATTCTTCTTCTTCTCCTCTTAGGCTCCTAACATTCCAGGTTCCTATTTTCCATGTTGTTTCACTTTCCATTTTGGTTTGCATTTTTATATTTCCTTTGTGTAAGCCGTCCCGTTTGCTGTTGCCTATCTGTTTTTTCATTTTACCTCTGATAGTCCTTTTATTTTGCTGTTCCATCTATACTCTTTTTATTTATTATTAGCTTCTGGTACCCTGATCTTGCCGTTTTTTCTTTCTCTCTTTCCTGTTCTCTGAGCATATCTTTTATTTCTTCCGTCTCCCGTTCCTCAATTCTTTCCCTTATTTCTCCTCTTTTGCTCATTTATATCCTTCGTCTTTGCTAGCATTCACTTATAACGCACTACTTCACTTTCGTTCGCACTATTTTCTTTGTTTTCGCCTGCAGTCGTCTATTTCATACATTTATACCGCGAAGCTATTTACTCTATCACGTACATCACCGCACTACTCCGTAAAAAGCATAATAATCAATTAAATTACGTTTAACTTTTTTCACAACTTTAATGCTTTTATAAAAGCATGTTTGAAGAAGAGGGCAGCACCCAGAAAAATAATCTTCAACATATCCCTAAATACTTAAATTGCAGGTTTTCTGTATATTAGTAACAAATAATATCGACTTGATGTTAAAACTTTGAGGACCTCGTGCAGACTCAGGAAGCATGGTACAACATTTTGGAATTGACATTCTCGACTCGGAATTTTATGACCAACATTGTCGCGGGTAGTTTTTTTGCCAATTTGTGCCATGTAACTTACCTTCTATGGGCTGACTTGACCGAACCGTATCTAAAGTGCTTCTCCACCCTGAACATGTAGATCCAGCATTCGGGTATGGGGAACCTTATCATCACATCCTCACATGGCACTTGACCCAGCTTTCTAGAAGCAAACCCAGGCACCAGGACGTCGGCTCTGAGCTCGATCTTGGTCCCAGTCTGGCAGATCTGTGCCTTCAGTTGCAACGGGAGCTCCCTGTTCTTTGGGGGTCGAACCCTGAACCTGAGGAGCTCGATGTAACAAGCATCAGGTGGTTTAAACCTGTAATTAGAAAGTAACATTTAGATAAATTAAAACTTTGTTTGATTATGTTTTAGTTTACATAGTCGCAAGTATTGGTTTGAAGATCTTGACAAAACCTTGAAGCTAGCGTATCGTTGTTTGATCAAGAGTCTGAACCCCTATAAAGTGAAGTTTTAATGCTAAATTGCATGGCCACACCGTGAGTCACAGCAATACAATGCCTGTACTCGCTGCTTATTCTAACTCTCATCCGTATTTTGGATTTTTTTATAATAGGTTCCTAATTGGTTTGATCTCAAGAAATTTCCTTTTTAGAAATAAACCTCTCTTAACCTCTTCTTCTCAATAAAAAAATCCGACCCATTTGCGCAAAAAAAAAAAAAATGTAAAAAATGGACTTAGCCACTATTACAATGAACGCCACATATGTTCATGTTTTGCTGATTATTTCAATTTATAATTTATCTGTTGTCAAGCAGATATATTCTAATCAGTTAGTTAGTTTTAGTATTCATTCTTTCTGTCCTTTATTAGACTAGAAACTTTGAATTTAGTTTTCTGGAAAACAACCAAAATGGACTCTGATCGTTTTTTCCCAGAAAACTAAATTCAAAGTTTCTAGTCTAAAACTTTGAATTTAGTTTTCTGGAAAACGACCAAAATAGATTCTGATCGTTTAATATCGCTAATCGTTCCCCGTAGCCCTTCAAATTAAATACCTTTCTACAAGACGATCCTTTAGATTTGGAGGCCGTGGGCATAAATATGGGGTGGAGCCCCCAGTAAATAAAAAAATATGAAGATTTTATTTTTTTAAATGTTTAATACAAGAAGTAGCCGGTGTGGTATACGCCCGGTTGACCGTCCTTAGGTACGGCCTTCCTAGGCAGTATCCTAATCAGGTTTGTAATTGAATTACATAATGTTTTGTGTTTCTTTGGGCAACTGAAATTTTGCCCATTTCGTGAATCAAGTCGTGCCCTCACTTACTTGATTATATGTGTCTCGTTGTACTCCACCTGCTGGACGCAAGAGTGGAACTCGACGTTCTCTAGACGGATCCATTCCTCGGTGACAACGGGAATAATGTCATGCCTGCCAACGACCTCCCTGCCCTGTCTTCTCATATCATTGACACCCAATTCAATGTCTGGCATTCCCGTCAGGAAGCCAAGGAAGAACAGCCTAACTCTGGCTATTTGCTTTTCAACATGTCCTGAAATTTCATATAAATTACTAACCTTCTGGTTTAGTTTTGAAAGGACCCACGACATATCATGTTTTATTTAGCTAAACGAGTAGGTGAGACAGGTGTTATTTGCTGAGAAATCGTTCGTATTAATAAATAAATAAGTATCGCATTCCGGCTTAAAAACGGCACGGGAGAATTCTGTCGACAATGGGGACAATAAAGCCATCAACTTAAGTATAACAAAAGTTTACCAGTCGGGCTAAAATACCAACAGTTCATGGAAATATAAATTACTCGAGACCAGACAGGGGATGCGCCACTGACCGACAGTGAGCGATTCCGATGGTTCCAATAACCTAAAGTATAATATTACGGTCTATATATAGAATCATTAACTTCAGTACCATAAGCAACGCGAGGTACATGCACGCTTACCGAATTTCTTGGAACAGGGGACATTTGGGAGGCATAACTCACACAACGAGGGGACATGATTTGTATTGCAAGCAAACACAAATCAGCCAGCAATTTCGAATGGCTTGAACATGTGGGAGAAATTATTGCGCAGACATAGAACGAAAAGGCACTTAGCCAGGGCGAGTGGACCACCGTAGAAGATCGGGAACGACAGTGTACGGGCCCCGGGGGCGCGGGGAGAATGTGGAGGTAAACATATAAAAATATGCGAAAGCAGGGGGGGAGGGGACTTGATTCTCGACGGCCGAGGGCACGAGAGAAATCGCGAAAGTGTGAACGGGGGCGCGATTAGTATAAACAGTCAGGGAAATTGATATTTTCGGGGAGACTGGGAAGTAATTAAAACGACACCGAGGGCACCACGACATCAGTACGGCTGTCCAGTCGGCGAGAGATAGGAATGGCTAATGAGTAAGTACTGACGCAATTGATAATCGAGTAACGCTAATCAAACCGCCAATTTCGAAGGGCACTGCGAAGTATTTAGCAGACAAGTCATTACGCGTGTCGAGTAAATTTATCCGGCAATCCGCCGAAAAATATCCTGTGACAAAATTACGAAAGAACAAAACGCCTAAATTGGTGCAAAGGTGTGTACATACGTTAAGAGCGATATGTGGGTTTCGCGACGCAATTTGAAACAGATGTGCGCGCTAGAAGCATTAACTACATATCAATCTTACCCTTTGATGTGTTCGGATCGAACACATTAACCAATCACACACCACAACGTGCATGGTTCTCTTCGTAATATTGTCACGTATGATAAGTCTTACAACCCCAAACAAACCGCTTTCATTGCCTAGAAACTTCAAACAAACGTGCGAAGTGATGAAATCCTGCCTACGTAATAACATACTCGATTATCATGTGTTTTAATTATTATTTATATCTCATTAGCAAGGGATACGGGAAAGAGCTTAGTTCAGGAAGGTATTTAAACAGATATAAACCCAGGTAGCGGTCGCAACGGGAACTAAAAATCGGTATCCGTGAAGGACAATAATTATTACAAAAATCAGCAAATATCATCATGTCATACCAAACCAATAAATACTTGTATTTAACGTTGCGTAGTTAATATCTCTAATCAATCAGCCGAGTGAGTGATCGAACTAATAAGTCGTAATTGCATGACGGTGGAATAAAACAGCCCTCAGCATCGATAATGCATGTGGTCAGTATTTGCATGTTTGAATTCTTGAGCGTGTGAGAAATGAATGAGTACGAGTCAATATAGTTCTGAAGCATGAGCGCGCGGATATTAGAGATAAATCATTGAATGAATCAAAGTTATAAGTCATGATCGGGTGAGAAACAAAATTACTAAATACGAAACAAAACGGCAAGGAAGAATGAATGCGAATCATAAGAATTCATGCATGAGCATGCGTATACAAGGGATATAAATCAGTGAATGAATCAAAGTCAAAATCATGCAGAATCACCTCCGCTAGGTGAATCCAATTGTCACTAAAACGAAGTTAAAACAAACTAAAAATAAATGAAAATATTAAAAACAAAAGAAAAGATAATAAAAATTAAAAAAAGTCAAAACCAAACGAGGGGCTTATGTTTAATACACGTCAGACGAAAAGGTTAGGGTATGAGACTCGCTATGAGATCAGATATATGTACTTTAGCTAGACACAACTGACCATCGTGCACAAATCACCGATCGAAATTTACGTCATAATTATTTGGGTGTTATTGCTTGGTAAATGCATTGCAAAACTTTAATTAAGGGTAAATCGTCATTCTTAATTATTGGCATGTTATTTTCTGGGTAAAGGCATTTCAAAACTTTATCTGAGAATAAATCAAATCAAGTAAATAAAAGATAAAAACATGGATGCACGAACGCATGTGGAATGAATGCAATAACTAAAACACCGTAAACAATAGGGACATGTCGCATGTACTAGTAATTAGTAGAATTTGAATTACAACGTTAATTCACGTTAGAATACTACAAAATATAGTCAGAAATCACGTAAGAATTATTAAATTAATTTCATAACTTTAATTGAGAATAAATCGTCATTCTTAATTATATGCGTGTTATTACATATTAAATAAAGCCTTCGTCACCACATAAATGTACAGCGTATTATTTTACCATAACCAAATGAAATAGTCAGAAACCACGTAAAAATCATCACTCATTTCAAAACTTTAATTGAGAATAAATCGTCATTCTTAATTATATGTGTGTTATTACTCATTAAATAAACCCTTAGTCACCACATAAATGTACAGCGTATTATTTACCATAACCAAATGAACCAAACCTTACTTGCTAAATTAAAATGTAAAACCATATGAATTACAGAATGAATAAATTACTGTATGATGATATTTGTGTATGCGTATAATTTGATATTTTCCCCGTAGCAGACACAATACTTGAACAACGAACCAGCGATCTTGTCACTATAACGATTCCATGAATCAAACACAGGTGAAGTAGAGCCACTTAGATTACGAGCCAAAACTACGTTTATAAATTATTTACAATGTATAATGATACCCCGGTATTGTACCGTTACAGTTTGGATTTTGCATTTATTTGGTTTTATTCATATCGGGTTTTTAACGGTCATTTTTGATGATTTTTATCGCTCAAACATCTTAGGCTCACAGGATTCATGCCTTGGCAGTGCTTAGGTTCCACTAGCATAAGTCAGTTCATTTTAACTTAGTAAGCGTGACAAATTACGCCTAAATGAAACAAAAAGTGAACATGATTGTATTGGTGCACTGACAGTAAAGTGCATTATTAAAAGCCTTCCCGCTTCAGAGTTCAAGTAGTTATAAATATAATAATAATAATTTAAAGTTAGAATAGTTAGTAGCCATTTAAAATGTATCAAATTCAGCCAGAACACCCTGAGTGGATAGCAAAATTATATATATTTTTTAAAATCTACCTTCACAATCTTGTTCGACGTACAGCTCGTCAACTGCAGTGACCTGTACCTCTTCCATCTTATAATGCAGAGCTCTATCCCTGTGGGCCTGCAGTTTGAACAGTGCCTCCTCAATGGTCACTGAGAACTGCTTGAGGTCCTCGAAGTTGAGCGAGCCTAGCTTCATTAGCTGCGATACCTGCGGAGCGTGCTCTACCGGGAGGCCAAGTTTCTTCAGGTCACTGCCAAATTCCTTGCACCCCTGATAGTCGCCTTGGATGGCGTACGCTGCAAACTGGCTTAGCTTGTTGGTGATGCGTTCGGCCTTCTTCACCTGCCCCGGACGGACCCCAGGACGCTCCTTGTAGAATATGTATTGGAGTTTGAGGGTGAAGATCTTGCCGAAGTTGTCGTACTGCTGAGCCCCTATATCGGACACTGAGTAGCAAGGTTGTAGTGGTAGTTCTTGGAAAGGATCTTTATCGCTCGGTAGGTTGTACAGTTGTAGCAGCACACAGTCCTGCTGGTATACGAGACGAACGAATATCTTCTTCCAGAATCTGGAGAGCAATTAATAAGTTAAACGTTATTTAAGCTCTTCTATATCTACTACAACATGATGATTACAGTTTAAGTTTGATATAGATGAGTGCTGAAATATGTGAGTTCACTTCTGAACTGCACCTAACTAATTACTACTTCAGCTTTATTAAATGGTAGTGGCGGTTACTTTGTGATACATTTTTATTAATAATCAATGAAACAACTAAGGAAGGTAAATCAAACACTTGGTTAAAGTTTCACTATATTGATAGAATTTACTCTACAATCGTTTTGGTCTCACGACCATTGTCAAGGACAATGGTCGTGAGACAGAAACGATTGTAGAGTAAATTCTATCAATATAGTGAGACCGAAACGATTGTAGAGTAAATTCTATCAATATAGTGAGACCGAAACGATTTTAGAGTAAATTCTATCAATATAGTGAATCTTCAACAAAGTGTTTGATTATCCTTAATTATCTTATTATCATATTTCACCAAGTGGTATCCACACATACTTTCAACTTAATTATTAAAACAACTACCTTATTTATATCAAGTACATATTTTATTAATAGGTGACTATAGTTTTGATCACTTAGCTGGTCATTAACAAACAAGTGTGGGGCCTTTCCTCTTGTTTCACAAAGACCAGCTGAGTGGTCGAAACTATAGTCACCTATTAATAAAATTTGTATGTGATGTAAATAAAGTAGTTTTATTGATTACTTTAGTTTTACCTTTGTCCTGTAATCTTTTTCTTATTTGGTTGTCTAAGATGCATCTCCCAGCCTTCACCTGGATAATCCACCCTTGGAAATGGCTCCAAAGGTTGTGATACATCATCGTCAAAGAGAGGCGTGGGGGGAGTTTCTTGCGAGTCTGTACGTTTCATCTCACCTATGATTATTTTAAGCAATTAGTAAGTAACTAAATACTTTATTATCATTTCATAAAAATACCCATAGGTAGAGAGAAGTCCTGGGCAGCCAGTGCAGGTGCAGCGAACTCGCTTTGATCGAAGGGGTTGATCCTGGAATTGTCAGAAAACGCCACCGAGGTGGGAACTGGTGGAGGTGCCAGCACAGGAAGTGCGCCTCCGAAACTGTCGTCATTAGATTTTGGCCTAAAATCGCTCATACATAATCACTTAGTTCGTCAGTAATTCTTTGTTACTATACCTTATAACGACTGAAAAGTCTTTTTCCTCATCGGAATCCAAAGATCCGGCTTTATTTATTCTGCTGGGTGTGCTTTGTGGGACTGCAGGTGGCTCTTTCATGGCAAGGAAGGAGTCGAAGGGCTCCTCTGCGCCGAAACCACCTGTTTGGTCGCTGAATCCGCTCATAGGTTGATTGCCCCAGGAGTCTCCTCCGCCACCCACAAAGGTTTCACCACCTCCCCCGAAAGCGTCTCCTCCGCCGCCTCCAAAGGCATCACTACCACTACCACCGAAGGCATCACCTCCACCACCACCACCGAAGGCATCGAAGGCTCCATTCTTGTTCTCATCCCTGGCCGACTCGAATTTAGCTGCAAACGCGTCGAACGCATCAGGTTCTCTACTATCGAAACCTGAGAAGGTATTCGCTCCGATATTAAAATTATCAGTTTCGGTGGTTTCGAATGGTGTGTTAGGGGCGGCAGTTGGAAACGGCGTGGTCATTCCAGTGTCGGAGCTTCCAAACATATCGCTTATAGTTGTCGTGGTTATTCCAGACATAGGTTCGGCACATGCATTTGTAGTGGTTCCTCCGTACATGGTGGAGGAAGTATCTTCCACAAAGACGTTATCATTTATCCCAAAAATGCTGGAGATTGTTTTTGGTTCGAAAGCGTTATCATTTACGTTGCCGAACATGTTCGAGGTTGTATCTTGAGGGTATTGAGAGAAGTGGTCGGTCGTAGTAATTTCTGAAATTTCCCCACCATGTTCCTCCAAGGTGTCTTCGTGAAACGCTTCATTGTCTAAATTGTTGCCGAAGTCTTGAGAAGGAATCACGCTAGGATTTGTAGGGCTAGTCTCTTCAACTGCTGCGAATGGATTAAAGGTGACACTGGATACAGACTCTTTACTCTGACTATCACTAGTGTCCATTTGCATGTCTTGTTGTGGAGAGAGGAAATTCTCTTGAGTGTTTTGTGGGGAAATAGATGCATTGTCGTTTACTACATTTTGGGCGTCTGTACCTATGCTTGCACTTATAACTGTGTTATCTGAAGATGGTACAGAACTCTTCCTGGAGTTACTTTCGGATACACTTGTTTGCACTACCTCCGCTGGAACTGCAGACTCCAACGAGTCGGAAAGGAGGTCTACCGGAGCCTCCTGTTTAGTCTTGTAGAGGTTCATTATATCAGCGGTGGTTTTGGGCGCCTGCATTTGCGCCCCGAACATGTCCATGAACTCATCTTGTTGTGCGGGCTGTTGCGCTGAAGCCGGTGGTTGCGGAACCGGCGGCGGTGGTTTCGGTGGAGGTGCCGCAGCTTGTGGTGCCGGGGGTTGAGCAAATGCAGGAGGTGGTGGTTTTTGGGGCGGCTGTGGCCTTGGCGGGCGCACCGGGGGTCCCGGCCTAGCTGGAGGCATGCTGGGCTGCGGGGGCGGCTGCGGCCTGGGTTGAACCACTTGCTGCTGTGGCGGTGGCTGCTGCATCATGGGTTGTGGTGGGACCACAGGTTGCTGCTCGTGGTGTTGCTGATGTAGCGGTGGGTGCTGCATCATAGATTGTGGTGGGGCCACAGGTTGCTGCTGCTGCATCATCGGCTGAGGTTTTACAACATGTTGGTTTTGCATCATGGTTTGGGGGTGGACTTCAGGTGGCTGATTTTGCATCATCGGTTGAGATTGATGCTGTGGCATCATCGGTTGAGATGGATGCTGTGGCATCATGGGTTGAGATTGATGCTGTGGCATCATTGTTTGAGATTCATGCTGTTGCATCATGGGTTGAGATTGATGCTGTGGCATCATGGGTTGAGGTTGATGCTGTGGCATCATTGGGCGAGGTTGCTGCTGCTGCATCATGGGATGAGGTTGCTGCTGCTGCATGACAGACGGGTGCTGCATGACTGGCTGCATTGGCTGCTCCAGAGCTGGAGGATTCTGGTTTATGTCACATGTGTCCTCTGTGAGGGACATGAACAAGTCTTCTTGTTGATTAGGTAGGTTGTGGTGGACGGTGGTGTCCGTCTTAGCATCGCTGACGTCCAGTAGGTCCCCGAATTGGGGCTCCGGCGTGGGGCTTGGTGAGTGGAGATCGCGCATCGATACAGGACTGGGCGTCCTCGTCGGAGGTATCCTATCCAAAAGGTGCGAACTTGTGGCATCCATCTCCCCCATAACAGACATGAGTAGGTCCTGGGTTTCTTTAGAAGGCGGTGGCCGTGGTGGCGGAGGGCGTTTTGGCAAACCAATGCTGCCATTGTCATAATCATGAGCCACAGTATGGGTATACTTCAGATCCAAATCCGTGGGCTTCTGAGGAACTATGCTTGGAATGCTTACGTTAGTGTCAATCAGGAAATCTTGAGTAACTGCATTTGCCTGCGTAAAAATATCAGCACTCTCCTGCTGCGTTGCTTGCATGAAAGTGTTAGTATTAAATGTGTCCGGGTAGCTCGTGGCGATATCTGCTGATTGGGCCTCGGACGGTTCCAAATCCATGGGATCGAACGCGAAGGGATTAGTGGCTGTTGCAGATGGGGCCACTGTGGCAGCGCTCTGCGACATGAACGGATTATCGTTTCCACCAGACTCATCCATAAAATCGTCACCCGCTATGAGGAACGGGTTCGAGTTCCCCGAGTTCGGCGATGCATAGTCATCCTCGGTGAAGAGGAAAGGGTTGGCCCCTTTCACATCCATATCGCTTAGATTAACTCAGACTCCAGTAGTTTTAATTCGGATGGCCCTGGGGCTATATTGTTCGCTATGCTCGTGTCGAAGGGATCAAAGTCCTCGTCCTCGCCTATCGCGAAGCTTACCTTGCCCACTAAAGGTGTTAAAGGCTTCGCTCCGAATCCTTCTTCTCCCGGATGTCCTAGTAAATCAACCTTAGCAGCGGGGGGCGGCACAAATCCGTCACGTGGATCAAACTCTGGGTCCGTCAAGTTTCTCTTTATCAAAGGTTCGGAATGTATAAGCTCTGACTCTAGAAGCTTCAATTCCGTTTTGCCTGGGAGTATATTGCTCGCAATTGATGTATCGAATGGATCCACATAACTCGTGAGGTCCTCGATGCTTCTACTTTGCTCTGCAGAAGGTGTAAGTACCTTCGTTGCAATATCGTTATCATCCCCCAATAAGTCAACAGGTGGCGTGTCTTCAAAAGCCGCGAACTTACCACTAATAGCTGTGGGATCTGATATTCCTGTAATAGTCTGCACCACTTTTGCTATGGCCACCTGTTTATCATCTCTAGGATCAAAGTCTTGATCGCAGATATTGTCCACTTCCGGTTTAAAAAGCTCGCTCTCTATGAGCTTAAGCTCCGCTTGGCCTGGCGGCGCATCGCTTACAAAAGAAGTGTCGAATGGGTCTACGTCCTGCGCCTCCTCGTCGATGCCCTCCTTCGGTATTGAATTAAGCCTGACGTAGTAAGGAGTTAAAGGTTTGTTATTCTTTAAATTGTCCTCGGCCAAACCTAGCAGATCAGGTTTATTATCTAGAGGAAGGTCGAAAGATACCTTGCGATTCTGCGGCACGTTCACCGGACTATGATAGACACTTGGGTCGTTTGCCCTTGGATCAAAGTCCTCGTCGCTCAACGATCGCTGTAATTCGGGCTTTATTTCGCCCAGCAATTCGCGCTCGAGGAACTTTAGCTCTGTAGTTCCAGGCAATGAGGCTGTCTCGACTATTGAAGTGTCGAAAGGATCAGAGTACTCGATATGAACGTCTTCAACTGTTTCATTGGGTTGCAGAGGTTGTTGGCCCAGTTGTGAGAGGTCTGTGCTACTACCTCCAAGTAAATCTCTGTGTATCGGCCTTATGGTATTTAAATCATCCTCTGAAATAATATATTATCGTTACTATTTAAAAACAAAACTTGGATTCTTGCAATAATTTTACAAAGGGTTTTGAATTGATAAGTTCCTACAAGTTTTGAACCTCCGACAATTTGTACCGACTTGGGATAACTTAATCAATGATTGCAGCTGACCTTTAGAAGTAATTTATGATTCCCAACATAGGTGCTTATTTTATGGGTGTTGGTTTTGGCTAAATAATAAGTATTCTGAGTTCGCGTTCGTTCATTTTGAAGTTCAATCAAAGTAGTAGGCATCTTCTGCCGGTGCATCTTCTGCCCACCTGAGACGCACTATAGATGTCAGAAGATGCCGATGGCATCTTCTGCCATCTATAGTGCGTCTCAGGTGGGTAATTTAGTATAGCTGATATATAATAATTAAACATTTCTGGCAATTTACTTTCCTACGTCTGTCTACCCCGGCCATGGACTGAGTCTCCAAAGAGATTCGCACTATAGACCTACCTAGTTAATATGCTCTTCTTGCTGTCAAAATCAATCATTAATAATGTCTGTCTTAATACAAACATGATATAGCACCCGGTTTAATTTCCTAGTTAACCCATACTAAGTCTTTGCCTTTTTCCGTATTTACCTGATACTCTATCGAGAGATGAAAGGGACTCCCTTTGGCCACTCGGGTTGGTTAATTGGATGCTAACTGTGCTCCGAATAAGCTCAGAGTACGCCTCCTCAGCGCGCGGGTTAAAGTCTAGGTCGTTGTCCGCATTTAAGAACTCCTTCTCGATAAGCTTTAGTTCCGCCTGACCTGGCAGAATATTTTCTGCGAACGTCGTGTCGAATGGGTCATCTCCGTAGTTCTCATCTTCCGTAGATTCGTTTTGCTTACTAAAATAAATAGTATAGTCAACATCGAAATCAATTACTCACAAAATTTGTAAAAGCTCTACTGAGGGTTGAAATGTTTAGGGAAAGAATGCCAAATGTACCTCTTCCTCCAGCACCGGTTATAACTAGATGGGGTACGTGGCTACGTGTTATTATGCTGACCATTTTGATTCATTTAAGGAGCTTGTGTTTGAGTTTCCCGAAAATGTGTCAGAGGCAATTAAATAATGCCACAACGTTCTTAAAGATAGGAGGGTTGTACAAAATTTAGTATTCCTAAAAACCAACTACAGTTTCGTAAGCAAAGCGATTGATAAACTCCAAGCAAAGGACACAACTTTGGTAGATGGGGTTCAAATAGTTAAAATTGTGCTTTGTTCCCCGACACTCTTGGTATATCTACTTGACTTGTTTTTTCAAGATGCTTAATCGTGCAGTTTTATTTTTACTTTATTTTATTGACTATATTATTATCACCTATATCGACTATATATTGTCGTACCAGAGGATCTAACATGCAGATATCAAGGTACATATACAGAAAATGTATTAGTTGCTCATCTAAAATGCTCGAAGTAGGTGTTTCAAAGCTTAAAGCGCGTGCCCTGCCCCCAAAACACCACCTTCAGTGTTGCATATAACTCACTCGTCTCCAAAAGCATTCCAGGAATCTTTAGAGGGTTGGGGTACAACTTCAGTAGGAAAGCTAGAGACGACCGTAACGGGCGCCCTCGAAAAACTCTCAGCTGCTAACAAAGCGAACTCATCCTCATCGCCATCCTCTAATGGACTCTCACTTTTTGTGATTACGTCAAACTCGCGGAGGATTTGCTTGGTTGGATCGGTGTTCTCCTTCTCATCGAGTGCCGAAACCAATGGCGTGTGAACTTGGACGAAACTCTTACTTAGGTCAATAGGCTCATTAGCTAACTCCGGTGGCGCATCGTCATCCAAAAGACTTGGCTTTATTGAAGGAGGAGATGCTTCTAAAAAGATTTACATAAAAGCACAGTTTTATTAGTTTCAATAAAATGCAGAATACGATTTCAAGGTATAAGATTTATTCTATACCTTTTCAAATTCAATAATTAAAGACTGAATACTTCAAAAGTGGCAAGCCCCATTTTGAATTATAGACAAATCATATTTTTATGATCGTTCAAGATTAGATTACCTGCACACCATGCAAATATATATCTCGCTGCGTAGCGTATTATATGAATACGTAAAATATGGAATTATTGTACGTGACAAATTTGTGAAGCTATTGGCATTGATTTGTGCTAAATTTACAGCTAAAAGGTAGAGTGTTTTGAAAATATTTGTAATTAAGACCTTTCAAACTTTCAGTCCTAAGTTGAGTTCCCTACATGTAATAGCTTTCAGGTAATTATATTATGTTTTCGTTAAACGCCTGGTACCTTTGATATCGTCTCGTACTGCGTTGGCGTTATCGTCGAAGCTTCCTAATAATAGATCACGTTCCTTGAATATCTGTCGGCGTGTGCTGGGTCTCTTCACCGGTACGCAGGTGGGTGCTTGCACTCGACCTGTCAATATGTCAACAGCTGAGCCGATGTGGACAAGCTTCTTGCCCTTCCTCTCGGCGTTGGGGCCGAGGATGGCCTTCTCTGCGTAGGAAGTATCGAACGGGTCGTCTCCGTCTGGCTGCTCGGTGGGGGACTCTGTAATCAATACTCGCTCTGCAGACGAACCATCGTCTTATCAAGTTCGTGTTTTGAAGATCTACGATCGTTACTTATTGGGAACTTGAATCAATTTTTAATGTAATTGTTGAAGTACCCGAAGAGCAATTATTGAGAAACCACAAACTTCACTGTAGACAGATCACATTCAAAAGAACAACTGAATGTTCGCTCCACCGAATCAACATGGGATTCCCCGTACTGACCGATATCTGTACATCGGCCCACTTCGAGAGCCTGGGGATTACCCCGCTTTCCCGGTTTGGTGTGCAAGGTGCCGGAGCGGGGACGCTCCGGCCTGCATTCTGACTTCCTGACTGACACGCAACGAGTCAAGTATATTTGACCTATTGTTTTTGGATTGTAATTAATTGTCATATTGTAATCATTATTGTAAATAAAGTAATATTCATATTAAGTGGACCCGGTAATTAAAAATATATCGTTGGTAAAATAACTGTTGGAATAGAGGTAAGTACTTACATATTATCTATTGTTATATTTGATGGGCTGCAATTTATGTACATATAGTTCCAAATATTTAATATTTTTGGTTTCATATAATTTGTTTTAATTTTTAATCGCCTAAACAATATACAATGTGTCTTCGGATAGATGTCATAAGATTTTTTTATAGATAAATTATCTTATCTTACTAAGTTAAGTTATCTTACTTTCAAATGCTCAAAAATCAACATTCAAGACGTCCAACTTTTGCCGGTATGTTTTCAACGGCATCAAAACAAGACAATGATGGGTTACGTGCATCTTACAATATTTGGTTGCTTATTGCTAAATCGGGAAAACCGCACACTATTGGAGAAGAATTAATACTGCCAGCTGTGAGTGAAGTTCTCCGTACTGTACTTCACAAGTCACCTTCAGATATTATTAAAAAATCCCCTTGAGCAATAATACTGTACAGAGACGAATCGACGAAATGTCCGAGGATGTGGAGAGTTCTCTAACCGAATTTACAGACGACCGAATTTTCTATACAGCTCGATGAGTCTACATTGCCTAACAATGAGGCATTACTTCTATCGTACGTTCGCTTCATATGAGATGAGAACATTTGTCAAGAACTATTATTCGCCAAAAAATTAGAAACTGGTACTAAAGGAAAATATTTGACGTTTTGGAACAATATTTTAAAGAAAAAGATATCCCTCTGAATAATATAGTGTCCGTTGCTACTGATGGTGCTCCGGCAATGGTTGGACGATGCCGCGGGTTCATTGCATATTTTAAAAAAGCTGTACCAAATGTAGTCGTCATGCATTGTATGATTCACAGACAACATTTAGTTGCAAAAAACCTTAGTGATCGCCTTCATTGCTCGCTGCAGTACGTAATTACAGGGGTTAATAGAATCAGAAGCAATTCTCTTAACGATAGATTGTTTAGAATGCTTTGTGATGAAAACGACCAGGACTTTAATCGTTTACTGTTGCACACATAAGTTCTATGGTTGTCAAAAGGTACTTGTCTGCAAAGATTTTATGAACTATTTGACTCAGTTATAACGTTTCTCGAAAATAAAGATGATTCCTTAAAAGAAAATATATTGAAATTTAAAAATGATATAGCGTATTTAACAGATTTATTTAATAAATTTAACGAAACCAATCTGCAGTTACAAGGAGATGATTTGAATTTAATTAAAGCTAAGGCAATAATTTCGGCATTCGTGTCAAAACTTGCATTATACAAATTAAATTTGGGTCGGAGACAATTCCATCAGTTTCAAAATCTATCCTCGGTGAAAACAAGTGACGATGACATTTAGGTTTATTGCCAGCATTTAGAAACCCTTAAAGAAGATATTTTTAATAGATTTCAAGATATCCTCAATATGATAATTCCGGACTGGGTCTTGGAACCTTGCACAAACATTGAAACAGCAGAAGTATTTTTACAGGAGCAGCTCATAGAATTGTCAACAGACGAAGAATTAAAACTAAAATTGAAACATGGCTACCAAGCATTTTGGCTTGAAAGACAAATTCCAATTTTATATCCGACCTTATGGGGTGCAGTAAAGAAGTTTTTTCTAGCATTTCCATCATCGTATTAAGCCGGAAGAGGGTTTAGTGTAGTATCCAATCTACTGACAAAATAACGGAGCCGATTGTCAATAGTAGATCGCGGTGACTTAAGGTTGCTCATGACAAAACTAGCACCCAATATAGACAAATTAGTGTCATTACATCAAGCTTAGTCCTCTCACTAGTGCTATTTTTTTATGTGTATAGGTATGTGTATTTTTTTGTTAAGACCTAATAAAATATTTTAAAAAATGCGTCCTTGTTTTTAAATATATGCGTAGTATATTTCTCCATATATTTTCCTTAGAATTTTTCTTTCCCACATACTTAGTAGCACTTGGTCCTGTTTGCGTAGAGTCCACACCTCACTCGCGTACGTTACTACGGGTCTTATGATGGTTTTGTACACCCTTAGTTTTGTTGCCCTAGAGAACAACTTGCCCGAAATTATTGACTTCATTGCATGCGCACTGTTTGTTCCTGCTGCTATCCTGGCATTGATTTCGTCAGTACTACTTGGTGTTCTTCTGAACTGCACTCCAAGATATAGGAAAGACTCTGCTTCTGCGAACTAGTACTCCTTGGTTTCTACTTTGCTTTTTAGATGCTTGCTTTGCCCGAGACTTTTGCCGCCCCATATTATATATGTGTGTTTTGTTTCATTTATTTCTAAACCTACTTTGTTTGCTGCTACTATGATTCTTTTGACGCTGTCTTGTATTTCCTCTTTTGATATGGCTAGTATTGTGAGGTCGTCGGCGAATGCTAAACATTGATGTCGGTTCTGGTATAATGTGCCCTCTCTCCTCATCCCACTGTCTCTTAGGATTTTTTCTAATATAAGGTTAAATAATGTTGAGGAGAGGGGGTCTCCTTGTCTTAGCCTTTCTTTCACTCTGAACTTTTTTTACAGTCTTCCATTCATTATTACCGTATTTATAGTATTCTATGGGTCATTGTTACTGGTCTGGTCAGTTGTTCGGTATTCCTAGTTCGTTCATTGCTAAATATAGTTTGTCCCTTTTGATGCTAGCGTAAGCTTGCTTGAAGTCCATAAATAGTAGGTGTGTGGTTAGTTGCTGTTGGTGACTTGCTGCCTGTATTTCCTTTAGTACGAAAATCTGGTCGACTACTGATCTTCCTTTTCGGAAGCCACACTGGTATTCCCCTAGTATATTCTCGGAGTGTTTTTTTATTTCATTGTTTATGTAGGTGGCTAAGATTTTGTATATTCCGTCCGATAAGGCTATCCGTCTATAGTTTTCACAGTTTTCTTTATCACCTTTCTTAAAAATTGGGCAGATTATCGCTTCGCTCCATGTTGTTGGCATTTCCTCCCTTTTCCAGACTTCCTGTATTAACTCTACTATCGTGTCCTGTAGTCTGTTTCCTTCATTTTTCATTATTTCGGCTTGTATTCCGCTTATTTCTGCACTCCTATTGTACTTCAGTTGTTTTATTATCCGTTTATTTCTTCTATGTCCGGTGTTTCTTGCAATGGGTTCGGTACTTTTCCTTGCTTGGTTGGTTCTTGGTAGCTTGTTTCGCTCTGGTGTTTATTCAGCAGCTCCTCGAAGTACTCAGCCCATCTGTCGCTTACTTTATTTTGATCTCCTAGTAAATTTCCATGTTTATCCTTGCAGAGGCTTGTTTTTGCTTGGTATCCCTTTTGACCGTTTTCGCTCCTTGATAGAAGTTCTTGATGTCATTGTTTATGTGATTTTCTTCTATTTCTTCTAATTGTTTGGTTTGGTACCTTCTTTTCTTTGTTCTGCATAGGGTTTTGCGTTTCCGTCTTAGCATTTCGTAATTGGGTTTGCTCTCTTCTGTTCTTTCTTGCAGCATTTTGAATCTTGCTTTCATTTTATCTTTTACTAGCCTTTCACATTCATCGTCGTACCATTTGGTCCTATTACTTTTTTGTATTATGAAGTGCTCCTTAACTGTACTCATTATGGTTTTTTTTAGTAGCTTCATTCTCTCGTCTATGTTTTGGGGTATGTCTTCTTGTCGTAGCTTTTCCTCAATTACTTCTGCGTACTTTGCTTGTCTTTCTTCTCCTTCTAATGATATTATTTGTTTATTTTTGTTCGGTCTGTTTAATTGCGGTTTTTGGTATTAGTTGTTTTAGCTTTATTCCTACCAGAAAATGATCAGAGTCTAAGTCTGGTCCTCTATAGGAACATACATCTTTGATTACTCCTTCACTTTTCATTTCCACCAGCACGTGGTCTATTTGGTTTGTCGTTTTCCCATCTGGTGATCTCCACGTTCCTTTATGTACGTCCTTGTGTTGGTAATAAGTACTTTTTATTTTCATATTTCTACTCATAGCCATGTCTATCAATAGTCTTCCATTTTCATTAGTTTTTGTGTGTAAGCTATATTTGCCTATTGTTGGTTGGTATAATTCTTCTTTTCTAATTTTTGCGTTGGCGTTGGCGTTGGCCTAGGATTATTTGCACATCAAACTTTGGTATTTTCTGATATATTCTATCTAACTCTTTGTAGAACTTTTCCTTCTCTTCTATTTGTTTCATCTCAGTCGGAGCATGTATATTGATTATGCTTATTTTTTTATACTTCATTTTAGTCTTAGGTAGCATGGTCTGTCTGTTACAGGGGATAAGTTTACTACTGCTGCTTTGAGATTTTTGCTCACCACAAATCCTGTTCCTAATCACCTATCTTTGCCTCCACTTTTGAAGAAAGTGTATTCCTTCATATCCCAGATGTCGTTTCCCTTCTGTTTTGTTTCTTGTAATGCGATTATGTCTATATTGTGTTTCCTTAGTTGTTTTTCTAGTTCATTAATTAGTCCTTCTTCGTACGTTACCCTCACGTTCCAGGTTGCCATATGTATAGTGTTGATTGGTTTGTACTTTTTATTTGTGTCGTATTTCTTTTTCAATTCATTTTCCATTTTTGTTTTCGTCGTCGTGTTTCCTTCCGTTTTCTCTGTTGTTAGTTTTTTGTGAGTTCGTTTTTTTCGTCACACCATTTATATTTTGTCCCATTTATTTCCAGTTTTCTATATCCTACTTTCGCTGTGTTGCCTTTGTTTTTCTCTTCTCTGGCTATTTTTCTTATGGTTGCTTGGGTTTTTTGTTCTTCTCTGGTTAGGTCACTATCTATGTAGATTTTTTGTTTTCCTAATTTGTATTTGTTTTTAAGTACTTCCTTCTTTGGTTCAAAGTTCTTCAATTTTGCTACTATTATCTTTGGGTCTTGTCCTCCTATCTTGAACGCCTCTTCAATTTCCACTGTGGTGTTGGTTTCTCTTTCTATGAATTGTTCAACCCATTCTTTGCGGTCCTCGTTCCTTGATTCTATCCCTTTGATTACTATGTTGTTTTTCTTTGTCCTCTTTTCCTGGGATTCTAATTTTCCTTTAATTATCTCTATTTTACCTTGGAGTTCTTTATTCTATTTTTACCATTGGTATTCTCTTCTCCCTAATTGTTCTCTGAGTGTTATTATTTCTTCTCTCCGTTTTTCCATTTGTTCGTTTGTGCCTCTTATGTCCTTCCTGGTGTTCTTGATTTCTTCTTTGATCTCGTTCATTTGCGTAACCATTCCATGTATTAGCTTCTCTAGTTTATCCATATCTCTATGTACCCTTTTTTCGGTTGGAGGTACTGTTCCTGCTACTTTTGGTTTCTTCTGCGATTCAGTTTCTTCTCCCTGGTAGCCTTCTTCTCTTTTCCTTTTGAATGTGAATTCTTCTATTGACCCTACGCTTAACTTTCTCGTATTGTTGGGTTTTTTGTTTTTGTTCATTTACTCTGTGTTTCGTTGCGCCCATTATATAGGGTACGTGAAAAAGAGACGAGAGGGCAGACCACGTGCCCAGCCTTCGCCAACCTTAGAGAGTCCACGTGAGGGTATCTCTGGCCCAACATGGCGAGTATCAGAGACCTTCCCCCCAATGCTGTACTCTCGCTCGTTCACTTCCTGAGCGGCTGGACAGCTATAGGCACAGTAGAGGGTAGTCCCTTATGGAGGAGGTTTAATGGACCTAATGAGGCCTGAAAAATCTGACCAATAGTTCTCAAAACCCTATCCAGAATCTAGAACTTCAACTTCACATGACTGTAGGGACTTCATACTTGTCTGTTGAGGAATCGCACACTTTATTGGTGAGGCAATACAAACTTCACTGCTATGCAGTCACAAAGTGTTCTGACTAACTTGAAATATGTCTATTGACTTTATGGTCCGTTTTTTTTTAAGATCTACCGCATGTTGATCAAAACTAAAATTATTTAAAAAATCACTTAATATTGAAGGGTAGCCTAGTTTTGAGTAAAATTTATTACACTAACTGAACTGCCATTAATATTTTCGAGATAAATTAAGACATTAGTGGATCTTTAAATAAAAACAGACTGTACAGGGTATCCCGGGAGAAAGGAAACACCTTAAATATCTAAGAATATAAAAAAATATATATTACGAAGTTGCTGAAACACGTCAAGTTTTAATTAAAGTGGGAAAACTTTTGGCAGGCAAATGATCTTTAATTGTTTTTTTTGCTTCCGAGGTAGCTCACGTCTGGTCGCTGAGGAATCACTTACCTGGTATGTAGGCTAACTTGACTTCACCAGCTGCGATGGCATCGATGTAGGCGGTGTCAAAAATGTCATCATCGTCGTCGTCGTCGCTCTCAGACTCAGAAACCTCAACTATTGCTGCCTCTGTGGCCGAGACTATGTGCTTCTCCTCCTGCCTAGCTTCTTCAGCTGCACGTTCTTCCGCCTTTTTCTCTTCCTCTAGCTTCTTGACCTCGCTTGGTGGTGGGACACGTTGGAAGAACGAGGTGCTCTTTATGCGGTCTAGGTCACCTGCAAGTAATTGATCTTGTTAGTGGTACGTCTTGGATTGGTGTGTTGAGTCACCTTGGGTCTTCTTTAGTATATCATCTACTCCCGATGTGAGAGCTATGAACTTCTTCCACTCCTCGTTTTCGCCGGTTGCTGGCTTTTCAGAGTTTTCGGCGGCTTCGCCGTGTTGGTGCTGCTGGTGCTCCCTGCGGTATGCCTCAAGTTCCTCTGGTTTAAATAGCTCGTCGTCTTTGTGCTTAGATTTCTTGCCTTTTTTCTTCTTTTTCAAGCCCTTGGTTATCTTGTGCATATTCTACTCTAAGTTGCATCGAGGCTTCTGAAATTAAAAATAATTTGATTAAAATAATGTACTTAGTTTATTAGGACATATAAAAAACGATCAACGAGCCCCCAAGAATGTTCTACGTTTTTATATAGTGGTTATATACGTTATATAGTATTTTTATATATGGTGTGAATCTACACTCTACACCAATATTTGAATACACAGAATAGAAATCTTAAGGCTATTCGTCTTCGAGGTTATAAACCCTTACACAAAAATATATATGGAGAAATTGTATATTCAGCACTGCCACAAAAGAGGAGAACCAAAGGTTCTATATATATATATATATATATACCACTATAGGTAGATAATAGTAATATTTTTAATATTTTAATAACATAGGTTTTGGTGATTAATATTAATAACAATAATAATTAATAACAAATAATGATTACTGCTCATTTTTAAATGAACTAATAATTAAATGTTTTTCTAAATTTTCAACGGAAAATCCCATTCTCCTATCACTGAGCACATTTTTTAAGTGTGAAAAGCTTCTCTCCACATCCACACTAGTAATCGGAAAATATTTAAATTTGGGAACAATTGTAATATTTATCAGCAAACCTTCCACGAAATCTCCTTTTAAAACTGTTGATATTTTTTGTAACTCGCCAAACCCTTCATTTTCTGACAAAACTGCATCACATTTTTTTTTATAATCTCTCCTATAGATCCACGTACGTTTGAGACGTCGTTCCTAAAATCTTCAACTATTTGAACCGCATCTACCAAAGTTGTGTCCTTTGCTTGGAGTTTATCAATCGCTTTGCTTACGAAACTGTAGTTGGTTTTTAGGAATGCTAAATTTTGTACACCCGCCTATCTTTAAGAACTTTGTGGCATTCTTTAATTGCCTCTGACACATTTTCGGGAAACTCAAACCAAGCTCCTTAAATGTATCGAAATGGTCGGCATAATAGCAGCCAGCATGAAGCCACGTACCTCATCTAGTTATAACCGGTGCCGGAGGAAGAGGTACATTTGGAATTCTTTCCCTAAATATTTCAACCCTTAGTGGAGCATTTAGGAAAATTTTCTTCCCGGTTTTTATCAAATCATTGACCAGGGGAAATTGCAGTCTAATCGTTTCAGCAACTCGATTAAAACCATGTGCCAAACAGGTGCAATGCATTGATTGCTCATAAAATACTTTTAAATTAGAATATGCCTCCAACATATATGCAGCGGCATCAGAAAGCATCAATAATAATTTATCATTTGCTACGGGGTTTGGCAAAAAAAATGTGTTAATCCATCGTGTACGAATTTGGCAGCAGTATTGCCAATTCCTTTTTCTAACTGCTTGGAACTAATTAAAAATGCATTGGTGGAGTCTTCGTTTAATATTCCAATCATTAAATGGGCGATGTACCGACCACATGAATCAGTAGTTTCATCTACACAGAACCATATGTAATTGTTGCCAATTATCTTTTTTATTTCCTCAATAGTGTGTTTATATACTTGCTCGACGTAGTGTTTGCGAATGGTTAATTGGGCAGGAATATGTCTACCGGTGTATTTTTGTAAAAAAGATTTAAACATACTATTATCTAGTTTTTTAACGGAATGTTAGAAGATACCATCGTATTGCATAAATCAAAGTAAACTTTCATTTCATTCTGTGTAGAAGAACTCGCAAAAGACTCGGAAATAGTTGGCTGGGTTCGCAGGGTACTGCTTGCAGATTTGTGTTTTTTTTAATTTTCCATGTGAACTGTTGTTTTGATATGTTGTGTTATGTTAATTTTTCTCTCGCAGTTAATCTACAACATAATACATGCTTGTACCTAGGCCAATAGCAACACAAAATAAAACTTACTGGTTTGATACAAGCCCTGCAAATTAATTTGCCGTTCTCATATTTTAATTTAGAATGTCCACGTATCCATTCATCGACGGAAGGTTTTACTTTCGGCATTTTATAAAACAAACTTATAAACACAATACACACAAGGCACAAGCACAACGCCCTGAAGATTGAGATAAATTGGACTGAATTGACTACACACTTGCTCCAGATGCGTTCTGTGCACGTAAAAACGGGGTAATCCCCGAAATAATCAAGCTTTGTTTACCAAATATCACGTACGATTTTGTGATAACCAAGCACTCTAGAGGTAACGGAGTAATATTAATATTGAATTCTCATTACAATAATGTGCAACAAAATATATTCCTAGCTAATATAAATAATATGCTATAAAATTGAGAAAGAAGCAAATAAGCACAAAAAATAAGGAAATATGCACAAAAAATGCATTAAAGCAATTATAAGCTTAAAAACTGAAAATATGCATAAAAGCACACACAAAAATTTGCCACGTTATTTCATTTGCTGAAATTCGTATAGATACGAGGTCATTTTGGTCTGCTATTAAAACTGATAGCATAATACCTAGAAATCCGAGCCTTGCTTATAAATTTGGATTGAAACATGTTTGCAAATATATCTCACAAATTCGGGCTTAGTAGCTCTATAGCTTTATACGAATAAATCTTGATTAGGAACACGTAAGAACATTTCATTGGGCAGATAGGCAGATACTTGTGTTTTTTTTTTCATGCTGTGCAATCAAAATAAAAGCTTCCACCTCTTGCTTTATAATCAACTAAAAACCTTGTGTATTCCCACTCTATAATCAACTGGAAACCTTGTGTATTCCCCCTTCACAATCACGTGGAAAGCTGCCTTCAATAATCATGCAGCATTATACTGCCCCTTTATTTGATAACAAATTAAAGTAGTATTATAATTCATTTGGCATGTGTTGGTTATTCATCTTTGGCTTATTACAAAAACTTTCTAACAAACTAACCCGGCACCTCTAAGGGACGGACAACTGGATTACTAAGAAGAAGACTTCTCAAATTCAGGTTCAACATTGCATAGATTTTAACATAAAATTTGAGAGATAGTTTCTAATTCTCTTAAGAGTATGTCAATCCGAATGATACTTATCGGCAAACTGGACCTTGACCAAATGTTACCGTATCCTCAATATATCTGGGGTTGGCAAGATCTCACCTTGACGGAATATTCCATTTAGATATTAAGTAGTAACGAGTTGCATCGTTTTCGTATCGATTTAGCCAAGAGCTCTGTTGAATTGATATTAACCTCGTCGGATAGTAATACAAAATAAAATATTTTATTTATTTATTTAATCAGCCACCTTTCTTCCTTTCGGTGTAAGGCTTCCTTTTACATCATAGTATTTACATTTACATTTATTCTGTTCGATAGTATTCCCTCCACTTCTTCCTATCTTTTGTCCGTTCCTATAGCTCTTCCCAGGAACTACATTTTCTCCTCGCCTCTTCTCTTATTGTGTTAATCCACTCTTTTCTTGATCTTTCTCTATGATATCTCCCTGTTGCTCTTGCCTCATATACTCTCTTAGTAATTCTTTCCTCGTTCATTCTGCAGATATGTCCAAACTATCTCATATTTCCTTCTTTTATTTTATCATTGATTGGTCTTATCTTTAGGTTATTTCTGTATGTCTCGTTTCTTATTCTGTCCCTTCTGGTCTTATTTTCAATTTTTCTGAGAAATCTCATTTCCATCGCGTTATCCTATTTTTTGCTTTCCTGTCATAGTCCACGATTCGCTGCTATACGTTATTGTTGGTCTTATAACTTTTTTGACGATTTCTATTTTTGTGTTGCTTGCTATTTCTTTCCTGTTGAAAAATGTATTTTTCAGCATATTAAAAATCTTTTCTGTTTTGCTTACTTTAGGTCTATTTCTTTTTCTAGTTTTCCGTTACTCTCTATTATAGTCCCTAGATATCTGTAGTGTTCAATTTGTTCTAACTTCTTTCCTTGTAACTTTATTTCGTGGTTTTCCTTATCCGTAGTTATTATCATGGTCTTCGTTTTGTCAAGGTTATCCTCATGTTAATTTTCGTTAGTTCTTTGTGCAATATTTCCATGTTGTGTTGAAGGTCCTCCTCTGTTTCTGCAATTATAGCCATGTCGTCAGCGAAAAATAACTCTGCTAGCCGTATTCTTTCCATTTTCCAGAATCCGATCTGCAGTGACCTCATTTTTTTTTGCTTTTTTTTCATTTCCTTGTATAGTACAATTAGTACAGTAAATAGCAATAGGCTCAGCACGCACCCCTGTTTTAGAACTTTTTTTGTGGCGAATGTTCTTGATTCTTCATTGTTTGTTCTTACTTTGTTTTTGTTTTCACTATACATGTTTATCATTGCCTCTTCCGCTCCTCTCTCTTTTAGATCTTTCCAAATGTCCTCTCTGTTAATCCTGTCAAATGCCTTTTCCAGGTCCACAAAGCAAATGCGGATTTTTCTGTTCTTTTTTTATTAGTTTCTCGCTTATTTGTCTTAATATAAAGATTTGGTCTTGGGTGCCTCTCCCTCTTCTGACCCCCCCCCCCCCCCCCGATTATCTTCTATTGTTTCTTCTAGTTGGTTTCTTAGCCTTATTTCTAAGATTCTTGTCAGGATCTTGCTCGGTATGCTTGTTAATGTAATTCCTCTGTAATTTGTGCAGTTTCTTGTGTCTCCATTTTTATAAATAGGGAGTATTATTCCCGTGTTCCATTCTCTTGGTGTTTTTTTGTTCTCTATTATTTCATTTAGTAGTTCTGTTAATTGTGTTATTCCTTGCTCTCCCATGTACTACAACATTTCTGCTGTTACCTAGTCTACTTCTGGCGCCTTTCTGTTTTTTAGTTTTCTTATTGCTTCTTTTCCTTCCTTTTCTTTTATCTTCTCCATCTTCACTTTATTCAACTTATCTTGTTACTCTTCCTTACCTTCTTGTGGTTCGTTCTCTTCTGTTTCCTCTTTGTAAGCTCTTCGAAATATTGTCGCCATCTTTCCATGATTTTATCTTCGTTTGCAATTATTTTACCGTCTTTGTCGTTTATATTCATTATGTTGTGCTCTTTTCTTTGTTTTAGTTGTTTTAAAGTTTCGTAAAATAGTTTTTGGTTTTCTCTGTAGTTCTCATTCAATGTTTTTCCAAATTGTCCATGATTCATGATGTTCCATGATTTTTGTTTTGCTTGTTTTACTTGTTGTTTTACTTTGTTTCTTTTTTCTTTGTATTCTTCATAGTACTCTCTTCTATTGGTATGCAAGTATTTCCTCCATTTATTCTTTTTGTCATTAATTTTGTTCTTTAGTTCCTCTGTCCACCATTCTGTTTTCTTCACTTTTTTTTCCTATTTTTGTTGTTGCACCACACTCCCTTGCAGCATCCAGTATAATAGTTTTAAATGCCTCCCATTCCCTTTCTATGTCCAGTCTTTTTTCTTCCCTTTTTCTTTGAACTTTCTTTGTAATATATACCGATATTTTTCTTGTGTTTGTGTTTCTGTTAGTTTGTAAGATCTTATCTTCTCTTTCACTTTTTTTCTTCTTTTGCCTGGTCTTAGTTTATGTTTCCATTGCATGTCCATTCTTAGCAAGTGGTGGTCACTTCCGATTTCTGCTTGTCTTGATACCTTTATGTCCTTTATTTTGCTCCAGTTATTTTTGTTTATTAGGACGTAGTCAATTATGTATCTCTCATTTCTAGATGGTTGAGTTCTCGCGAATTTATGTATATCTTTGTGTTTGAATTTTGTGTTTGCTTTTATTATGTTGTTTTCTACTCATAATTCAATTATTCTTTCACCATTATTGTTTCTGGTATATTCTCCTTCTGTTCCCAGGATTTCATTTAGTAGTACGTTCTGATTTCCAACTCTTTCATTTAGGTCTCCCATTATTATTATGTTTTCAGTTCCCTCGTCTATTTCTATTTGTAGGTTCTCTGAAACTTATTTTTGTTCCTGTTTCCTTGCGTCTTCGTTTGCTCCATATGCTATAATGAATGTCCTTGTCTCGTCTTCTGTCAAGTTCATTTCTTAGTCATCATCCTCTCGTTTATATGTCTTTCCTTTATCATGTCTTTTATTCTTTCCGGTGCTATTATTATTCCTACCCCTCTGCTTGCTCTCTCATTTTTTTCTACTCCTGTCCATATGAGCCAGTACCCTCTATGGATTCTCTGGATTCCTTTACCTTTCTTTTTTGTTTCTGTTATTCCCAGCATTTCTATTTTCTGTTTTTCCATTTCTCCTACTAATTCTTCTTCTTTACCTTTAATGCTTCGTATATTCCATGTGCCCATTCTTATTTTAGTATGTTTTTCTTTATCTATTTTTATTTTATTCGTGTGTGTTAGTCTTTTTCCGTTGTCTTTGCTATGGTCCTTTTCGTCTTTCTTGTTATTTCTTAGTTTTTTTTATCAGGTCGTATCAATTTGTTTGATTCCTTTCTGTGTTCTATCCCATTAGTATTGTACGTCGTTTATTTTTATCTTCTGTTCCTTAATAAAATATTACTGTTTATATTTATTTCTGCCATAAAATAACACATGTAATTTGAATAATGACATATTTATATACAGAGACCTCCAAAAGTTACAGATAAAACCAATAAAATCGCGGAGAAAAATATTTTAAAAAATGCCCGGACAGGTCGATTGTTATTTTTAAATTATCATGTAGAGATGAAATTTGCCACACCCACCACTCAAGCCCTAAGCCCTAGCAATGCTAACTTTAAAAATTTAAATAGCAAAGTACCTCTTCTCGAATATGCTCGAAAAATACTCGCATAATGGCACTTTCATTTGAATACATTTCGGTGAATATCTCTCTTTTTATTATATTTGATATACAAAAGCTATCAAATGAAGTTTCACAAGGGGTCTTTTTGTATTTAATTTTTTTAAGTTGGGCTTTCGAGCGCTTAGGGGTCAAGCGGTAGGGTGTTGAAAATTGCATCTCTAAATGATAATTTAAAAATATAATACGACCTTTAATTTTTTTCAAATATTTATCTCAACGACTTGATTAATTTTATCCGTTACTTTTACCTCCCTGTATATATCTGTATAATATTGCTTTACATATTCCTTGAGGAACATATCCTCTAAATTAAAAACTTAGATCAAACGATCGAATACCAAAATATCTACACAAATCTCTATATTATGGTAAGTTATACCTAAAAATTGCTCATTTATTCGAAATTTAATCACGTAGTTATTTCACGTAGAAGTACATTTTCAGTAATTACTATTTCGCATTGGTGCTGAACATTGTAGCCCCAACCGACAGCCCAACCTCTCGGCCTTTTATTAACGAACAGTAGCAAAAACTGAGCTTTATCCCCGAGCTCATGAATTTTAACGCCCAGCCACTTGCACTATAATCGCTTCTAATCCTTCATTTCATATCGCATGATCCGTTCTGCTGGTTCCTCTTTCTTACGTGCTCGAGTTTATCTATATAGTGACTTAATATTGATTGGGTAACTACATAATTCAAAGAGGGCCAAAATGAGAGAGGAAATTGTCATTATAATGGTGTATTGCAATATAAAGCAGTATGTTACATTAGCTATTTTTTAGTAATCCTTGATGCTTAAATTAAGTTTTATTACTTAATTTTATATAATATATTTTATTAGATTACTACATGGTGATACATATTTCATTGAAAATAAATATTAAAAAAACTGGGGTGGGTTGCACCGACTCTGGTTACACTTAAAACATGTGCTCAGTGATAGGAGAATGGGATTTTCCGTTGAAAATTTAGAAAAACATTAAATTATTAGTTCATTTAAAAATGAGCAGTAATTATTATTTGTTATTAATTATTATTGTTATTAATATTAATCACCAAAATCTATGTTATTAAAATATTACTTTTATCTACCTATAGTGCGTTCTAGTTAATAAAATTATGTTTTGTTTTGTTTTTCTGTATTTTCATAAAAAATAAAATATGCCTCTTCATGCTTTTTCTGCGTTTTTCTGCTTATTCTAATCTTTATGCTGTTTTATATGCTTATTTTCTAAGATTTTTATGGATTTTTGTGCGCTTTTTTATAATTTTTTATGCTTATAAATCCGCGCTTTATAAAGGGTGGCCCAATTTGGATGTTTCTATAGGGGATCTCGGTAACTAGAAGAGATAGAGAAAATCGGATGGCGTGTCCTCGATCTCTTTTTCCATGACAAACTCAATGGTGAAAATAAAAATGGGCTATCGTCTTTTGTTTTCGAGTTATGGCCAAAAACTCATTATTTTCCATTTTCGATTTTTATCAATATTTTATTTATTTATAATTTTATTAAGATACGAGTTGCATGTTCTTCCGGCACTTTTTTACGGTGAATTGAATGCGTTTTATAGAATTTCGATATCTTCGTTAATAAACAAGATACAACACAAAGTTGTGTTTTTTTAAATAGAAGTGATAGTTGGCTTTGTCGCTAATAAATAGGTTGTTTTTTTCTCTTTTCAACGATGTATCACATGTGGATGTTATAGTTACATTTTTGTTGAAATCTATTGAAATTCTATCAATACGTCATATGTTCTCTTATTGGACGTAAATAGACTGGTAGTAGGGTTGTATTGTTTAGAGTCAAATTATTTATTGACAAACACATACATTTTCCCCCTGTAAATTATAAAATGCCATATGAATACAACATTATATATGCTAGAATGGTTTATTAAATAAATAACAATTATCACACTGCCTTGGAAACATATTACAATCTCTATCTAAAACGAAGACAACCCAATAAATTAATTTTTCAAAGATTATAAGAAAAAACTCTCAATGGCTCATTGAGAAGCATAGACAATTACAATAAATGTTCAAATTGATGTCAATTATTAAAAATGCATGTTTTGCATCTGTTAATAACACTTCTGCAAACATCATAAATGTGAAAACTTGAAATTGAATTTATACAATCGTTTGATACAGTCGTTTGATTTAACGCGAATCAAACCGTCAATTTCGAAAGGCACTGCGAAATATTTAGCAGACAAGTCATTACGCGTGTCAAGTAAATTCATTCGGCAATCCGCCGAAAAATATCCTGTGACAAACTTACGAAAGAACAAAACGCCTAAATTGGCGCAAATGCGTGTAAATACATTAAGAGCGATATGTGGGTTTCGCGACGCATTTTGAAACAGATGTGCGCGCTAGAAGCATTAACTTCATATCAATCTTACCCGTTGATGTGTTCGGATCGAATCACACATCACAACGTGCATGATTCTCTTCGTAATATTGTCACGTTTGAGAAGTCTTACAACCCCAAACATACCGCTTTCATTGCCACGAAACTTCAAACCAAGGTGCGAAGTGATGAAATCCTGCATACGTAATAACCTACTCGATTATCATGTGTTTTAATTATTATTTATGTTTCATTAGCAAGGGATTCGGGAAAAAGCTTGGTTTAGGAAGGTATTTAAACAGATATAAACTCAAGGGATTTCCCAGGTATCGGTCGCAACGGGAACTAAAAATCGATATCCGTGAAGGGCAATAATTATTACTAAAATCAGCACATATCATGTCATACCAAACCAATAAATACTTTTATTTAACGTTGCGTAGTTATTATCACAAATCAATCAGCCAAGTGAGTGATCGAACTAATATGTCGTAATTGCATAACGGTGAAATAAAACAGCCCTCAGCATCGATAATATATGTGGTCAGGATTTGCATGTTTGAATTCTTGAGCGTGTGAGAAATGAATGAATGCGAGTCAATATAGTTCTGAAGCATGAGCGCGCGGATATTAGAGATAAATCATTGAATGAATCAAAGTTATAAGTCATGATCAGGCGAGAAACAAAGTTACTAAATACGAAACATAACGGCAAGGAAGAATGAATGCGAATCAAGGGAATTCATGCATGAGCATCCGTATAGTAGGGATATAAATCAATGAATGAATCAAAGTCAAAATCATGCAGAATCACCTCCGCTAGGTGAATCCAATTGTCACTAAAACGAAGTAAAAACAAACTAATAGTAAATGAAAATAAAAAACAAAAGAAAAGATAATAAAAAAGGGTCAAAACCAAACGAGGGGCTTATGTTTCATACACGTCAGACGAAAGGGTTAGGGTGTGAGACTCGCTGAGATCAGATATATGTACTTTAGCCAGACACAACTGACCATCGTGCACAAATCACCGATCGAAATTTACGTCATAATTATTTGGGTGTTATTGCTTGGTAAATGCATTGCAAAACTTTAATTAAGTGTAAATCGTCATTCTTAATTATTGGCGTGTTATTTGCTTGGCAAATACATTTCAAAACTTTATCTGAGAATAAATCAAATCAAGTAAATAAAAGATAAAAACATGGATGAACGAACGCATGTGGAATGAATGGAATAACTAAAACACCGAAAACAACAGGGACATGTCGCATGTACTAGTAATCAGTAGAATTTGAATTACAACATCAACTCACGTCAGATTACTACGAAAGATAATCAGAAATCACGTAAGAATTATTAAATTCATTTCAAAACTTTAATTAAGAATAAATCGTCATTCTTAATTATTTGTGTGTTATTACTTATTAAATAAACCCTTAGTAACCACATAAATGTAAAGCGTATTATTTTACCATAACCAAATGATATAGTTAGAAACCACGTAAAAATCATCACTCATTTCAAAACTATAATTGAGAATAAATCGTCCTTCTTAATTATATGTGTGTTATTACTTATTAAATAAACCCTTAGTCACCACATAAATGTACAGCGTATTATTTACCATAACCAAATGAACTAAACCATACTTGCTAAATCAAAATGTAAAACCATATGAATTACCGAATGAATAAATTATTGTATGATGATATTTGTGTATGCGTATAATTTGATATTTTCCCCGTAGCAGACACAATACTTGAACAACGAACCAGCGATCTTGTCACTATAACGATTCCATGAATCAAACACAGGTGAAGTACAGCCACTTAGATTACGAGCCAACCTACGTTTATACATTAATTACAATGTATAATGATACCCCGGTATTGTACCGTTATAGTAATATTGAGAAAGTCGTGTTCTGCCACGCCAGATATTTTTTCTTATAATTATTTTATCATTGATGTCATGTATGGTCATCAGTTGCAAAATCTGACTATTTATAAATTATCCTATTATAGAATTGTATTAAATTTCTATTTACCATAATATTCAAATCGGTGTACCAGTAACAATGAGCTTTAGGATTCAGCTTTAGGAGTTAAAAGTGTATTGAGCAATACTCAAAATTACCAGAAAAATGTCTGCACATAAGTTGAATGCATTTCAATGATTGAACGCGAGAATATAAGACTGCATAAATTTCATCAACACTCAAAATGTCTCATTACATTTTCTGTCGATGAAATGTAATCTACCATGTTGTAAAGTAACGTGAAAATCAATCAATAATAAAATTTCCAATTTGATTTGTAATCGCGTATGCATTATTGCTAATCAGGGGGCGCCGCCTTCAATTCAGTGACACTAATACCATTATGAACTACTTTTCAGCGCATTTAAAATGCCATAGGTCGTCGGTACTAACCCAATATTTTTACCATAATTATTAATTAACAATAGCAATGAATTAATCGTGTAAGCTGGTAATTAACTAAACCAATAAGTTCATATAGTTATCGTACGTGGAATTAAACCAGATTTGAGGTAAAAGGCTCAGTTCAGAAGTGATGAAGCGACTTGATCAATATTGACCTGAAAGCGTGTTCCGGGATAGTTCGGTCCTTCGCACCAGAGCTCCAGTTTTAGGCAGTAATTATATTGCTGATGGTTTACTTTACTTACAAGAGACGAAATTGGAATGCCCACCGATTTTGTGATCACATTTTCACTGATATATCGCTCCGTGGATGGCAGGCGTCGCGGTAATCGATGCCACCGGCGGCGGGACGCGAGCACACTGACTCACGATCGAGTGGAATACATGAGGCGTCGCGGCGCACAGCGCCGGACTAGTATTGATCCTATATATACACGTCATCCGCCTACGAGGATCTCTCAAATATGTACTCCTAAATTATCTCACCCTTTCCATATATCTTTTTAAACAGCATTTTCCACCGAATCACAAGAATACGGAACCGGGAATTTGCCGGGTCTGGGGAGGAGGGGGCTCCAATTTTGACCAGTGCGTGCTTTCCTCCAACTACAGAGGTCCTATTTTTAAGGGGTACTTACAAACAGTTGCTAGCACTTACATATTAGGCCTCATAGTGCGCACTTGTCAAGTCATGCCTGTTCACGCTTGTCACAGCACTTCGTTTTACATTTTCAGGGTTGCACTTGTAACCCCGCGGCCGTCTCTTGTTTCGCACTTTTTTCAGTAGAAGTGTGGCGCTGAAACCGTACTTACATAGGCAACCAATATTGATTATGCGCAGATAAGCAGCTAGGCGCATGGCGCTGACAACTCCTGGTGAAATCTAATTAACGTCCGAGCACGTCCACCAATAGTAGTCTCATTTCTACCGCAGAAAGAAATAATACGACCCATACAGCAACTAATGATTTTCTGCTTCAGTGCATAGCTCTAAAAATCGTTTTTGTGCGAGGCGTTTTGAAAAAATTCTTGCTACAGTGTTGCCAATAGAAAATCTATACACGAACTAAAGACTAATTCATAGATTTTTATGCGACGGAGCACAACGCTTTGACAATGCTTTTCAACACGAGTTGAAAATGCAATAAGAATAAGTTATTATAAAAAGTATAAATCAGGCTTTAAGGTTTAATCAGAAACACTATATGACTTTGATTACTATTGTTTACAAGTTTTTTTTATATTCACTTGTTTAAACGGGCAAACAACTTTCCAAAAATCAATCAAGTAAACCAATTACTTTCACGTACAGCACCCACATATTGCCCACATAAGTTTGGAGCAGTTCCAGTGCCGTACCAAGGTGAAATCGCGTCTGGTGCGATACATAATTCTGGCGCCCCTGCCCCAATATTAAACAGAGCTATGTTAATTAATTCTGTTCAATTTTCTGAGGGACTTTCTGTGCATTCATAGATTCCTTACGCGATGCAACGCATTGCCACAGATAATATATATATACATATATATATATATATATATATATATATATATATATATATATATATATATATATATATATATATATATATATATATATATATATATATAGGCCACTCTCTGTAAAAAAACATTTGTCGTGTTTGCGCCCTCTATGATTTGCAGGTCCGTACCATTTTCTTAACAAAAGAACACACGAGATGGCGCCACTATAGCTTAATGTAGCCAAAATCCACGAGATGGCGCTATATCGTTAAAAAAAGCGGGATTTATAAATATATATAAATGTAATTATAATATAGCGGGAAATTTAGTCAATTAATTTAATAAGCTAAGTTGTATTGGAGCTATAGATTTATTTGATAGTGGTTTTTAATCGATTATCATCGACGTTTCGCACTTCGATTGAAGGCTTCTTCTGGATGTTTAGATTATATAACACAAATAACTTACTATAATCTTGAATTGTTGTAATTAATAAAAATCTTTACAAATAAATTTTCCAATTCTATTAAATTTTAGATTATAGTTAGTTATTTGTGTTATATAATCTAAACATCCTGAAGAACCTTTCAATCGTAGTGATCTAATCGTAATTAACACTATAAAATAAATCTATAGCTAACAATACAACTTAGCTCATTAAATTAATTGACTAAACCTTCCCGCTATACAATAATTACATAAAAAAATAGTAGTTATCTCAAGAAAAACACTAGTATATGCGTATATAAACAAATCACTAATAATATTAATAAATGTTTATAATAATAATTGTGATACATGAATACATTTAAAATATTGTGAATAAACAATAAAAAACGTAAAGAAAAACAATACTTTTCCTTACTTATAATATATAATGTGCTCCCGTGCAAACAATGCCTTCAAGATGTGCTGCAGTCGCTTCGATTGCAGGAGATTTAAATGGGTGAAACGTTAGTTCTCATATTTTCCTGGGCTATTGTTTGCATTGTAGCATTGTATAACATTATTGTAATTTAGATGACACTAGTATATGCATATATAAACAAATCATTTAATATATTAATAAATGTTAATAATAATTATATGATAGATGAATACATTTAAAATAGCGTGAATAAACAATAAAAAAATGTAAAGAAAAACAATACTTTTCTTTACTTATAATACAAATAACTATACAATGTGCCACGTCCAATTATTAATAAAATTATGCGCTTGTCAATCCATGTGCAAATTGAAGGAAGATATATCCTACAAAACGAAACACTAAAAAAATTCTTTACAAAAAACTCCAAATATATAATAATGCCCGTACAGATAACCAAATGCAGACATTTAACGAGGAACTAATGTATGACAGTTTTTGATTTTGCAAGGCCTAAATGTCGCGATGTGGTTTTTTGATATTTAACTAATGCTAGTTTTTTCACAGGATCATTAATTTTATGAAGTTCTTTTCCTTGTAGTATGTTGTTGATGTTCTGTGTCTACACCACAACATAAAATGGGATCAGAAGACTTAAAATTAGGTCAGCCAAATTGTGAATATGACAGTGAAAAAAATTTGGAATAATTGTACAAGAAATGTTATGTGTAAAAAGTGATACTATATTAAAATGAGTGCAAATCTTCGGTATATAAAACCGCATAATTTGCAAACATTGGTTAACGTATTTGAAGAAGTTAGAGTTGGGTCGCAGCAAATTTCCACGTGAAAATTGCCTACATTCAATATAGGAGTGAATGGATTCCAACGTAATCTAAAATTTAAAAGAATTGGAAAATTTATTTATAAAGATTTTTATTTATTACAACAATTCAAGATTATAGTAAGTTATTTGTATAATATAATCTAAACATCCCGAAGAAGCCTTCAATCGAAGTGCGAAACGTCGATGATAATCGATTAAAAACCACTATCAAATAAATCTATAGCTCCAATACAACTTAAACTTAAATTAATTGACTAAATTTCCCGCTATATTATAATTACATATATATATATTTATTTATAAATCCCGCTTTTTTTAACGATATAGCGCCATCTCGTGGATTTTGGCTACATTAAGCTATAGTGGCGCCATCTCGTGTGTTATTTTGTTAAGAAAATGGTACGGACCTGCAAATCATAGAGGGCGCAAACGCGACAAATGTTTTTTAGAGAGAGTGGCCTCTGTATATATATAATCTGTGATTTTTATGCGCATTTTTAATGCGCATCTAACCAAACTTGGGCATTGCATTTCCAATTTATTCGCCTTCTACAATATTTCTTCTTATTTTATTGTGTGAACACTTTATTTATACCAGTGCACATCTCTAAAAACATTGTTGATTTCATTTATCTTATTTAAAGTTAATGGTCAGTTGTGAATTTTATAATGCATTCAGTCGAGGTAAAATTTCTACATGTGGCAACATCGCAAAACAACTACAGCTCTCGAAATTCGGCGACGTAAAGTGCAGGATTACCAAGTTAAATAACCATAATTGCAAAATTATGGTTGCGAAAAATTCTACTCTATCACTTTTTTCATTCCACATTTCCACATTTTTATTCCAGACTTGGTTGTATTTTATTTCATTTATTGTTGGCATCATTACTTTTTGACATCGAAGCTGACTTCAGTGGTGTTGGGCGTGTGTGTGTAACTGTTAAAAAGAAGGAAGTGTACGGAATAAAAGTAGTCCTGCCGAAGACGCACAAAGCAGAGCTAATGTTTGTGAGATGAAAAGACCCAAGACGAGGAATTAAAAAAGGTAAGGACCCCCGCGTTGAGGTACGACGTTATGGCCGCGAGCCGGAGGTTGCGGTATGCGGGTATGCTAAAAAAAAAATGTTATCGAAATGGAATCGAAATTTGACTCCCCGTTCGGGGGTATTGGCCCGGGGATCGGACGCCGAAGGCAATAGCGCTTTTCTGGGTTGCAAGAGGATTTCTCCCAGGACCACGCGCTGCCCGGGTGCTGGTTGGTTTTCGGAAATAATTGTTTGAAGAAGAATTTCTGCTGTTTTCGGAGATAACTAGCTGGGCTGGTTAGGGGGAACAAGAATGTGGCTGGAAGCTTTTTCCTTCAATAAGAAAGCACCTAGTCGTAATACAAAATGTTGAATTTTTATGTCGATACTCATTGTTATTGCATACACCGTCGATAAAATTGCATCTTTAATGTCACTCACAGTGTCTTTCTCCATTGATAGCTTATCTTATGGTTGGGTATTGTGGTATTTACCCTAACTATCTTATAATTCTTTGTGGAGACAATAAATCGTCAACATTTATAAGTCGATAAGAAAATTCCATCAATATCTTAAATTTATTCACTTATGACTGTTTAGCCTATACAAATGGCCGAATCAAGATTTGGGATTAAGGAATTAATTTTTTGGTTTCGAAAGAAAGTTTTTTCATTCTGCATTTTTAACTACTTTGCGTTTTGTACATAGTTTCCCCTGTCCTCATTCCTCAAGACTTTGCAGCTCATTTTATGTATACCACCTGCATGCCGACTGTATTTCTTATGTATTAAGCGAACAAATAAAAGGAAATTTTTTAATCATTGAGAACACAGTTCAAACGTGATCTCACAAACTGCGAGTTAGCATAATTTTAAAATATTTTCCTTTTTATATATGTGTTTTTTGAAATAATTATGAATCAAGAGGGCTGCTTTATATATATTTTTGTAATCCCATTTATTTTGCAAACTGTCTTAATATATTGGACATTCAGCAAAAGTTGTGTGTGATGTGTGATGTCAGGCCTTGTGGAGGGGATCGTCCATTGTCGATCCCTCCTCCTTTTCCATCCATGTAGAGCTTTCGGCATCCTGGCGAAGTTTAATATCTGTGGCTCAGATCCAGCGGGTCTATGCGCCTTAAGCGCCTGACTATAGGCGGTTTACATCAAGGCGGCAACGAATCACACACTTCAGCACAACAAACACATAGGAACACATTTCACTGGAAGCGTCAAATACCCATTGCTTGTACGTAAATGCGCCACCGTGGCGCTGCGGCCTTGATGTAAATCGCCTATTGTCAGCCAGTAGCCCCACTGCAAGTTGATTTGGATGTCTTTCTAGTCGGGTCCCATATTTGTTGCTTCTTGTCCTTATTTCATGTTTGACTGAGGGAAGACTTGATTCATGTAGTAATAGCCAGTTTGGTGTGTATTGTGGTAGATTGTGAATAGCTCTTAATACTTTGTTTTGAAATCTTTCCAGGATTTCTATGTTCGAGTTACTTGCAGTACCCCAGAGTTCAATGCCATACGTCCATATGGGCTTTAGTATGGTCTTGTACGTCAGTAGTTTGTTTGATCTGGATAGTTGTAATTTAGGTCCTAACAGCCAGTACATTTGTCGCAGCTTCTCTCCGAGTTGTAATCTTTTTTTCCATGTGTGTGTTTTCCAGGTCATTCATCTATCCAGATGCATCCCAAGATATTTAACTACTTTTTCTTGAGTGATTTGTTCGTTGTTTAGTGTTGCGGGAGGACACGTTTCTTTTATGAGCGTAAACGTTATGTGAGTCGATTAACTCTCATTGGCTTTTATACACAAAATTCTTAGCCAGTTAGGTGGATTAGGTTTAGGTTTTGCTGGAGGATATTGGAGGCCTTAGTAGGATTTGTGTGGAGTGCAAGGATTGCTGTATCATCTGCAAATGTGTAGACTGTTGTTTGCCTCATTGTTGGTAGGTCTGCAGTGTAGATAATGAACAGCATTGGGCCGAGCACACTTCCTTGGGGGACTCCAGCGTGTATGGGGTTTAGTGGTGAGTATTCATCTTGGAATTTTACATGAAATAGGCGGTCGATGAGACAGGAACTTAGGATGTTGTACAAGCTTTGTGGAAATTCTCTTTTCAGTTTATATATTAGTCCAGGGTGCCATACCTTGTCAAACGCCTGACTGATGTCCGGAAGGCAGCTGAGCAATATCGCTTTGTCTGGAAGGTTTTTTTTGTTTTTGCACTACACGAAGATTTTGCTCGACTGTTCCGTGGTGTTGCCTAAATCCAAACTGGAAGTTCGGGATTAGGTTTCTATCGGCAAGGATCGACTTAATTCTTTTGAGCAGTATTTTTTCAAAGAGCTTAGATAAGATAGGAAGTAGACTTATAGGTCGGTATGATTCTGTCTGATCTGTTTTTTTTCCGGGCTTATGGATCATTAGGATTTGTACCACTTTCCATTGTGCAGGATAGTTTCCAAGTCTTATAGCACTGTTAAAAAGAATTGCCAGCATTCGGATACCACTTGGTGGGAGTTTTTTTTAGTATTTCTCCTGTTATGAGATCGTAGCCTGGACATTCGTTGAGGTTAATGTTTTTGATTTTGTTTGTAATCTCTGATAGTTTTACGCTATTAGTTGGTGGTGCGTTTGTTGGGTATTTTGCGGTTTCAAGAATCTCTTTAATGGAGCCGTCTTCGTTTGTGGTAGTGGTTGAAGGGAAGGGTTTAAATACATTGCTTAGATGTTCAGTGAACGCGAGTGCTTTTCCTTTGGGCTTTTTGCCCAGTTCCCATTTGATTTGATCGGAGGTATAGGGTTTTGTGGTCGTTTTATCTTCTTGGATACCTTCCAGAGTGAGCAGTCGTTAGTTGCGTTGGGAGATAGTCTTCCGAGGTAGTCTTGAATGTATTGGTTTTTGATGTATTTTAACATTTCTTTTAATTCTTTGGTGGCCCGATTTAGTTTGGTCTTATCTAGGGGATGCCTCGTGTGATCCCATGGCTATCCATGCCATGGATACCAATGGCTGCTTTATTAACATTAAATTAGAACGTAGGTTGGATTAAAAATGTATACAGGGTGTTTACTAACTTGAAAATTTGCATATCGAGTCAGCGATGGAAACCAAACAAAATAGTTCATATTAACATGTGGGCCTAAATGTAAGCAGATATTCAATATTTTATGTTTTGTATTACTTAAGTATAGTATTTTGTTTTATATTTTACTTTGGAATATATTATTATTTCTTCTTTAAAGTTCACATAATTTTCTTAAGAATGGATATGTTTAAAAAAAAACTAAAAAAAAATTGTTTAATTTTAGGTGAAATTCACTTAATTTGGGCAGCCCTTAATTGGGCCAAAATGCCTAGTCCTGATGTGTCCCAATTAAGCAAAATCGACTGTATTACCTAAGTGGTAGTAACTTTGCATGCAACATATAACGTCAGTTTGACATTAGTTTTGAGTCATTTAAGAGGCCTCTTTACCCAAACCTGGTATAGGGAATTGCATGTAAACGACAGCCAAGATAATTCATGAACGGGTCAACATAATTACTACCGGAGACCTGATTTAGAAAGTTTAGACATTTATCTACATTTGTGCTGTGTAGTTTTTAAGAAATAATAAAATGGTGATTTATTATGTTGATTAAAATAATGACATGTTTAGCCGATTTGTGAAGTTTTCTTCTGTATTTATTTAAGACAGGGTACATATAATGGAAATTCCCACAGGGTATTTGGAGTTAATGTTGTTGCGAACCACCTTCTTTTTTTTTGTTCCAATATCATGAATTATAATGTAGTATTCTTGCCTGCACATAAATCCGATTAGGTGATAAGAAATAAGTCACCTTTGATTTATTTCTTAAAACTACTTTGTCTAATTGTAGATAAATGTCTAAACTTTCTATATCAGTTCTCAGATTGTAATTATGTTAACCCGTTCATGAATTATTTGGCTATCGCTTAGTAAACAGTAAACCCTAGGGAAGTACTTATTCAAAGAATACAGAATTTTTGTGAAGCTGTGGGAAGTCTTGGAGTTCGTATCTCCTTAGAATAAAGAGTGCACATTAGGGTGGTCCTTATTTTCTGATGTAGACTTTATTTGTTGCTCGATCCTCCTAGGATGGTTCTCCCTAATAAGAAAAGAACGCCTATTAAATTTTTAGGCAATCGAATAACAAGAACACGTGCAGCCGGGCAGTTGAAATTTTTTTATTTAAAAAAAATCATTTTGATTTTGCTTTTTTTTGCTCGAACCCCCTAGAACGGTTCTCCCTAATAAGAAAAGGACGCCTGTTACGTTTTTATGCAATATTATTACAAGAACACGTGCCGCCGGGCACTTAAAAATTTGAAATTAGCATCAATTTCATATTGATATAATGAGTTTGATGACTTATATCAGATTTGCACTTTTACATTCAATTATTTATATTTCACTGTTATTATGCAACATATTGCTGCTTTAAAGCAGTAACCTAGCTTCTCTGCGAAATAATTGCAAGTACTATTTTTCATTCGTTGATAATATGGTATGAAACACAAATATTAGAATCAGAACAAATTCTTTTCTCGTTTTCGTGAAAGGTTCTATAACACAAACTGTAATAATACAAACAAAACGAATATTTTTATTTCAAAACACGGTTATTAAAAATATTGTAGTACAGTCTCCTTTTTTGCATTAGGAAAATGACAGCGATAATCGCTTTCAATTTGTAATATAAAATGTTTTGGATCTTCATATTTTGTTAAATATTTGTTATAATCCGTTGTTAACTTAACTCCTGCTTTCAAATTTCAAATCCTATAGTCCTCGTTTTCTGGCCATTCAGATGGATTATGAAATCTAAACTTATATTGAAGATTGAGAAAAAAATCCTTGTATGTTACGAAGTAATGAAGTCCCTTCTTAATAATATCAAGCATTTCTTCAATTTTCATTATCACTCGCCGCATACGCTCGTCAGTTTGTTATTCATTTTGAATTAAAACTTCAGCCATTTTTCTCTTACACTCAATTGACACATTTTTATCCAAAAATGAGAGAGCAATAGTGTGAGGACTCAAATACCATAAATGATTTTTAAATTTATTTTCTTAGAAACTGCCGGATATATTTTTTTGTAAGCAATTATTTGTCTTAAAAATTGATAATCATTGTTTGGTGCTCCAGCAGCAGACGGTGCTGAAAACCATGCCTTTGCATATATTTTAATATTAAAAAGGTAAATATCCATTATTCCGCTGCTTTCCTTTTCATTTAAATTAAAATCATTTCTAAATAAAAATATTTTTAAAGAATATATGACTTTTGCCATCCATCTTGCATGATGTATGTCGCCCGGACCCCGAAAAGAAATTCCAGGAGATGGAGTGTCTCCAAAATAGATTGTGATTAATTCTAAAAATTCTCGATAGTCTTCGCGAGGCTGCTTATTTTCCAAATAATTTTTTGTGAAAGCAAGGATTTCTTCTTTCACATCGTTCAATACATTGTTAATTTTTTTTATACTAGTACCAGGTTCAAATTTTGCTTTGTCAATTTGAGCCCATTCGTTTTGAAAACACTTAAAAATTGGGACACTTGGGCCTGTACTTGATGACATTTTTAATTGAAAAACGCTTTTAAGCATAATGTCAAAAATGTGATGTCTGCAAAGAAAATATAATAATTCTTTTTAGAGCATTTGTTCTTAATAAGCAGCGATATTTAAATAATAACAGTGAAATATAAATTAAATTGAATGTAAAAGTGCAAAACCGATATAAGTCATCAAACTCATTTCAATAAGAAATTGAAGCTAATTTCTAATTTTTAAGTGCCTGGCAACTCGTGTTCGTATAATCCTATTGCACACAAAAATTTAACAGTTGTTCGTTTCTTATTAGGAAGAGCGGTTCTAGGTAGTTCGAGCAAATAAAAAATTTAGATTTAGATTTAGAAGAAAGAATTTAGTATATAAACCTTTTTCATAAATTTTGTCATTGTCGTTCATTAAAACAATGAATACTACATTACCGTATTATTCTATACATTAAGATAATGTATGCTATTCATTAATACAATGATCAGAAAATGCATTGTTATAATGAACTAATTCATTGGGTTGATGAAAATTTCATTGTAACAATGAATTTTTTATATCAAGTTAAGGCAAAATTGTTCATTGTCTCAATGAACGCAGTTATTAATCAATGAGGGATATTTCTTTGGACTAATGAAAAAGTTCCTTTTCTTGATGAATATTTATCATTGAAGGCAGTTCATTGTTTCAATGAACAATATTTTTTTCAGTGTTGGGAAGAGATGGGCTTCATAAAGATCATTTACATCCACAATCATTTTACATTAACGAAAAAAAAACAGCAATTATAAAAATGTTGTTGGCATCACAAGATATTTGTTGTGATGTCACAGACATTTTTTTCATTGAAGGTATGTAAATAAGATTTTTGTCGCCAACTTGTCTAAAGCTGTCTCATTTATTATTATACTGGGTGTCCGTTTTCAAACGCGAGCATAGGGATTAACATTGCTTTTATTATTTCTGCGAATTCCTGCTTAGCCAGGTTAACCTACTGAAATGTTTTGGTAGCAATGGAACGACAAAATTAGGCTTACTTGAAAACTTTGAAATTTTGCAATAAAAAAATTGTTTATAAAAAAATGACGATTGTTACAAATTAGTCTTAAATTAGTTCTAGCCAGTCAACCATAATTAAACTTGATTAATGACAGTGGGGGTGCTGTTCTTACTAAAGTTAGCACCCCCATTTGAAATAGCGGTATACCACCAAATGGTGTGGGTACAAATTCTAATTTTTTTGGTACACATTAGTCCTAAGTTACTCCTAAATTATAGAGTATTTTTTATGAAAATTTAACCTAAGCACAAAACACGTATATGGACATAAAATAAATGTATGTGCTTTTATGTGCATATGTGTACCTTTTATGGGCCAAAGGTGACAGTGAAATTGGCAGCTGATTTAGGGAAACGAATTTAGGCTACAAACTTCAACCTAGAAACATGAAACTGTAAACCCAATTGTAAATGTAAGTCCAATTTGAAAAATTTTCTAATGAGTGCGAAGCACACAACCATTATTTTGCAAGCCCTGGAAAATTGTCAGTATGTCTATATTTAGAAGACGTTCCTTCTATAGTGCTATCTTTTTCTTTCGCATTTGATTAATTTCCGTCAGATTGAATGCCCTTGTTATTTATTGAAGTGATAATTAATGACGTGCACCCAAAGATCCAGCGGTCAGAGTAGAGTGTTCATTTTTATAACTCGCCAATGGTCAGTAATAAACTGTATTGCTTGCAAAAGAGAATTTTTTTGCACTAATCTCTCAAGCTGAGGAATATACTTAATTTTCATCAACGAATTCTACCAATTTTTACGTTTTACTGTTCCAATGAAGCGGACTATTGTCCCAATTAAAAGAGTAATTTACTGTTAGTTTCTTAGTTTTTTTTCTGTTCCTTGAGATTTGGCCCGAATAGGCGGCTGCCCCGATTAACCGGCGGCCCAATTAAGTGGAATCAACTGTACTGAGAAAACTAAGGGCCATCTGACCTACTATTGTATAATAATGATGTACTCCCATCACTAATGTATTATTATTTTCATTGATCTTTTATTTTATTTTCTAGCTTAAAATGGAGTATGCACAAATGAGGGACTTCTCAGAGTTTTGCGAGCAGCTGAACGATATGCGTGTCCGCTTCCACAAGTGGGACAGCTGCGAGCGCACAGTGGCCCTGTACTATCTGATGGTGGGGCTGCCATTTGCCAATGCCAAGTTCCTGCAGCATGCCCTCGAGCAGTGCATTTCGGCCGTCAACACCCCGGAGTCGCAGGCACTTGAGCGAAACGCCAATGATCCAGTGTTCATAACAGCTCTGCTGTCTGAGAGGCCGCAGGTGGCACTGTCACACCTACTAGCCCATCTTCCACTGCTGAGGCCGGGCAACAAGGAGACCGCCAGTTGCTATCTGATGGCTATCAGACAGGTGCTCTCCGAGTTCATAACACCGCCGTACAAGATTTACAACGAGTGTGTGGAGATCATGTCGTACGTGTTCGTGCACCCGGCATTCGGCAAGGAAGATAAAAAGTCGTTTAAGCAACTGCTCAAGCAAGTGGTCAACAGAGTGTCGCCCGATAATTTCATCCATTCGCCGGTGAACGAGTCCAGCGATGATTCCGTGTCCCCAAACCCCGAACCTGCCAAGGACGGGCTGCGCCTTAACCGACGCTCCAATAGCCTGACTCCTGCGCAGACTAACTCGCATGAGAACTTATCGCCTGTTCCAGACGTGTGGTCTTCCCAAGAAAACCTCTCACAGCAGTCAACGAAGCCGCGTAGCTACTCACTCTCCAGCGATAAGACTATCAATATGATTACCCACACTCTTCAGTCCAGCAGTTCGGAGACCAGGCTGCAGGATTTGCAGACGATGAACAATCTTCCAATCATGAAGAGCATTGTGTCATGGCTAAAATCGCTCCGCCTTCACAAATACAGTTGGGTGTTTAACAACCTCACGTATGAGCAAATGCTGAATCTCACCGAGGAATCTCTGCAGTCCATTGGTATTACGAAGGGCGCTCGACACAAGCTATTATTGAGCATTGCAAAACTCAAGGAGCGCAGCACAATGCTCACAGAGCTAGAGGCCGAAGTTATGAATGGTGGAGATTTGCTGACTGCGTTAAAAAAACTAAAGGGCGTGCTTCAGAGTCCACTGCAAGTGACGAATGGCGAGGATCTGCCTTCACAGTTTGTCAGAGTTATGGGAAAAGGTTAGCAGATAAAAGTATTTTGGAATGCAATTCGCAATTATTGAAATATCACTAAATTACTTGAATTCCCTTTTATATTTTACAGTCATTTTAGAACTACATCCTGGCTCAAATTTAAATCAAGTTACTTATACATTTTTCCCACATTTATATTCTCTGAAATTGTGTACCTGTGTTAAAATAATACTTCGATGTCAGCCTATAAAAATAATAGATTTCAATCGGAATGCTTCAATTACAGTTTGCACACAACTACTAATGTTAAGGCAGCCGTCTGACGAGAGCTTGGTTCTATTCTCCACATTATCTGAGCGAGCGGAAATCTCCGATGCTTTCACTTCCGACCAGAAGAGACGACTGACCCTGTGGAGGGGTCAGCTTGCAAAAGGCAACCATAACCCCTCTTACAACCACAGCAATAGCAGCAATTTCAGGTATATATTGCACAATCGTTTTGAAGATTTTTTTTTAGTTTTTACTCTCAGTAACTTTTATGTTGGTTATGCAGTACGTATACCATGTTGATTTCCGAAATGAATCTACAAATGAAAGACATACTGTGCGAGCAAATATAATTTTCATCCAAGAGGGCATTAAGCTCTACCGCTAAGCTGCATGGCCTTAGATGCAAAGCAAACATTGATGATAATAATTTGCATAATGGGTGGTCCAACATTTCATTCCTGAATAAAATACATATTACATTCAGTAATTGTAGTTGAAAATGGCAAACCGGAAGGGCCAGCCAATTCTTGCGAGGTTGATTAGAGGGTCATTGGAGGTGTAAAAATTCATATAAATCCAACAAAATTCCCTTGTGGAACAGCAGCCATCTTGAAAAAAACCGTTGCCCTCGATATCTCGTCTGCTATTGGTCGAATTTTATTTATTTTTATTTTTTCTGTGAAAAAATATTCCCTATAACTTTTGTTTCAAACATTTTTCAATAGCTGTTAAGGAAAATCAAAATAGAACAACATTTGTTTTACGTCTTATCCCCAATAGGAATATTCTACATGTTCGAGAAGGTGGATTCCGTCGCTCCTGAACTTCTGACGACAAATTATGCGAATTTCTGCGTTTTTGTCGATGGACCAGGTATATTCATTTGTTCATCATAGATATTGTCTTCGGTCTGTTTGGTGTCAACTTTCTCACTTTCAGCATCGTAGGCAGCATCTTTGTTGACATAAACGGGCGAAGAATTGAAGTCAACCGCAGTCGTTATTATTATATTGTTATTGTTATTAAACCCAGCTCTGCGACAACTACCAAATTTTTATTTTTATTTTTTTTCCTGTTTAATGTTCAAACAAAAGTTGTACGGAATATTTTTCCCTACAAAATAATACAAAAATTTAATAAAATTCGACCAATAGGAGGTGAGATATCGAGGCTAATCGTTCTTTCAAGATGGATGCTGTTCCACACTGAAATTTTCTTGGATCAATATGAATTTGGACACCTTCCACGACCTTCAATCAACCTCACAAGAATTTTACAATTTTACTGGACTTTATGTGAAAAATACAGTTTCGAAAAACAGTAAAATGTGTGTTTCAACTTATGGTACACAGGCCCGATTAAGTATGGAATATAACATGCATCGATGCCCGCCACGACTTTGCTGGCACACTCTTACTCTTTTGATGAAATATGATAGAACAATGTGGCACATTTGCAGATCAATATCCTCATTCATATTTTCGATAGACTGCCCAGGCCGACATAGAATGCTTGTTTGTCTATCATGAACTGAACCAGTCTCCTCAAATTTATTGATCACTCGCAGAAATATTAACGATTTGGTGCTTTTTCACAACCGAAATTTACTTTTCAGAATTGTAAAGCATAGTTGCACTTTGTAATGCTCCCTATCTATTCAAGATTTGACATAATTTGAGCACAGCATCCTTTTTTTAATTCAAAATAAATTACAGGGAAATTTAAATGTTGCACTCTTGTTGGATCACCCGTTATTACAGCTTTTAAACATTGCGACTCACCGTGCATTGTGTTATGTTTCTATGTCTTCTAAATTTTTATTTTTGAAATACCTCACGTTTTGTTTATCTCTGAACATGGGCTATGTTCAGTTTTAAAATGACAGGATCAATTGCGTTGCTAAAATGCAATTGTTATGTAACCAAAATTACAAGCACATTCAACTAATCATTTCAAATGTCAAAACTGTTGACAGAAAATGTATACCTAAAGTCCGTCCAACGAATATACAACTCTACCCTGTAAAACTTCTAGATAGCTGCTTGAGCTGCGAAGTGACCATTCTGGGTCACTTCGTCGTTTTTCGTTTCCACCACGGTATGGCTTTCAGCGCAGTGCCTGCTTCGCATTCAAATCAGTTTTCATATTAATGTATAAATGAGTATAATCACGTTAATATCATTTTAAAGGCAATGCAATTTAAATAGTTGATAAATAAACAGAATGTTTTGTAAGACCGTGGTGGATTTAATACAAACCGGTAAACCAGCTTCAAATTTGCACATAATCGACGATGCTCTGTCTGCATTAAATAAATAAGCCAAAAAGAGATAGCATCACGACCCTCTTAAATATATACGTGTTTATTTTTCACCGTGTAAACCTGTAATTCAGAAGAGGATGCCAATAGTTTGACATTGCGTTGCTTAACAAGCAGCTCTAACAACCTAGAGTTGTATATTCGTCGGACGGACTTTACATTCAAGATCTTGTTGTAACTCACATAAAATCGACACGAGACCCACAGTTTGGGAAACGCTGTATTATAGAATTACAGTTTTACTCTTTCATTGAAGGCGATTAACATACGTGGTGTGTCATAAAAGCCATAAACCTGAATTTTTATAATATTCTATTTAACTAATTGTAAAAAATACTATCCCCCTGAAAACTGATTACCACAAGGGGTAATCAGTTTTGGAGGATAGAGTGTGGGTTCAGGCAAATATATACTGCAGTTGCTTTATTTGGAAGAAGTTCAGAAGCTGGCAACATGGAATGCGTAGGTGCATTGTCATGATTGTTATGAAACTGGAACTGAACTGAAAACCGAAGAAAACGTTATTTTTGCCGTAACTAAATCCAGAACCGAAACGAAAACAATAACGGTTTGAACGCTGGAGTTACATCACGATTTAAATCTTATGATTTTTATAAATAAATCATTGATTTTACTTTATTACACTGAAGCGGGGTCATGTTTTGTAATCATGCAAATATAAAATTTAGATTTCAAGGGATTTACATGTTTTGGCATCGACTGTGGAAGAATTGATAATTTAAACAAATTCTGTTGTAACTGTACCATGTAATCAAAAGTTCCTGGAGTTATTTTCCATTTGTTTTATTTAAGGCACCAGAGCAATCAGTCACAGTATCAGGTACCTCCGCTGGGCCCGCCGCTGCCGCACGTATACGGCCAGAAAAGCTCTTCATACCCGAACATGCAGAACAACCATGTGATTGGTGGGCACAGACACTCCATCGGTAGCATCACCCTAAACAGCATCATCCAGTCGATGCCCCTGCAGGCAGTGTACAAGGCGGACACACCAAACGGGTATATACTTCATGCCGGGGGCAACCACCACCACGTCAGGTTTCAGGACACCGAATTGGAGAAAGGTAAGAAGCAGTTGCTCAAGAACGTCGACATAGAGAGCAATCTGGAGTCACTATGCCTGCAGATGATGGAACACGCGCTTGGGCCTTAAACTGTCCCCACCTCATGTTACTCAAATCTCATTTGTTAAACATGCATATTTATATATACCTATATATGATATATACAGTATGCACCAGAATTACAGTACATACAGTACTGAAGTTTAGGCAGCCAAGCAAAAGCACTGTACTGAATACAGTGCAGAGTATGTGGTTGGTTGCCTCAACTTCAGTAGTGCTTATTCTGGCGCATACTGTATATATATATATATATACACAATCATCGATCAACAATCATGTAGATAAAAGAAGCTCTTGAGATGTTGGAAGTATGTCTGGTAGGGTACAAGCCGTCTGTTAGAATCTGGTGGCAGCCATTCATGATAGGCGGCCTGTATTTTGTAACGATGCATAACCAAGTCCTTCAAATTTTTTTGGCAGGTTCCACAACACTGACACAGTTATGCCCCTTATCTAGATAATTGTTCATCGCACGGTATATATATATATATATATATATATATATAATGAGCTTATTTGTAAATGCCAATCCTGGAGAAATGAATGGCTTTTAATTGTCTGCATGACATTCTTGAGCTTCGATATTGGTTAAAATACCATCACCTGAGATGGTCTTAATTCTGACTAGATATTTATTTATATCCATAAACCATACGTACTAAGATGTTTGGATTCATAATTTTTTTTGTTAGATGTTATTCTATTTATATGATTATATGACTGATGGTACCCACAGGGCTGTCGCCAATGGCAAGGCTTACATTTACTTTGTTCCATAAGTATATCTTATGTTGAAAGGACAGTAATTTAGTGAATCGTGTATATCTTTTAACGGCCTATATATTTTTTTACCGTTTTATTATTACTGTAGGTACTGATATTTTTTTATATGGAAGATCTATTTGCTCTTTATTACTGTTTTATGTTGTGTATGTAAAATTTATATTCAAGCTTCGTGTGTTATTATTAGAGAAAACTTATAATACTGCTGGCAGGTTTAGTGATGTTTAATCAATTTTGTTAGTAGGCGAAGGAGCAGGCCTTTTTCAATTAGACTGTCGCAATTTAAGAAGTCCTACTTTTTGCGCCTATTTATTATTATTATATTATTTTATGTTATCGCATTATGGGAGAAATCTGTACAATGGTATTTTTAAATATTGATTTATATTTTTTATTAATTGTACTTTTAAGACTGTATTCAGTTGAATAGTAGCGGAGTTATGCAATGAGACACATTTTTATTGTAATTTGTATTACACATTATTTTATGTTTTTTTTTAAAGAAAAACAAAAACCTGGTAGTTTGTGATCGTATAATGATCGAGTCTATGATTGAAAACTTGTGGATGTCTTTGTAATGCAAAGTTTTCTAGTCCGTGAATATTGATATATATTTTTTTTAAACGCCCACCCTCGTACATCTCGCAACTATTTTTTTAATTGCCGACCCTCTGCACACTCCCAGCAGGATGATCTTAAGGCGCGAGGCAAACAAGTGGCGCCTTCATACTTTTGACATGCAAAATTTTAATCAATCGATATATACACATATATTTTAAAGGAAAACTTTGTAGTTTTGTGACTTGTGCATGTTTTGTGATTTGTCTATGTGTGATACAAGTTGCCATGCGGCTAAACTGAAGCAAAAGACTGATTTCTAAATAAATATAATGAATATCAGTTACTTTTTTTTTGCAACCCCGAATTTTGCAATTTAGAACTTAGCATTGACTGATAAATTAGCCAACAACTTGACGGAACTTTTGTGAATTTCAAGTGAAATTGGTTAATTGTCTTTCAATATATGTAAGTGATTTACTGAAAATACATCAGTTTGGGGAAAAAAATTAATGGATTCAAAATACAGCATGAATATTTTAACCTGGACCTTACTACCTGCTGTGTATCTGAATGTTCATCGCTGTTTTCAACATAATGGACAACATTTATGTCTTCATCATCGTCGAAGTCAATATCGTTATCAAAACATTCTTCCATAAATATCCTAAGACGTTCTTGCTCCACTTCGTAACTCATATTGATAATAAAATTCAAAGAAATGTATTAATATTTTTTTTAATTTTTGTGTAAAACAAATGTATATTTTTTAGTATATACATATATGAATTAAATAAAACTTTGTTACTTCCACTAGGTCATACTACAGAATCTTATTGAGATATACAGAAGATACATAGAACAATACTATAGTAGAATAATACATAGAACAAACTGCATAGTATCACTTGATAGAGGACCAACAAATAATTTAAAAAAATACCTCTACACTAATGTCCGATCGCTTTTTGTTTTCAAGTTACAGGCTGTTAAGTTTTTGCCTATGCACGTCAATAAATGTTCTAACATTAGGAACTTGTCTTAATGGATATCTCTCTCGATAGATACGTTGAGCTTTGGAACTATTTGAAGAAGCTTCGCCGGGACACATAATAATGTCCCTGTATTCTGCAAAAGTATAACGAACCATTTTTGAAAGCAACTATTAAAACGACAAATAAGTTAACTAAATACCTTACTAAATAACTTTGAACAAATTATTGCAATATTAGTTTGACATTTACCAACGTTTTTTTTCATGAAAACATGGCCTGCCTTCTTAATTTATTAAAATTATTTTTAAAAAACTTAACAGCCTGTAACTTGAAAACAAAAAGCGATTAGTGTTTCGGATTTTTTAAAATTATTTATTGGTTCTCTATCGTGGTACTATGCATTGCAGTTTGTTCCATGTCATCTTGTATATTATTGTTGCGTAACAAAATTCAAATTAGTACGAATGTGGTCTGTGCGACCTTACGTCACCACTGCAGGGTTAAGGATGATTTTGAATTTTGAAAATATTCAGCAACGGTGACGACGAAAAATCTGTTTGATCATTCCATCAGTTTCTGGTGTTTATCCTATTATTAATCTGTACATTTTCCAAAACATTTAGTTTTTGTCCTTTATTGGCTGTATGTAATATCTTAAACTCTTCCTCGAATTGATCATTTTGTTCTATTAGAGACGAATGGAATACGTTGAATTTGATGTTTTATTAACAAAACATTTTCTATGTTCTTCTATTCTTTCTTTGAATCATCTTCCAGTTTGTACTACGTACATTTTAGGGCAGTCTTTACAATTTAACAAATATCATCTTTATTATTTTTTATTGTTTTACCTAAAGAATTATCTGTGCTAAATGATATTTTTATGTCGAGTTTTTCAAACATTTTTAAAAACTAAAATAGAACAAATATCAGAGCTTCATGAAAAATCTTGTTAGTGGTATAAGCAGACAGTTTTTCCCTCAGTTTTTCCCCCAAAATTAAATTTTTATTTAATTTAAATTTAATTAAAAATAAATTAAAATAAAAAAAAAATCGGAGATTTTTTTCTTCGAAATCAGAGTACTTTAAAAAATTACAGCGACCCTGTAAGCGACTACAGATTTTGGCGCCATCTATTTTTTATAGGTCCGTACCCACACGAAACCTGGTCAATTTAAATCGTATAGAGTGCGCAGGGTATGACCAGTTCCGCACGTCAAAAAACCTATAAAAAATTATTAAACTGTACTAAATCCAATGTTGCCAATAATGAAAATTCAAAAGCCCCTTCTTACAAAAAGAGAAGGTGGATAACTAAAACTATACCATTTATCTTTCAACGTTGACGTTCAGTTCAAAACTTGTATAAGTTAAGTATTAAAAATGCCTCTTCTACATGACGAAACCAAAGCTATAAATGATTCAGGAACGGGGTACACTTTCGTTACAGATTATATATATACAGATCGGATATATACAGATATTTTACAGACCACTCCCTGTAAAAAAGATTTGTCGGGTTTGCGCGCCCTCTATCATTTTTGGGTCCGTACCTTTTCTTAACAAAAGAACACACGAAATGGCGCCACTATAGCTTCTAATGTAGTCACAATCCACGAGATGGCGCTATGTCATTCAAAAATACGGGATTTCTAAATAAATATATATATATAAAACAGAGAAACAACTTGCTATGTTTTTACCACAATTTTTTTATTGATATATCCACATATACAATAAAATAACGACTTCAAGTGAAACTTGAAAATGACCGTAAGATGTCGAAACTCGAGTCGTTATTTTATTGTATATGTAGATATATTAATACACATTTTGTGGTAAAAACATACCAAGTTGTTTCTCTGTTTTTTTAATATGGACTACCACGTAGTAAAGGTCGAAACCATCTCAATGATTAAAATATATATATATATATATATATATATATATATATATATATGTGTGTGTGTGTATATGTATATAATTATTGTATAACGGGAAATTAAGTCGATTAATTTAATAAGCTAAGTTGTATTAGAACTATAGATTTATTTTATTGTGTTTTTTAATCAATTATCATCGACGTTTCGTACTTCGATGGAAGGCTTCAAATTTTCCAAATACTTTATGAATGCACGATCGGATGACATGCCTTCTGACGATTCAACATGATTTAAATCAAATGATTTTTAGCAGAGGAAAATAAAGAATTTATTTTGGATAAATTTTCCAATGTGCTCTCTGCCTACAATAACACCTATTCCACTTTCTTCACTGAACAAGAAGTCATGAAATTTCGCGATATTGAAGCATATTTTTGCGTTTTTGAGCACTGATTTATTAGATGTTTCAACTGAAATGACTTCTTTCTTGAAGTATGGTGTACACCAATCCCTGAATCGTTTGATATGTGAGGGGTCGACTAGATGAAGTTATTTTTAGCGGTAGAGCTTACTTTTGTTCAACATATCCCATTAATGTATAGACTCTATCTGTTTTCTTTAACGTCTGCATTTTCACTACAAAATATCTATCATGGGATAAAAGGAATGCAAAAGAAAATGAGTTGAATGCAGAATCAAACTAGGCAAGTCACAGACAAATGTTGTTTCTGCCCTCAACTGATATTTTCAGAGCGTCTAATATGCCTTTAATATTTTAGAATATGGTTGCTTTTGCGCTAAATCTATAAATCTGCACCTTTTAAGCACAATCCTAGGTATAACTCATATATGACCAAAATATGAACAACGAGAGGACAAGAGACGAGATCACATACACGAAGAGAGACAAGAGGAAGAGGAAGAGGAAGAAATATGGATGGCGAGGAAGGATTTTGGCCGACGTGTGGAGTTTTGCACATGGCTGATACATAAAATTTCTGAAGATTTTTTTTTTTTAAGTAGAGTACTATGGACTGATGAAACTCAGTATAAAAGAGAGGTATTACTAGCACTTGTAACGTTATAACTATCATCTATGATTAGTAGATTAGTAGACGAAGTCATACAATATATTGCTATTTTCCCATAATTTCTATAATTGTTAATTATAAACAGATAATGTTATGTTCTTTTTACTCAAACTAGGCATTAAACCTACTATTTACTAATCCTTTAAGAATCATACCAATTGATGAATTAATAGGCTGAGAGAGGTTCCTACCATTTTAATAAACTTTATCTCTGCAGTTCTCTAACTAACTGATGTAGGACTTTCACATAACTTTTTTACTTAAAATTGCGCCCTCAGGAAGTTGCCGAAATTTTTTATACTCATAATAAAGTACCCTGTGTAATAAATTAAAACCATAATTTTAAATCAAATCATGATAACTACGTGCTTATAATAATAATTTCAGTCGTGACTTTTACATCTACACATGTATCAAAGCTAGTGACATAACTGCTCTCAATACTAAATACACTAACTTGCAATTAAATCCATGCCCATAAAAAGCTCACGTACAACAATGGTATCATTTGCATTGGATTTGCATAAAATGCGGGGCTCACATTCCTCTAGTTTGCAATTAAAGAATTTATCTATCCGACTCGGATTGTAGTTTGATTCGCGACACAGAACACGCATTTTTGTGCACTGAAGGCGCTCATTGCGCTAGATCCGTTCATAAATGCAAGTACGCAATCTCATTATAACATAATTTTTAAGAGAAGTGGGCGTGAGCGCGGAGTGCTGGAGCAATAAATGTACTCTTAGTATGCAAATTATTCGAAGCAGTTTGTCGAAGGTTCCGCGTTTTCGGTAAATTCAACAAGGTAGGTAAACACATTCAGAGTGTCTTAGATTTCTCATATTAATGTTGTCCATTTAAATTAAACAATTCTGTACTTCCTTAATTTTGATAAAATTTGTATTTGCCAAATATTTTATATTCATATTTTTATTTAGCAAATAAAAATGTTAACAAAATTAAGGAAGTACGGAATATTTGATTAATTTTAATTTTTTTTTTCGAATATTTTTTTATTTGAAATAAACCTTACAGTTTAGATTTACATTGTCTATGTGTACATACATATGCGTGCATGCAACATGAAGAAAGCGCCTCTTCTTCGTCTCGGATGTCACTCTGTCGAGGGTATTTCCGTCATTTTTGGTATGGGTGCTTGGTTGTAGGGGTGGATGTTGGGCATCCCATGTTTAGTGAATCTCTGCATTTCTTAATGTTCGTTTGAATGTTCGTTTAATGGCTACCATGTAGCCACGAATAATTAGCATACAAAGATCTAATATGTAAATTTTAGAGTTTTTTTCAGAAATGAAAAAGTTCAAAGGGGGGAGTAACGTAACTTGTTTTTCTCTCATACGATTTTTCCAAATTCGAACTTTGGGAAGTTCTGTAGCATTAATGGTGTATTCTACCTGAGATCCATGTAGCCACGAATAATTAGCATACAAATACGAAATATGTAAATTTTAGATTTTTCTTCAGAAATGAAAAAGTTCAAAGGGGGGAGTAACGTAACTTGTTTTTCTCTCATACGATTTTTCCAAATTCGAACTTTGGGAAGTTCTGTAGCATTAATGGTGTATTCTACCTGAGATCCATGTAGCCACGAATAATTAGCATACAAATACGAAATATGTAAATTTTAGATTTTTCTTCAGAAATGAAAAAGTTCAAAGGGGGGAGTAACGTAACTTTTTTTTCTCTCATACGATTTTTCCAAATTCGAACTTTGAGAAGTTCTGTAGCATTAAAGGTGTATTCTACCTGAGATCCATGTAGCCACGAATAATTAGCATAGAAATACGAAATATGTAAATTTTAGATTTTTCTTCAGAAATGAAAAAGTTCAAAGGGGGGAGTGACGTGACTTTTTTTTCTCTCATACGATTTTTCCAAATTCGAACTTTGGGAAGTCTGTAGCATTAATGGTGTATTCTACCTGAGATCCATGTAGCCACGAATAATTAGCATACAAATACGAAATATGTAAATTTTAGATTTTTTTTCAGAAATGAAAAAGTTCAAAGGGGGGAGTAACGTGACTTTTTTTTCTCTTATACGATTTTTCCAAATTCGAACTTTGGGAAGTTCTGTAGCATTAATGGTGTATTCTACCTGAGATCCATGTAGCCACGAATAATTAGCATTCAAATACGAAATATGTAAATTTTAGATTTTTCTTCAGAAATGAAAAAGTTCAAAGGGGGGAGTAACGTGACTTTTTTTTCTCTCATACGATTTTTCCAAATTCGAACTTTGGGAAGTTCTGTAGCATTAATGGTGTATTCTACCTGAGATCCATGTAGCCACGAATAATTAGCATACAAAGATCTAATATGTAAATTTTAGAGTTTTTTTCAGAAATGAAAAAGTTCAAAGGGGGGAGTAACGTGACTTTTTTTTCTCTCATACGATTTTTCCAAATTCGAACTTTGGGAAGTTCTGTAGCATTAAAGGTGTATTCTACCTGAGATCCATGTAGCCACGAATAATTAGCATAGAAATACGAAATATGTAAATTTAAGATTTTTCTTCAGAAATGAAAAAGTTCAAAGGGGGGAGTAACGTGAGTTTTTTTTCTCTCATACGATTTTTCAAAATTTGAACTGTGGGAAGTTCTGTAGCATTAATGGTGTATTCTACCTGAGATCCATGTAGCCACGAATAATTAGCATACAAATACGAAATATGTAAATTTTAGATTTTTTTTCAGAAATGAAAAAGTTCAAAGGGGGGAGTAACGTGACTTTTTTTTCTCTCATACGATTTTTCCAAATTCGAACTTTGGGAAGTTCTGTAGCATTAATGGTGTATTCTACCTGAGATCCATGTAGCCACGAATAATTAGCATAGAAATACGAAATATGTAAATTTTAGATTTTTCTTCAGAAATGAAAAAGTTCAAAGGGGGGAGTAACGTGACTTTTTTTTCTCTCATACGATTTTTCCAAATTCGAACTTTGGGAAGTTCTGTAGCATTAATGGTGTATTCTACCTGAGATCCATGTAGCCACGAGTAATTAGCATACAAAGATCTAATATGTAAATTTTAGAGTTTTTTTCAGAAATGAAAAAGTTCAAAGGGGGGAGTAACGTGACTTTTTTTTCTCTCATGCGATTTTTCCAAATTTGAACTGTGGGAAGTTCTGTAGCATTAATGGTGTATTCTACCTGAGATCCATGTAGCCACGAATAATTAGCATAGAAATACGAAATATGTAAATTTTAGATTTTTCTTCAGAAATGAAAAAGTTCAAAGGGGGGAGTAACGTGACTTTTTTTTCTCTCATACGATTTTTCCAAATTTGAACTGTGGGAAGTTCTGTAGCATTAATGGTGTATTCTACCTGAGATCCATGTAGCCACGAATAATTAGCATAGAAATACGAAATATGTAAATTTTAGATTTTTCTTCAGAAATGAAAAAGTTCAAAGGGGGGAGTAACGTGACTTTTTTTTCTCTCATACGATTTTTCCAAATTCGAACTTTGGGAAGTTCTGTAGCATTAATGGTGTATTCTACCTGAGATACATGTAGCCACGAATAATTAGCATAGAAATACGAAATATGTAAATTTTAGATTTTTCTTCAGAAATGAAAAAGTTCAAAGGGGGGAGTAACGTGACTTTTTTTTCTCTCATACGATTTTTCCAAATTTGAACTGTGGGAAGTTCTGTAGCATTAATGGTGTATTCTACCTGAGATCCATGTAGCCACGAATAATTAGCATAGAAATACGAAATATGTAAATTTTAGATTTTTCTTCAGAAATGAAAGAGTTCAAAGGGGGGAGTAACGTGACTTTTTTTTCTCTCATACGATTTTTCCAAATTCGAACTTTGGGAAGTTCTGTAGCATTAATGGTGTATTCTACCTGAGATCCATGTAGCCACGAATAATTAGCATAGAAATACGAAATATGTAAATTTTAGATTTTTCTTCAGAAATGAAAAAGTTCAAAGGGGGGAGTAACGTGACTTTTTTTTCTCTCATACGATTTTTCCAAATTCGAACTTTGGGAAGTTCTGTAGCATTAATGGTGTATTCTACCTGAGATCCATGTAGCCACGAATAATTAGCATACAAAGATCTAATATGTAAATTTTAGAGTTTTTTTCAGAAATGAAAAAGTTCAAAGGGGGGAGTAACGTGACTTTTTTTCCTCTCATACGATTTTTCCAAATTCGAACTTTGGGAAGTTCTGTAGCATTAATGGTGTATTCTACCTGAGATCCATGTAGCCACGAATAATTAGCATACAAAGATCTAATATGTAAATTTTAGAGTTTTTTTCAGAAATGAAAAAGTTCAAAGGGGGGAGTAACGTGACTTTTTTTTCTCTCATACGATTTTTCCAAATTCGAACTTTGGGAAGTTCTGTAGCATTAAAGGTGTATTCTACCTGAGATCCATGTAGCCACGAATAATTAGCATAGAAATACGAAATATGTCAATTTTAGATTTTTCTTCAGAAATGAAAAAGTTCAAAGGGGGGAGTAACGTGACTTTTTTTTCTTTCATACGATTTTTCCAAATTTGAACTGTGGGAAGTTCTGTAGCATTAATGGTGTATTCTACCTGAGATCCATGTAGCCACGAATAATTAGCATACAAATACGAAATATGTAAATTTTAGATTTTTCTTCAGAAATGAAAAAGTTCAAAGGGGGGAGTAACGTGACTTTTTTTTCTCTCATACGATTTTTCCAAATTCGAACTTTGGGAAGTTCTGTAGCATTAATGGTGTATTCTACCTGAGATCCATGTAGCCACGAATAATTAGCATACAAAGATCTAATATGTAAATTTTAGAGTTTTTTTCAGAAATGAAAAAGTTCAAAGGGGGGAGTAACGTGACTTTTTTTTCTCTCATACGATTTTTCCAAATTCGAACTTTGGGAAGTTCTGTAGCATTAAAGGTGTATTCTACCTGAGATCCATGTAGCCACGAATAATTAGCATAGAAATACGAAATATGTAAATTTAAGATTTTTCTTCAGAAATGAAAAAGTTCAAAGGGGGGAGTAACGTGACTTTTTTTTCTCTCATACGATTTTTCAAAATTTGATCTGTGGGAAGTTCTGTAGCATTAATGGTGTATTCTACCTGAGATCCATGTAGCCACGAATAATTAGCATACAAATACGAAATATGTAAATTTTAGATTTTTTTTCAGAAATGAAAAAGTTCAAAGGGGGGAGTAACGTGACTTTTTTTTCTCTCATACGATTTTTCCAAATTCGAACTTTGGGAAGTTCTGTAGCATTAATGGTGTATTCTACCTGAGATCCATGTAGCCACGAATAATTAGCATAGAAATACGAAATATGTAAATTTTAGATTTTTCTTCAGTAATGAAAAAGTTCAAAGGGGGGAGTAACGTGACTTTTTTTTCTCTCATACGATTTTTCCAATTTCGAACTTTGGGAAGTTCTGTAGCATTAATGGTGTATTCTACCTGAGATCCATGTAGCCACGAATAATTAGCATACAAAGATCTAATATGTAAATTTTAGAGTTTTTTTCAGAAATGAAAAAGTTCAAAGGGGGGAGTAACGTGACTTTTTTTTCTCTCATACGATTTTTCCAAATTCGAACTTTGGGAAGTTCTGTAGCATTAATGGTGTATTCTACCTGAGATCCATGTAGCCACGAATAATTAGCATAGAAATACGAAATATGTAAATTTTAGATTTTTCTTCAGAAATGAAAAAGTTCAAAGGGGGGAGTAACGTGACTTTTTTTTCTCTCATACGATTTTTCAAAATTTGAACTGTGGGAAGTTCTGTAGCATTAATGGTGTATTCTACCTGAGATCCATGTAGCCACGAATAATTAGCATACAAATACGAAATATGTAAATTTTAGATTTTTTTTCAGAAATGAAAAAGTTCAAAGGGGGGAGTAACGTGACTTTTTTTTCTCTCATACGATTTTTCCAAATTCGAACTTTGGGAAGTTCTGTAGCATTAATGGTGTATTCTACCTGAGATCCATGTAGCCACGAATAATTAGCATAGAAATACGAAATATGTAAATTTTAGATTTTTCTTCAGAAATGAAAAAGTTCAAAGGGGGGAGTAACGTGACTTTTTTTTCTCTCATACGATTTTTCCAAATTCGAACTTTGGGAAGTTCTGTAGCATTAAAGGTGTATTCTACCTGAGATCCATGTAGCCACGAATAATTAGCATAGAAATACGAAATATGTAAATTTTAGATTTTTCTTCAGAAATGAAAAAGTTCAAAGGGGGGAGTAACGTGACTTTTTTTTCTCTCATACGATTTTTCAAAATTTGAACTGTGGGAAGTTCTGTAGCATTAATGGTGTATTCTACCTGAGATCCATGTAGCCACGAATAATTAGCATACAAATACGAAATATGTAAATTTTAGATTTTTTTTCAGAAATGAAAAAGTTCAAAGGGGGGAGTAACGTGACTTTTTTTTCTCTCATACGATTTTTCCAAATTCGAACTTTGGGAAGTTCTGTAGCATTAATGGTGTATTCTACCTGAGATCCATGTAGCCACGAGTAATTAGCATACAAAGATCTAATATGTAAATTTTAGAGTTTTTTTCAGAAATGAAAAAGTTCAAAAGGAGGAGTAACGTAACTTGTTTTTCTCTCATACGATTTTTCCAAATTCGAACTTTGGGAAGTTCTGTAGCATTAAAGGTGTATTCTACCTGAGATCCATGTAGCCACGAATAATTAGCATAGAAATACGAAATATGTAAATTTTAGATTTTTCTTCAGAAATGAAAAAGTTCAAAGGGGGGAGTAACGTGACTTTTTTTTCTCTCATACGATTTTTCAAAATTTTAACTGTGGGAAGTTCTGTAGCATTAATGGTGTATTCTACCTGAGATCCATGTAGCCACGAATAATTAGCATACAAATACGAAATATGTAAATTTTAGATTTTTTTTCAGAAATGAAAAAGTTCAAAGGGGGGAGTAACGTGACTTTTTTTTCTCTCATACGATTTTTCCAAATTCGAACTTTGGGAAGTTCTGTAGCATTAATGGTGTATTCTACCTGAGATCCATGTAGCCACGAGTAATTAGCATACAAAGATCTAATATGTAAATTTTAGAGTTTTTTTCAGAAATGAAAAAGTTCAAAAGGGGGAGTAACGTAACTTGTTTTTCTCTCATACGATTTTTCCAAATTCGAACTTTGGGAAGTTCTGTAGCATTAATGGTGTATTCTACCTGAGATCCATGTAGCCACGAATAATTAGCATACAAATACGAAATATGTAAATTTTAGATTTTTCTTCAGAAATGAAAAAGTTCAAAGGGGGGAGTAACGTGACTTTTTTTTCTCTCATACGACTTTTCCAAATTCGAACTTTGGGAAGTTCTGTAGTATTAATGGTGTATTCTACCTGAGATCCATGTAGCCACGAATAATTAGCATACAAATACGAAATATGTAAATTTTAGATTTTTTTTCAGAAATGAAAAAGTTCAAAGGGGGGAGTAACGTGACTTTTTTTTCTCTCATACGACTTTTCCAAATTCGAACTGTGGGAAGTTCTGTAGCATTAATGGTGTATTCTACCTGAGATCCATGTAGCCACGAATAATTAGCATACAAATACGAAATATGTAAATCTTAGATTTTTCTTCAGAAATGAAAAAGTTCAAAGGGGGGAGTAACGTGACTTTTTTTTCTCTCATACGACTTTTCCAAATTCGAACTTTTGGAAGTTCTGTAGCATTAATGGTGTATTCTACCTGAGATCCATGTAGCCACGAATAATTAGCATACAAAGATCTAATATGTAAATTTTAGAGTTTTTTTCAGAAATGAAAAAGTTCAAATGGGGGAGTAACGTGACTTTTTTTTCTCTCATACGATTTTTCCAAATTCGAACTTTGGGAAGTTCTGTAGCATTAAAGGTGTATTCTACCTGAGATCCATGTAGCCACGAATAATTAGCATAGAAATACGAAATATGTAAATTTTAGATTTTTCTTCAGAAATGAAAAAGTTCAAAGGGGGGAGTAACGTGACTTTTTTTTCTCTCATACGATTTTTCCAAATTCGAACTTTGGGAAGTTCTGTAGCATTAATGGTGTATTCTACCTGAGATACATGTAGCCACGAATAATTAGCAAAGAAATACGAAATATGTAAATTCTAGATTTTTCTTCAGAAATGAAAAAGTTCAAAGGGGGGAGTAACGTGACTTTTTTTTCTCTCATACGATTTTTCCAAATTTGAACTCTGGGAAGTTCTGTAGCATTAATGGTGTATTCTACCTGAGATCCATGTAGCCACGAATAATTAGCATAGATATACGAAATATGTCAATTTTAGATTTTTCTTCAGAAATGAAAAAGTTCAAAGGGGGGAGTAACGTGACTTTTTTTTCTCTCATACGATTTTTCCAAATTCGAACTTTGGGAAGTTCTGTAGCATTAAAGGTGTATTCTACCTGAGATCCATGTAGCCACGAATAATTAGCATAGAAATACGAAATATGTCAATTTTAGATTTTTCTTCAGAAATGAAAAAGTTCAAAGGGGGGAGTAACGTGACTTTTTTTTCTCTCATACGATTTTTCCAAATTCGAACTTTGGGAAGTTCTGTAGCATTAATGGTGGATTCTACCTGAGATCCATGTAGCCACGAATAATTAGCATACAAAGATCTAATATGTAAATTTTAGAGTTTTTTTCAGAAATGAAAAAGTTCAAAGGGGGGAGTAACGTAACTTGTTTTTCTCTCATACGATTTTTCCAAATTCGAACTTTGGGAAGTTCTGTAGCATTAATGGTGTATTCTACCTGAGATACATGTAGCCACGAATAATTAGCATAGAAATACGAAATATGTAAATTTTAGATTTTTCTTCAGAAATGAAAAAGTTCAAAGGGGGGAGTAACGTGACTTTTTTTTCTCTTATACGATTTTTCCAAATTCGAACTTTGGGAAGTTCTGTAGCATTAATGGTGTATTCTACCTGAGATCCATGTAGCCACGAATAATTAGCATACAAAGATCTAATATGTAAATTTTAGAATTTTTTTCAGAAATGAAAAAGTTCAAAGGGGGGAGTAACGTAACTTGTTTTTCTCTCATACGATTTTTCCAAATTCGAACTTTGGGAAGTTCTGTAGCATTAATGGTGTATTCTACCTGAGATCCATGTAGCCACGAATAATTAGCATAGAAATACGAAATATGTAAATTTTAGATTTTTCTTCAGAAATGAAAAAGTTCAAAGGGGGGAGTAACGTGACTTTTTTATCTCTCATACGATTTTTCCAAATTCGAACTTTGGGAAGTTCTGTAGCATTAATGGTGTATTCTACCTGAGATCCATGTAGCCACGAATAATTAGCATACAAAGATCTAATATGTAAATTTTAGAGTTTTTTTCAGAAATGAAAAAGTTCAAAGGGGGGAGTAACGTAACTTGTTTTTCTCTCATACGATTTTTCCAAATTCGAACTTTGGGAAGTTCTGTAGCATTAAAGGTGTATTCTACCTGAGATCCATGTAGCCACGAATAATTAGCATAGAAATACGAAATATGTAAATTTTAGATTTTTCTTCAGAAATGAAAAAGTTCAAAGGGGGGAGTAACGTGACTTTTTTTTCTCTCATACGATTTTTCCAAATTCGAACTTTGGGAAGTTCTGTAGCATTAATGGTGTATTCTACCTGAGATACATGTAGCCGCGAATAATTAGCATAGAAATACGAAATATGTAAATTTTAGATTTTTCTTCAGAAATGAAAAAGTTCAAAGGGGGGAGTAACGTGACTTTTTTTTCTCTCATACGATTTTTCCAAATTCGAACTTTGGGAAGTTCTGTAGCATTAATGGTGTATTCTACCTGAGATCCATGTAGCCACGAATAATTAGCATAGAAATACGAAATATGTAAATTTTAGAGTTTTTTTCAGAAATGAAAAAGTTCAAAGGGGGGAGTAACGTGACTTTTTTATCTCTCATACGATTTTTCCAAATTCGAACTTTGGGAAGTTCTGTAGCATTAATGGTGTATTCTACCTGAGATCCATGTAGCCACGAATAATTAGCATACAAAGATCTAATATGTAAATTTTAGAGTTTTTTTCAGAAATGAAAAAGTTCAAAGGGGGGAGTAACGTGACTTTTTTATCTCTCATACGATTTTTCCAAATTCGAACTTTGGGAAGTTCTGTAGCATTAATGGTGTATTCTACCTGAGATCCATGTAGCCACGAATAATTAGCATACAAAGATCTAATATGTAAATTTTAGAGTTTTTTTCAGAAATGAAAAAGTTCAAAGGGGGGAGTAACGTAACTTGTTTTTCTCTCATACGATTTTTCCAAATTCGAACTTTGGGAAGTTCTGTAGCATTAATGGTGTATTCTACCTGAGATACATGTAGCCACGAATAATTAGCAAAGAAATACGAAATATGTAAATTCTAGATTTTTCTTCAGAAATGAAAAAGTTCAAAGGGGGGAGTAACGTGACTTTTTTTTCTCTCATACGATTTTTCCAAATTTGAACTCTGGGAAGTTCTGTAGCATTAATGGTGTATTCTACCTGAGATCCATGTAGCCACGAATAATTAGCATAGATATACGAAATATGTCAATTTTAGATTTTTCTTCAGAAATGAAAAAGTTCAAAGGGGGGAGTAACGTGACTTTTTTTTCTCTCATACGATTTTTCCAAATTCGAACTTTGGGAAGTTCTGTAGCATTAAAGGTGTATTCTACCTGAGATCCATGTAGCCACGAATAATTAGCATAGAAATACGAAATATGTCAATTTTAGATTTTTCTTCAGAAATGAAAAAGTTCAAAGGGGGGAGTAACGTGACTTTTTTTTCTCTCATACGATTTTTCCAAATTCGAACTTTGGGAAGTTCTGTAGCATTAATGGTGTATTCTACCTGAGATCCATGTAGCCACGAATAATTAGCATACAAAGATCTAATATGTAAATTTTAGAGTTTTTTTCAGAAATGAAAAAGTTCAAAGGGGGGAGTAACGTAACTTGTTTTTCTCTCATACGATTTTTCCAAATTCGAACTTTGGGAAGTTCTGTAGCATTAAAGGTGTATTCTACCTGAGATCCATGTAGCCACGAATAATTAGCATACAAAGATCTAATATGTAAATTTTAGAGTTTTTTTCAGAAATGAAAAAGTTCAAAGGGGGGAGTAACGTAACTTGTTTTTCTCTCATACGATTTTTCCAAATTCGAACTTTGGGAAGTTCTGTAGCATTAATGGTGTATTCTACCTGAGATCCATGTAGCCACGAATAATTAGCATACAAAGATCTAATATGTAAATTTTAGAGTTTTTTTCAGAAATGAAAAAGTTCAAAGGGGGGAGTAACGTAACTTGTTTTTCTCTCATACGATTTTTCCAAATTCGAACTTTGGGAAGTTCTGTAGCATTAAAGGTGTATTCTACCTGAGATCCATGTAGCCACGAATAATTAGCATACAAAGATCTAATATGTAAATTTTAGAGTTTTTTTCAGAAATGAAAAAGTTCAAAGGGGGGAGTAACGTGACTTTTTTTTCTCTCATACGATTTTTCCAAATTTGAACTTTGGGAAGTTCTGTAGTATTAATGGTGTATTCTACCTGAGATCCATGTAGCCACGAATAATTAGCATAGAAATACGAAATATGTAAATTTTAGATTTTTCTTCAGAAATGAAAAAGTTCAAAGGGGGGAGTAACGTGACTTTTTTTCTCTCATACGATTTTTCCAAATTCGAACTTTGGGAAGTTCTGTAGCATTAATGGTGTATTCTACCTGAGATCCATGTAGCCACGAATAATTAGCATAGAAATACGAAATATGTAAATTTTAGATTTTTCTTCAGAAATGAAAAAGTTCAAAGGGGGGAGTAACGTGACTTTTTTTCTCTCATACGATTTTTCCAAATTCGAACTTTGGGAAGTTCTGTAGCATTAAAGGTGTATTCTACCTGAGATCCATGTAGCCACGAATAATTAGCATAGAAATACGAAATATGTAAATTTTAGATTTTTCTTCAGAAATGAAAAAGTTCAAAGGGGGGAGTAACGTGACTTTTTTTTCTCTCATACGATTTTTCCAAATTCGAACTTTGGGAAGTTCTGTAGCATTAATGGTGTATTCTACCTGAGATCCATGTAGCCACGAATAATTAGCATAGAAATACGAAATATGTAAATTTTAGATTTTTCTTCAGAAATGAAAAAGTTCAAAGGGGGGAGTAACGTGACTTTTTTTTCTCTCATACGATTTTTCCAAATTCGAACTTTGGGAAGTTCTGTAGCATTAATGGTGTATTCTACCTGAGATCCATGTAGCCACGAATAATTAGCATAGAAATACGAAATATGTAAATTTTAGATTTTTCTTCAGAAATGAAAAAGTTCAAAGGGGGGAGTAACGTGACTTTTTTTTCTCTCATACGATTTTTCCAAATTCGAACTTCGGGAAGTTCTGTAGCATTAATGGTGTACTCTACCTGAGATCCATGTAGCCACGAATAATTAGCATAGAAATACGAAATATGTAAATTTTAGATTTTTCTTCAGAAATGAAAAAGTTCAAAGGGGGGAGTAACGTGACTTTTTTTTCTCTCATACGATTTTTCCAAATTTGAACTGTGGGAAGTTCTGTAGCATTAATGGTGTATTCTACCTGAGATCCATGTAGCCACGAATAATTAGCATAGAAATACGAAATATGTAAATTTTAGAGTTTTTTTCAGAAATGAAAAAGTTCAAAGGGGGGAGTAACGTGACTTTTTTATCTCTCATACGATTTTTCCAAATTTGAACTGTGGGAAGTTCTGTAGCATTAATGGTGTATTCTACCTGAGATCCATGTAGCCACGAATAATTAGCATAGAAATACGAAATATGTAAATTTTAGAGTTTTTTTCAGAAATGAAAAAGTTCAAAGGGGGGAGTAACGTGAGTTTTTTTTCTCCCATACGATTTTTCCAAATTTGAACTTTGGGAAGTTCTGTAGTATTAATGGTGTATTCTACCTGAGATCCATGTAGCCACGAATAATTAGCATAGAAATACGAAATATGTAAATTTTAGATTTTTCTTCAGAAATGAAAAAGTTCAAAGGGGGGAGTAACGTGACTTTTTTTTCTCTCATACGATTTTTCCAAATTTGAACTGTGGGAAGTTCTGTAGCATTAATGGTGTATTCTACCTGAGATCCATGTAGCCACGAATAATTAGCATAGAAATACGAAATATGTAAATTTTAGAGTTTTCTTCAGAAATGAAAAAGTTCAAAGGGGGGAGTAACGTGACTTTTTTTTCTTTCATACGATTTTTCCAAATTCGAACTTTGGGAAGTTCTGTAGCATTAATGGTGTATTCTACCTGAGATCCATGTAGCCACGAATAATTAGCATAGAAATACGAAATATGTAAATTTTAGATTTTTCTTCAGAAATGAAAAAGTTCAAAGGGGGGAGTAACGTGACTTTTTTTTCTTTCATACGATTTTTCCAAATTCGAACTTTGGGAAGTTCTGTAGCATTAATGGTGTATTCTACCTGAGATCCATGTAGCCACGAATAATTAGCATAGAAATACGAAATATGTAAATTTTAGATTTTTCTTCAGAAATGAAAAAGTTCAAAGGGGGGAGTAACGTGACTTTTTTTTCTCTCATACGATTTTTCCAAATTCGAACTTTGGGAAGTTCTGTAGCATTAATGGTGTATTCTACCTGAGATCCATGTAGCCACGAATAATTAGCATAGAAAAACGAAATATGTAAATTTTAGATTTTTCTTCAGAAATGAAAAAGTTCAAAGGGGGGAGTAACGTGACTTTTTTTTCTCTCATACGATTTTTCCAAATTTGAACTGTGGGAAGTTCTGTAGCATTAATGGTGTATTCTACCTGAGATCCATGTAGCCACGAATAATTAGCATAGAAATACGAAATATGTAAATTTTAGAGTTTTTTTCAGAAATGAAAAAGTTCAAAGGGGGGAGTAACGTGACTTTTTTATCTCTCATACGATTTTTCCAAATTTGAACTTTGGGAAGTTCTGTAGTATTAATGGTGTATTCTACCTGAGATCCATGTAGCCACGAATAATTAGCATAGAAATACGAAATATGTAAATTTTAGATTTTTCTTCAGAAATGAAAAAGTTCAAAGGGGGGAGTAACGTGACTTTTTTTTCTCTCATACGATTTTTCCAAATTTGAACTGTGGGAAGTTCTGTAGCATTAATGGTGTATTCTACCTGAGATCCATGTAGCCACGAATAATTAGCATAGAAATACGAAATATGTAAATTTTAGAGTTTTCTTCAGAAATGAAAAAGTTCAAAGGGGGGAGTAACGTGACTTTTTTATCTTTCATACGATTTTTCCAAATTCGAACTTTGGGAAGTTCTGTAGCATTAATGGTGTATTCTACCTGAGATCCATGTAGCCACGAATAATTAGCATAGAAATACGAAATATGTAAATTTTAGATTTTTCATCAGAAATGAAAAAGTTCAAAGGGGGGAGTAACGTGACTTTTTTTTCTTTCATACGATTTTTCCAAATTCGAACTTTGGGAAGTTCTGTAGCATTAATGGTGTATTCTACCTGAGATCCATGTAGCCACGAATAATTAGCATAGAAATACGAAATATGTAAATTTTAGATTTTTCTTCAGAAATGAAAAAGTTCAAAGGGGGGAGTAACGTGACTTTTTTTTCTCTCATACGATTTTTCCAAATTCGAACTTTGGGAAGTTCTGTAGCATTAATGGTGTATTCTACCTGAGATCCATGTAGCCACGAATAATTAGCATACAAAGATCTAATATGTAAATTTTAGAGTTTTTTTCAGAAATGAAAAAGTTCAAAGGGGGGAGTAACGTGACTTTTTTTTCTCTTATACGATGTTTCCAAATTCGAACTTTGGGAAGTTCTGTAGCATTAATGGTGTATTCTACCTGAGATCCATGTAGCCACGAATAATTAGCATACAAAGATCTAATATGTAAATTTAAGAGTTTTTTTCAGAAATGAAAAAGTTCAAAGGGGGGAGTAACGTGACTTTTTTTTCTCTCATACGATTTTTCCAAATTTGAACTTTGGGAAGTTCTGTAGTATTAATGGTGTATTCTACCTGAGATCCATGTAGCCACGAATAATTAGCATAGAAATACGAAATATGTAAATTTTAGATTTTTCTCCAGAAATGAAAAAGTTCAAAGGGGGGAGTAACGTGACTTTTTTTTCTCTCATACGATTTTTCCAAATTCGAACTTTGGGAAGTTCTGTAGCATTAATGGTGTATTCTACCTGAGATCCATGTAGCCACGAATAATTAGCATAGAAATACGAAATATGTAAATTTTAGATTTTTCTTCAGAAATGAAAAAGTTCAAAGGGGGGAGTAACGTGACTTTTTTTCTCTCATACGATTTTTCCAAATTCGAACTTTGGGAAGTTCTGTAGCATTAAAGGTGCATTCTACCTGAGATCCATGTAGCCACGAATAATTAGCATAGAAATACGAAATATGTAAATTTTAGATTTTTCTTCAGAAATTAAAAAGTTCAAAGGGGGGAGTAACGTGACTTTTTTTTCTCTCATACGATTTTTCCAAATTCGAACTTTGGGAAGTTCTGTAGCATTAATGGTGTATTCTACCTGAGATCCATGTAGCCACGAATAATTAGCATAGAAATACGAAATATGTAAATTTTAGATTTTTCTTCAGAAATGAAAAAGTTCAAAGGGGGGAGTAACGTGACTTTTTTTTCTCTCATACGATTTTTCCAAATTCGAACTTTGGGAAGTTCTGTAGCATTAATGGTGTATTCTACCTGAGATCCATGTAGCCACGAATAATTAGCATAGAAATACGAAATATGTAAATTTTAGAGTTTTTTTCAGAAATGAAAAAGTTCAAAGGGGGGAGTAACGTGACTTTTTTATCTCTCATACGATTTTTCCTAATTCGAACTTTGGGAAGTTCTGTAGCATTAATGGTGTATTCTACCTGAGATCCATGTAGCCACGAATAATTAGCATACAAAGATCTAATATGTAAATTTTAGAGTTTTTTTCAGAAATGAAAAAGTTCAAAGGGGGGAGTAACGTAACTTGTTTTTCTCTCATACGATTTTTCCAAATTCGAACTTTGGGAAGTTCTGTAGCATTAAAGGTGTATTCTACCTGAGATCCATGTAGCCACGAATAATTAGCATACAAAGATCTAATATGTAAATTTTAGAGTTTTTTTCAGAAATGAAAAAGTTCAAAGGGGGGAGTAACGTAACTTGTTTTTCTCTCATACGATTTTTCCAAATTCGAACTTTGGGAAGTTCTGTAGCATTAATGGTGTATTCTACCTGAGATACATGTAGCCACGAATAATTAGCATAGAAATACGAAATATGTAAATTTTAGATTTTTCTTCAGAAATGAAAAAGTTCAAAGGGGGGAGTAACGTGACTTTTTTTTCTCTTATACGATGTTTCCAAATTCGAACTTTGGGAAGTTCTGTAGCATTAATGGTGTATTCTACCTGAGATCCATGTAGCCACGAATAATTAGCATACAAAGATCTAATATGTAAATTTTAGAGTTTTTTTCAGAAATGAAAAAGTTCAAAGGGGGGAGTAACGTGACTTTTTTTTCTCTCATACGATTTTTCCAAATTTGAACTTTGGGAAGTTCTGTAGTATTAATGGTGTATTCTACCTGAGATCCATGTAGCCACGAATAATTAGCATAGAAATACGAAATATGTAAATTTTAGATTTTTCTTCAGAAATAAAAAAGTTCAAAGGGGGGAGTAACGTGACTTTTTTTCTCTCATACGATTTTTCCAAATTCGAACTTTGGGAAGTTCTGTAGCATTAATGGTGTATTCTACCTGAGATCCATGTAGCCACGAATAATTAGCATAGAAATACGAAATATGTAAATTTTAGATTTTTCTTCAGAAATGAAAAAGTTCAAAGGGGGGAGTAACGTGACTTTTTTTCTCTCATACGATTTTTCCAAATTCGAACTTTGGGAAGTTCTGTAGCATTAATGGTGTATTCTACCTGAGATCCATGTAGCCACGAATAATTAGCATAGAAATACGAAATATGTAAATTTTAGAGTTTTTTTCAGAAATGAAAAAGTTCAAAGGGGGGAGTAACGTGACTTTTTTATCTCTCATACGATTTTTCCAAATTCGAACTTTGGGAAGTTCTGTAGCATTAATGGTGTATTCTACCTGAGATCCATGTAGCCACGAATAATTAGCATACAAAGATCTAATATGTAAATTTTAGAGTTTTTTTCAGAAATGAAAAAGTTCAAAGGGGGGAGTAACGTGACTTTTTTATCTCTCATACGATTTTTCCAAATTCGAACTTTGGGAAGTTCTGTAGCATTAATGGTGTATTCTACCTGAGATCCATGTAGCCACGAATAATTAGCATACAAAGATCTAATATGTAAATTTTAGAGTTTTTTTCAGAAATGAAAAAGTTCAAAGGGGGGAGTAACGTAACTTGTTTTTCTCTCATACGATTTTTCCAAATTCGAACTTTGGGAAGTTCTGTAGCATTAATGGTGTATTCTACCTGAGATACATGTAGCCGCGAATAATTAGCATAGAAATACGAAATATGTAAATTTTAGATTTTTCTTCAGAAATGAAAAAGTTCAAAGGGGGGAGTAACGTGACTTTTTTTTCTCTCATACGATTTTTCCAAATTCGAACTTTGGGAAGTTCTGTAGCATTAATGGTGTATTCTACCTGAGATCCATGTAGCCACGAATAATTAGCATAGAAATACGAAATATGTAAATTTTAGAGTTTTTTTCAGAAATGAAAAAGTTCAAAGGGGGGAGTAACGTGACTTTTTTATCTCTCATACGATTTTTCCTAATTCGAACTTTGGGAAGTTCTGTAGCATTAATGGTGTATTCTACCTGAGATCCATGTAGCCACGAATAATTAGCATACAAAGATCTAATATGTAAATTTTAGAGTTTTTTTCAGAAATGAAAAAGTTCAAAGGGGGGAGTAACGTAACTTGTTTTTCTCTCATACGATTTTTCCAAATTCGAACTTTGGGAAGTTCTGTAGCATTAAAGGTGTATTCTACCTGAGATCCATGTAGCCACGAATAATTAGCATAGAAATACGAAATATGTAAATTTTAGATTTTTCTTCAGAAATGAAAAAGTTCAAAGGGGGGAGTAACGTGACTTTTTTTTCTCTCATACGATTTTTCCAAATTCGAACTTTGGGAAGTTCTGTAGCATTAATGGTGTATTCTACCTGAGATCCATGTAGCCACGAATAATTAGCATAGAAATACAAAATATGTAAATTTTAGAGTTTTTTTCAGAAATGAAAAAGTTCAAAGGGGGGAGTAACGTGACTTTTTTATCTCTCATACGATTTTTCCTAATTCGAACTTTGGGAAGTTCTGTAGCATTAATGGTGTATTCTACCTGAGATCCATGTAGCCACGAATAATTAGCATACAAAGATCTAATATGTAAATTTTAGAGTTTTTTTCAGAAATGAAAAAGTACAAAGGGGGGAGTAACGTAACTTGTTTTTCTCTCATACGATTTTTCCAAATTCGAACTTTGGGAAGTTCTGTAGCATTAAAGGTGTATTCTACCTGAGATCCATGTAGCCACGAATAATTAGCATACAAAGATCTAATATGTAAATTTTAGAGTTTTTTTCAGAAATGAAAAAGTTCAAAGGGGGGAGTAACGTAACTTGTTTTTCTCTCATACGATTTTTCCAAATTCGAACTTTGGGAAGTTCTGTAGCATTAATGGTGTATTCTACCTGAGATCCATGTAGCCACGAATAATTAGCATACAAAGATCTAATATGTAAATTTTAGAGTTTTTTTCAGAAATGAAAAAGTTCAAAGGGGGGAGTAACGTAACTTGTTTTTCTCTCATACGATTTTTCCAAATTCGAACTTTGGGAAGTTCTGTAGCATTAAAGGTGTATTCTACCTGAGATCCATGTAGCCACGAATAATTAGCATACAAAGATCTAATATGTAAATTTTAGAGTTTTTTTCAGAAATGAAAAAGTTCAAAGGGGGGAGTAACGTGACTTTTTTTTCTCTCATACGATTTTTCCAAATTTGAACTTTGGGAAGTTCTGTAGTATTAATGGTGTATTCTACCTGAGATCCATGTAGCCACGAATAATTAGCATAGAAATACGAAATATGTAAATTTTAGATTTTTCTTCAGAAATGAAAAAGTTCAAAGGGGGGAGTAACGTGACTTTTTTTCTCTCATACGATTTTTCCAAATTCGAACTTTGGGAAGTTCTGTAGCATTAATGGTGTATTCTACCTGAGATCCATGTAGCCACGAATAATTAGCATAGAAATACGAAATATGTAAATTTTAGATTTTTCTTCAGAAATGAAAAAGTTCAAAGGGGGGAGTAACGTGACTTTTTTTCACTCATACGATTTTTCCAAATTCGAACTTTGGGAAGTTCTGTAGCATTAAAGGTGTATTCTACCTGAGATCCATGTAGCCACGAATAATTAGCATAGAAATACGAAATATGTAAATTTTAGATTTTTCTTCAGAAATGAAAAAGTTCAAAGGGGGGAGTAACGTGACTTTTTTTTCTCTCATACGATTTTTCCAAATTCGAACTTCGGGAAGTTCTGTAGCATTAATGGTGTACTCTACCTGAGATCCATGTAGCCACGAATAATTAGCATAGAAATACGAAATATGTAAATTTTAGATTTTTCTTCAGAAATGAAAAAGTTCAAAGGGGGGAGTAACGTGACTTTTTTTTCTCTCATACGATTTTTCCAAATTTGAACTGTGGGAAGTTCTGTAGCATTAATGGTGTATTCTACCTGAGATCCATGTAGCCACGAATAATTAGCATAGAAATACGAAATATGTAAATTTTAGAGTTTTTTTCAGAAATGAAAAAGTTCAAAGGGGGGAGTAACGTGACTTTTTTATCTCTCATACGATTTTTCCAAATTTGAACTGTGGGAAGTTCTGTAGCATTAATGGTGTATTCTACCTGAGATCCATGTAGCCACGAATAATTAGCATAGAAATACGAAATATGTAAATTTTAGAGTTTTTTTCAGAAATGAAAAAGTTCAAAGGGGGGAGTAACGTGACTTTTTTTTCTCCCATACGATTTTTCCAAATTTGAACTTTGGGAAGTTCTGTAGTATTAATGGTGTATTCTACCTGAGATCCATGTAGCCACGAATAATTAGCATAGAAATACGAAATATGTAAATTTTAGATTTTTCTTCAGAAATGAAAAAGTTCAAAGGGGGGAGTAACGTGACTTTTTTTTCTCTCATACGATTTTTCCAAATTTGAACTGTGGGAAGTTCTGTAGCATTAATGGTGTATTCTACCTGAGATCCATGTAGCCACGAATAATTAGCATAGAAATACGAAATATGTAAATTTTAGAGTTTTCTTCAGAAATGAAAAAGTTCAAAGGGGGGAGTAACGTGACTTTTTTTTCTTTCATACGATTTTTCCAAATTCGAACTTTGGGAAGTTCTGTAGCATTAATGGTGTATTCTACCTGAGATCCATGTAGCCACGAATAATTAGCATAGAAATACGAAATATGTAAATTTTAGATTTTTCTTCAGAAATGAAAAAGTTCAAAGGGGGGAGTAACGTGACTTTTTTTTCTTTCATACGATTTTTCCAAATTCGAACTTTGGGAAGTTCTGTAGCATTAATGGTGTATTCTACCTGAGATCCATGTAGCCACGAATAATTAGCATAGAAATACGAAATATGTAAATTTTAGATTTTTCTTCAGAAATGAAAAAGTTCAAAGGGGGGAGTAACGTGACTTTTTTTTCTCTCATACGATTTTTCCAAATTCGAACTTTGGGAAGTTCTGTAGCATTAATGGTGTATTCTACCTGAGATCCATGTAGCCACGAATAATTAGCATAGAAAAACGAAATATGTAAATTTTAGATTTTTCTTCAGAAATGAAAAAGTTCAAAGGGGGGAGTAACGTGACTTTTTTTTCTCTCATACGATTTTTCCAAATTTGAACTGTGGAAAGTTCTGTAGCATTAATGGTGTATTCTACCTGAGATCCATGTAGCCACGAATAATTAGCATAGAAATACGAAATATGTAAATTTTAGAGTTTTTTTCAGAAATGAAAAAGTTAAAAGGGGGGAGTAACGTGACTTTTTTATCTCTCATACGATTTTTCCAAATTTGAACTTTGGGAAGTTCTGTAGTATTAATGGTGTATTCTACCTGAGATCCATGTAGCCACGAATAATTAGCATAGAAATACGAAATATGTAAATTTTAGATTTTTCTTCAGAAATGAAAAAGTTCAAAGGGGGGAGTAACGTGACTTTTTTTTCTCTCATACGATTTTTCCAAATTTGAACTGTGGGAAGTTCTGTAGCATTAATGGTGTATTCTACCTGAGATCCATGTAGCCACGAATAATTAGCATAGAAATACGAAATATGTAAATTTTAGAGTTTTCTTCAGAAATGAAAAAGTTCAAAGGGGGGAGTAACGTGACTTTTTTTTCTTTCATACGATTTTTCCAAATTCGAACTTTGGGAAGTTCTGTAGCATTAATGGTGTATTCTACCTGAGATCCATGTAGCCACGAATAATTAGCATAGAAATACGAAATATGTAAATTTTAGATTTTTCTTCAGAAATGAAAAAGTTCAAAGGGGGGAGTAACGTGACTTTTTTTTCTCTCATACGATTTTTCCAAATTCGAACTTTGGGAAGTTCTGTAGCATTAATGGTGTATTCTACCTGAGATCCATGTAGCCACGAATAATTAGCATACAAAGATCTAATATGTAAATTTTAGAGTTTTTTTCAGAAATGAAAAAGTTCAAAGGGGGGAGTAACGTGACTTTTTTTTCTCTTATACGATGTTTCCAAATTCGAACTTTGGGTAGTTCTGTAGCATTAATGGTGTATTCTACCTGAGATCCATGTAGCCACGAATAATTAGCATACAAAGATCTAATATGTAAATTTAAGAGTTTTTTTCAGAAATGAAAAAGTTCAAAGGGGGGAGTAACGTGACTTTTTTTTCTCTCATACGATTTTTCCAAATTTGAACTTTGGGAAGTTCTGTAGTATTAATGGTGTATTCTACCTGAGATCCATGTAGCCACGAATAATTAGCATAGAAATACGAAATATGTAAATTTTTGATTTTTCTCCAGAAATGAAAAAGTTCAAAGGGGGGAGTAACGTGACTTTTTTTTCTCTCATACGATTTTTCCAAATTCGAACTTTGGGAAGTTCTGTAGCATTAATGGTGTATTCTACCTGAGATCCATGTAGCCACGAATAATTAGCATAGAAATACGAAATATGTAAATTTTAGATTTTTCTTCAGAAATGAAAAAGTTCAAAGGGGGGAGTAACGTGACTTTTTTTCTCTCATACGATTTTTCCAAATTCGAACTTTGGGAAGTTCTGTAGCATTAAAGGTGTATTCTACCTGAGATCCATGTAGCCACGAATAATTAGCATAGAAATACGAAATATGTAAATTTTAGATTTTTCTTCAGAAATTAAAAAGTTCAAAGGGGGGAGTAACGTGACTTTTTTTTCTCTCATACGATTTTTCCAAATTCGAACTTTGGGAAGTTCTGTAGCATTAATGGTGTATTCTACCTGAGATCCATGTAGCCACGAATAATTAGCATACAAAGATCTAATATGTAAATTTTAGAGTTTTTTTCAGAAATAAAAAAGTTCAAAGGGGGGAGTAACGTGACTTTTTTTTCTCTCATACGATTTTTCCAAATTTGAACTTTGGGAAGTTCTGTAGCATTAATGGTGTATTCTACCTGAGATCCATGTAGCCACGAATAATTAGCATAGAAATACGAAATATGTAAGTTTTAGATTTTTCTTCAGAAATGAAAAAGTTCAAAGGGGGGAGTAACGTGACTTTTTTTTCTCTCATACGATTTTTCAAAATTTGAACTGTGGGTAGTTCATGCTACAGAACTTCCCACAGTTCAAATTTAGAAAAATCGTGAAAATTAATGCTACATAATGGTGTATTCTACCTGAGATCCATGTATCGAATTTGGAAAAATCGTATGAAAGAAAAAAAAGTCAAAAAAAGTCCAAGTATTCGTGGCTACTTGGATCTCAGGTAGAATACACCATTAATGCTACAGAACTTCCCAAAGTTCGAATTTGGAAAAGTCGTATGAGAGAAAAAAAAGTCACGTCCCTTTGAACTTTTTCATTTCTGAAGAAAAATCTAAAATTTACATATTTCGTATTTCTATGCTAATTATTCGTGGCTACATGGATCTCAGGTAGAATCCACCATTAATGCTACAGAACTTCCCAAAGTTCGAATTTGGAAAAATCGTATGAGAGAAAAAAAAGTCACGTTACTCCCCCCTTTGAACTTTTTCATTTCTGAAGAAAAATCTAAAATTTACATATTTCGTATTTCTATGCTAATTATTCGTGGCTACATGGATCTCAGGTAGAATACACCATTAATGCTACAGAACTTCCCAAAGTTCAAATTTGGAAAAATCGTATGAGAGAAAAAAAAGTCACGTTACTCCCCCCTTTGAACTTTTTCATTTCTGAAAAAAACTCTAAAATTTACATATTAGATCTTTGTATGCTAATTATTCGTGGCTACATGGATCTCAGGTAGAATACACCATTAATGCTACAGAACTTCCCAAAGTTCGAATTTGGAAAAATCGTATGAGAGAAAAAAAAGTCACGTTACTCCCCCCTTTGAACTTTTTCATTTCTGAAGAAAAATCTAAAATTTACATATTTCGTATTTCTATGCTAATTATTCGTGGCTACATGGATCTCAGGTAGAATCCACCATTAATGCTACAGAACTTCCCAAAGTTCGAATTTGGAAAAATCGTATGAGAGAAAAAAAAGTCACGTTACTCCCCCCTTTGAACTTTTTCATTTCTGAAGAAAAATCTAAAATTTACATATTTCGTATTTCTATGCTAATTATTCGTGGCTACATGGATCTCAGGTAGAATACACCATTAATGCTACAGAACTTCCCAAAGTTCGAATTTGGAAAAATCGTATGAAAGAAAAAAAAGTCACGTTACTCCCCCCTTTGAACTTTTTCATTTCTGAAGAAAAATCTAAAATTTACATATTTCGTATTTCTATGCTAATTATTCGTGGCTACATGGATCTCAGGTAGAATACACCATTAATGCTACAGAACTTCCCACAGTTCAAATTTGGAAAAATCGTATGAGAGAAAAAAAAGTCACGTTACTCCCCCCTTTGAACTTTTTCATTTCTGAAGAAAAATCTAAAATTTACATATTTCGTATTTCTATGCTAATTATTCGTGGCTACATGGATCTCAGGTAGAATCCACCATTAATGCTACAGAACTTCCCAAAGTTCGAATTTGGAAAAATCGTATGAGAGAAAAAAAAGTCACGTTACTCCCCCCTTTGAACTTTTTCATTTCTGAAGAAAAATCTAAAATTTACATATTTCGTATTTCTATGCTAATTATTCGTGGCTACATGGATCTCAGGTAGAATACACCATTAATGCTACAGAACTTCCCAAAGTTCGAATTTGGAAAAATCGTATGAGAGAAAAAAAAGTCACGTTACTACCCCCTTTGAACTTTTTCATTTCTGAAGAAAAATCTAAAATTTACATATTTCGTATTTCTATGCTAATTATTCGTGGCTACATGGATCTCAGGTAGAATACACCATTAATGCTACAGAACTTCCCAAAGTTCGAATTTGGAAAAATCGTATGAAAGAAAAAAAAGTCACGTTACTCCCCCCTTTGAACTTTTTCATTTCTGAAGAAAAATCTAAAATTTACATATTTCGTATTTCTATGCTAATTATTCGTGGCTACATGGATCTCAGGTAGAATACACCATTAATGCTACAGAACTTCCCACAGTTCAAATTTGGAAAAATCGTATGAGAGAAAAAAAAGTCACGTTACTCCCCCCTTTGAACTTTTTCATTTCTGAAGAAAAATCTAAAATTTACATATTTCGTATTTCTATGCTAATTATTCGTGGCTACATGGATCTCAGGTAGAATCCACCATTAATGCTACAGAACTTCCCAAAGTTCGAATTTGGAAAAATCGTATGAGAGAAAAAAAAGTCACGTTACTCCCCCCTTTGAACTTTTTCATTTCTGAAGAAAAATCTAAAATTTACATATTTCGTATTTCTATGCTAATTATTCGTGGCTACATGGATCTCAGGTAGAATACACCATTAATGCTACAGAACTTCCCAAAGTTCGAATTTGGGAAAATCGTATGAGAGAAAAAAAAGTCACGTTACTCCCCTCTTTGTACTTTTTCATTTCTGAAAAAAAATCAAAAATTTACATATTTCGTATTTGTATGCTAATTATTCGTGGCTACTTGGATCTCAGGTAGAATACACCATTAATGCTACAGAACTTCCCAAAGTTCGAATTTGGAAAAGTCGTATGAGAGAAAAAAAAGTCACGTCCCTTTGAACTTTTTCATTTCTGAAGAAAAATCTAAAATTTACATATTTCGTATTTCTATGCTAATTATTCGTGGCTACATGGATCTCAGGTAGAATCCACCATTAATGCTACAGAACTTCCCAAAGTTCGAATTTGGAAAAATCGTATGAGACAAAAAAAAGTCTCGTTACTCCCCCCTTTGAACTTTTTCATTTCTGAAGAAAAATCTAAAATTTACATATTTTGTATTTCTATGCTAATTATTCGTGGCTACATGGATCTCAGGTAGAATACACCATTATGTAGCATTAATTTTCACGATTTTTCAAAATTTGAACTGTGGGAAGTTCTGTAGCATGAACTTCCCACAGTTCAAATTTTGAAAAATCGTATGAGAGAAAAAAAAGTCACGTTACTCCCCCCTTTGAACTTTTTCATTTCTGAAGAAAAATCTAAAATTTACATATTTCGTATTTCTATGCTAATTATTCGTGGCTACATGGATCTCAGGTAGAATACACCATTAATGCTACAGAACTTCCCAAAGTTCAAATTTGGAAAAATCGTATGAGAGAAAAAAAAGTCACGTTACTCCCCCCTTTGAACTTTTTCATTTCTGAAAAAAACTCTAAAATTTACATATTAGATCTTTGTATGCTAATTATTCGTGGCTACATGGATCTCAGGTAGAATACACCATTAATGCTACAGAACTTCCCAAAGTTCGAATTTGGAAAAATCGTATGAGAGAAAAAAAAGTCACGTTACTCCCCCCTTTGAACTTTTTCATTTCTGAAGAAAAATCTAAAATTTACATATTTCGTATTTCTATGCTAATTATTCGTGGCTACATGGATCTCAGGTAGAATACACCATTAATGCTACAGAACTTCCCAAAGTTCGAATTTGGAAAAATCGTATGAGAGAAAAAAAAGTCACGTTACTCCCCCCTTTGAACTTTTTCATTTCTGAAGAAAAATCTAAAATTTACATATTTCGTATTTCTATGCTAATTATTCGTGGCTACATGGATCTCAGGTAGAATACACCATTAATGCTACAGAACTTCCCAAAGTTCGAATTTGGAAAAATCGTATGAAAGAAAAAAAAGTCACGTTACTCCCCCCTTTGAACTTTTTCATTTCTGAAGAAAAATCTAAAATTTACATATTTCGTATTTCTATGCTAATTATTCGTGGCTACATGGATCTCAGGTAGAATACACCATTAATGCTACAGAACTTCCCACAGTTCAAATTTGGAAAAATCGTATGAGAGAAAAAAAAGTCACGTTACTCCCCCCTTTGAACTTTTTCATTTCTGAAGAAAAATCTAAAATTTACATATTTTGTATTTCTATGCTAATTATTCGTGGCTACATGGATCTCAGGTAGAATACACCATTATGTAGCATTAATTTTCACGATTTTTCCAAATTCGAACTTTGGGAAGTTCTGTAGCATTAATGGTGGATTCTACCTGAGATCCATGTAGCCACGAATAATTAGCATAGAAATACGAAATATGTAAATTTTAGATTTTTCTTCAGAAATGAAAAAGTTCAAAGGGGGGAGTAACGTGACTTTTTTTTCTCTCATACGATTTTTCCAAATTCGAACTTTGGGAAGTTCTGTAGCATTAATGGTGTATTCTACCTGAGATCCATGTAGCCACGAATAATTAGCATACAAAGATCTAATATGTAAATTTTAGAGTTTTTTTCAGAAATGAAAAAGTTCAAAGGGGGGAGTAACGTGACTTTTTTTTCTCTCATACGATTTTTCCAAATTTGAACTTTGGGAAGTTCTGTAGCATTAATGGTGTATTCTACCTGAGATCCATGTAGCCACGAATAATTAGCATAGAAATACGAAATATGTAAATTTTAGATTTTTCTTCAGAAATGAAAAAGTTCAAAGGGGGGAGTAACGTGACTTTTTTTTCTCTCATACGATTTTTCAAAATTTGAACTGTGGGAAGTTCATGCTACAGAACTTCCCACAGTTCAAATTTTGAAAAATCGTGAAAATTAATGCTACATAATGGTGTATTCTACCTGAGATCCATGTAGCCACGAATAATTAGCATAGAAATACAAAATATGTAAATTTTAGATTTTTCTTCAGAAATGAAAAAGTTCAAAGGGGGGAGTAACGTGACTTTTTTTTCTCTCATACGATTTTTCCAAATTCGAACTTTGGGAAGTTCTGTAGCATTAATGGTGTATTCTACCTGAGATCCATGTAGCCACGAATAATTAGCATACAAAGATCTAATATGTAAATTTTAGAGTTTTTTTCAGAAATGAAAAAGTTCAAAGGGGGGAGTAACGTGACTTTTTTTTCTCTCATACGATTTTTCCAAATTCGAACTTTGGGAAGTTCTGTAGCATTAATGGTGTATTCTACCTGAGATCCAAGTAGCCACGAATAATTAGCATACAAATACGAAATATGTAAATTTTAGATTTTTTTTCAGAAATGAAAAAGTACAAAGAGGGGAGTAACGTGACTTTTTTTTCTCTCATACGATTTTCCCAAATTCGAACTTTGGGAAGTTCTGTAGCATTAATGGTGTATTCTACCTGAGATCCATGTAGCCACGAATAATTAGCATAGAAATACGAAATATGTAAATTTTAGATTTTTCTTCAGAAATGAAAAAGTTCAAAGGGGGGAGTAACGTGACTTTTTTTTCTCTCATACGATTTTTCCAAATTCGAACTTTGGGAAGTTCTGTAGCATTAATGGTGGATTCTACCTGAGATCCATGTAGCCACGAATAATTAGCATAGAAATACGAAATATGTAAATTTTAGATTTTTCTTCAGAAATGAAAAAGTTCAAAGGGGGGAGTAACGTGACTTTTTTTTCTCTCATACGATTTTTCCAAATTTGAACTGTGGGAAGTTCTGTAGCATTAATGGTGTATTCTACCTGAGATCCATGTAGCCACGAATAATTAGCATAGAAATACGAAATATGTAAATTTTAGATTTTTCTTCAGAAATGAAAAAGTTCAAAGGGGGGAGTAACGTGACTTTTTTTTCTTTCATACGATTTTTCCAAATTCGAACTTTGGGAAGTTCTGTAGCATTAATGGTGTATTCTACCTGAGATCCATGTAGCCACGAATAATTAGCATAGAAATACGAAATATGTAAATTTTAGATTTTTCTTCAGAAATGAAAAAGTTCAAAGGGGGGAGTAACGTGACTTTTTTTTCTCTCATACGATTTTTCCAAATTCGAACTTTGGGAAGTTCTGTAGCATTAATGGTGGATTCTACCTGAGATCCATGTAGCCACGAATAATTAGCATAGAAATACGAAATATGTAAATTTTAGATTTTTCTTCAGAAATGAAAAAGTTCAAAGGGGGGAGTAACGTGACTTTTTTTTCTCTCATACGATTTTTCCAAATTCGAACTTTGGGAAGTTCTGTAGCATTAATGGTGTATTCTACCTGAGATCCATGTAGCCACGAATAATTAGCATACAAAGATCTAATATGTAAATTTTAGAGTTTTTTTCAGAAATGAAAAAGTTCAAAGGGGGGAGTAACGTGACTTTTTTTTCTCTCATACGATTTTTCCAAATTTGAACTTTGGGAAGTTCTGTAGCATTAATGGTGTATTCTACCTGAGATCCATGTAGCCACGAATAATTAGCATAGAAATACGAAATATGTAAATTTTTGATTTTTCTTCAGAAATGAAAAAGTTCAAAGGGGGGAGTAGCGTGACTTTTTTTTCTCTCATACGACTTTTCAAAATTTGAACTGTGGGAAGTTCTGTAGCATTAATGGTGTATTCTACCTGAGATCCATGTAGCCACGAATAATTAGCATAGAAATACGAAATATGTAAATTTTAGATTTATTTAAAGCTCTAGGGAGCTCACATTTTACTCACCCTGTGTGAAGGATGAAGCACAAATATACTGAAGTAGAAACAAAACAAAACAAACAAAAAACACGTCATTATTTATTGCTCTAAATTACAGCTATGTTTTTAGTATGTATTGACACATACCTGCAGGAATTCTATTTTTTTACCTTTTCCTCTCATTTTTATCTATCTAAATCGCTTACAACAACAAAGCGTGCGCGACACACCCGAAGGTCGAGACTCAGAGCGATTTTCCGCGTGCTGCTCTGTGGCACATTTCGATTGGAATCTGTGCATTATTATTAATTGACTATCGATTCCGCGAATGCAAGGACTTTCCTCAGGAACTGCCGATTCATGAACATGTGGCGAGCCCGATTAGGCCAAGATAAACATATAATTAAATTAAAGGCAATTAAGGCAATCTTTAATCGAATTACTTCATTCATTTTAATAGTATTAGATATGATTCATCGTGTACTTAATACTTAATTATGTAATATAATTTTTGAATATTTTATGAAGATACATTAATTACTCGCTATCATGGCAAATATACTCTAACTTATCTAAACTGGCCTTCACGTCTTCAAACAGCTGTGTGATGAGGTTTTTTCGTACCAATGTGATTGTTTTCGAGAATATGCATAACAATTGCTTAAGAATCGAAATTATTCTGAGGATCATTTGTTACGTAAAACTGATCACCGGTGGTTATAAATAGGTAATAGGTGTATTAACCGCGGACACAATTTTCGCCTGCCAATCATGTAATAAATCATGTTATATTGGCGGCCGTGATATTTTTTCGGCGACGATGCCAAATCTTTTTCACTAACACATGCTCGTGCATGTGTGTATAACTAAACTTCTTTGACGTTTAACTTGTTACATTTGATCGATTATTATTACAATGCATATTTTGCCATTGTAGATGTGAAACCATAACCACAAGATTGATATCTGTACGATAAACGGCAGAGAAGTCGACGAATTTGATACGAACCGCGCACTGTCACATAAGATTGCACTGGCGCAACAGCTGATTGCAGCCATTTTTAAATACCCAGGACAGCTGGCAACCTTGTAAAATTGTGCCATCATTATTATAATTATTATTTTGATGACGTGAACGCCAGTTTAGAAAAAATAGAGTATCATGTAGTTCCATTTTGCAAAATGAAAATTGTTGATTTACTTGATGCGATGTATTGTCACCATGTTAACAACACAAAATCTTACGAGTTTAATGCCTCATGACAAAAAATGTGAATAATTAAAGACTGCCTTGGAAAACAAATGATACACGATAAATAAATACGATTTACTAATGTCAGTTTGTTTTAACCAAATAAGGTTGTAAATTAAACTGTATTAAAAAGTGTTTCTAAATAATTATGGTACGTTTAGCAGAATCGGAATGCTTAGATGTTGTTCTATAGTTGATGGACAATAATTTGAGCATCTTTTGTGACGAACTTGTATTATTATTATTATTATTATTATTATTATTATTATTATCATTATTATCATTATTATTATTATTATTATTATTATTATTATTATTATTATTAGTATTATTATTATTATTATTATTATTATTATTATTATTATTATTATTATTATTGTATTCGATTAGCCAATAGCGAGCAGATTCCGATATTTGTGGTGATTCTCATATTTCAAGGGAGGCGTGTAATACGAAAATACATAAATAGTTTTTAGCATGCTACAGTAAGTATTCTTGAGTAAGTATAGACTTCAATGTTGGTGATAAAAATAGTTCGACAGGAAACGCAGATTTGTTAACGACTAACGACTAAACACCTATTTGGTTCGAAATTGCTTGATTAATTCTACCTATTCAACAACACGCGATTGTCTATAATATGATAGTGTGTCCATAATATGCAATAGTTAAGGACATATCCTTGCCATTATTTATTAGTATTAAACCGGTGATTGTCACCTAACTTATTTAAGTGAGTAAATACTAAAACGTTAGATAATCAACTAATAAAAATAAAAAGAATCGCCCATGCAACATTCAGGTACCGAAAATCAAGGCGCTTAGTTTGGTACCATCGGAGCAACGGTAGGACCATCTATTTCCATATTTACCATATACCATATTTTTACAGAAATGTCTCAGATTATGGTACATAGAGTTAGGCATTTTGAAGTCCCGAAAAGACCGAAAATTAGTTTTTTCGATAAAAAAATGAAGGGGCGGAGGAAGGGGCTGATGAAATTCATATGGGAGTAGCACCTCGAAGAAACGCACGTTTAGTAATTTTTATTATGAAAATTCGTACGTCAGTTTTTGAAAATATCAACTGTGAAAACTGAAAATTTTAACTTTAAATTGAATTTTCTGATGTTGGCATTACTGATAGGGAATTTTTTTAAATTCGAAAAAATCTTAAAATTTCTTATATTTTAACATAACGCTATTTGTAGTTATTTATTATTATATATATAAACAATCTTTATTGGGCTATCGACCCCATGGGGTCTTTCCGTCTTTATTTATTATTATTATTATCAATAGGCCCTTTACCTTTCTGTTTCGGCAATACATGTTACATATCTTACATTACAGTTATATTACATTGTTTGTTATGTATTTGCAAATTCTTTCCACCCTCTTCTGTTCTTTGCCATTACTCTTGCTTGTTTCACTGTCATCCCTCTGCTGTATATTGTTTCTTCTATTTTCTTGTCCCATTCTTGTCTTGATCTACCTCTTCCTCGTTTCTTTCCTGTTTTTGCTACCCAGATTTGTTTTGTTTGATTCGTATTTTTCATTCTAATTAGATGTCCCCACCAGTTGAGCTTCTTTTCTATAAACTTTTCTATTGATTCTATTTCCAATTCCTCTCTGATGTCTTTATTTCGTATCCCATTTTTCTTCGTTACTTGTTTTACTCTTCTCAGATATTTCATTTCTATTGCCTGTAATCTACTTTTATCTCTCTTTGTTAGCTTCCACGTCTCGCTCCCATATGTCAAAATCGTTCTGTATATAGTTTTGTATATATTCATTTTTGTCTTTCTGCTTATCGCTTTCTTGTTAGTAAGTATATTATTCAGGGCATAGTACGTTTTTATTGTGTTGTTTATTCTGTTGCTTAATTCTCCTTCCATTTTCCCGTCTTCTGTAAGTTCTACTCCAAGGTATCTGAATTGCTCCACTTGTTCAACCTGGTCCTGTCCTATCTGTATATTTATGTGTTCTTTCCGTTTTCCTATTATCAGTACTTTTCTTTTGCTGTAGTTCATCTTCATGTTATATTTCTCTAGGTGTTTATTCCATACGTTCATGTTATGTTGCAGGTTCCTCTCACTTTCTGCTATCACTACCACATCATAGGCGTAAGCTCCTGCTGATATTTTAACCATTTGCATGTTTTTGTATCCTACGTTTGCTTTTATTATTTCTGTTTTCGTGCTCTTCATTATTTCATCCATATGTAGGTTGAATAGTGTTGGGCTGAGAGCTCCTCCTTGTCTTAGTCCATTATTTGTTTTAAAAGTTCTTGAAATTTGCCCCTTGTATATTATAGCATTACTGTTATTGTTATATATATTCTGTATTACTTTCACTATCCTGTTTTCTATTCCTCCCTCTTTCAGTATTAACCATAGTTTCTTACTTGGGGTCATGTCAAACGCTTTTTCGAGGTCTATGAATCCCAGATATGTATTTTTATTATTTGCGAATCTTTTTTATGTGATTTTTTTTATTGTGAAGATGTTGTCTTGTGTGGATCTCCTTTTCCTGAAACCACATTGCGGTTTTTCTAGGGTCTGTTCTATTCTTGCTATTATTCTCTTGTTAATTGTCTCTTCTAATATTTTCATCCCTATACTTATTAGTGTTATGCGTCTATAGTTTGCGCATTTCGTCTTGTCACCTTTCTTGTATATCGGTACTATTAACGCTGTTTGCCTGTCTTTTGGTATCGTATTTGTCTTCCATATTTGGTTCAATAGCTTCAGTAGTTTATCTTTTCCTATGAGTCAAATGTGTTTAATCATTTCTGCTGTAACCTGATCTTGTCGTGGTGCTTTTCCTATTTTCAGTTCCCTTATTATTTCTAGAAGCTCTTGTTCGTTGATACTCTCCGTAACTGTTTCTGTGATGTTCTTTTCGCTGGTTCTTGTCTTCTGTTCGTTGCCGCTATTTATAGTTAGTAATTCTTCAAAATACTCTTTTCATTATTCTATTATTTCTTTGTTTTCCTTCAACATTTTGTCTTGTTTATCTTGTATGTATCTCGTTTCTTGTCTTTTTTCTTTCCTGCATCCTTTTATTGTTTTATAAAATAGCTTTTGATTTTCTTTTGCGTTTTTCTCCATTGTCTCCTCGAACTTTTCCCATTCCCTGGTCTTTGCTATTCTAACCTCGTCTTTTACTATTTTCCTTATCTCTTTGTACCTTTCGTAGTTATTACTGTTTTTGACATTTAGGTATCTTTGCCATGTTTTTTTCTTTTGTTTTATTTTATCTCGTATGTCCTCTGACCACCACGCTGTCTGTTGTTTCTTGTTTGTACTTTTCTTCAACCCTCATGTTTCTTGTGCTGCCTTAAGCATATTTCTTTTTATGTTATTCCACATTTCCTCTACTGCTTCGCTGTCGTTGACCACTTCCAACTTGGCTTCTAATTTCTCTTTGTATTGTAATACTGTTTCTTCATCTCTTAGTTTGCATGCCTGCATCTTCTTGTAGTTTACTGCTATAGTTGGTCGCAGTATTTTTCGGTCTTGATAGTTTTCCTTGAGTGTGGTCACCACCAGGTAGTGGTCACTTCCTATTTCGTAGCTTCTCTTTACTCTTGTGTCTATTATTTTGCTCTTTCTTCTTTGTTCTGTTAGTACGTAATCTATTATAGATTTTTCGTTCCTGCTTATCACTTCCCTTGTGTATTTGTGTATCTCCCTATGGTTGAATAGTGTGTTCGCTATTATTAGAATGTTCATTCTACAATAATCTAGCATTTTCTTCCCATTTTCGTTTATTATGTCTTTCCCGTATGTAGTTAATGTAGTTAATAAATGATATTTTAAACTTTGTTTCCTTGAAGTTCAAACAGCAATTTCTTTGTTACCATTTCTTCTTTTTCTTCGCTTGCCTATCCGTTACAGGATGTTGGCGATCCATAATGCAATTTTAACTTCGTTCGCGGCAGTGCGAAACAGTTCTGTGGTTGTTGTGTTATCATTTATATACATTAAATTACACGTTTTTGGTTAACCCATAATGACAACTAAAAAAAAAGTCTACGTTTTTATGTGCCATGGTTTTTAATTTTTTAAAATTATTATGATACTAATTGCACTGTCATTAAGTATGATATTCATGTGTTATCCGATCATTTTTTTTTTTTTTTTTGAGTATCATTATTCCTGGAAATTGGAACAAACTCTCCTTAACAATTACTTATTTTTCTGCCACTTATTTATTCCTGGACAATCACACTAACATCCTGTTTGATTTTGATTTCTGTCGTATCTTCTAAATATTATGGTATATCATTATATGATCATTATCATCTTATACCCACATCACTCATATTACATATAGCATAGGGTACTGTGTACTAGATTACGCCCGCGAACTATGCAAATACGTGCCATTTCAGTTGCGTTTCCACACTGCTCCAATTAAGGTTGGTTTTGCTGAAGACAAAGAATGCGTGGAGGACAGGATAGAAGGGTGTGTCGGACGTTGGTCAATCGCACGCGAAAAAGAATCGCCGCTCCTACGGATAAATGGAAATCACAGAATTATGTGTAATGACGGTGTTTATTTGCGATTGTTGTGAGCTGTAAGTTCAAAGAGTGCCGAGTGATCAAGATCAAGGAGTAGGCCTGGTTATTGCTCAACTACTAGACGAAGTGATTGAATTCCGAGCAGATGCCCGAGGAGATACGAGGAAGTAATTAACTCATGAATAGAGTGTTGGCTTTTACAGTGCGTGCTAGTGCTAATTTCTATGAATGGCCAAAAATCTACAATTATTATTTAATATTTGCGTCGTACATAATTATACATAATTGATAGTTCTGGCCTTTACCAACCTATGAAATTTTATCATATTTGATTCTCTTGGATTATGGTTTTCAATTATGTAAAACACATTTATGTAGATAATATCACGAGTATACCACGTATGAAATGTCAGTCTCAATACAAATAGCCTGTAACTTTACCCTACTAATTGTAAGTGCAGTCATAATCATCAAAGCGCGGATTTATAAGCATAAAAAATTACAAAATAGGCGCTTAAAAATGCATAAATTTTTTAGAAAATAAGCATATAAAATAGCATAAAGATTAGAATAAGCATTAAAACGCAGAAAAAGCATGAAAAGGCATATTTTTTTTTTAAATGAAAATACAGAAAAACGAAAACAAACAAATTTATTAACAAGAACGCACTATAGGTAGAAGTAATATTTTAAAAACATAGGTTTTGGTGAATAATATTAATAACAATAATAAATAATAACAAATAATGATTACTGCTCATTTTAAAATGAACTAATAATTAAATGTTTTTCTAAATTTTCAACGGAAAATCCCATTCTCCTATCACTGAGCACACTTTTTAAGTGTGAAAAGCTTCTCTCCACATCCACACTTGTAATCGGTGCATATTTAAATTTGGGAACAATTGTAATATTTATCAGCAAATCTTCCACGAAATCTCCTTTGAAAACGGTTGATATATTTTGTAACTCGCCAAACCCTTAAATTTTTTGACAAAACTGCATCACATTTTTTTTTAATAATCTCTCCTATAGATCCCCGTACGTTTGAGACGTCGTTCCTAAAATCTTCAACCATTTGAACCGCATCTACCAAAGTTGTGTCCTTTGCCTGCCCTGAATGTAAAAATTTAAAAATACATACTTCCTCTACCAATCTTACAAACTACTGGCCATTCATTCATTCTCATACTCAAACCAGTTCTTAAATAAACACACAATATTGTCTTTCACTGCCAATTAATGATAATTTTATGCATTTCTCTGCAATCCTTTCATATTTGTATGCACATTTATAAGCAGGTTATGCAAATTTCCAAAACAATCGACACCTAATGCTGAATCGATATCCGAGTATGAATGGATTTTATTTAGTGAAATAAATATATAGGAAACTTACGATTATCTTATTTTTAAGGACTATATCTGTACCTTCACATTGGCCGTTTTTAAGTTATGTAGAAACGGTGAATTTCATCATGTAGTTATTTTTTTGTCGCTATATACACGGTGAGTCATAATTAGATGTAAAAAAATTAACCAAAGCTTATTTGGGCCAATACAATGCAATTAACCTAATATACCTTCGTACCAAAATGTTCCCTGAAAAAGATACAGGGTGTTAATGAAACAATAAATCTATTGTTGGAAAGTAAACATTTACATTTTTAAAATCAGGTAGCCTAATTTTGCTAGTTAGTTTTAATTTTAAAACAATATCAAGACGAACGCTGTCATACATAGTTATTAATTGTTTGAAAATATTTGTTGTTCGTCTTTGTTGTTGTTGAAAATTGGTGATTTTACTCCAAGGGAAATAGCAGATATCGTTTTCGTGTATGGCTTTTGCAACGGAAGCGTCTTAGCAGCTGTTAGGGAATACCATCGCAGATTCCCCAACAGAAGAATCCCAAATCATAGCTGCTAATTAACGCAATGTGATTATGCTACTTTAAAAAAATACAAATATGTATAAAATGGTAAATGAAACTTTTGTGGTTACAACGTCTTAATTTTTTTCTTACATCTTGATTTCTGCCAGGGTATCAACGGTTTCCTATTTGAATTAAACTGAATGATTACTCATTTTGTAAAGATTTTTTTGTAAAGACTAAATTACAAAATGTTTAGATACAAAAAAATGCTTTCCTTGGAATGAACAACAAAATTAGTAAACTGTGAAAAATCGGATTGAAGTTACTTCAATGTTCCGGATAGGAGTACAAACAATCAAATACAAACAATTTCAAACCATTTTTGTACTTAAAGGTGTAAATCAATCCTTGCCATAATTTAATCTCTCCAATTCATATACGACACCTTTTCCAGTTATTATTCCCAGAATGCAAGTAAAGCCTGAAAAATATCAAAATCCTAACTCAATTAGTAACTGAGCTGTAGAAGACGGGAGGTGAAATGACGGACCCTGTATAATACAAACTTAGAGATATTCCCCACGAAAAAAATTTGAATATGTTTTAGTTACCTTAAATCACTTACTTCGTCGTATTTCGACTTTGGACTTAGGCATTCATGCACATAGGGCATCCAAAATTACAGAGATTTTTTTATCGGTAAATATTTCACGTAAAAATGATTTTCATTGATAATTTTGTGTGATGGTGAATTTTGTGAAATTAGCAAGCAATATTTTTATGGAAAGTATAAATGGCTAACATAGTGCAACAAGAAATTTCAGCTACAACGCAAAATAAAAGTAGGCAAACAATCTAACAAAACCTCTGAAGCGTTTCGCTACATTAGCTCACATTGTTTTTTTATAACCTGATGAAGTTGGCATGTTTTTAGGTCAGTTGTCTCATTTTGCGATATTTTTCGCATTTTTGCCCAATTTTCGCAATGTAATTAAGATTGTTTTAGTGTTCAGTCAATGTAATGATAAACCAAGAGAAGAATTAATAAAACAAAATAATTTAGAATCACTCCAACCAGAATCGAAAAAACTCGCACGACACATAGTTAATCCCTTTTTTGTATGTTTCATGATATTTTTCATCATACTCATTAGAAAAATATACAAAAGGTACAACAATTATCACTTTTTTCATTAAAAATAAAGAATTACATCCGAATTACATTACGAGCTTATATTAATATTAATTCAAAAAGTGATTAGTCTTGTATTTTGCGTTTATTAACAATAAAAAAACAATAACGAAATAAATTAATGAAAAGAAATAATAATAATAAAAAATCCATATAAAAACTACGTTATCTTAATTTCGAGGTTTTTTTTCATTAAACTTACTGAATACAAAATTATAATGCGAAAATTGGGCGAAAATACTAAATTCTCGCAAAAATGTGAGATTTGTAATTTTGTATGTTTGATGACATTTTTCATCATATTCATTAGAAAAATAAACAAAAAATACAAAAATTATCACTTTTTTTTCATAAAAAAAAAGAATTACATCCGAATTACATTACGAGCTTGTATTAATATTAATTAAAAAGTGATTAGTCTTGTATTTTGCGTTTATTAAAATTGAAAAAACAAAAACTAAATTAATTAATGAAAAGAAATAATAATAATAATAAATGTATTTAAAAAATACGTTATCTTAATTTCTATTTATTTTGTCATTAAACTTAGTTATTACTGTTTTTGACATTTAGGTATCTTTGCCATGTTTTTTTCTTTTGTTTTATTTTATCTCGTATGTCCTCTGACCACCACGCTGTGTGTTGTTTCTTGTTTGTACTTTTCTTCAACCCTCATGTTTCTTGTGCTGCCTTAAGCATATTTCTTTTTATGTTATTCCACATTTCCTCTACTGCTTCGCTGTCGTTAACCACTTCTAACTTGGCTTCTAATTTCTCTTTGTATTGTAATACTGTTTCTTCATCTCTTAGTTTGCATGCCTGTATCTTCTTGTAGTTTACTGCTATAGTTGGTCGCAGTATTTTTCGGTCTTGATAGTTTTCCTTGAGTGTGGTCACCACTAGGTAGTGGTCACTTCCTATTTCGTAGCTTCTCTTTACTCTTGTGTCTATTATTTTGCTCTTTCTTCTTTGTTCTGTTAATACGTAATCTATTATAGATTTTTCGTTCCTGCTTATCACTTCCCTGGTGTATTTGTGTATCTCCCTATGGTTGAATAGTGTGTTCGCTATTATTAGAATGTTCATTCTACAATAATCTAGCATTTTCTTCCCATTTTCGTTTATTGTGTCTTTCCCGTATGTAGTTAATGTAGTTAATAAATGACATTTTAAACTTTGTTTCCTTGAAGTTCAAACAGCAATTTCTTTGTTACCATTTCTTCTTTTTCTTCGCTTGCCTATCCGTTACAGGATGTTGGCGATCCATAATGCAATTTTAACTTCGTTCGCGGCAGTGCGAAACAGTTCTGTGGTTGTTGTGTTACCATTTATATACGTTAAATTAGACGTTTTTGGTTAACCCATAATAACAACTAAAAAAAAGTCTACGTTTTTATGTGCCATGGTTTTTAACTTTTTTTAATTATTATGATACTAATTGCACTGTCAATAAGTATGATATTCATGTGGTATCCGATCATTTTTGTTGTTTTTTTTTGAGTATCATTATTCCTGGAAATTGGAACAAACTCTCCTTAACAACTACTTATTTTTCTGACACTTATTTATTCCTGGACAATCACACTAACATCCTGTTTGATTTTGTTTTCTGTCGTATCTTCTAAATATTATGGTATATCATTATATGATCATTATCATCTTATACCCACATCACTCATATTACATATAGCATAGGGCACTGTGTACTAGATTACGCCCGCGAACTATGCAAATACGTGCCATTTCAGTTGCGTTTCCACACTGCTCCAATTAAGGTTGGTTTTGCTGAAGACAAAGAATGCGTGGAGGACAGGATAGAAGGGTGTGTCGGACGTTGGTCAATCGCACGCGAAAAAGAATCGCCGCTCCTACGGATAAATGGAAATCACAGAATTATGTGTAATGACGGTGTTTATTTGCGATTGTTGTGAGCTGTAAGCTCAAAGAGTGCCGAGTGATCAAGATCAAGGAGTAGGCCTGGTTATTGCTCAACTCCTAGACGAAGTGATTCAATTCCGAGCAGATGCCCGAGGAGATACGAGGAAGTAATTAACTCATGAATAGAGTGTTGGCTTTTACAGTGCGTGCTAATTTCTATGAATGGCCAAAAATCTACAATTATTATTTAATATTTGCGTCGTACATAATTATACATAATTGATAGTTCTGGCCTTTACCAACCTATGAAATTTTATCATATTTGATTCTCTTGGATTATGGTTTTCAATTATGTAAAACACATCTATGTAGATAATATCACGAGTATACCACGTATGAAATGTCAGTCTCAATACAAATAGCCTGTAACTTTACCCTACTAATTGTAAGTGCAGTCATAATCATCAAAGCGCGGATTTATAAGCATAAAAAATTACAAAATAGGCGCTTAAAAATGCATATTTTTTTTAGAAAATAAGCATATAAAATAGCATAAAGATTAGAATAAGCATTAAAACGCAGAAAAAGCATGAAAAGGCATATTTTTTTTTTAATGAAAATACAGAAAAACAAAAACAAACAAATTTATTAACAAGAACGCACTATAGGTAGAAGTAATATTTTAAAAACATAGGTTTTGGTGAATAATATTAATAACAATAATAAATAATAACAAATAATGATTACTGCTCATTTTAAAATGAACTAATAATTAAATGTTTTTCTAAATTTTCAACGGAAAATCCCATTCTCCTATCACTGAGCACACTTTTTAAGTGTGAAAAGCTTCTCTTCACATCCACACTTGTAATCGGTGCATATTTTAATTTGGGAACAATTGTAATATTTATCAGAAAATTTTCCACGAAATCTCCTTTGAAAACGGTTGATATATTTTGTAACTCGCCAAACCCTTAATTTTTTGACAAAACTGCATCACATTTTTTTTTAATAATCTCTCCTATAGATCCCCGTACGTTTGAGACGTCATTCCTAAAATCTTCAACCATTTGAACCGCATCTACCAAAGTTGTGTCCTTTGCCTGTCCTGAATGTAAAAATTTAAAAATACATACTTCCTCTACCAATCTTACAAACTACTGGCCATTCATTCATTCTCATACTCAAACCAGTTCTTAAATAAACACACAATATTGTCTTTCACTGCCAGTTAATGATAATTTTATGCATTTCTCTGCACTCCTTTCATATTTATATGCACATTTATAAGCAGGTTATGCAAATTTCCAAAACAATCGACACCTAATGCTGAATCGATATCCGAGTATGAATGGATTTTATTTAGTGAAATAAATATGTAGGAAACTTACGATTATCTTATTTTTAAGGACTATATCTGTACCTTCACATTGGCCGTTTTTAAGTTATGTAGAAACGGTGAATTTCATCATGTAGTTATTTTTTTGTCGCTATATACAGGGTGAGTCATAATTAGATGTAAAAAAATTAACCAAAGCTTATTTGGGCCAATACAATGCAATTAACCTAATATACCTTCGTACCAAAATGTTCCCTGAAAAAGATACAGGGTGTTAATGAAACAATAAATCTATTGTTGGAAAGTAAACATTTACATTTTTAAAATCAGGTAGCCTAATTTTGCTAGTTAGTTTTAATTTTAAAACAATATCAAGACGAACGCTGTCATAAATAGTTATTAATTGTTTGAAAATATTTGTTGTTCGTCTTTGTTGTTGTTGAAAATTGGTGATTTTACTCCAAGGGAAATAGCAGATATCGTTTTCGTGTATGGCTCGTGTATGGCGTTAGGGAATACCATCGCAGATTCCCCAACAGAAGAATCCCAAATCATAGCTGCTAATTAACGCAATGTGATTATGCTACTTTAAAAAAATACAAATATGTATAAAATGGTAAATGAAACTTTTGTGGTGACCACGTCTTAATTTTTTTCTTACATCTTGATTTCTGCCAGGGTATCAACGGTTTCCTATTTGAATTAAACTGAATGATTACTCATTTTGTAAAGATTTTTTTGTAAAGACTAAATTACAAAATGTTTAGATACAAAAAAATGCTTTCCTTGGAATGAACAACAAAATTAGTAAACTGTGAAAAATCGGATTGAAGTTACTTCAATGTTCCGGATAGGAGTACAAACAATCAAATACAAACAATTTCAAACCATTTTTGTACTTAAAGGTGTAAATCAATCCTTTCCATAATTTAATCTCTCCAATTCATATACGACACCTTTTCCAGTTATTATTCCCAGAATGCAAGTAAAGCCTGAAAAATATCAAAATCCTAACTCAATTAGTAACTGAGCTGTAGAAGACGGGAGGTGAAATGACGGACCCTGTATAATACAAACTTAAAGATATTCCCCACGAAAAAAATTTGAATATGTTTTAGTTACCTTAAATCACTTACTTCGTCGTAATTCGACTTTGGACATAAGCACACATGCACATAGGGCATCCAAAATTACAGAGATTTTTTGTATCGGTAACTATTTCAAGTAAAAATGTTTTTAATTGAAAATTTTGTGTGATGGTGAATTTTGTGAAATTAGCAAGCAATATTTTTATGGAAAGTATAAATGGCTAACACAGTGCAACAAGAAATTTCAGCTACAACGCAAAATAAAAGTAGGCAAACAATCTAACAAAACCTCTGAAGCGTTTCGCTACATTAGCTCACATTGTTTTTTTATAACCTGATGAAGTTGGCATGTTTTTAGGTCAGTTGTCTCATTTTGCGATATTTTTCGCATTTTGGCCCAATTTTCGCAATGTAATTCAGATTGTTTTAGTGTTCAGTCAATGTAACGATAAACCAAAAGAAGAATTAATAAAACGAAATAATTTAGAATCACTCCAACCAGAATCGAAAAAACTCGCACGACACATAGTTAATCCCTTTTTTGTATGTTTCATGATATTTTTCATCATACTCATTAGAAAAATATACAAAAGGTACAAAAATTATCACTTTTTTCATTAAAAAAAAAGAATTACATCCGAATTACATTACGAGCTTATATTAATATTAATTCAAAAAGTGATTAGTCTTGTATTTTGCGTTTATTAACAATAAAAAAACAATAATGAAATAAATTAACGAAAAGAAATAATAATAATAAAAAATCCATATAAAAACTACGTTATCTTAATTTCGAGGTTTTTTTTCATTAAACTTACTGAATACAAAATTATAATGCGAAAATTGGGCGAAAATACAAAATTCTCGCAAAAATGTGAGATTTGTAATTTTGTATGTTGGATGACATTTTTCATCATATTCATTAGAAAAATAAACAAAAAATACAAAAATTATCACTTTTTTTCATAAAAAAAAAGAATTACATCCGAATTACATTACGAGCTTGTATTAATATTAATTAAAAAGTGATTAGTCTTGTATTTTGCGTTTATTAACATTGAAAAAACAAAAACTAAATAAATTAATGAAAAGAAATAATAATAATAATAAATGTATTTAAAAAATACGTTATCTTAATTTCTATTTATTTTGTCATTAAACTTACTGAAAACAAATTAAATCCAAATTATAATACGAAAATTGGGCGAAAATACAAAAATCTCGTAAAAAGACGAAAATATGGCCTGAAAACATGCTAACTTTGGGAGGTTATAAAAAAATAGTGCGAGCTAATATAACCAAACCCTGCGGGCGATTTGTTAGTCTGTTGGCAAACTTTCATTTTGCTCTGGAGCCATTTGGGCTGTCAGCGAAGAACCGAAAATTGTTACACAGTGTAATTAACAATAACCTATTGAGTTTTAATAAAAGCTTAATACATGTAAAAAAAAAACAATGAACATATACATTATGTTTTTTATGTTTTAATATACAAAGCAAACTTCATTAAAACAGATAATAATTAACAATATCCTATTAAGTTTTAATAAAAGCTTAATACAAGTAACAAAATAATGAACATATGCATTATGTTATTTATGTTTTAAAATACAAAGCAAACTTTATTGAAACAGATAATAATTAACAATAACATGAAGTTGTAATAAATTCTTGCAAACAGATTATGATAACAAATGCGAAATAAGTTTAATATATTAAAAAAAACAATAACCAATATTTGATGTAACAGATCAGACTCAGCAAAACACTTTTTTAAATATTCAGATGCAATGTTCTTTTGTTTTGTTAAATTTGTGGTATAGTGATATTAACCGTTAAGAGAACTCCACATGCATATGAACTTATAATATTTAAATATTGATTTTTTTCTCTGCTGGATACTTTTAATAAATTTATGGAAATGGTATTTATGGCTTAATGCATGAATATTAACGTCTAATTTGTCTCAGCCTAATTGCCTCTTGGGACACAAATATGTTTTTTTGCAAAACAGTAATTCGATTTTAAATATTTTACAGATATTTGTAAGCATAGATATTTAAGGATTCTCTTTGTTATTCCATCTACCTATATAAAAACTGATTCAATTATACAATGAGCATTTCCAGAGGCTTATGTTGTACATAAATAACTGTGCAATTATTTGAAATATCGATGACATGAGGGAAGGCTAATAGTTAAAAAAGAATAATGGTCGTAGGTGAGGCCTCGGCTGCTAACGCTCTTATTTTCGAAAGACAGAAACAATTATTGCACCAAATGAAGGCCGGCTAGGACGTATAAATAGTAATGCTTATCATTGCAGTAGGCATATTGTGCAGTCTAACCAAGATCCCCACAGAATCAACATGCACACTTTGGTAAGATATACAAAAATTAACAAATATTGATAATTGAAATAAGAAAATAATTAGGACGAAACAGCTAAAGGTTCATTGTTTTGATAAATATTCGTTTAATAGTCCGCCTAAAAATAAATAATAAAATTTGAAATAGATTTCTAATGTATTACAAAACATACGTAGACAAAAATAACTAAAGTATTACAAAACACAGGTAGACAAAAACACTGAAACGTTAATGACGTTGATTTATTTCGCATTCTCTGACGCACTTAAAATTATATTTTTAAGTGTATATATTACAAATATTTTTTAAAGAGGAAAAATATCCCTCTATATCGCAAGAAGTAGTGGGGGAAAATTTAAATATGTATCAATCAATAGGAATTGCAACGTATCTACTCACTTAGTAACTTTACAACTATTTTCGTCCCTATATACAATTCCCCAGAAACCACAATGTTTAAAAAAAAGTTTATGTTTTCATCCAGATTTCGATCCGAAAAAGCGTGCCTAATGTTACAATTATTAAACTGTAACAATACAAATAGTGACTTTCCGAAATTTCCAAAAAAAAATGAAAATATCCGAAAGTTCGGCGAAATCGAAAAATATAGAATTTTTATGTGTAGCATGTGACATACCTACGCCTCCACACGGTTGACTTTCTCTAACTTTTATTAATACCCCTCTAAACTAAATCTTTAAGCATTTATAGAAAATTCACGAAAATTTAGTACTTAAGTGCCACATTTTCCTACACAATTATATCTCATTAAATTGTACATATAGGAAAATCTAGTATTTTAAAATTTCGAAATGAACACTCCATTCATGAAACTTTAGTGATAGGTACAGTTATGCTCACATAAAGCTAGTACAAGAAATTAGGTTACAATAGCAATTTTATACAGCAATGTCAAATTGTTTGTACTAGATTTATGTGAGCATTACTGTATATTCCTGAATAATTAATAAAAAATCGCCAATTTTGTTAGGTGTTGAAAATTTCGATGGTGTTCTTCTGAATCGCACTGAAATCTTGAAATGTATCAAATGTGGAAAAATTTCTTCATCTAACAATAAAATACTAGTAGACAGTAATAAAAGTTTTTTAATGTTCACAACATTTTCCAGGGTTTTTTCCCCAATTTAATGAAGACACATTTTTCACAATAACTACTAAAATTATGCCAATTTTTACGATTTTAGGTATTCTGATTATACAAATATCACAATACGATTTTTTTTACTGCAAATTTTCAGTGTATTTTACCCCATTTAACGATTTTACATTTTCCACAATCACAAAATTTTCCATATATTATACCCATTTCATTAAATTTACATATTCCACGATTTTACATTTTCCACGATGACAAAATTTTCCTTATATTATACCCATTTCATTAAATTTACATATTCCACAATGCCGACTAAAATTTTCCAAATATTCTGCCCATTTTGGTCGATTTTAGGTGTTCTGAATGCACAAATATCACAATATATATTTTTTAATGCAAATTTCAGTGTATTTTACCCCATTTAATGATTCTACATTTTCCATAAAGACAAAATTTTCCATATATTGTATACATTTCATTAAATTTACATATTCCACGATTCTACATTTTCCGAAATGACAAAATTTTCCATAGATCATACCCATTTCATTAAATTTACATATTCCACAATCCTGACTAAAATTTTCCATATATTGTGCCCATTTTGGTCGATGTTAGGTATTCTGAATGCACAAATATCACAATATATATTTTTTAATGCAAATTTCAGTGTATTTTACTCCATTCAATGATTTTACATTTTCCACAATGACAAAATTTTGCATATATTATACCCATTTCATTAAATTTACATATTCCACGATTTTACATTTTCCACAATGACAAAATTTTCCATATATTATACCCATTTCATTAAATTTACATATTCCACAATCCTGACTAAAAATTTCCATATATTGTGCCCATTTTGGTCGATGTTATGTATTCTGAATGCACAAATATCACAATATATATTTTTAAATGCAAATTTCAGTGTATTTTACCCCATTTAACGAGTTTACAATTTCCACAATTACAAAATTTACCATATATTATACCCATTTCATTAAATTTACATATTCCACGATTTGACATTTTCCACTATCACAAAATTTTCCATATATTTTACCCATTTTATTAAATTTACATATTCCACAATGCCGACTAAAATTTTCCATATATTGTGCCCATTTTGGTCGATTTTCGGTATTCTGAATGCACAAATTTCACAATATATATTTTTTAATGCAAATTTCAGTGTATTTTACTTCATATAAAGATTTTACATTTTCCACAATGACAAAATTTTGCATATATTATACCCATTTCATTAAATTTACATATTCCACGATTTTACATTTTCCACAATGGCAAAATTTTCAATAGATTATTCCCATTTCATTAAATTTACATAGTCCACAATCCTGACTAAAATTTTCCATATAATGTGCCCATTTAGGTCGATTTTAGGTATTCTGAATGCACAAATTTCACAATATATATTTTTAAATGCAAATTTCAGTGTATTTTACCCCATTTAACGATTTTACATTTTCCACTATCACAAAATTTTCCATATATTATACCCATTTCATTAAATTGACATATTCCACGAATTTACATTTTCCACAATGACAAAATTTTGCATATATTATACCCTTTTCATTAAATTTACATATTCCACGTTTTTACATTTTCCACAATGACAAAATTTTCCATATATTATACCAATTTCATTAAATTGACATATTCCACAATGCCGACTAAAATTTTCCATATATTGTGCCTATTTTGGTCGATTTTAGGTATTCTGAATGCACAAATATCACAATATATATTTTTTAATGCAAATTTCAGTGTATTTTACCCCATTTAATGATTTTACATTTTCCACAATGACAAAATTTTGCATATATTATACCCATTTCATTAAATTTACATATTCCACAATCCTGACTAAATTTTTCCAAATATTCTGCCCATTTTGGTCGATTTTAGGTATTCTGAATGCACAAATATCACAATATATATTTTTTAATGCAAATTTCAGTGTATTTTACCCCATTTAACGATTTTACATTTTCCACTATGACAAAATTTTGCATATATTATACACATTTCATTAAATTTACATATTCCACGATTTCACATTTTCCACAATGACAAATTTTTCCATATATTATACCCATTTCATTAAATTTTCATATTCCACAATGCTGACTAAAATTTTCCATATATTGTGCCCATTTTGGTCGATTTTATGTATTCTGAATGCACACATATCACAGTATATATTTTTTAATCCAAATTTCAGTGTATTTTACCCCTTTTAATGATTTTACATTTTCCACAATGACAAAATTTTGCATAATTATACCCATTTCATTAAATTTACATATTCCACGATTTTACATTTTCCACAATGGCAAAATTTTCCATAGATTATTCCCATTTCATTAAATTTACATAGTCCACAATGTCGACTAAAATTTTCCATATATTGTGCCCATTTTGGTCGATTTTATGTATTCTGAATGCACACATATCACAGTATATATTTTTTAATGCAAATTTCAGTGTATTTTACCCCATTTAATGATTTTACATTTTCCACAATGACAAAATTTTGCATATATTATACCCATTTCATTAAATTTACATATTCCACGATTTTACATTTTCCACAATAGCAAAATTTTCAATAGATTATTCCCATTTCATTAAATTTACATAGTCCACAATCCTGACTAAAATTTTCCATATATTGTGCCCATTTTCGTCGATTTTAGGTATTCTGAATGCACAAATATCACAATATATATTTTTTAATGCAAATTTCAGTGTATTGTGGATTAATATTTCCATATATTATACCCATTTCTTTAAATTTACATATTCCACAATGCCGACTAAAATTTTCCATATATTGTGCCCATTCTGGTCGATTTTAGGTATTCTGAATGCACAAATATCACAATATATATTTTTTAATGCAAATTTCAGTGTATTATGGATTAATATTTGATTTATTTCTATCAATATGATGGAATTTCACAGTTTAATAATTATCTCGTATGTATATTTGTTACGAGATAATGAGATATAGTCTTATCTTTTTTGAGCACTCTATGCATGTGTTCTTCCATAATGGGATCATAATCAAACAGTTGCACAACTATTTTTAAAAATATTACCTTGTTATACTTAAACAGCTTGTTGCTTATACCTTGAAAAGCCAGACAACTTGTACTACAATTTTTACAATTATGTGTAAATAATTGGAAGTTTTGCGATATTATGTAGAACATTTGAGGATTTCACTTGAAAAACTCTAAAGAACTTTGAGGACTATTCATAAAAATGGGGTTTGGGAAGTTTTGCGATATTATGTAGAACATCTGAGGAGTTCACTTGAAAAACTCTGAAGAACATTGGGGACTATTCATAAAAATGGGGTTTGAATTCGAAAGTGTTGTATTATAACATATCAAGCTTTTAAAGAACAAAATTTAACAAGAAATCAGTCAATCAATCGTAGTTTGAAAAGCTTAAAAACTCTATGCAATGGAAAAAATATAAAATTTAAATCAAAACTCGTTTCGGGCAATCGTAATTTTAGCCCCAAACTGTTTTATTTTATTCATAGGACCCATTTATGAAATAAAAAATTAACGAAAACGATTAGATTTCAAATTAAAGCATTTTTTACATTACTGACCAAGTTTCGTCGGTATGATTTATGATTTTGTAAGTCAAGAGCCCTACAAAGCATTGACCGCGAAGGTGCGGTTGGAACGTTTTATGACTTTTTATAAGTGTTATAATTTCTTTTCAGACGGTTCTCGCTTTCGCCTGCTTGGCTGCCTTCACCAGTGCCAAACCATCAGGTCATGGACATGGCACAGGCGTTGTAGTCTCCGGCCCAAGCGGCGTGGTCACCGGTCATGGTGCTGTCGGCCCAAATGGCAACCACAACAGCTGGGATGATGGTGGTCACTGGGACGATGGAAGCTGGGATGATGGTCACTGGGATGGCGCCTGGGGTCATGGAGGCCACTCGAACGTAGTCCATGGTAATGGAGCCACCCTTGTGGGACCATCAGCAGGTCACGCTGTCGTTTCTGGACCAGCTGGAGGACACGGATGGGCTGGTGCTGGTTGGGCTGGTCATGGTGGAGCCTGGGCCGGTCATGGTGGATGGGGTGGTGCTGGATGGGCCGGTCATGGTGGAGCTTGGGCTGGTCATGGTGGCCATGGAGTCGTAGTAGCCGGACCACACACAGTTCCAGCTACCATTGTTGGTCCTGCTGGTAAGGTGCATGCTGATGGTCTCTACGGAATTGGCCATGGACATGGAGGTCATGGAGGACATTGGTAAAACATTGGCAAATAATTTTGCTGCATTAAAAGATCTTCCCTTTCCGGATTCCTACTTCTCTGCCCTCAACTGTTTTCTTCCCATAATTTATATGTGTATCGTCTTCGTATCTTTGTTTCTGGAGTCCTATAACGGAAAATATTATATGCCATAACGCCTTCGAGTCACACCAAAATCGCCTCGTTCTCATGACCACTCTGCTATTGTATATAATTTGTATTATAAAATGTCGTGTTCAATAAACTCTAAGTGATTTTTTTTATTAAATGTGTTTATTTTATTAAATAATGTATTTTCATTCCTTATCCAAAAATATAGAAATAGTACGTTATTGTACCAGAAACTTCTATTTTTGTACTGTATTATATAGAGAGCGCATAAAGTTTTAAGACCTGGCTTTATTTTTTCCCCCGTATAAATTTTCGAAAAACGCTTCAAGAGGTCAAAATGTTTTTTTTTTCAAACAAATATTTTCAGGCCATTTTCAATTTTTCATCTCTCCGTTTTGAAGTTTTAACGTCACAGCCAATATTTTTAAATTACAACCTATATTTTTAATATTGATTTTGATAGTACTTTTTATTATGTTTTCAACAACATGACATTTTCAATATGTAACAATTGAAAAAAAGAGAAATAGTGCGTTAAAGTAAAACTATTAAATTATTATTTCAATGTGCAGAATGCATCTAGTTACCATTCAAAACAAAATTAGGAAAACAGGCCTAAATTGTAAATATTGAAATAAAACAAAATTGATCAACCTGAAAAACATTCATGAATTACAAAAATAAGAACAGAAAAACCAAAAGAATTTTTTATCGAGAAAAAAATAATAATGACTTGTTTTAAGATAAATTTTAAAATAATATGAAGTCACACAAATAATTAAAGTAACGAAAAAATATTAGTTAGGAAAAAAAATCAAATTTTTGCAAAAAGAGATGAAAACACCGTTTTTTCGTGGACAGTTGTTCACGAGCCAGGGGAAAGTCCACGAACAAAAAAAAAACGTATTTCATCTCGAGTAGGGAATGTTATTTTTTATACTATATTGCAGTTTATAAAATATTAGATACTAGAGAACTTTTAAGTTCCAAAATTTCAAGTTCAATTTAATTCAAAGTCACTGTCACAATGTAAATTAATGTTTGTAAAGTCGTTTCCATAGAAATTAATGCATGCTTCCTTTTAATTTTACAGTTTATTTTCATCTCTAGATGTGATCAAATATTCACATCTAGAGTAAAAAAGTATCACTTTCATGTACAGTAAGCCGTGGAAATATTCCTACTTTCACTTATATGGGTAGAAAAAATAGACAATTCTAGGAAAAAGTAAATTGTCATGATGGAAATTAAATTTGCAAGGATCTTGAAAATGTCGTTTAATTAAAAAAAAAGATTTATTTCTTCTTTCGCTTTTAAGCAAATAACTTTTACTTAGAACATTTTTTTCTATAACGCTTCGTTTCGGATTTGACGGTGCAAGTTAAAAATAAATCTCAAAATTTTGCAAATATTCATGAAATATACTATATATCTTGATTTTTTAATTCTTAATTTATAGATTCATTAATGGTGAATTGTATTTTTATTTTTTTTGTAAGATATTATCAAATTTAGATATTGGCCTGAAAATTCTGAATTTCAACCATATTTGCAATATGTCTTCTATTCAAATTATTTAAAAGTTAAATTTAGATAATTTCATGTACTATTTAATTTTATAATATTTTTGTCAAATTTAAATTTAAATAAATTATGGATATTTAAATAGTATAGAGAGATATTTACAGATATACAGATATGCATACAAATTTTTACATTCAAGTATAATTATGTATATTTAGGTGTATATGAGTTCGTATATGGTTTTTGACGTGTATTGTAGATTGGTTGTACTAATGAAATTAAATTAATTGTACCATTAAAATAATATATTTTTATAACTTTTAAAGATAATCTAAAACAGCACAATATTTGCAGGAAATTAATTTTCATTAAATTCTTAATAACAAAACATAAACAACAATATAAAATCATATTGAAGAATGTTTTCAATTTTTGTTTTCCAGCGGAAATATGATATTTAAGATTGTGATTGTGTCAAAGTCATTTTCAAATATCTATCATATTTTTGTGATTATCAATTAAAACAAAAATATGACTATACCTTTTCAAGTTCAAATTGAGACCAATCAAGTTCAAATTGAGACCAATCAATTTCAAATTGAGGCCAATCAAGTTCAAATTGATACCAATCAATTTCAAATTGATTGGTATAGTTGAACTTGAAAAGGTATAGTATGACCAAATGCGGCAAAAAGAAAATACAATTTTTTTTACGTATTTTTAAAAAGACAGCGTATATTTAGGAATCGGTACTTTTTTTACATAGAAAATGGTTGTCAGGAGAAATTTAACTTGTGCTTAGCTACGATATGCAGAAAAGTTTAAGTTTCTATTTCCTCCATAAGAGAAATTATGAATATTTTTAAGTCGTCTACTTGAAGCAAAAATTTCGGAAATAATTTGATTGCTCAAAAACTACTAACGATAAGTGCTCTATAGACTTAATACAATCTATTCAGAATTGAACGGGCAATCTGAATATCTAAAAATATATACGGTGTTCCATTTAAAACAACAAAGTTAATGGCCACTTCTGATAGAAGCGGAAGTGATAGAAACATGTACGAATTTTCTTCTAGGAGATCACGATGAACCATGTCTGTGTGATATTTTTCAAATATTTATTTCATCAGGAACCCCATAATCTTTTAACCAACGACTTGCATGAGGCACCCTGTATTATGGTGGTCCTTAAAAGAATTGGGACGCACCCAAGACTCTAACTTTTCAAGTTCAAATTGAGACCAATCAAGTTCAAATTGAGACCAATTAATTTCAAATTGAGGCCAATCAAGTTCAAATTGATACCAATCAATTTCAATTTGGGACTAAACAAAATCAAGTTGACACTAAACAATATGAAGTTGTAGTAAACTAATAAAATTTGATATGACAACTTGATATTTTTTAGTGTCAACTTGATTTTGTTTAGTCTCAATTTCAAGTTGATTGGTCTCAATTTGAAATTGATTGGTCTTAATTTGAAATTGATTTTCCCCAATTTGAAATTGATTGGTCTCAATTTGAAATTGATTGGTATCAATTTGAACTTGATTGGCCTCAATTTGAAATTGATTGGTCTCAATTTGAACTTGAAAAGGTATAGATCGAATCAGTGATCCAGAAATTCTACAATTTTTCAAATTTTTGTCTATCACCATTCCTAACTATAGAGTTTTCTCTTATTTTAGTTACTATATTTGACAGTACATTACCTCAAAAATGATTATTTAACTCCGTTTGAATTGCAATAAAATTCTTCGGCATGGACCATGCTTTGGAGTTAAATGGGGAATATACCAAGTATATGAGGACGATGGGGCAAATGGGACTCCTTAAGAAAACATCTGCTGCAATGAAAAAAACGATGTATTCTAAATTATTAAATAATTTAATAAGAACAATATTAAAAATTATTCATTATTTGTCAAAAATAAATAAAAACCGTGTAATTTTGGCAGTGGTGTTCATTGGCCAAATTAAAATTTTCCTGTTCTGTATTTTCCATTTTTTAAAATAAATTAAGTCTGTTTATAAAAATGTATAATCGTTTCAATATTTCAAAAGTTGTAGTATCGTTTTTTCATGTTAAAGTATGATTCACTTGAAGGTTAGAGTCCAGTGGAATGATTTTTCTTAATCAAAACTTAAAAAAAAATTTACACAACAGGCATTTTTTTAAATATATTCTCTAGAAAGATCTCACAATATTTACAAATAATATATTCTCAAATAAAACTCACAGTACAGTTTATTTAAATAAAATTGGTTACATGCAGAATTATTATTTCGGGAGAATCACCGTTATAAATTATATCTGCAGATAAATAGTTATTTCTGTAACAATGCACTAACGTTTTTTATTGTGTACATTAGTTACACATTATGTTTCTTTTTGATACTGGGAAATATAATATTTTTTAGCTAAGGTGTCTTCTCTATAAATAATGCGCATATCAACTAAAAAATATAGGATTACTCATTATCAAATAATAAATTACTAATATATTTTATAATTTATGTAGTACGTTTGAACGCTCTGATTGCGATTTTGATTTGATAATACGTGTGACAAAACAAACTTAATAATATTAGGTTGATTATTAGTTTGATGCAGATAAGGTAATATGTATAAGATCGTTCAATAATGGAGTACCTTAGTTACTATTTTGAATTGTAATAATTCTATGATTTCAATGTACATTAGCGAGAGTTATGTTAATATCATTGTCCTTAAGTGTAACCAAAATAGTGTAGGTTTTTTTGCTGAAATAAAATGATCTAATTATAAATTCACTGCCGGTAGTTCTATTGACAAAATTCTGCAATTTCACAATTGCGCACGTTATAATTCACAAGGACAAATATTTCGTATATATACTTTGCGTTTCGGCAATCCTAGCATACTGTTTTATCACCTATATACAGCAAACATGAATACTTTGGTAAGTTATACGCACTATAATTATAAAGAAAATTAGTTACTTGATAAATATTTATAAATCTCAATAATTAAATACTTTTATTTTGTTGGGGAAAATTGTTTTTTGAAATCGATGATATCAATCGACGTAATTAATAATATAATACCAATTACAAATAATTTATTAATTACAATATATCTGACAATACAAATGAAGTAGGTATGTTATAAATATATAATAAGAATCGAATTTCAAACCTTCCTTGAAAGCAAATAATATTGTCACCTGCAATAACTATAACACTAAAATGCCAAATAATATTTTCTTTATTATCTACTACGTTAATAATAATATTTTCTCTTAACATATTTGTTTATACTCATTTTCTGCTGAAGTCACTAGCTTCATAAATTGGTGATGAACTATTTGTGTGATACGCATTATCTTAGCAATGTTATTATCTCAAGGGACTTTGTCGTTTCTTATAATGTGACAAAAATGAATTCTTGTGAAATGTGACATACATTCTTGGATTATTTAAAATTAATTAGCCGTTCCTTTGTGACAATTCATCATTATAAAACAATTCATTTTCATATCGAATCACTAGAAAATGACTAGTTAAGTGTTGAAAATTAGTTAGTTACCGTTGCTTTAGGATATTTTTGAAATATTAATAATTTATTATCTTCTAGTCCTAGCATCAACTATAACAAATTTGCAATTAATATTTTGTTATCATATAACCAGTTTACGATTCTTGAAGTGTTATAAAATTTAGCACTGTTCTCGCAAATCCACATTCTCAAATTTCGGTTTAATAACAAAGTCTCATATTATTACTTTTTTGTACACGTTTTAGACTATTGCTCTCTTCTTCGCATTGGCTGCTGCTGCCAGTGCTAGTTGGAGTCACCATGGCGAAGATGGACAATGGAACGAGGCCCGTTGGGGCGACCACGGCCACCATGGTCATTGGGATGATGGCCACTGGGACCACCACGATGATGGTCACTGGCATGGAGATGTTGCCGCTGGACACGCCGTTGTAGCTGGACCTCATGGTGGACACGCTTCAGTTATTGGACCTCATGGTGGTCATGCTGTCGTGGCTGGACCTCACGCTGGACACGCTTCCGTTGTTGGACCATCCGCCGGACACGCTACCATTGTAGGACCATCCGCTGGACATGCTGTTGTATCCCATGGGCATGGATGGGCTGGCGCTCACTGGGGTGGTTACGGTCATGGTGCACAACATGGTGCTCATGGTGTTGTAGTAGCAGGACCTCACACAGTCCCAGCCACCATCGTTGGCCCATCTGGCTCAATCCACGCTGATGGTCTTTATGGAGTTGGTCATGGACACCATAGCTATGGTCATCACTGGTAAATCACTTTCGAGAGATGATCGATTGGGAACGAATACACCTAATTGTATATTTAATGCTCAGCAACCGCCTAATGTACATATATTTTGTATATAATTTTTTTGTATCAATAAAGATTATTTGATTTTTTTAAATTGGTTGTTTCTTAAATATGTCATTTTGTGACGGAATGTTCCTACTCCAAGTTTAATTATAAATGGGTTTAGATTATGTTCAGTATGACTAAGCTAGAATATAAGGTTGTCATTGCACTAGTCATTTAAATATGGAATATTCAGGCATTCAATTTATAACAGGTTTATCATCAGCAAAACTATGTTTATAGCTATTATCTCATACCTCATATACTCTTTTATCTAAGACTGTAAATTATTGAGGAAGATATAGTATTTAGTAAGATGCAGTACCTATTTTCGGATAATGATAGGAGTATATTATGTTTTAATTAATATTACTAGGCAATCAACAGAACCTAATTAACTAGGCAATTTGTCTCTCAAAAATATTGCAGTGTTTATAATTTACCTTCTTGTGGTGTAAATGTTGGGGAAAACAAGTAAATATAATCATGATCGAGTCTGAAAGTATTCTTTCGGATATAGAACAATCTGCATATACTTACATACGGCGTGTCTCAGTGACTACCAGACATGCAAAATTAGCATTGATTAATTATGTAAATATCAATTATTGCTGTTTCTGTATCTAAAAATGTGATTATCGCAAATGAAACAGCAGGTAGTTGAAGTATTCAATTTGTCGGCTAAACAATTTACAAACGTCCGCTAAAGCTTCAGGTAACCTTTTTCTGTCATGAAGGATGAACTCTAAACTGCAAAAGAACATTGGTCTTTGCAGCTTAGTATTTTTGTACGGTGTAGTTTAAGTTGTTATCTTCAGCAACAAATTGTAAGGAATTATAAAAAAAACTTAAAGAAAACGTATATCTTGTCAATAGAAAATGTATTTAGAATCACATGTATTGACTAAAATTTATTTAAACTATTCATATTTATATATTATACAGGGTGATTTATTGGGAAATACGCCTACAGTAATGGTAGATGCGGCACACCGAGGTGATTCTAAATAAACTATAACTTCCGCAAAAGTTTCAGGTAACCCTTTTCTGTCAAGAAAGATGAACACCAAACTGCGAAAATATATTGGACTTACGTTTTTGTATCAACAAATCACTATTTAATGTATATATTTATACCTTTGTATAACTAGTAGACTGGTATAAATTTAATTGTTAAATCGTGCGGAATAAATATTTTCAGACTGATACAGTGCGTTCAAGAATATGGTGCTCACTTTTACGATAGATACTAATAGATGGCACTGTTCAAAATGCAAAATAAATACGTCTTACAACATTGCTAAATTGTTTTCTAGGATACAAGAAAATCATATAACCAGATTGAATCTAATATAGAATATACATTGATACTGTTTTGTGATGTTGTCATATATCACAAATATTTTATGTCAAGTGTTCCATCTATTGGGACTAAATGGAAAAGTGGAGACCACTTTCTTGACCGCCCTGTAGTTATACATCAATTGTTAGTATAAGGTAATTATATATTAATAGTCTACATAGTTATAGTTATAAATTTTAACAATAACTTTGTAACAATGTGTAAATGAAACTCCAGGACAGGTCTTAGATGTACTAGAACCAGAGCCAGAATTTATGTGAACATTTTCTTTATTATCCAATATTTTGGATGCAACTTGAAGTGTATATTCAACAGAACTCTTATTATTATCTGTCACATTTGATGTTTTATATCTACAATACATTTGGATAATAGTTATGTCTGCAACTATTTCAGCCAATAATAATAATAATATAATAATATCTTTATTGGTGCTATCAACAATAAGTTTTACACAGATAGTACATATTTCGGATTGAATACAAAATTTAAAACCAGTACATAAAAGTAAAAGTATCAAATCCACTGCACATATATAAAATAATCATCTTAAAAATTGTAAGAAATATAAAATATAAAATACGAGCCCTAGAGAGTAAATGATAATACACAATGACAGTGATATATTACATTATAAACAGCTACACCTAAAAACTAAAATGTACAAAGCAGCGCCGTTCATAAAGTATTCATCAAATGAATAAAAAGCTGATTTAGTTAGATAGTTCTTACACCAGAATTTAAACTTACTAATAGGTAATTGCTGGATATTACGTGACAATACATTAAAAAATTTGATACTGTAGTATCTAGTGCCTGTTTTTGCCACATTTTTCAGTACGAATTTCATTTTTTGCGCGAGTTTCATACGAATGATAGTCTTTATTACAGGAGAATGTACACCTGTTGTGTTTAATGAACAAAAGGCATTCTAAAATATACAAACATGGTGCTGTGAGAATTTGTAGGCTTTTAAATTTTTCTCTACAGTCAGCTCTGTATTCAAGACCTGCCACTGTCCGAATTGCTCGTCTTTGTAATCTAAATATATCGCTCATTATAGCCGAGTGTCCCCATAAAATGAAACCATATTTCATACGTGATTGCATAAAAGCGCAATAAACCTTAATTAAAATTTTGGAATGTATGCTCGTGTTAGATTTTATAAAAGATACACATATTTTGTTAGGCTCTGTTCTAATTTGGCCCCATGTGCTTCCCATGTTAGATGTGAATCTAGAATGACACCCAAAAATTGGGTAGACATATTTTGTTTAGGCAAATTTTGTTTTAGCGAAAATGTTAGTTCAACAGTCTTATCAGTATTAAGTTTTAGTTTATTACACTCGAACCAGTTTCATTGCTAATTGTGACTGTACTCTGACATATGTGCTCTCACCTTTTACAGAGATAGATGTATCATCTACATACAAAACTGTTAACAAGTTTGGACTTTGCATTGATATATCGTTGATGTATTATACAGGGTGATTTATTGGGAAATGCACATACAGTAATGGTAGATGCGGCACACCGAGGGGATTCTAAATAATCTATATTTTATGGGTCTATCGTTGTTATCGTCGGAGGAGTAGTAGGGATTATTATTATTATTATTATTATTATTATTATTATTATTATTATTATAAGCAATATTCAGGGTGAATCATTAATATTGCCCATTTTTTAATTTTTCAAGCTTATGGAAGTTTTTGGACCCCCTATATAATTACTAACTTATATTTTTGTATCAACAAATCACTATTTAATATTTAAATTTATATTTTTTAGGTGGTAGAAAGGTATTATTTAATTATCAAATAGTGCGAAATAAATGTTTTCACACTGACACAGAGTGTTCAAGCAAGTGGTGCCCATTTTTACGATGGATACTAATAGATGGCACTGTTCAAGATGTAAAATAAATGCGTCTTATAACAATGCTAATATGTTTCCTAGGATATAAGAAAATCATATAACCAGATTGAATCTAATATAGAATTTACATTGATACTATTTTGTGATGTTGTCATATATCACAAAAATTGTATGTCAAATATTCCATCTGTTGGCACTAAATGGAAAAGTGGAGACCACTTTCTTGGTTGCTCTGTAGTTATAAATCGATTGTTAGTAAAAGGTAATTATATAGTAATACTCTACATAGTTATAGTTATAAATTTTTACAATAACTTTGTCACAAAGTGTAAATGAAACTCCAGGACAGGTCTTAGATGTACTAGAAGCAGAGCCAGTATTTATGTAATCATTTTCTTTATGGCCCCTTATTTTGGATGCTACTTGAAGTGGATATTCAACAGAACTCTTAATATTCTCTGCCACATTTGATAATTTACATCTACAATGCACTTTGATAGTAGTTATGTCTGCCACTGCCTCAGCCAATATCTCTATAGTTATGGTTCTACCCGGCGCATGCTTCATAATTTTTTTTGTTTTTAATTTCATCCAATACAAATGATCGAATCTCATAATAGTTATTTATGCATTAAGAGCGAAAAGTAATACATTTTTGCTTAAAAGCGAGAGTTGCCTTTACTATCAATTTAAATGTTTTAAATACTGTGCAAACTTTTCGATTGAGTTTTCCTAAAACAACGCTTATTTATTGGTTGCTATTGACGACGCGCGTATTTTTAGTTTTACAGCGCAGCGAGCGATAAAAACGCGACGGATGAAACTCATGTATCAAATTTTCGTTGCCAGTGTCCAGCAATAATGCCTAATTTAGTTACCGATTGTAGAAAAAAAATTAAACGATATGCATGTTTTTTTTGCATATATCTGCATAAGGAGACCCTAAGCAATACAAAATAAGTTTGACTAATAACTAACATAATATATTTGGATATTGACCAGACATGGCGGAATATTCAGTCACTTTAATATTCTTAATACAAATTGGAGTCTCTGTAGTATTTTATTTATTATTAATCTCAAATTTTCATGAATTATGAATAACATAATTTAAGAATGACCACTATCAATTTAATAACGTACTTATTATCAAGCAGTGAAATTCTCGTACTTTATAATGTAATAATGACCAGAATATTATTGTTTGAAGATGGATAGAGTAAAGTACAAGTACCATTCATTATCAAACTATGTTATTAATGAACATTATAATTTTACAATAATTAGAGTATAATTATCACCTACTAATTAGACCTGAATCGAAACTCCATTCACCAATAAAAATACATTTAAGTCATAGAAATATAGATTGATATACAACATTTCACACCTACATACTCAAAAACAAGCAATGCTAATTATGATAATTATTAAAGTACTTAATTGATATTCAGATTGCATTTAATTATTGATTTTGTAATCTTTATGTCTTACAAAGACAAAATAATTGAAGCATTGACCTTGTTTATTGCATATAAATATTTAGTGTTAAATTATGCGTTACATTCTGTTACGAAAGTACTATATAATGACACAAATATAATAACTCAAAATGAATAATCAGTTTTAGCAGCACAATATGGTAATTAATTCTTATTTTGAGGAAAACATACATACACACACACGCACACATATATATTGGTATATATACCAATATATATATATATATATATATATATATATATATATATATTGAGCTGCAGGTCAAACTGGCATCCGTTCCGTATTAGTACAGTTTGGCATCCATTGATATACATGGTGTATATCACGCGTATATTACAAATACAAAAAAGTACATCGTTGACATCCGGTATTGTTAGCGTTGAACGTGGCATCCGTACGATATATTCTATACATTTATAAACCAAGTAACATCCGTATATAGTTATGTGCGGCCGAAGCGGCTTCCACGACAGTGTTGCCAAATATCAGGATCACTTTAATTCGGCGCCTTAAAAACGAATCAATATCTGCAGGCCTCACTGTATAATAGATTTAGCGCAAATTATAGATCTACAGAGTTTTTCTATTGATTTTCACTATTTATCAATTGTGTTTCACTGCAAATGACTTTCTCGTCAAATTTCTGCGAAATGCTACCAATAGGGAAATATATCAGCAATAAATGATAATAAATTAAAGTAATTTATTCAAAAATTCATATTCATATATAGACACATATCTTGATTTTGGTTAAGTAATCTGGTAAAAAAATGTAACATAAAACATAAATTGAATCTCATTTCTTTAAAACTACTTTACTTTTTTGTTTGTAGTTATTGCAAACAAATATTTTTATTACCGGCCATGTTTTGTTATGAAATATGTTGCGGTGTTTTTCGATTAATTCCATAACTTCGTGTTTTTTTGGTGGAATATGTTTTTTAATATGTGTTTTGAAATGGTTTATTGTCAATTCTATTTGTTGTGTCGTCCATCCTACTAAGGTGCGCTTTTTACCTTTCTTGACTGTTGTTTTGTCGAGATTTAGATCATTTTTTTCATTATTTTCAATAATGTTCTCAACTGATTGGTCTAGCGCCAATGTATCATCGTCAGGGATATAAGTGTCATTCTGTTCGTCATCACTTTCTTCGTGCGCAATAATGTCTTCACCAATCTCAATATCATTTAAACACATGCCTTTGTACTTCTCGATTGAACCACTTTTAGCAATAAGCAAGAGTTTACTTACTTTAGCTGTTTGATATACATCGTCCGGCAGGCGATAAAATTCGGCGTGTGTCTTGGCAGTGTGTCCCATGAAAGTTGCTAGTTGCTCAAGATCATTCTTCTCCATTTTCAAATTTTGCATAATATTGATGTTTTCTTAATTTGGTTGATGTTAGCAATGATGCTTCATTAGTATCGCCCAGTGCAAGTTTTGCGTGTTTACGTAAAACTGCTGTGCCCGTTATTGGGTTTTGAGTTTTAGGCAATCCAAAAAGGTAGACATTATTTAAGAGATCAAAATTATTTCTTAAATTTAAAGAAAATTCAATTGCTTCCATAGTGTTCTTGTCAAATAGAACGGGAACACCTCGCCCTCTCTTTCCTCTTATTACCACGCGTTTAAGCGAGTTATATAAAATTATTTCAGACTGAGTTAAAGCTTTTTCAAATTCGGATAATGATGCAGTCTCGTGGTTTTTAAGAAATGCTGATAAGGTCATGCGTTGTAGTTCTCCCACTCTACGTTTGTTAAAAATTATAACACTGCATAATATTTCATCTAGTAGGTCACGATAAGCTTTAATATCACTCGAATTAACTAATAAGCGTGTTCTGGCTTCAAGCATCAGACGTTTGAGATATTTTTCAAATTTCTGCAAAGTAAGCATATTAATAGTATTTTTCACAGTATTTTGAGTATAATACAAGTGTGCAACATATGGGCTGTTTTTATTATGCACTTTGCAAAAACAAGTAATTCTTTATAAAAAGTTGTAGTCTGAGAAAATAATGCTAAACTAAGAAAATTACTTATAACATGTTCATATGATTTTTTTTTCAGAATCAGAATGACGTTTACTACTTGTATTTTTTTTTGCTGTATGCAGGGTGCTTAGAAAAAAATTTCTAAAATTCAGCAAATATTTGACAAACTTGATTTTTATTGTATCAGGCTTTATCTTAAATTTCTGTAACTGCCTAAAAAATTAATAAAAGAAGGCTAGTATAAATACTTACTATTAAGTTTTCGGCGAAGGGTACTAGCGTCGGTTTGTTAAACTTGTTGATAGCCAAATGTTGGCCGGCTTCACTGGATACCTCGTGTTTTTCTCTATGGCTTCTTATATATCTTCTACCAACTTCGCATATAATTCTGTCTTTCTTTGCCACCATCGAAACGTCATCAGCTCGCATCATACTCAAAAGGCCACTAACCCTTAGAGGATCAATGGGGCCAAAATGACCAACCATAATTGTTTGCCCTTCGGTTTGTGCATTAAAACGTTTTGTCGGGTCAAGATTAAAATAACACTTCTTTGCATGTCTGCGCAAACTTTTACGCGAGTAGCAGCCTCGGCAAAACTTACATGCTATGTAATTCATGTCATCCTGATTTTTCATTGTCACCGGCACGATATTGGAAATGCAAAAATCACCTTCCCGGCGCAGTTTATCAACCAGCTTAATACGTTTATTCGAGTTTTTGTCTAAACCCATAAATTCTGGCACTGCGAACTCATCGGCATGATTACGTTCTATGTCGGGAAAAGTTACCTACATCTTGGTCACAAAATAGGCAACGGTGTTTCCTTCTTGCCCGTTGACTTTTTCCGTTTGTCTGTTTTTTTGTAGCTACAATATTATTAGAAACCAGAGGTTCCATTAATGGTATTTCCGGAGAAAACCGTTCAATTTCTGAAAGGGACTTATCCAAATCACCAGATAATAAACTAGGAGGAGTAATGTCTGGCATTTCGAAATCACTACTCTCTTCACCGCTATCAGGGCAATACTCTGTCCCCGAATCCTTATCGCTCGCAAAAATTTCTAGAAATTTAAGTCAACCTTTCAGAATATTTAAAAAAAAATCGAGATTTAGAAGTAAAGTACTTGACCCGCATTTTTCAATTGCAGAAACCATAATGTTAAAACTAAGCTAGAGCGGCGCTCCCATATTACCAAAACTGAGCTCTAGAACACTTTATGCACCATGCATATACGTGATCAAAAGTCATCACATGTTAAGCAAAAATCAGTGAAAGTGATTTAGCTGTCGGTGTGGGATTTTGGCAATTTCTAACAAAGTTCTACTGTCTCAGCGATATATCTGTAAATATGCCTCCCTTAATTTCTTTCTAGTAACTTTCAACAAAAAAATCTCTTAAAAGTTCCATTATTTTAAATGATACGAGAAATACATATTTTTCACAAAGCTAAGTTTACACAATACTAGTATCAAGTTTTATTTTTTAAGTGGGAACATATTTTTTTAATAATTATTTAAAAACACTGGATTAGTTCTTATTTTGACTCTTTTTAAGGATCCATACATATCGATATGAATGATAAAAAAATCGCTAAAAATAAGAAAATATTGATAAATATCAAAAACAATTTTTATTTCAATATTTTTGGGTGACCATGACAAACATAATGTAACAATCTCAATGTCAGACAATTAAATGTACAGCAAAATTAGTAAGTCAAAAAAAGGAGATAATTTGGCCAGAGGTCTGATTCGTGTCAAATATTTTACGTGCAAAACCATACTATCAGGAATTGAAAAAACTACGCATAATTTTGAGTTTGAGTTAATATAATATTGAAGAAAAATGCCGATCGTGCACGTACAAAACAATCAAAACATTTCAATTTTCTCAGATGTTTACATTTTTGACTTACTTAGTCTTGTACTCATAGTGCGATATATTTGTTTTGTTATTTGTTTTTTATGAAAAGAGTGTATACATTTTTGAAATATTTTCAAGGGACGATATTTTTTCAGGTATTTTTTGTCCTTAAAATTCTAGGCGGTTTGTCAATTATTAGAAACATATCAATAAAAAACAAGTTTTTAAAAGGATTGTAGAATTGTTGATTAAATGAATCGGAAAACGTGGACTTGCATATAGCCCTCATTCTAATGAATCAGCTTACTATTAGAATTTAAATTATGTTTGCGATATATGACGCATGTTTCATTTAAATACTTATTGTCAAATAGAAAACTTTACAGAAATTTGATTTATAAGGGCAGTGATTTTTTTTAAATTACAGTGAAAATGTATGAGACTAAATAAATTTCACATATGGTTAAATGTAAATGGAAAAATGGTAATGGTAAATGGAAAAACTATTTATTTTAAATAGGGAATAAGGATCTCATTGTCAAATACTGGAACAAAAATTAAAAAGTGGAAATTAAATCATAGTAATATTGAAAAATTATCCGCGGGCCGCATAAATTAATTACGCGAGCCGCATGTATGTTAGATATGCCTGGGCTATTGGATACCTCTCGTTTGGTTTTCCATTTCACTTGTCAAACAGTAACACTCGGCAGTTTATTTTCATTGAAATGATACAATGTTGCCAGTTGCCAAAAATCGGATGCCACCCTTCGCGCGTAATATATACACTGGTAATATACACTACCGACAGTAACACCGCGTTACAGAATTGCTGCGAACTATTGTGTATAGAAATATCCATGTAACGGCAAAAATGACTTCCGGCTATTTTTAATTTTTTTCGGTAGACGGCACCTCATAACACACCACGGATTTTTTTTTTAGTGGGTTCAAGGTGGCATCCGTATATTGGATGCCACTTTGCGCTGGATGCCACTTTTACCGCGAATTTTACATGGGGGGATGCCACCTTTAGCCGTATCTATATATATATATATATATATATATATATATATATATATATATATATATATATATATATATACTAGGGTGGTTCATAATACTTTTTTTGCAAAAATTGAAATTGACGCCCTATAAACTAGTTCCAATTCATACAAAAACCATTTCCTAATTTTTTCAGATTTAAGTTTAAACCGTTTAACATTTTTTTGGACCAAATTTTATTCAAAACTTATGACAAATCGATCAATTAATATTTAAAAAAATATATAAATTTCACTCTTTCTACTACAGAACAGAATCCAAAAATTAGGGAAGGGTGGAGCAAACATTATATTAATGTTATCAACCATTTATATTTAATTATTTGTTATTTGTTATTTTAAGGACTTACTGGTATATTATAGTATTTTTGCATTTATTTATCCGGACAAGTTTCGGCTTAATATGCAACCATCATGAGGGGTTCTATCAGGGATACAACCCAAAAAATCAAATGCCAAAAATATGAGTTAATTTAAGTAAAGTAAGTACAAATTGCAATATATTTATAAGTTTCGATTTATGTTATATCAAAAATTATAATGTAACACAACACAAAAAAAATAATTAAATTAAATGAAATATGACAAATTTCGTTGACACTATCAACGAAAACTTGTCGTTTATAGATGGATTTCATTGGTCGCGTTTTTATTAAGCTTAAAGCTTAAAATACTCGCCTAGTCAATAACAACCAATAAATAAGCATTCTTTTAGAAAAACGCAATCGAAAAGTTTTGCACATTATTTATAATAATTAGACAAGATAATTTCTTGATTAATTCTTCTTTAATTTCTTAAAATAATTTCTTGATAAAAAGCAAAGTAAGAAGTGATCATGCTAAAACTCAATATACTCACCTAAAAAAAATATAAGCAGCGGATTATACAAGAATAACGAAATGCAAATGAGCATTATATACATTCATCCTCCAACTACTCAAAAGCAGTCTGGGAGTTAATAAAATTCAAAACGCATAATAATACCAATGGAAAGGAGAACATTGAAATAACCCCAAATGAATTCAATAAGTATTTTTCAACAATTGCAGAAACGCAAATTGATTTAATACCGGACTATCAGCATGATATGATACATAGTATGATAGGCTCTTCTGTGGAAAATATTCCACAGTATTTACATGTTTTCGTGTTTACATGTCCAGTGTTAAAGTACGAGACACTATATTTAAACTTAAAAACAAAAACAGTAAAAACATGTACGACTTTAAAATTGACTTAATTAAAGTCATCATTGATTTAATAATCAGTCCTATCACCTACCTTATAAGCAGGTCAATAAGAACAGGAATCTTTCCAGATAACTTAAAAGAGGCCAAGTGTATTGCAATACATAAAAAAGGAAACAAGAAAGATAACTACTGCCCAATTTGCATACTTTCCATACTCTCAAAAATATTTGAATCAATCCTATCTGAACAAATAACAGTTTTCTTAGAATCAAACCATATATTGACAGACACACAGTATGGTTTTAGGCAGGGCAGATCAACAACAACAGCGATAAATGCCGTTGTAAATTTTGTAATCGATGCTTTCGAAAATGGTGAAATTGTGACCACTCACCTACTAGACTTAAGTAAAGCATTTGACTGCGTTACACACTCAATTCTTTTGAGAAAATTGTATTTTTACAATTTTAGTCCAGAGAGCTGTAAATTATTAATGTCATATATGACAAATAGAAGGCAGAAGGTCGTCGTAAATAATTGTGCATTAGAGGAACTTAAAATAGTACATGGGGTACCTCAAGGGTCGAGTTTGGGTCCACTACTCTTCCTTATATACATCAACGATATATCAATGCAGGGTCCAAACTTGTTAACAGTTTTGTATGTAGATGATACATCTATCTCTGTAAAAGGTGAGAGCACGTATATCAGAGTACAGTCACAATTAGCAATGAAACTGGTTCGAGTGTAATAAACTAAAACTAAATACTGATAAGACAGTTGAACTAACATTTTCGCTAAAACAAAATTTGCCTAAACAAAATATGTCTACCCAATTTTTGGGTGTCATTCTAGATTCACATGGGAAGCACATGGGGCCAAATTAGAACAGGCCTAACAAAATATGTGTATCTTTTATAAAATCTAACACGAGCATACATTCCAAAATTTCAATTAAGGTTTGTTACGCTTTTATGCAATCACGTATGAAATATGGTTTCATTTTATGGGGACACTCGGCTATAATGAGCGATATATTTAGATTACAAAGACGAGCTAGTCGGACAGTGGCAGGTCTTGAATACAGAGCTGACTGTAGAGAAAAATTTAAAAGCCTAAAAATTCTCACAGCACCATGTTTGTATATTTTAGAATGTCGTTTGTTCATTAAACACAACAGATACACTTGTAATAAAGAGTATCATTCGTATGAAACTCGCGCAAAAAATGATATTCGTACTGAAAAATTTCGCTTATCAAAGGCAAAAACAGGCACTAGATACTACAGTATCAAATTTTTTAATGTATTGTCACGTAATATCCAGCAATTACCTATTAGTAAGTTTAAATTCTGGTGTAAGAACTATCTAACTAAATCAGCTTTTTATTCATTTGATGAATATTTTATGAACGGCGCTGCTTTGTAAATTTTAGTTTCTAGGTGTAACTGTTTATAATGTATTATATCACTGTCGTTGTGTATTATCATTTACTCTCTAGGGCTCGTATTTTATATTTTATATTTCTTACAATTTTTAAGATGATTATTTTATATATGTGCAGTGGATTTGATACTTTTACTTTTATGTACTGGTTTTAAATTTGTATTCAATCCAAAATATGTATGACCTGTGTAAAACTTATTGTTAATATCACCAATAAAGATATTATTATATTATTATTATTATTGGCTGAGGTAGTTGCAGACATAACTATTATCAAAATGCATTGTAGATATAAAGCATCAAATGTGACAGATAATAATAAGAGTTCTGTTGAATATACACTTCAAGTTGCATCCAAAATATTGGACCATAAAGAAAATGTTCACATAAATATTGGCTCTGCTTCTAGTACATCTAAGACCTGTCCTAGAGTTTCATTTACACATTGTGACAAAGTTATTGTTAAAATTTATAACTATAACTATGTAGACTATTAATATATAATTACCTTATACTAACAATTGATGTATAACTACAGAGCGGTCAAGAAAGTGGTCTCCACTTTTCCATTTAGTCCCAATAGATGGAACACTTGACATAAAATATTTGTGATATATCACAACATCACAAAACAGTATCAATGTATATTCAATATTAGATTCAATCTGGTTATATGATTTTCTTGTATCCTAGAAAACAATTTAGCAATGTTGTAAGACGTATTTATTTTGCATTTTGAACAGTGCCATATATTAGTATTTATCGTAAAAGTGAGCACCATATTCTTGAACGCTCTGTATCAGTCTGAAAATATTTATTCCGCACGATTTAACAATTAAATTTATACCTGTCTACTAGTTATACAAAGGTATAAATATATACATTAAATAGTGATTTGTTGATACAAAAACGTAAGTCCAATATATTTTCGCAGTTTAGTGTTCATCTTTCTTGACAGAAAAGGGTTACCTGAAACTTTTGCGGAAGTTATAGTTTATTTAGGATCACCTCGGTGTGCCGCATCTACCATTACTGCATGCGTATTTCCCAATAAATCACCCTGTATAATATATAAATATGAATAGTTAAAATAAATTTTAGTCAATACATGTGATTCTAAATACATTTTCTATTGACAAGATATACGTTTTCTTTAAGTTTTCTCTACAATTCCTTATAATTTGTTGTTGAAGACAACAACTTTAACTACAGTACAAAAATACTAAGCTGCAAAGACCAATGTTATTTTGCAGTCTAGAGTTCATCCTTCATGACAGAAAAAGGTTACCTGAAGCTTTAGCGGACGTTCGTAAATTGTTTAGCGGACAAATTGATTACTTCAACGACCTGCGGTTTCATTTGAGACAATCATATTTTTAGATACAGACACAGTAATAATTCATATTTACATAATTAATCAATGTTAATTTTGCTATGTCTGGTAGTCACTGAGACACACTGTACGTAAGTACATGCAGATTGTTCCATATCCGAAAGAATACTTTCAGACTCGATCATCGTTATATTTTCTTGTTTTCCTCAACATTTACACCACAAAAAGGTAAATTATAAACACTGCAATATTTTTGAGAGACAAATTGCCTAGTTAATTAGGTTCGGTAGATTGCCTAGTAATATTAATTAAAACATAATTAACTCCTAGCATTTATCAGAAAATAGGTACTTCATCTTACTAAATACTATATCTTCCTTAATAATGGACAGTCTTAGATAAAAGAGTTTATGAGGTATGAGATAATAGCTATAAACATAGTTTTGCTGATGATAAACCTATTTTAAATTGAATGCCTGAATATTCCATATTTAAATGACTAGTGCAATGACAACCTTAGATTCTAGCTTAGTCATACTGAACATAACCCAAACCCATTTATAATTAAACTTGGAGTGGGAACATTCCGTCACAAAATGACATATTTAAGAAACAACCAATTTAAAAAAATCAAATAATCTTTATTGATACAAAAAAATTATATACAAAATATATGTACATTAGGCGGTTGCTGAGCATTAAATATACAATTAGGTGTATTCGTTCCCATTCGATTATCTCTCGAAAGTGATTTACCAGTGATGACCATAGCTATGGTGTCCATGACCAACTCCATAAAGACCATCAGCGTGGATTGAGCCAGATGGGCCAACGATGGTGGCTGGGACTGTGTGAGGTCCTGCTACTACAACACCATGAGCACCATGATGGGCACCATGACCGTAACCGCCCCAGTGAGCGCCAGCCCATCCATGCCCATGGGATACAACAGCATGTCCAGCGGATGGTCCTACAATGGTAGCGTGTCCGGCAGATGGTCCAACAACGGAAGCGTGTCCAGCGTGAGGTCCAGCCACGACAGCATGACCACCATGAGGTCCAATTACTGAAGCGTGTCCACCATGAGGTCCAGCTACAACTGCGTGCCCAGCGGCAACATCTCCATGCCAGTGACCATCATCGTGGTGGTCCCAGTGGCCATCATCCCAATGACCATGGTGACCGTGGTCGCCCCAACGGGCCTCGTTCCATTGTCCATCTTCGCCATGGTGACTCCAACTAGCACTGGCAGCAGCAGCCAATGCGAAGAAGAGAGCAATAGTCTAAAACATGTACAAAAAAGTAATAATATGAGACTCTGCACCCAAACCGAAATTTGAGAATGTGGATTTGCGAGAACAGTGCTGAATTTTATAACACTTCAAGAATCGTGAAGTGGTTATATGATAACAAAATATTAACTGCAAATTTGTTATAGGTGATGCTAGGACTAGAGGATAATACATGAATAATATTATAACAATATCCTAAACCAACGGTAACTAACTAATTTCCAACACTTAACTAGTCATTTTCTAGTGATTCGAAATGAAAGCGAAGTGTTTTATAATGATGAATTATCACAAAGGAAATGCTAATTAATTTTTAACAATTCAAGAATTTATGTCTCATTTCACAAGAATAAATTTTTGTCACCTTATAAGAGACGACTAAATACAAAGTGCCTTGAGATAATAACATTGCTAGGATAACTTAGTACAGCAAATAGTTCATCTCCAATTTATGAAGCTAGTGACTTCAGCAGATAATGAGTACAAAAAAACATGCTAAGAGAAACTATTATTATTAACGGAGTAGATAATAAAGAAAATATTATTTGGCATTTTAGTGTTAAATTTATTGCAGGTGACAATATTATTTGCTTTCAAGGAAGGTTTGAAATTCGATACTTATTATATATTTATAACATACCTACTTCATTTGTATTGTCAAATACCTTGTAATTAAAAAATTATTTGTGATTTGTATAATATTATTAATTACGTCGATTGATATCATCGATTTATAAACAATTTCCCCCAACAATATAAAAGTATTTAATTATTGAGGTTTATAAATATTTATCAAGTAATTAATTTTGTTTATAATTATAGTGCGTATAACTTACCAAAGTATTCATGTTTGCTGTATATTAGGTGATAAAACACTATGCTTGGATTGCCGAAACGCAAAGTATATATACGAAATATTTGTCCTTGTGAATTATAACGTGCGCAATTGTGAAATTGCAGAATTTTGTCAATAGAACTACCGGCAGTGAATTTATAATTAGATCATTTAATTTCAGCAAAAAAATCTACACTTTTTTTGGTTACACTTAAGGACAATGATATAAACAAAACTCTCGCTAATGTACATTGAAATCATAGAATTATTACAATTCAAAATAGTAACTAAGGTAATCCATTATTGAACAAGCTTATACATATTACCTTATCTACGCTAACCTAATAAACAACCTAATATTATTAAATTTGTATTGCCACACTTATTATAAAATCAAAATTGAATTCAATACGTTCATACGTACTACATAAATAATGAAATATATTAATTATTTATTAATTGATTATGAGTAATAATATATATTTTTCTTGATGTGCTCATTATTTATGAAGAAAACCTTAGCCAAAAAATATTATATTTCCCAGTATCAAAAAGAAACATAATGTGTAACTAATGTACATAATAAAAAAACGTAAGTGCATTGTTACACAAAAAACTATTTATCTACAGATATAATTTATAACGGTGATTCTCCCGAAATAATCATTTTGCTTGTAACCAATTTTATTTAAATAAACTGTACTGAGAGTATAATTTCAAAATATATTATTTGTAAGTATTGTGAGATTTTTCTAGATAATATGTTAAAAAAGGCCCGTTGTATATATTTTTTTTAAATTTTTGATTAAGAAAAATTATTCCACTGGACTGTAACCATCAAGTCTATCATACTTTAACAAGAAAAAAAGATATTAAAACGTTTGAAATATTGACACGATTATACATTTTTATACACTATTAGATAAGTATTTCTATATTTATAAAAAAAATGGAAAATACAGAACAGGAAAATTTTTATTTGGCCAATGAACACTGCCGAAATTGAAAGGGTATTGTTACCATGTATTAAAATTTAAAAAAAATTGTAACCGTGTTTGTTCGTCATTTCTCTGGACCGATGTAAGTGAGCCAATATTCGTGCATTAAGTGGCGTTAGCTGATCATGCTTTCCAGAGAAGTTGGGTTTCGAGGTGTATTTTATTAAATTGATTGAATGATTATATATCAGTTGTTTTTATTTGTTGCAATACTTGTGTGTACCAAGAGAAGTGTCATATGCTAACGAATCGTTCCTCTGGTAAGTGCTAACTATATCATATCAAACGAAATCACTTATGTTATTCTTGTTCATGTAAAACTAGTAGGTATAGTGTTTTTACATGAAATTGAAAATCTACCTACGAAGAGTGTTTATTGCGCTCCATTGTGCAAACGGAAATTTATGACGGGCAATGGGAAGAGAACAGAGTCCGGAGCCGGCATCATAAAATACAGATTCAGTGCCCCGTAGAAAATCAACATTAGTGATTCATTATCATTAAATTGTACTTTTCATTATATTTTTAAGTGTACATATAATTAATTGTGTTTTACAAATGTAGTTATAATTTCATAGAAAATTTATATACAGTATGATTCGTGAAACAAATAACTTAAGTTACCCATAACATTATTGACTTGCTCATTGCATTAAAAAAATAATGACGTTAACATCAATTAATATTTTCATGAATCGTAAAGTACAATCAAATATTATTTCGCACAACTAGATTCATCGCTATCACTTTCACTTTGAACATTAATAATTAGATTTGGTACACTAAGCGTCCAATACTCGTTTTCAATTTTAATCACATGATCGATGCAGTTTTTCCAAATGGTACTTGAAATGTTGTTGCATTCTCGCTGAACAAGTTGAATTGTTTCTTCACTCATTTTGGGTTGTGCATTATATTTCCGCAAATTTTTCTTTAAAGTTGACCATATCAGCTCAATTGGATTGAAGATACAGTAATAAGGTGGAAGGCGCAACACTTGGTGACCAAATTCTTCTGCCATCTTATCAACCACATACGTTTTTTTGAAATTTTGTTTTTTTATAAGTTCTAATAATGTTTTTTTTCTATGCACTTAGGGGAATAACAATACCATTTTGAATGCAAAAATCCGTAATACCGCCTTTCTTTGAAGCGGTGGTTGGGATTTTATTAATTTGCTTTGAGTGGTAAGTTGCATTATCCATTACGATTATTGAGGTATTGGGTATGTTGGGCAATAATTTATTGCGAAACCATTTTCAAATAGTTCGGCGTTCATATCCTGATGATAGTCTAACGAGCTTGATGTAATATTTTTGGCTGATATGAGCAAACTTTTGATACAAAACCTGCGTCCTGCATGAAAAATACCTTTATTTTTCTCTATTGCACGGTGCTTTAAGGTGACACTTATTTGTATTATCGACCCATCCCTTGGAAACGACGTCGTGAGTATCGAACCATGTTTTATCCAAATAAATTATCGATCTCCCTCCATTTCTATATTCGTTAATTTTAGATAAATATTCTAATCGCTCTTTTTGCAATTTCGGCGATTCCATGATGTCAATTCGTTTGTCTAAAGTTTTATACTTAAAACCCTGACTAAGTAGGTATTTATACAAAGTAGTTTCCTTATATGGAAAAACATTTCCAAGAGTTTCCAAAATAAATTGGACCGTGGGAACGTTACCTGAGTTATAAGAATTGTAAATTATATTTTTGATCCTCTTGGCGATGGCATCGTCTATTTCGGTAAATTTGGAACTTATTCTACTTTTCCTTTCTAGCGGTCCTTTCGTAATTATTCTCCAAACCGTTGAATATGATATTCCTGTCAGAATGGAAATTCCTTGCAGTGGAGATGCATGATTCTCGCTTATAAGGGTGTTATAAATATTTACAACTATCCTTTTAGTATCAGTTAAAAGAAAAGCATGCTTTATTAATCCCTGATTTTCATTTTCGATAGTTGATGTGTCCATTTGATGATAGTTGTTTTGAAATTTATCAAAATCAATTTGAGAACAGCATCCCTCTGTAGACCGTCGAAGGGATTCTTCAACAAAACTTTCGGAATGGCTTTTTTCCTCACATAATTGAAATAGATCGTCGAACTGAGTGTCATTATAAATTGATGAAATCATTGTTGCAGTTTCACTTAACGACGTTTCCATCTTAATAAACTCTACCTTTTCACAAGTTTATAAATGATAATATGCACACGTATGTAAAATGAGTACTGTTGCAATGTAAAGGTAATACCGACTGAAAGACATATGTAGACTATTTGAGAATAAACTATTTGAGGCAGCCTTAACTGATTGTCTACCTGGACGGCATATTCGCCCAGCAATTAAGGTACAATGAATTGCATGGGCGAATGTATAATCCTTTTAAAACCGTTTCCTAGGTGACGGCTCTTAATTATCTACTGGCGTCTGTAGTCTTGTAATTATATCGAATTGTAAAATTGTGAAAAGAATTACGTCCGCTGACTCATAAAAAACGATGTAGATGGTTGTAAGATTATTGAATCCAATTTAATTAATAAATCATTTTTATATTATGATCATAGTGATATAATTGTGTATATATCGAAGAGAAAACAATTAAGTAGCATCTGCGTCGAAAGTAAATTATTTGGTTACGTTTCTGGATGCTCGCCTCTTCGCAGCACGCCATACAATGGAGAACCCTTGACCGTAATAAACCCTCATTGCAGGTATATTTTTAATTTCAAGTGAAAACACTATACCTATACCTGTCACGCCCATCTGATACCTATTTTTTGAGAAATTTTCCCATAGATGGCGGCATACTTTTCATAAACAAATGTCAATTTGACTAATACGGTAACAGATATATTATACCTACTCTCTAATTAAAAAGTGTATTACGTGCAATCGATGCAATCAATATAATAAGTTTTGTAGTTGGAAAAACGACCAAAATAGTCAAAAAACATTATAGAAAATACTGTACTAGCCTATTTTCCGCCCTTGATGTACAATATACTATACACTGTGTATCAGCTAAATGGAATAAATTCGATAATAAATAAATGGGGGCGTGTTCGAAAAAACGCTCGCACACGTCGATTGTTATTTTTAGTTGCACATTTTTTTCAACAAAAACTTTTTATACAGGGTGTGTCATGTGACCGTGGCGAATACCAACTTTCTTATTTTAAATGCAACACCTGGTATATTATTCAATTTTTGGATTCTTCAGAAAATTCTAGACATATTTCATGTACAATGTCCTATTGTATACAAAACTAAACCCCTCAACTTAGCTGACTTAAGAAGACGAATAATGCTTGCGATTAGATCGGTCACGCCTGAGATGTTGAGTAACGCTAGAAGAAATTTCTATTTAAGATTAGGATGTTGCCAAGACGTTCACGGCGAGCATTTTGAACATTTCCTCCATTGAAATTTATTGTTTTTTTTTTGTTTTTTTACATTATCAAGAAATAAACAGTATTACTTATTAGTTTTTGAGTGTGTTGTAACGAATTTCTGTAATCAAATAATTTTCTTTTTTTAATGTTAATTTTTGCAATAAATCTGAAAACACTTAATATTTCCGAAACAGGTGAAGATAGGTATAGGACATTGTACATGAAATATGTCTAGAATTTTCTGAAGAATCAAAAAATTGAATAATATAATAGGTGTTGCATTTAAAATAAGAAAGTTGGTATTCGCCACGGTCACATGACACACCCTGTATAAAAAGTTTTTGTTGAAAAAAATGCGCAACTAAAAATAACAATCGACGTGTCCGAGCGTTTTTTCGAACACGCCCCCATTTATTTATTATTGAATTTATTCCATTTGGCTGATACACCCTGTATAGCAAAAGCTCTGTGTCATTTCCTTGCACACAGCATCATTTCTCTGACACTACTATTTCTTTAGAGTTCGATAAAACTTTTATAATTGAAAAATCAGTTTGATACGTACACAAGTGTATTATATCAATTTAAAAACTAAAGTCAGCCTGAGTTTTATAAGCAAAAATACAAATTTGGTTTACAAATTTTTCCCTACAAAATGATCTTTTCTGGAGAATTAACATTAAACTTCGACAACAAAACGGAAACAAAACTCTACATTTACGTACACAAGTCTAACATCATTCTCATCACATTATCTTCATATAATACTTCTAAATCTAATTTTTGTTTAGACTTCTTTAAATTGTATTTTTTGGAAACGAAGCCGTTGAGACTTCATATTTGTATAAAAAAAATTATATTAGAATTCATCAAGGAAGAATCCCTTTAAATTTGTCTACATCCTTAAGCAACACTCGATATAGAATAACTAGTTAAAGTATCAAATATCAATAACATTTTATCATTTAACTGCTGTATATCGTTATTTAAAAAAAATAACTAGTTACTCCCTCTCCCTCCGTTCCTAAATAAGTGTCCGATTTAGGAATTTTATTTGTTCTAAAATAAGTGTTAAATTTCATACAAAAATATGTAAAGGGATATATAACGTGTACTTTCACAACTAAGCTATAGCATACAATGGAAAACATTTAAAAAACCAACATTTATGAGCAACATCTAACAAATTAGTGACTACAAAAGTTCAAGTTACCAACTTGCTTTACCAACCAAAATTTGTTTAAACTGCATTGCTTAACAATATGGAACGATTTGAACAAAGATTGAAGAATAACTCTTTGCCGCTGGCCGCTATTCATATTTGATTTTTTCAATTTTAGGGTAGTTTTTGCCATAACCACCGTAATAATTAACCTTAAATAAATTGTCAGCGGGTAAAAAAAAACTAAACTAACAATTGTTACAAAATTTCACCTGTTCACTTCAACAACTGTTATGATAAATTTCAAACTTCAGACGACTACTAGATTACCTTTTTCCATGCTTAATTTAAATAAATAACTTCTGATACATTTAATTTTTATAATTCAATAGTCCATTAAAAAAGCTAAGATCATACAGTTATTTTGGAACGCAGGGAGTATTACGCTTTATCGGTAATATATGTTTAACGTGTGTATAACTTAGTATCACAATCCTAATAAACTAGATAATCATGTGTTATGTGTATCAAAACACGTTGGCAGTAACGTTTACGTTACTTGACAGCATTACATTCGAATTTCAGATGTATGTACAGTCATGCTCACATAAATCTGGTACAAAAAAATTGACATTGCCATATAAAATTGCTATTGTTACCTAATTTCTTGTACTAGATTTATGTGAGCATGACGGTATATCATCAATACATCCGACATACGAATGTGACGCTATCAAGTAACGTATACATTACTGCTAACCTTTTTTTAAACGCAATTTACCTGATTATCTGAGCACCCAATTCGTAACAAATATTTAAAACCTAATCTAATCTTACCTTATGCAACATAACTTAATTATGTTTATCATTAACACTGGCAGCAAGAAAATGCCGTCTCTAAATTACCAACATATTCATGAAAACAACATATTTAAAAAAATCAAATAATCTTTATTGATATCATAAAAAATAATACATTCTATATACAAAATATATGTACATTGTGCAGTTGCTGAGCAATAAATATACAATGAGGTTTATTTGTTCTCCTGTGATTATCTCTGCATGAAGATTTACCAATGATGACCATATCCATGGTGACCATGACTAATTCCATAAAGACCATCAGCGTGGATTGAGCCAGCTGGACCAACAATGGTGGCTGGGACTGTGTGTGGTCCAGCTACTACAACACCATGAGCACCATGATGGGCACCATGACCGTAACCGCCCCAGTGAGCTCCAGCCCATCCATGACCATGGGATACAACAGCATGTCCAGCGGATGGTCCTACAATGGTGGCGTGTCCGGCGGATGGTCCAACAACGGAAGCGTGTCCAGCGTGAGGTCCAGCTACGACAGCATGACCACCATGAGGTCCAATAACTGAAGCGTGTCCACCATGAGGTCCAGCTACAACGGCGTGCCCAGCGGCTACATCTCCATGCCAGTGACCATCATCGTGGTGGTCCCAGTGGCCATCATCCCAGTGTCCGTGGTGACCATGATCTCCATAACGAGCCTCGTCCCATTGACCATCTTCACCATGGTGAGCCCAACCAGCGCTGGCAACAGCAGCCAAGCCGAAGAAGAGAGCAATGGTCTAGAAATAATACAAAAATATTATATTTCGACGACTTGTCTGAGAAAATAATATGCTTTCCTTTGAAAACTATCACATAAATATAACAAATACGGGACAATTTTATAACTACTTCAGGAGTCATATACTAATTTAATTCAAATATATGATTACAAAATCTTAAGTGCAAAATGGTCGAAGAGCATACTGGGATTAGAAAATAATAGATTATTAATGTGATTAAAATAAAATATATTCATTTTATAATAACTATTAGCGATGTATAAACACTGTAGTGAAAATAAAATATTATATACTCCCATTTAATTGTTTTGATTTATAATAATTTATTTATATAACTTATTAACTTTAGTAAATTTTATATAACATTGTCCTGTATTACTTACCAAAGTGTTCATGTTTCTTGTATATTGTTCATTAACAGTATGCTTTGATTACCGAAACGCCAAGTATATATACGAAATATTTGTCCTTGTATGTAAATTAAAGTGGGCGCAAGTGTGAAAATGTAGAATTTTGTCAATACAACTACCGGCAGTCAATTTACAATTAAATCGTTTGGTTGCAACAAAAAACTTACACTTTTTTGTTATACTTACGGACAATGATATGAAGACATTAAAATCATGTAATTATTAAATATATTACAAAATTCCACACAATTAAATCCGTATAACAAATTATTGTAGATTTGTACACTATTATGAGCAGAATATATTTATAGTTGAAGATAAGTATGTCTATCGTATTAAAATAATAAGGTTGGGTCATAGATGGTAAGTATTCAGTGAAATAGTCTGCATAAACAAAATAAAAAATATAACATATCTTAAAAATTATCCTAAAAATCATAATCAAGAGGCTAAGACGCACTGTACTCCACTGTGACTTTCTGGTATCATGTTCCATAATAGTTATGGAGTAATAATGTTTGAATAAGTATTAAACACATTGTAAGACTACCTGACTCTAGACTCTTTAAAAATTGCATGGCTAACTAGATTTCTCTAAACTAGTTTAGCTAAAAAATATATTTTTTGTTATTTGGTTCGGTGCCTATGGATCTGTTATTATTGACTTTAGAAAAAATGTGCAAAGGAAAAAGTTGTACGTAATTATATGCTTAATAATACAGTCTAACCAATTATTTTATTTAAGCTATAATTTTTGAGTTATGACACAAACTTGTGTTTTTTCAAATGGAAACCATAGTCGGCCATGACTTTATAAGAGGCCTCTCTTCAACGATTCTAATGATATAACATATTACAAAGGTATTTTTATAAATAATTAAATTATGGGAATATTTTTCTTTTCCGTTTCGAACTATTCGAAGTAGTACGCTATAGAAACAATTGATAGATACAAATGACAATTATAGAGGTGGCCGATCTCCCGATCTCTCTGTTTTAGATTTTTATTTATGGGGAATGGTAAAAGATAGAGTGTATCAAACATCGTACGTCACAGTAGATGACCTTAGAGAAGCTGTACTTACAAGTTACAAGTTTTTGCTAATATTGATAGACGCTCCGTTAGAAAAGCTACAAATTCTGTTATAAAAAGGTGTGCATTAATCATAATGGTGAACCTTTTGAACATATTTAGTCTTAAATACTTTCCTAACTTTAATTACGTAGTTTTGGTACTACTTTAGTTAAGTTCTAATATGCTTGTATTGTTTCTCAATTTATAGTCAGTCATTCCCTGTTTAGTAGTTTTGTACTTATGTAATTTTGTTTTATCACAAATAATTTTTATATAAAATTGTAACTCGAACGATATATATATATATATATATATATATATATATATATATATATATATATATATATATATATATATATATATATATATATAGTACTGGTAAGTACTCCAATAAAAAAGGATGAAAACAATAAAAAAACATAATAATAACTGGTATCCAAAATGGATGAAACTATAACAAAAATAAATATTTTTAATATCGTTTTGCACTTGAAGCAAGAACGGTTGAAACTTGGATCACGATTCATGTTCATTAATACTATTAACTAAAGCATATGTTTAAAATTATTTAATTGAATGCCTTCCGAAAAATAACTAAATTTGAATTTTCTATTATTCACGAAGTTATTTGACCCGGCTACACCTGGTCGGCGTATTATATATATATATATATATATATATATATATATATATATACAGGGTCCGTCATTTCACTTCCCATCTTCTATAGCTCAGTTACTAATTGAGTTAGGATTTTGATATTTTGCAGGCTTTACTTGCATTCTGTGGCGTCTTTTAGGAACATATTTTTGATTATACAGGGTGTCCCAAAAAAGTGTGACGTTATGATGATATGTATTTTTAAATTGCATGGTATATTTTTTGTTGTCTATTTGGGTGCCCTTTATGGATGCCTACATACCGATGAAATTTTATTAAAATCGGTTCAGTGATTTTAGCACAAAAAAATAAAAACTGAAAAAAAACAGTTTTGCACCATTGGTTAAGAAAATTAATAAGAGATAAAAGTATGCCTTGTTAATAAAACCATACAAGGTACTCATTAAATAAGGTCTGATAGTTGCGTTAACCAAGTTTTATTGATATGCATTATACAGAGTGTCCAAAATTTAGTGTCAAACTTTTCAAATTTTAAAGTACTTTATTTTTCTTATTTTAAATTGGAGCCCCTGTATATGTTTATGTCATTCCATGTAGAATTAAAAGACAAACATTTTTCCTAATTACAACTCTGTCGCAATTCCTAGCACACTGAAAGTTATGGGCAGAAAACTCGAATTATCAACTATTCCAATAGCCATTTTAATGAATAAAACTCGAAGGTGACTTTAAAATACCATTTATTGTCATAACATATTTTGTAGTTACAATTAATATCTCGAAAGTATTAAAGGTTTCACAGATCTTCGTCTAAGCCTATTACACATCGTAAAAGTATTAAGTTTTGTATAAAAAATAGTTTTAGTAATAAAATTTCATAAAAACATAACATAACTGTGCATTTCTAAAATTAATTAATTGCTAGAACTTATGTTCTATATGTCTTCCGCCCTCTTGAAGGCACAAACGAAGCCGAGTATGAAATGACATTGCCACTCTTCGTAACAGGTTGAATTTAATATTTTGAAATGCGAATATAAAAGTCATATCCACATTTGTCAATATAGGTCATAATATTTGTCATATTCTGAAAATCATAATTTCCATGACAAAAAGTAATTTTGGTATCTTGGGTATAAAGACCTTAGCTAAAAAAGTTTTAAACTTTTATATTACTACAGTCAACAATGACTCTTATCACTTTGTTAAAGTTTAATAAATTGTTTTTCAAACCCACCTTCGATTTTGATTAATTAAAATGGCCATTGGAATTGTTGATAAAACGAGTTTTCGGCAAATATCTTTAAATGTGTTAGGAATTGAGATAGGGTTGAGATTAGGAAAAATGTTTGTCTTTTAATTCCGCATGGAATTACATAAAAATATACTGGGGTTAAAATTTAAAATAAGAAAAATAAAGTGCTTTAAAGTTTGAAAAGTTTGACACTAAATTTTGGACACTCTGTATAATGCATATCAATAAAACTTGGTTAACGCACCTGTCAGACCTTATTTAATGAGTATCTTGTATGGTTTTATTAACGAGGCACTAATTTTATCCCTTATTAATTTTCTTAACCAATGGTGCAAAACTGATTTCTTTCAGTTTTTATTTTTTTGTGCTAGTGTCACTAAACTGATTTCAATCAAATTTTAAGGGTATGTAGGCATCTATAAGAGGCACCCAAATAAGTAACAAAAAATATACCATGCAATCTAAAAATATACATCATGATGACGTCACACTTTTTTGGGACACCCTGTATAATAAAAAATATTTTCCTGAAATACACCCTAGAAAGCAACTGAAGTCTGCAAAATATCAATATCATAACTCAATAGTTACTAAGCTATTGAAGACGGGAGGTGAAATGACGGACCCTGTATATATATATATACAGGGTGTTTATACTAAGTTGTAACCCCCGAAAATGGCAGTTAGAACTCATTGAAATAAACAACTTTTCTTAGTTAAAATTTTTGAATTGGAGCCCAAGTTCATAGTTATTGGCGTTCTTTTCTTTTTCGAAAAATCGTCGTTACTCCCTTATTTTAGGGAATATTTAAAAAATACAAAAACGTTCAACATGCGCTTTCGGTTCTCTAAAACATTTGTATTTACAATTATTTTCTATTTTATCAAATAACTAAATGGCGACCGATCAAAAATTTCTAAGCAAGATATTTTGAAAACCAATCGATCGATTTTTGAAAATAAAACATTTATAAAATCCTTGAACTATCTTATAACATTTGTCTGTTTTGATAATTATGCATATTTATACACAAATTATGCAAAATACGCAGACAAATGATAAACGTGACCGAAACTTTTCAAGATGAAGCAGAAATTTCTGAAGAACAAGATCAAAAAGTATTTAAATCTGAACGTACAAACTAGAAAACACGTGCCTCAACTTGTTTGATGGCCTAACTTAAGGTTAGCCTACATTGTTTTAAATTATTGTTGCAGTTTGTTAAAATTTATCTTGTAATTCAATTTGAATAATAAACTTTTTGGACAGATCGAAAAAAATGTTTCAGACATATGTTATAATATAGTTTAAGGATTTCGTAAATGTTTTATTTTCAAAAATCAATCGAGTGATTTTCAAAATATCTTGTTTCGAAATTTTTCTTCGGTCGCCATTTTGTTATTTGATAAAATAGAAAATAACTGTAAATACAAATGTTTTAGAGAACCGATAGCGCATGCGGAACATTTTTGTATTTTTTAAATATTTCTTAAAATAAGGGAGTAATGACGATTTTTCGAAAAACAAAAGAACGCCAATAACTATGAACTTGGGCTCCTATTCAAAAATTTTAACTAAAAAAGTTGTTTGTTTCAATGAGTTATAACTGCCATTTTCGGGTGTTACAACTTAGTATTAACACCCTGTATATATATATATATATATATATTCATCATAAAAAAAGAGACACCAAGTTTTACAAATAACTATTTCTGTAAATTTATTTACCTGAGTCAATTTATTTAAAAAATATTCCCTCAAAGGTTCTGTCTGAGTCAGGTAGTCTTACAATGGGTTTGATAATTATTTAATCATTATTACTCCATAAATATTTTTGAACATGACACAAAAGTGTCATAGTGGAGTGCACTGTGTCTTGAGGTCTTGATGACGATTATTAAGATAATATTTAAGATATGTTATTAATTTTTAATTTTGTTTATACAAACTATTTCAATGAATACTTGTTGTCTATAGCCCAACCTTATAATTTAAATACGACAGAAATTCTTATCCTCAACTATAAATATATTCCGCTCATAATAGTGTGCAAAACCACAATAATTTGTTATACGGATTTAGTTGTGTGGATTTTTGTAATATATTTAATAACTATATGATTTCAATGTCTTTACATTAGCGATAGTCTTGCAAATATCATTCTCTTTAAGTATAACAAAAAAGTGAACGTTTTTTGCTGTAACCAAACGATCTAATTGTAAATTGACTGCCGGTAGTTGTATTGACAAAATTCTACATTTTCACACTTGCGCCCACTTTAATTTACATACAAGGACAAATATTTCGTATATATACTTGGCGTTTCGATAATCAAATCATACTGTTAATGAACAATATACAAGAAACATGAACACTTTAGTAAGTAATACAGAACAATGTTATATAAAATTTACTAAAGTTAATAAGTTATTTTAATAAATGATTATAAATCAAAACAAATAAATAGGAGTCAATAATATAATATTTTCATTATCGTGTTTATACATCGCTTATAGTTATTATAAAATGAATATGTTTTATTTTAATCACATTAATAATCTATTATTTTCTAATCCCAGTTGCTCTTCGACAAATTTGCACTTAATGTTTTGTAATCATATATTTGAATTAAATTATTATATAACTCCTGAAGTAGTTACAAAATTGTACAGTATTTGTTAGTGATTAAGTGATAGATTTCAAAAGTCATATAGTTGTCCAAAATATAATAGTTTTGTATTATTTCTAGACTATTGCTCTCTTCTTCGGCTTGGCTGCTGTTGCCAGCGCTGGCTGGGCTCACCATGGTGAAGATGGTCAATGGGACGAGGCTCGTTATGGAGATCATGGTCACCACGGACACTGGGATCATGGCCACTGGGACCACCACGATGATGGTCACTGGCATGGAGATGTTGCCGCTGGACACGCCGTTGTAGCTGGACCTCATGGTGGACACGCTTCAGTGATTGGACCTCATGGTGGTCATGCTGTCGTGGCTGGACCTCACGCTGGACACGCTTCCGTTGTTGGACCATCCGCCGGACACGCTACCATTGTAGGACCATCCGCTGGACACGCTGTTGTATCCCATGGTCATGGATGGTCTGGTGCTCACTGGGGCGGTTACGGTCATGGTGCTCATCATGGTGCTCATGGTGTTGTAGTAGCAGGACCACACACAGTCCCTGCCACCATTGTAGGTCCAGCTGGCTCAATCCACGCTGATGGTCTTTATGGAGTTGGTCATGGTCACCATGGATATGGTCATCATTGGTGAATCTTCTTGCAGAGATAATCACAGGAGAACAAATAAACCTCATTGTATATTTATTGCTCAGCAACTGCACAATGTACATATATTTTGTATATAGAAAGTATTTTTTTTAATGAAATTAATAAAGATGATTTGATGTTTTAAATATGTTGTTTTCGTGAATATGTTGGGAATTTAGTGACGGCATTTTCTTGCTGCCAGTATTAATGATGAACGTATTTAGGTTATGTTACATAAGGTAAGATTAGATTAGGTTTTAAATATGTGTTACGAATTAGGTTCTCAGATAATCACGTATATTGTGTATCAAAAAATGTTAACAATAACGTATACGTTAATTGATAGCATCACTTTCGAATATCAGATGCATTGATGATATACATACTTTCCATTCACGATGTTTTGGCGTCAGGGGAGCCTATGAATATCTAGTAATTCTGATGGTAGTGTTTCGGAAATAACTGAATTCTCCAATGGAAATTGTCAAATTTATTTAGATTAAGTTGCTTTCAATTTGAGGTTATATTTTTTAAATAACATATTTGCCAGATGTAAAGTTTAAATTATTATATATGAAAATGATCGGCAGCAAATAAAATTAAAAATAATGCATTGAAAAGTATTCAATTAATTCAATCGAATATGCAGTAAAAAAATTAATAAATTATGACATCTTTAAAAGCTACTCGAGTAATATACGCTAGTTTTTCTACTGATATTTCTACTTTACTTTACTTCTTTTGAATTGAGTTTTGCATTGTCAACATTGTCAAAATATCAAATATTGGCATGAGCATCTGACAGAACAAAAATTTATCATATTTTCAAGAACATTGAAGTTTCATTATCTTTAAAGGAATATGTCGACTTGTTCTATTGTTATCGGGATATGGTTCTTATTAAATAGGTATATATGTATTTATATCCTTATAGCAGGCAAAAAATTAATAGTATATTTTAAATTTCGACATGCTACAAAGAGATATTGGTACTTACAACGTTTAAGCAAAACAACAACCAATAATAAGTACACTTATATCGTTTTAGAGCAAGATCAGAGCATATATTAATATTGGTATATTAGTATTACGTGCATTTGCTTTAGAGTAATGTAGTGTTTGTTGTAGTAAATTATGAGCTGTCACTTGTGATTTTTATTTTTGTCCCGAAAGTAAACACAGTTCAATGCTTCAATATGCTACCTAATTCCAGAGCACAAAAGATTCTATAAATGTCCATGAGAAAATAATGTAAGTAAAATTAAGTATTATATACTACCTGAGTATTATGAAAAATAATTACAAAAATGTTAACCTAACCTTAATTTGTAGCGCCTAAAGTGGACGAAAATGAAAACATTGAGACCGTTGGAAATACCACGATTACAATAATAACTGAAACCGATAACCGATTACAGCATGGCTATAAAATTCAACATTCTAAAGATGAAGAAATGGTTGAAGGAACATCATACACAAGTAAGTTCTTACTGTTTTCCTGTGTTACTTGATTTTTTTCTTTTCATTTCTATAGTTAGCTATGTTATACTAACATATTTCTTTATGGATAGCGTTAGCTCGAGCTAGTTTCGATAATTTTTGCACATATTTTAATATTGATAGGTAGGTACCCACTAATAAATAAATTCGTTCATTTAGCAGCATCAGAAATGATTTGTGAACAGAATATGGAGTTTGATTTAAAAGACCTAGAAATATTTACACAGGAGGGTATAAACTTATTAGAATTTTCTTCAAACGATGTGGTATCGATACTCCTTCTAACATAGAAGGGATCATTAATATGGACATACTTCAAGAATCACATCCCAATAAGAATAAAATTTACATTCCTAATAACGTATTTACCGAAAATGTTATCAGCATTCCTAATAACTCGGCATCCACATCTGGAGCCATTGAGGTGATTAGTAATGAAAACAGCGTGAAAGACACCGAGAATTAGAGTTCTTACGACCCTGATTCTAATGATGTTGATGATAAAGAACATACAGAATGATCTAAAAATAAAGCTTGGTCTAATAAAAATAAGATGAAAAGGAAAGAAACTAGAAATACTGGATAGGAATATAAGAAGGTATCTGGTGACTTACGCAAGGAAATAAAAATGAAACATCTAAGAGTATGTAAAAAGAAATGTGCCGAGCGTATTCAAGATGAAACACGGAAAACTATCTTTGATTCATATTGGGCACTTGGTACATATGATAAACGGACTGAATTTATTAGAAGTAGTGGTACTGTAGAAAAAAAATTGCAGGAGCAAAGTCGATGATAAAAAACATAAAAATAGAGAACAAACATATTTGTATTATTACCAATTTGATAATAAGCGTGAGGCCGTGTGCAAGGAATGCTTTTTAAGAACTTTAGATGAAACCAATATATTTGTATATTTAGCTATAATAAAAAAAAAAGAATTCTCTCTTGGTGTTAATACTGGGGGTGATCTTCGAGGAAACCATCCAAAGACCAGTCTTAGTGAGGAAATTTTAGAAAACGTATATAGCCATATTTTGTCGTTTCCTTCATATGAATCACATTATACACGTCGTCATACTAAAAAAAGGTATTTAGGTAGTCATCTTAATATATCTATAATGTATGATCTTTATTGTAAAACTGAAGAAAACCCTGTATCTATTTCAACTTACCCTAAAATATTTGCAAAAACTGAGTTAAAATTTAAGAAGCCGGCCCTAGACACCTGTTCTAGATGTGGCTCTTTTGTTTTATTAATCAAAGATAAAGATAACACGGTTAGGATTGATGCAGAGGAAATGTTGAAAATCCACCATAATGAAGCATATTTAGCTTACCAGAGAAAAACATAAGATAAAAATTGGCAATAAGGTTACCACACATTAATATATTTACATTTGATCTACAACAAGTGCTGCCTACACTGTTTTTTTCTAAAAGCTCCACTGAGGGTTGAAATGTTTAGGGAAAAAATGCCAAATGTACCTCTTCCTCTGGCACCGGTTATAACTAGATGGGGTACGTGGCTAGATGCGGCCTGCTATTATGCCGACCATTTCGATTCATTTAAGGAGCTTGTGTTAGAGTTTCCCGAAAATGTGTCAGAGGCAATTAAAGAATGCCACCAAGTTCTTAAAGATAGGAGGGTTGTACAAAACTTGATGCGGTTCAAATAGTTAAGGATTTTAGGAACGACGTCTCAAACGTACAGGATCTATAGAAGAGATAATTAAAAAAAATGTGATGCAGTTTTGTCCAAAAATGAAGGGTTTGGCGAGTTACAAAAAACATCAACAGTTTTAAAAGGAGATTTCGTGGAAGATTTGCTGATGAACATTACAATTGTTCCCAAATTTAAATATGCACCGATTACAAGTGTGGATGCGGAGAGAAGCTTTTCACACTTAAAAAGTGTGCTCGGTAACAGGAGAATGGGATTTTCCGTTGAAAATTTAGAAAAACATTTAATTATTAGCTCATTTAAAAATGAGCAGTAATCATTATTTGTTATTAATTATTATTGTTATTAATATTAATCACCAAAACCTATGTTATTAAAATATTACTTTTATCTACCTATAGTGCGTTCTTGTTAATAAAACTATGTTTTGTTTTTCTGTATTTTCATAAAAAATAAAATATGCCTTTTCATGCTTTTTCTGCGTTTTTGTGCTTATTCTAATCTGTATGCTATTTTATATGCTTATTTTCTAAGATTTTTATGCACTTTTAAGCGTTTATTTTGTAATTTTTTATGTTTATTAATCCGCACTTTGTCAATTATATTAGTTCATAAATATGTGATTAAGTATATGTATATTAGTGATAGTTTTGCTAGTATCATTGTCCTTAGTGTAATAAAAAAATTGTATGCTTTTTTTGCTACATATATACGATCTAATTGTAAATTCACTGCCGGCAGTTGTATTGACAAAATCCACAATTTCACACTTGCCCCTGCTTTAATTCAAGACGAAGGACAAATATTTCGTATATATACTTCGCGTTTGGGCAATCAAAGCATACTGTTAATCAGCAATATACAACAAACATGAACACTTTGGTAAGTTATGCACAATTTTAATATTAAAAAACAATAAATTATTTGATAAATTATTATAAATCAAAAGTATTAAATGTATAATATAATATTTTCATTAAATTGTTTATATTTCATTATTCGTTAGAAAAAAAAAATGTTTTAATTTATAGTTCATTGTTTTCAAATCTTAGAATCCTCTTCAGATTATTTGCACCTAATATTTTCTAATCATAAGTACAGTTCACGGATTAATATTCTTTAATTTAATTATAATTTAACTCTTGAATTATTTTATACAATTCTACAATTTCTGTTAGTGATTACTTTTAAGTCCGCGATGTATATTATTAATAAAATATTAAATCAGCATATTATATATCATTTTTATTGAATATTTTATAGTCCTCCTATAATATTATTCTCTCAAATAAGTAAGTCTTCATAATTTTATATTTTTGTACTTTTAGACTATTGCTCTCTTCTTCGCCTTGGCTGCTGTTGCCAGCGCTGGTTGGGCTCACCATGGCGAAGATGGTCAATGGGACGAGGCTCGTTGGGGCGATCATGGTCACCATGGACATTGGGATGATGGCCACTGGGACCACCACGATGATGGTCACTGGCATGGAGATGTTGCCGCTGGGCACGCCGTTGTAGCTGGACCTCATGGTGGACACGCTTCAGTTATTGGACCTCATGGTGGTCATGCTGTCGTAGCTGGACCTCACGCTGGACACGCTTCCGTTGTTGGACCATCCGCCGGACACGCTACCATTGTAGGACCATCCGCTGGACATGCTGTTGTATCCCATGGTCATGGATGGGCTGGTGCTCACTGGGGTGGTTACGGTCATGGTGCTCATCATGGTGCTCATGGTGTTGTAGTAGCAGGACCACACACAGTCCCTGCCACCATTGTAGGTCCAGCTGGCTCAATCCGCGCTGATGGTCTTTATGGAGTTAGTCATGGACACCATGGATATGGTCATCATTGGTAAATCTACAAATATCTACAATATTGTAAGATAATCATAGAAGAACGAATAAACCTCATTGTATATTGAATGCTTAACAACTGCACAATATACATAGATTTTGTATGTAGGTACTAATATTTTTTATGATATAAATAAAGATTATTTAATTTTTTTAAATATGTTCTTTCATTATTATGTTGAAATTTATGTAATGGTAAATACCTACTACCATTGATGCTAGTGGTAACGAAGGTAGGTTATATCAAGATATCAAGTATGGTGAAATCTGGTTAGGTTATAAGTGTTGAAATTTATGTGATGATAACCATTGATGCAAGTGGTATACGAAGTTAGGTTATATCAAGATATGAGGTTAAATCTGGTTAGGTTATAAGTACAATGATCATATTATAATCATGGCATCTTCCGGCGCCTTAATTAAATATAAATACCTATGTTGGTTTAAGAGCTAACTGGTCTGTAGATTATACAATCATCTCCACTGGATCTAAATACACATAAAACTGTATACTTGACTATATATAGGGTGTCGTACGCAAGTCGTTGGTTAAAAGTTTATGGGGTTCCTGATGAAATAATTTTTTTGGAAATATTCGCGCAAACATAGTTCGTAGTGGTCTCTCAAAATAAAATACGTACATGTTTTTATCACTTTCGCTTCTACCGGAAGGGCCATCCATTTTGCTATTTTAAATGAAACACCCTATATATTTTTACATATTCAGATTGGTGGAGTTAAGCTGAACAGATTTTATTAAGCCTATTGAGTACTTATCTTTAGTATATCTTGAAGAAAAAGAAAATTCAGAAATTTTTGCTTCAAATAAACAATTTAAAATATATGCATAATATATCTGAAACAGAAACTTAAACTTTTTTGTATTTTGTAGCAGAAGCATACAAAATATTCATAATATATCTGAAACAGAAACTTAAACTTTTTTATATATTGTAGCAAGAATGATGAAGTTCATCATTGCAATAATTCGTATTTGTTGATATAGTACAAGTACGTCAAAATTAATTTTCTTCATATATGGAATGTCATATTTTTTAATGACAGGGCAGTACACAGAACAATTTTTTACAAAAAAGTCCAAAACAAATCTATTCCTAAAAAAAGTGGTTTATTAGATATTTTGTAAATTCCTTAATTTTAAACTTTTTTTGAAGCTTTTAATTCTATATGTGGATCATAATTTACGATTCTTTTCACCATTATTATTCGCATTGAATTGAAAGTTTCTTTTGGATAGAACTTTGCGAATTATAACGATTTCAATGATGAACTAATACATAAATCAAGAAATTATGAATTTATTCTACATGCAGAGAAGTTTTCACTAAAGTGGGTAAGTAAGTAAGATGGGCATTTTTCTTATTATCAAAGCAAGAGATCTGGTTAAATGAGCTATGTTATGCATTTTAGTATGCTGGTTCAGATTAAGTTGAAAACTTTTCAAAAGTCTGTGCAGTTTAGAAATTATTCTAAAAAATCTAAAAGTCTTTATTTTATAAAAAATCAATTGTTCCAATTTAATTTTTAAATAATTTTAATTAATTTTTAAAACAAATTTAACAAAAATCAAAAAACGTAATACTAGTTGTATTATTTCAATACAACATCCGTAAAGTGAAATAACAATAAATTGTGGAGGAATATTAGTAGAGATAAGATATATTACAAAAGAACTAAGAGTACTACTGTAAGATCTACATTATAATAACATGATTAGATTAGATCACGTTAGGTTTCAAGTTAATTATAGTCATTTCAGTAGTATTACCATCACTCATCAGATATACAATGGTTAATTGAGATATTTCTGAGTAGTAATTTAAATTATTATTAGCTTAATTTTTGCGTCACCCGAAACTATGGGTAATTATAGTTATGAGTTTCTTCAATGTTATTCACATACAATCCAGACCAATTCAAACCATTGAATAATATAGATTCATATAGTTTCTCTCTCAATTCAATCAATATTTCTTTCTTATCTAAATTCTTTAAAATTTCAATAGGAGAGCAATATCCTATAGCAGTAAAAAATCTATCAGAACTAACTGAGTATAATGAATAAAATACAACTGAAAACAAACAATAAATATATTATTGTATGAGCTTGTGAATTTATATTACCTATAATAAATTCAATAACCATTTACTATAATTTAGCAATATTTATTATCGGATAAAGTATATACTTCGACTTGAACTAATAATTTTGGAGATAGACATCTGATTTGAAGCACAAAAAAAAATTGTCACGTTACTTCATTTGCTGAAATTCGTATAGATACGAGGTCATTTTGGTCTGCTATTAAAACTGATGTATAGCTTAATACCTAGAAATCCGCGCCTTGGAAATAACTACCTAAGATTAAGAAAATGTTTCGAGTAGAGAGATTTGCTCGTTGATTTTTTTGGTTCTCACAATCCCATTTCGTGAGAATGTTCATTACCATTATTTATAAAAAAATCAGCCCAATCGAACAAAATTTAGGGGTCGCGTCACACCATCGAATTCTATTAAACATTTACACAATGAACAAATGAAGGATAATGTATATTATCCGAAATAATACTACTTTTGAAATGATGATATATTATATTTTTAACAATTCTACAAGTTAAAACCATTAAATTTGCTTTCAGAAATTATGAGTGAGATAATATACACGGTGTTTCAGACCATCCGTATCAGACCTTTTCTTCAGTAATTTGACGTCGTAGAGGTTCGAAAAAAAAAATAGCATAACATGAAGCCTACCTGAAGAATTGAATAGAGAAAATTTCGATTTCCGGAAGTTACCGGTAAGTAGCCGTAACTGCACTCAACTTCAGAATTTTAAATAGGAACCTAGGTCATGTGTGGCTTCATTAGAAAAGTATTTCAAAAAGAAACAATCATTTGTAAGAAAAGTTTTTATGTAAATAATATTCTTAACGAAATAAAACTTAATGTTTCAGTCAATCAGTCCCGCCATTTTCTCAAGTATGACGTCATATATAAAAAATAACATAACATAAGCCTACCTAAAGAATTTAACAGTGATAGTTTCGATTCTTGGAAATAACTGGAAGTAGGCGTAACTGCACTTCCACGAAAATTGCCATTTTTGTCAAAGTTGAAATTTGTTTTGATGCCGAAGATTGTAGCACATCTACAAAAGTTTGTAAAACATGTTTCGATTAACAACTTTATAATTTTTGTCATATAGTGAAATAAAATATAGGGGTTCCTAGTTAAGATTTCAATGTTACCTTCCCGTCCCTCCAAAGGGGTGGTGGAGGTGGTCTAATTTTAGTACCAGTGAATGGGCGCTCTCAGTTATATAAACTTTCATCAGGAACGATTTTTTCGGACGATGCTTATTTTCTAGATATTTTGATGCCTTCACTTAAGTGGACCGCCCGGTATAACTTAAATGTAACCAAAAGTGGACTTACGGGGTTTTCTGAAAACAGGGGTTCAATTGTTAAAACATTCCAATTATTTCACGTAAACTGCCATTGATTTCTACGACACTATTCCATCCATAGCTTTTGACTCGAACCCGCCGATTCTACACTGATATACAAAATAAGTCTGATAACGCAAAAAGCATATTTTTGCTTCACAGAACAACAAGGCCAATGAGAGAATTTTTTGGTTTATTTTACTTCTGGTAGTGCATAAAACGCCAAAGACAGCATGGGCGTTATTGAATAATCATGCCTTAGCCGACGATTTTGGTATCTTAATAAGTAATTAGTAACTATTATAAGTTTAAGAAATGTACTAGTTGATAAGAATGTGATTTAGTATATATATTGTAGCGATAGTTTTGCCAAAATCATTTCCTTCAGTGTAATACAAAACTGTGTCCTTTTTTGTTGCAAATATACGATCTAATTGTAAATTCACTGCCGGCAGTTGTATTGACTAAATTCCACAATTTCACACTTGCCCCTGCTTTAATTCAAGACGAAGGACAAATATTTCGTATATATACTTCGCGTTTGGGCAATCAAAGCATACTGTTAATCAGCAATATACAACAAACATGAACACTTTGGTAAGTTATGCACAATTTTATTATTAAAAAACAATAAATTATTTGATAAATTATTATATATCAAAAGTATTGAATGTATAATATAGTATTTTCATTAAATTGTTTATATTTCGCTATTCGTTAGAAAATGAAAATGTTTTCTTTTATAGTTCATTGTTTTCAAATCTTAGAATCCTCTTCAGATAATTTGCACCTAATAATTTCTAATCATAAGTACAGTTCACGGATTAATATTCTTTAATTTAATTATAATTTAACTCTTGAATTATTTTATACAATTCTACAATTTCTGTTAGTGATTACTTTTAAGTCCGCGATGTATATTATTAATAAAATATTAAATCAGCATATTATATATCATTTTTATTGAATATTTTATAGTCCTCCTATAATATTATTCTCTCAAATAAGTAAGTATTCATAATATTATTTTTTTGTACTATTTTTAGACTATTGCTCTCTTCTTCGCCGTGGCTGCTGTTGCCAGCGCTGGTTGGGCCCACCATGGTGAAGATGGTCAATGGGACGAGGCTCGTTATGGAGATCATGGTCACCACGGACATTCGGATGATGGCCACTGGGACCACCACGATGATGGTCACTGGCATGGAGATGTAGCCGCTGGGCACGCCGTTGTAGCTGGACCTCATGGTGGACACGCTTCAGTTATTGGACCTCATGGTGGTCATGCTGTCGTGGCTGGACCTCACGCAGGACACGCTTCCGTTGTTGGACCATCCGCCGGACACGCTACCATTGTAGGACCATCCGCTGGACATGCTGTTGTATCCCATGGTCATGGATGGGCTGGTGCTCACTGGGGCGGTTACGGTCATGGTACTCATCATGGTGCTCATGGTGTTGTAGTAGCTGGACCACACACAGTTCCAGCCACCATCGTTGGCCCATCTGGCTCAATCCACGCTGATGGTCTTTATGGAGTTAGTCATGGTCACCATGGATATGGTCATCATTGGTGAATCTTCTTGCACAGATAATCACAGGAGAACAAATAAACCTCATTGTATATTTATTGCTCAGCAACTCCACAATGTACATATATTTTGTATATAGAAAGTATTTTTTTTAATGAAATTAATAAAGATGATTTGATGTTTTAAATATGTTGTTTTCGTGAATATGTTGGGAATTTAGTGACGGCATTTTCTTGCTGCCAGTATTAATGATGAACGTATTTAGGTTATGTTACATAAGGTAAGATTAGATTAGGTTTTAAATATGTGTTACGAATTGGGTTCTCAGATAATCAGGTATATTGCGTATCAAACAATGTTAGTAGCAATGAGGCATCACATTCGAATGTCAGATGCATTGATGATATACATACTTCCCATTCACCATAGTAATTTTGTTAGTAGTGTTTTGGAATTAACTGAATTGGAAGTAACTAACCCCAATGGAAATTGTCATATTTTTTAAATAACATTTTTGCCAGATGAAAGTTTAAATTATAATTTTATCACAACATCCTCAAGCACATTTATTTAAGGAAACAGCCATGCGCCTTTATTAAATTTTTGTTCTGGCAGATGCTCATGCCAATATTTGATATTTTGGCAATTTTGACAATTTAAAACTACATGTCACTACAAGTAAAGTAAAGTAGAAATATCAGTAGAAAAAATAGCGTATATTACTTGAGAAGCTTCTAAAGATGTCATTATTTATTTATTTTTTTACTGCATATTTGATTACATTAATTGAATGCTTTTCAATGAATTATTTTTCATTTTCTTTCCTGCCGTTCCATTTTCATCTCTAATAATTATTAGAGATGAAAATGGAACGGCAGGAAAGAAAATGAAAAATAATTCATTGAAAAGCATTCAATTAATGTAATCAAATATGCAGTAAAAAAATAAATAAATAATGACATCTTTAGAAGCTTCTCAAGTAATATACGCTATTTTTTCTACTGATATTTCTACTTTACTTTACTTGTAGTGACATGTAGTTTTAAATTGTCAAAATTGCCAAAATATCAAATATTGGCATGAGCATCTGCCAGAACAAAAATTTAATAAAGGCGCATGGCTGTTTCCTTAAATAAATGTGCTTGAGGATGTTGTGATAAAATTATAAGGTATTTATCAATTATTTGGTTATTTGTTTCGAGGGTGTTGTTTCGAGTCGAAACCTACTAATTAGTTTTTGTAAGGTCGGGCCTAAAATAATTTTTTATTTATTATGTTAATCGGCATCACACTAGACAAGGAATATTCGTACCCAATATTACAAAAATGTATAGGATGTTTCGTAAGTTTTGATTAATTGAAAAAATTAGCAATATTCATTAATCACCCTGTATATTGGTTATAAAGAACGATAGACCCATAAAATATAATTTATTTAGAATCACCTAGGTGTGCCGCATTTACCATTACTTTATGCGCATTTCCCAATGAATCACCCTGTATAAGCCAGCGTTTATAACTTTTCAGTACAACATTTCGTTTCGAAGAAACAATGATCAACTTTATTTTTGATATGACCCGTAAAAAAATGTACACCTTGTATTGGACCTTACTCTACTTATTTTTAAATAATATCCTCACTTTCAGGTACATTATTGTTGTCATTACAACCACGCGGGTATTATTATTCATAACGCCCGGCATAATTTTGTTTACTGGCAGTTAGAGCGTTACTTGTAAATCCTGAAAATGTTAGAGTGAACATCGGATTGAGTAGTCAAAATAGTTATTTTCATATTTTATGTTTACTAAATATTGCTAAAGCTAATAAATTAAATACTTATTCTTAGTTTCATAAAATGTAAGTGCAGTTTTCAAACCCACCAGAAAAGGTTGGAACTCGTTAAACCAGTTACTGAATTTGTAAACGAATAGGTTGAAGATGCAGGATGAACACTGATGGATGAATTTGATGCTGGAGATCTGTTCAAAATTTATATCACATAGTGATGGAAGTTGAAGACCCAGATTCAGCATTGGATTATGCTAACGCGTTACCGTTTCATTAATATTACTTACATCGTGCATTTTACTCCAATTAAATCACTGATTTCAGAATCAACCCTAGTCACACATAACTAGTTTTAAAATAATAAACGAATAAAAGAATTAGTTGCCGACTAATATTGTTTATGACCTTAGTAAGTACTTTCAGAGGGTGTAATAAACCTTCCATATTTTAGAATAAGGTTGTTTTTGCTCAATCAAAAGAACTACATCTTTTAAGCGTGATCTTATATATTACTCAAATATAACCAAAAGTAGACTTATGCAGTGCTTCAATTGTTAAAAAAGTCCAATTCTTTCACGTTAACTGCCATGGACTTCAACGGCACCATAACATCCCTAGCTTTTGTCACCCTCGTTAATGTTTCTTCAGACACCTCTTCAGACATTGTGATAAAGGCAGATATACTATCGACTCAAACCCGCCGATTCTACACTGCTTTACAAAATAAATCTGGGGACGCAAAAAGCATATTATTTCTTATCGAAATAACAATGCCAAACAGACGTTTGCTTTAGTTTACTTCTGGTAGTACGTAAAATACTGACAGTAAAATACAGTACGAGCGTTATTGGATACTAATGCCCTAGCCGACGCCTTTGGTTTCTGAATACCTATAATAAGTATATTAATTATATTAGTTGATAAATATGTGATTGGGTATATGTATATTAGCGATAGTTTTGCAAGTATCATTGTCCTTAGTGTAATAAAAAAAATGTATGCTTTTTTTGCTACATATATACGATCTAATTGTAAATTCACTGCCGGCAGTTGTATTGACAAAATCCACAATTTCACACTTGCCCCTGCTTTAATTCAAGATGAAGGACAAATATTTCGTATATATACTTCGCGTTTGGGCAACCAAAGCATACTGTTAATCAGCAATATACAACAAACATGAACACTTTGGTAAGTTATGCACAATTTTAATATTAAAAAACAATAAATTATTTGATAAATTATTATATATCAAAAGTATTGAATGTATAATATAGTATTTTCATTAAATTGTTTATATTTCGCTATTCGTTAGAAAATGAAAATGTTTTCTTTTATAGTTCATTGTTTTCAAATCTTAGAATCCTCTTCAGATAATTTGCACCTAATATTTTCTAATCATAAGTACAGTTCACGGATTAATATTCTTTAATTTAATTATAATTTAACTCTTGAATTATTTTATACAATTCTACAATATTTGTTAGTGATTACTTTCTAGTCCGCGATGTATATTATTAATAAAATATTAAATCAGCATATTATATATCATTTGTATTGAATATTTTATAGTCCTCCTATAATATTATTCTCTCAAATAAGTAAGTCTTCATAATTTTATATTTTTGTACTTTTAGACTATTGCTCTCTTCTTCGCCTTGGCTGCTGTTGCCAGCGCTGGTTGGGCTCACCATGGTGAAGATGGTCAATGGGACGAGGCTCGTTATGGAGATCATGGTCACCACGGACACTGGGATGATGGCCACTGGGACCACCACGATGATGGTCACTGGCATGGAGATGTTGCCGCTGGGCACGCCGTTGTTGCTGGACCTCATGGTGGACACGCTTCAGTCATTGGACCTCATGGTGGTCATGCTGTCGTGGCTGGACCTCACGCTGGACACGCTTCCGTTGTTGGACCATCCGCCGGACACGCTACCATTGTAGGACCATCCGCTGGACATGCTGTTGTATCCCATGGTCATGGATGGGCTGGTGCTCACTGGGGTGGTTACGGTCATGGTGCTCATCATGGTGCTCATGGTGTTGTAGTAGCAGGACCACACACAGTCCCTGCCACCATTGTAGGTCCAGCTGGCTCAATCCACGCTGATGGTCTTTATGGTGTTAGTCATGGTTACCATGGATATGGTCATCATTGGTGAATCTTCTTGCAGAGATAATCACAGGAGAACAAATAAACCTCATTGTATATTTATTGCTCAGCAACTGCACAATGTACATATATTTTGTATATAGAAAGTATTATTTTTTATGAAATTAATAAAGATGATTTGATGTTTTAAATATGTTGTTTTCGTGAATATGTTGGGAATTTAGTGACGGCATTTTCTTGCTGGCAGTATTAATGATGAACGTATTTAGGTTATGTTACATAAGGTAAGATTAGATTAGGTTTTAAATATGTGTTACGAATTGGGTGCTCAGATAATCAGGTATATTGCGTATCAAAAAATGTTAGTAGCAATGAGGCATCACATTCGAATGTCAGATGCATTGATGATATACATACTTCCCATTCACCATAGTAATTTTGTTAGTAGTGTTTTGGAATTAACTGAATTGGAAGTAACTAACCCCAATGGAAATTGTCATATTTTTTAAATAACATTTTTGCCAGATGAAAGTTTAAATTATTAGAGATGAAAATGGAACGGCAGGAAAGAAAATGAAAAATAAATCATTGAAAAGCATTCAATTAATGTAATCAAATATGCAGTAAAAAAATAAATAAATAATGACATCTTTAGAAGCTTCTCAAGTAATATACGCTATTTTTTCTACTGATATTTCTACTTTACTTTACTTGTAGTGACATGTAGTTTTGAATTGTCAAAATTGCCAAAATATCAAATATTGGCATGAGCATCTGCCAGAACAAAAATTTAATAAAGGCGCATGGCTGTTTCCTTAAATAAATGTGCTTGAGGATGTTGTGATAAAATTATAAGGTATTTATCAATTATTTGGTTATTTGTTTCGAGGGTGTTGTTTCGAGTCGAAACCTACTAATTAGTTTATGTAAGGTCGGGCCTAAAATAATTTTTTATTTATTATGTTAATCGGCATCACACTAGACAAGGAATATTCGTACCCAATATTAGAAAAATGTATAGGATGTTTCGTAAGTTCTGATTAATTGAAAAAATGAGCAATATTCATTAATCACCCTGTATATTGGTTATAAAGAACGATAGACCCATAAAATATAGTTTATTTAGAATCACCTAGGTGTGCCGCATTTATTATTACTCTATGCGCATTTCCCAATGAATCACCCTGTATAAGACAGCGTTTATAACTTTTCAGTACAACATTTCGTTTCGAAGAAACAATAATCAACTTTATTTTTTATATGACCCGTAAAAAATGTACACCTTGTATTGGATCTTACTCTACTTATTTTGAAATAATAACCTCACTTTCAGGTACATTATTGTTGTCATTACAACCGCGGGGGTATTATTGTTCATAACGCCCGTGGACATTATTTTGTTTACTGAAAGTTTGAGCATTACCTTGTAAATCCTGAAAATGTTAGAGTGAACATCGGATTGAGTAGTCAAAATAGTTATTTTCATATTTTATGTTTACTAAATATTGTTAAAGCTAATGAATTAACTACTAATTGTTAATTACCTAAAATGTAAGTGCAGTTTTCAAACCCACCAGAAAAGGTTGGAACTCGTTAAACCAGTTACTGAATTTGTAAACGAATAGGTTGAAGATGCAGTATGAACACTGATGGATGAATTTGATGCTGGAGATCTGATCAAAATTTATATCACATAGTGATGGAAGTTGAAGACCCAGGTCCAGCAATGGGTTTCGCTAACGTGTTACCGTTTCATTAATATTACTTACATTGTGCATTTTACGCCAATTAAATCACTGATTTCAGAATCAACCCTGGTCACACATAACTAGTTTTAAAATAATAAACGAATAAAAGAATTATTTGCCGACTAAGATTGTTTCTGCCCTTAGTAAGTACTTTCAGAGGGTGTAATAAACCTTCCATATTTTAGAATGAGGTTGTTTTTGCTCAATCAAAAGAACTACATCTTTTAAGCGTGATCTTATATATTACTCAAATATAACCAAAAGTAGACTTATGCAGTGCTTCAATTGTTAAAAAAGTTCAATTCTTTCACGTTAACTGCCATGGACTTCAACGGCACCATAGAATCCCTAGCTTTTGTCACCCTCGTTAATGTTTCTTCAGACACCTCTTCAGACATTGTGATAAAGGCAGATATACTATCGACTCAAACCCGCCGATTCTACACTGATTTACAAAATAAATCTGGGGACGCAAAAAGCATATTATTTCTTATCGAAATAACAATGCCAAACAGACGTTTGCTTTAGTTTACTTCTGGTAGTACGTAAAATACTGACAGTAAAATACAGTACGAGCGTTATTGGATACTAATGCCCTAGCCGACGCCTTTGGTTTCTTAATACCTATAATAAGTATATTAATTATATTAGTAGATAAATATGTGATTAGGTATATGTATATTAGCGATAGTTTTGCTAGTATCGTTGTCCTTAGTGTAATAAAAAAATTGTATGCTTTTTTTGCTACATATATACGATCTAATTGTAAATTCACTGCCGGCAGTTGTATTGACAAAATCCACAATTTCACACTTGCCCCTGCTTTAATTCAAGACGAAGGACAAATATTTCGTATATATACTTCGCGTTTGGGCAATCAAAGCATACTGTTAATCAGCAATATACAACAAACATGAACACTTTGGTAAGTTATGCACAATTTTAATATTAAAAAACAATAAATTATTTGATAAATTATCATAAATCAAAAGTATTGAATGTATAATATAGTATTTTCATTAAATTGTTTATATTTCGCTATTCGTTAGAAAATAAAAATGTTTTAATTTATAGTTCATTGTTTTCAAATGCTAGAATCCTCTTCAGCTAATTTGAACCTAATATTTTCTTATCATATGTACAGTTCACGGATCAATATTCTATAATTTAATTATAATTTAACTCTTGAATTATTTTATACAATTCAACAATTTCTGTTAGTGATTACTTTTAAGTCCGCGATATATATTATTAATAAAATATTAAATCAGCATATTATATATCATTTTTATTGAATATTTTATAGTCCTCCTATAATATTATTCTCTCAAATAAGTAAGTCTTCATAATTTTATATTTTTGTACTTTTAGACTATTGCTCTCTTCTTCGCCTTGGCTGCTGTTGCCAGCGCTGGTTGGTCCCACCATGGTGAAGATGGTCAATGGGACGAGGCCCGTTGGGGCGATCATGGTCACCATGCACATTGGGATGATGGCCACTGGGACCACCACGATGATGGTCACTGGCATGGAGATGTTGCCGCTGGGCACGCCGTTGTAGCTGGACCTCATGGTGGACACGCTTCAGTCATTGGACCTCATGGTGGTCATGCTGTCGTGGCTGGACCTCACGCTGGACACGCTTCCGTGGTTGGACCATCCGCCGGACACGCTACCATTGTAGGACCATCCGCTGGACATGCTGTTGTATCCCATGGTCATGGATGGGCTGGTGCTCACTGGGGTGGTTACGGTCATGGTGCACATCATGGTGCTCATGGTGTTGTAGTAGCTGGACCACACACAGTTCCAGCCACCATCGTTGGCCCATCTGGCTCAATCCACGCTGATGGTCTTTATGGAGTTGGTCATGGTCACCATGGATATGGTCATCATTGGTGAATCTTCTTGCAGAGATAATCACAGGAGAACAAATAAACCTCATTGTATATTTATTGCTCAGCAACTGCACAATGTACATATATTTTGTATATAGAAAGTATTATTTTTTATGAAATTAATAAAGATGATTTGATTTTTTAAATATGTTGTTTTCGTGAATATGTTGGGAATTTAGTGACGGCATTTTCTTGCTGGCAGTATTAATGATGAATGTAGTTAGGTTATGTTACATAAGGTAAGATTAGATTAGGTTTTAAATATGTGTTACGAATTGGGTGCTCAGATAATCAGGTATATTGCGTATAAAAAAATGTTAGCAGTAACATAGCATCACATTTGAATGTCAGATGCATTAATGATATACACACTTTCCATTCACGATAGTAATATTGTTGGTAGCGCTTTGGAAATAACTGAATTGGAAGTAACTAACCCCAATGGAAATTGTCATATTTTTTAAAAAACATATTTGCCAGATGAAAGTTTAAATTATTAGAGATGAAAATGGAACGGCAGGAAAGAAAATTAAAAATAACCCATTGAAAAGCATTCAATTATTTCAGTCGAATATGCAGTAAAAAAATAAATAAATTATGACATCTTTAAAAGCTTCATGCAAGGTCTTTCAAGGTCATTTCAAAGCCAACCTAAAAACTGTAAGTAATGACCCTACTTTTTGAATTTTTATTTTGAAAGAGGGCCATCATATTAGTATGGCTGCGAAAAAAATTCAATACCTTAAATAACAAAATTTTCGAGAAAAATATTAAATAAAAGTTAACTCAAAGACTAATTCAAAACTTCAAAAGTTCATTTTCAGAGGAAACTAAACAATATTTCCGGCTACAAACATAAAAAAAGGTGCAATATGGCAAGTAATATACGCTATTTTTTCTACTGACATTTCTACTGTATTTTACTTCTTGTGACATGTAGTTTTGAATTGTCAAAATTGTAAAAATATCAAATATTGCCATGAGCATCTCACAGAACAAAAATTTACCAATTTGTGCAAAAATTTTCCGAAAAATGAACTCAGATCTGATCGATATAAACTTCACGTGCATTGAATATCAATTGTTTCTGTCATGTCAACGTCAAAGTGACATTTATTGTACCACACGTTGTAATTTTTAACATGAACATGAAATTTTTGCGTGATAAAATGATTTACACACTGATCGGGTGTAAGAAGCAGAAGTTACTACCAGGGAAAATATACAGGAAAGAATTAGAGAGGCTTTCCGCAGCTTTGATCATGCCACTTTAGAAACAGTGAACGATTAATTTTTAAAAAGAATTGACTAATGTATTGCCCAAGAGGGCCGTCGAAGTATACTTTCAAGGTCATTTCAAAGCCAACCTAAAAACTGTAAGTAGTGACCCTACTTTTTAAACTTTTATTTTGAAAGAGGGTCATCATATTAGTATGGTTGCGAAAAAAATTCAATACCTTAAATATAAAAAAATTCGAGAAAAATGTTGAATAAAAGTTTACTCAAAGACTAATTCAAAACTTCATAAGTTCACTTTCAAAGGAAACTATACGATATTTCCGGCTACCAACATACAAAAGCTGCAATATGGCAAGCCCTTGACAATAATAAGCAATAAACAATAAATAAATTTATAACATTTTTGAACAATTATTAAGAAAAAAAAATGAGACATTTCAATGTTGCTGGATAGATAAATTAATTTGAAGCTATCCAGGCCTCCTGGCGGTTCGGATTATATCAATCACATTTTCTCTAGTTCTTTAAATTAATTTAACCTTATATATTTTTTCTTAATAATAGTTCAAAAACCTTTGTTTAAGAAAAAATAGTTTATCCTTTATTGTTATTGTAGTCAACGGCTTGACATATATGGCTTTATTATGTTGGTAGCCGGAAATAACGTTTAGTTTCATTTGAAACTGGACGTTTTATATAGTCTTTTAGAAAACTTCGCGTTAATTTTTTTCTCGAAAATTTTTGTATGTATGTCAGTAGAATATTATTGAAGGAGCGCGTAATGATGGCTATTGCCCACAAAGATGAATTTTCAACGAAATCATTATTCTTCCGGCGTAAAAACTTTGATTTTTTTGGTCGATGACCCTCAGCTTGACGCTTTAAAAATGACTCCAACTTCATAAAAAATTTCAGATGAATATTGTGGTAAATATTCAGTGTGCTTCTTAGCATAGAGTAAAAAGCCGATAAAGACGACTTATACATGTTTGCCAGTTCGGTGAAGTACGAGGGTGCTTTGAAAAGTTCGCGAAATGAAAGCAAAAATTCAAAAATATATATTTGAAATATGTTTTATTTTTCAACATAATCTCCTTTAAGTTGAATGCACTTCATCCAAATATGTTCCAAAGCCATTCTGCCATCACGAAAGTGCAATTCTTGAAGTCTTCCAAAATAATCGTCCCAGCTGCCTTTACTTTTTTTTCCAGGAAAATCGTTTTTTCCCCGAGGAAAACTTTTAGCCGTGGAAATAGATAGAAGTCAGAAGGAGCCAAATCAGGCGAATAAGGTGGATGTTGCAACTGATCGTTCTTCAATTCAATCAATTTTCCCATTGCTACCACACTTGTATGGGGACGTGCATTGTCATGATGGAACATAATCTTTTTCTTACGCAAGCCACGTCTATTTTCATGATTTTTTTATCCATATTTTTTCTCAGTCAACTGAGTTTAATACTGACATGATGTTCATGATGTTCATGAAATTATACAGTTGTACTGATATGATAACTTACTTTCAAAATAATAATTCAAAAAGTAGGGTTACTATTTAAAATGTTCGAGTTGGCCATGAAATGACCCTGAGAGTCAACTTCAAGGTCAAGCTAAAGGTCATTATCAAATGTCCCCCCTACAACCATGCAATTTTTACTAGAGTCAATTTTCGCTATCGAACATATCTTCAAATTAATGTGTAATGTGATTTGGAAAGATGGTTGCATTACATTTCTGAAATAGCTGAAATGACTGGGATGACTGAATCAGGAGGAATTTCAAAAAGTGAAAGATTTCAAAAGTGTGGAGGGATATTTAAATATTTAAACCAGTATCTCGCTGATAAATGGGTCAATGTTTACGGGGATTATGTCGAGATGTAAAGAAAAGTATGTAGCTTTTTGTAGAATGTCATGAATATTTCCTTTAAATATACGACTTGTCTAATTTTCCACATGTACATTTAATATCGGACTCCCCTCGTATATTTGAAGACCTTACTATTCAATTAAAATAAAATTATTGCAGAATGCAATACTTACATAATATTATGTAAAAATGATCGTGATCATCTTCACATGATATTATGTAAGTATTGCATTCTGAATTAATTTTATTTTAATCAAATTATAAGGTCTTCAAATATACGAAATGTGTCTTTAGTTTTTTGTTTAAATGTGTCTTTAGGTAAATAAATTTGTTTGTGAAAAAGTAAAATATTCCTATAATTAATTATATTATTATAAATTTATAACAATTTTAAAGCAACCATAGGTGGAAGCAATAGCATTATTATTACAAGGATTGCAATATAGTTGCGACAATTAAAAAAAACAACACCAATTAGGCTAAATTCCTATTCTGACTGTGATTTATTCAAACGATTATCTTATTGCATAGGGCACGTAAGCTATCAAAATTCTTCGGTAAACTACGAGAGATGTTTGATAGGTATTGTGGGTGTATTGAAATGGCAACATAAATAGGCCGCGGTAATGCAAATAAACAGACCATTGCCCATTGCAAATTTAGCAATGCTAAAAATAATTCTCAAGGTGCGCATATCACGCATTTGATTAATTCCAATGACTCTATCTTGCATTGCAATCTCCCAGTTTCTACGTTTCTACCCTGCAACTTTGTAGGAAATGCTCATGAATATTGTTTTGATCACCTTGACTGGTTCATTTCTATAGGGAGAATTTTTTGGTCTCAAAAGACGGCGGTTGCGAAATCTGAGCTGGCTGGAATTCCTCAATCAGGAGAAAGTGACCTTGCTTGCTTACGTTATTTATCATATGATTAATTGGCTCTGGAATTACGGAGTTTGTTTTGTTGATACGGTTTTTTACCTCCAGCACTGGCAAAAAAGCGTACTTGAGTTTAAGCGTTTGCATTAGTTTTTTTGTGAAGATATTTGTTGTGTACTTTCCAGGCCTTGATTGTCAGCTACGTATGTTTGTTGATTTATTTTTTTTGCGCAAACAAATCCAAGCCAGAAATTTCTGTTCCACCGTATTGCAAAATATATCACAGTATGTTTTAATTGTTTAAAATTTTCTATAAATATTCATAGTGAGGTACACACAATCTAATTAATTGGCAAATGCAACGAACATAAAATAGTTTCGTCGTATTGTAAAACTGATCGCAAATAATAGTTTCGCCACGAACCATTTAGCGAAAAGAAAATAAGTCTTAGTTAAAGCAATATTAGTAATATTTTTATTGTTGTTATAAATATTATTTTAATTTAGCGCATTGACTTCTACAAACAATGGCGTTTTGGGTAAATTTTTTAGTATGTGAATATTAATATTGAAAGGAAAAATAATGAATTGTTTGTTACATAAAATTCAAGGGTTCAATGATTCGACACATAAATATATATTATTAATTCTTTAGTAGAGATATAATATATATTTAATTTGTTACATCACCGCCACAAGGGTTGCATATGGGGTGCAAGTCGAAGGGACGCGCGTTGCTCGCGTCATAAGCCCTCTGGCTGTGGTGGTGGTGAAATGTGTATTTCCTTTCTGAGCTGTTAATTGGTGAGTTGCTACTCATTGTTGTTATGGTATTACCGGGTATGGATAGGTATTGTCTGGAACACTTTGGCATGTGGGGGAGGTAACTCCCAGGTACATATGTGTGGTAACATTGTGGACTGAGTAGGGATTGTTCGACAGGGCCCCTTTGTCTTAGACAGGAAGCACCCTGAACTATATTCCGTTTATCGATAAGCTTACGTTGATCAACAATTACTGTATCCTGATATACAAGATAATACCATATTGAGAGGCTCACAGAGTGTTGTTATTCAATGCTCAGATAAGTTTTCTCTTGTTACAGAGGTAACGAGAACTGATCCAGGGCGACGCCGATAGCGGCCATTTTCATTTGAGAATATATTTTATATTTTATAATGATTGAAATAAATTAAGTTTTTAGTATTAATTTAAATCATTAGCCCCACTCAACCATCCCTGTGACAAACTTCAGAAGTGGGATCTGAATAAATAACTGTTTAAACAATTATAATATTGACAAATTCAATAGTATCTCATGAAAATGCCTGGTTCAGTTCTGGGGTTGAAGGCTAGGTCACTTATAGGCCACGTTAGTGGATAGTTGGTTGCCTGCGTGTTCTAGTGGTGCGTGTTTTCCACCCTTGCGCATAAATGGATTAGTCCGAATTAGTAATTGACTGGTGTCGTTTGGTTTAGCGTTAGTTAAAGTTGATTATCCAGAGTTTTTATCATTATGCCCCGTGGACGTGGACGTGCTCGTTTTTCCAGTGAAAGAGTTGTTACTTCGACTCCCGAAGATTGAAAGAAGGAGAAGAGTCGGTAATTCCTAATTGTATATTACAAATTAACCTTGATTCTCAGTGCACATTGCCCGTAAATAATTTTTCAAATTCAGAATTAGTAATTAAATCAAACAGTATTGTTGCTCGAGCTCACTCGTGCGAACTGGAAAATGAGTCAGTGGCAAGCGTTGCAGAAGATGTTCAATTTTTCTCATTGGCAGATTTGAATATTAATTCAGAATTGTCAATGGAACAACAGGTAGAAGTTTTGAATTTAATAAATAAGTTTCGTCACTGCTTTGCTGTTCGATTGACGGAAATAGGATGCACCGAGCAAGTAGAAATGCCAATAAAATTAGTAAAGGATGAAGTAATATCTTTTAGACCATATAGATTGGCACAAGACAGCTGAACTTTTACATGCTGAAATTATAAGTGAATCTGAATCACCTTTTTCATCACCTATAGTTTTGGTATCGAAGCCGAATGGACAAAAGAGACTCTGTATTGATTATAGAAAGTTAAATCAGATTACCAAAAAAGACCGATACCCTATGCCTCATATGGATGATCAAATTGATCAATTAAGGGGTAATACATATTTTTCATCACTTGATCTTTTCTCCGGTTATTACCAGATACCGATGGAGAGTGGTGCAAGAGAAAAGACAGCGTTCGTGACTCCGGATGGACATTATGAGTTTAATCGGATGCCATTTGGACTAACGAATGCTCCTGCAGTTTTTCAGAGGCTAATTAATAAAATTTTAAGTCCTTTAGGAAGCACTGTTGCATCAGCATATCTGGATGACATAATAAGTCCATCAAAAACTTTTGAAGAGGGCTTAAACAAATTGGAAATTATATTTCAAACTTTATCAGCAAATAAGTTGACTTTAAATCCAGAAAAATGTTATTTTTTCCAAACCTCGATATCGTATTTGGGATTTGAAATTAACAAAGATGGTGTCAGGCCGGGAAGTAGAAAAATCAAAGCCGTTGAAAATTTTCCAACACCCACTTCAGCTCATAATATTCGTCAATTCCTTGGATTGACAGGATTCTTCAGGCGATTTATTAAAAATTATGCTGAAATCGCAAAACCTTTGAATGAATTATTTAAAAAAAGGGAAATGAGTTTAAATGGCAACAAAGTCAACAATTATCTTTTCCACAATTAAAAACTAAATTAATTTCCAGGCCTGTATTATCAATTTTTAACCCCAATGCAGATATTGAATTGCATACAGATGCCAGTAAACTTGGCATAGCTGGAATATTATTACAAAAAGATGAAAGTAAGTCTTTAAAAGCCATAAGTTATTATAGTCGACAGACGAACGCATGTGAGCAAAAATATCATTCCTACGAATTAGTAGTATTGGCTGTTGTAGAAAGCCTGAAAAGATATCGTGTGTATCTTTTAGGTAGAGATTTTAAAGTGGTAACTGACTGTAGTGCAGTTAAAACTTGTGCTACGAAAAAAGAATTAATTCCTAGAATTGCACATTGGTGGTTACAAATACAAGAATATTCTTTCGAAAGAGAACATAGATCTGGAATAAGAATGAATCATGTCGATGCTCTAAGTCGAAATCCAGATAAAGCACAAAGACCAGAAATATTGGATCCGTTTATATTCCGTATTGACATTGACGATTGGCTATTAGCGGGTCAATTAACCGATATAAAAATTAAAGATATTCATCGAGTATTACGATCGCCACCTACTGATAAATATGAAAAGAATATACACAATGATTATAAGTTACGAAATAATCGTGTTTATAAAATTATCGACGGAAAGAAATTGTGGGTCATACCTCGTAGTATGAGACGAGAAATCGTGCGAATTGCCCATGATGCAGGTGGACATTTTGCATCGGAGAAAACAATCAAAAGACTACAAGAACACTACTGGTTTCCAGAAATGCACAAATACGTTTTAAATTATATTTCATCGTGTATTCGATGTTTGTATAATAAGAGGCCGAAAGGGAAACGTGAAGGGTTTTTACATCCCATAGAAAAAGTATGTGTGCCATTCCATACTTTACACATAGACCATTTAGGTCCATTTTCAAGAAGTTCTGGTGGAAAGAAATATATTTTTCTCGTGATTGATGCGTTCACGAAATTTTTAAGTATTTGCGCAACGAAAGATACTTCGACAGCTCCGACAGTAAAATTTTTAAGACGTTTTATTGAAATATATGGAGTACCCACTAGAATTATTAGTGATAGAGGAACTGCGTTTACTTCAAAATTATTTAAAACCTTTTGTGAAGATCACAATATAAAACATATTTTGAATGCTGTTGCTACGCCGAGAGCAAATGGGCAAGTAGAACGATATAATGCTACTTTACTAGATTCATTACGAACATCAATAGAAAATGAAGCAGATTGGGAGAAAAATGTTGCAAAAATGCAATTTTCGATCAATAATTCTGTGAATTCTACAACTAAATGTACTGCTAGCGAACTACTTATGGGTTATCGACCAAGAAATGTGGGAGATGCTTTCATAACCAACGAAATTCAACCTGAAAGACCGACAGTTAATAACATCCAAGAGATTCGAGAGCAAGTTTCAGCTCAAATAAAAAGAAAACAAATGCAACAACAACAAAAAAAAATTTAATAAAAAAAGGAAAATTGGTAAAGAATATGTACCTGTACCTGGCCGAACTGTTACATAAAATTCAAGGGTTCAATGATTCGACACATAAATATATATTATTAATTCTTTAGTAGGGATATAATATATATTTAATTTGTTACATCACCGCCACAAGGGTTGCATATGGGGTGCAAGTCGAAGGGACGCGCGTTGCTCGCGTCATAAGCCCTCTGGCTGTGGTGGTGGTGAAATGTGTATTTCCTTTGTGAGCTGTTAATTGGTGAGTTGCTACTCATTGTTGTTATGGTATTACCGGGTATGGATAGGTATTGTCTGGAACACTTTGGCATGTGGGGGAGGTAACTCCCAGGTACATATGTGTGGTAACATTGTGGACTGAGTAGGGATTGTTCGACTGGGCCCCTTTGTCTTAGACAGGAAGCACCCTGAACTATATTCCGTTTATCGATAAGCTTACGTTGATCAACAATTACTGTATCCTGATATACAAGAAAATACCATATTGAGAGGCTCACAGAGTGTTTGTAACGGTCCAGAAATATCTTTGGCAGAAACTGCATTTTAATAATTAATTGGCGTATAGACCTGCACTGTAGACAACCGTGCTCGCATTTTTTTGTTGTGGTGACGCGTTTCCCCTGTGGGCGATTTTTAAAATTCGCCGGCGAGGCGCCGCCATAGAGGCAGAACTCAGCCACCTCGTGTCCAGTACAGACCGTGCCAGAAGAACCGTTGAGATAAGGTGTACCACCATCCGGTTTACGGGATAATCAACGGGGACTCAGTTAACCACCCTTGAGGGGATTGAGGCACCAAGTACAGGGCAGAGGACTAAAACGCTCATAACACCTGAGTAAGTAGTTAAGCCCGATATTTCTTTTCCTTTTCGTGAAGCCACGTGTCCGGCCATTGTTACTAAGGCCATGTGCTTTGCAGGCGTTTTGTTACGGGCTAAGCAGCTCGGCCAAACCATTCTTGGCTGGAGACCGCGAATCGAGCACCAGGCGTCTACGACGCAAACCGTCGCCCTCCCCGAGCTGTAGCCAGCCGCCAGCGACGACCGCCAGCGACGACCGCCAGGAACACAGGCCAGACATAGATATAGATATTGATACATTTTTTTTGTGGTCTCAATTGAGCCAGACCTCCGTTTAATTCCTTATTGACATATTGTTTATTCTTTTGTGTAAGAGTTGCGTTTACGTGTTGCGTGCCGTACGTGTTTTGCGCTTGTGTAAGAGAAATGTCGCTCCGTCGGCCCTTTGAATCGCGCGATTAGGAGCTCGCTATATTCGGCCGAATGGAGTGAACCCTGCGTGAAAGGGTTGCGTGCGGAGGTATTTATTTCAGGAGCGCAGACACGGTGTCCGTCGTTTGTGTGAATAAACGCCGATATTTTGCACTACAAATCTCACACCTGTCATTTTTTGTTCCCCCCACGTTTTCTCGATCGGGCATTTATTTCAGTTTTGGTTTTTTTATTCTCACTGCGAGATTTAAATCTGGTGGTGTTGGCGCCAAATGGTCAGCGTTGTGACAGTTCGTGATTTCTGAGCTTCGCTGACTGTCTGCCGTCCACCCACGCAGGTAGGGTGGAGCCACCCTTTGCGACGAAGTAGCAACGAGGTTAAAATTACGTGGAGCCTTTTTTAACCCCCCCACTCTCTGACACCGAGAGCCTGGCCCTCGTCACTACTTCGAAGGGACCCTCCACTCGCTCCACGGCCTAACGCGCTGATTGCCCTTCAGGTACGTCACATGTTGTTATTCAATGCTCAGATACGTTTTCTCTTGTTACAGAGGTAACGAGAACTGATCCAGGGCGACGCCGACAGCGGCCATTTTCATTTATAATGATTAAAATAAATTAAGTTTTTAGTATTAATTAAAATCATTAGCCCCACCTAATATTATCAATGAAAGCTAGGAATTAAAACAAAATATTTTGGCTCACAAAAAACACTGGGAACAACGAAAATCTAATTAATTTATACAAAGCAAAACAAAAAGAGCATAACAACTTACTAAAGAATTCTAAACGACAATATAGCAGCAATGAAATTCACAAATCTAAAAATAAACAAAAAAATTGGTAAAATGAAACAGACCAAAAATTCTCTCAGGAAAATATTAAACTGTGCAATAAGGATACAGATCCACTTTCCGTCTAATGTAGAACAAATTCTAAAATAGCATTTCGAAACTATCATCCATAACTTAAATAGTTTATCTTAACCACACAACGGAAAGTGAAGTCTTTAAAATTATAGCGAATCTGGAAAATAAGAATAATGTGGGTATAATTAATATATCAATTATACCCACATTATTATATTATACATTATTATTACATTATTACATTATTATTATAGACCACAATAGTTAAGAAATTGGCACATATAATTGTTAAACCATTAATTGCAAATAAATGCTTCGACTTGGGTTTCTACCCAGATATATTAAAAATTGAATTTATTTTACCAATAGACAAAGGTAAAGAAACAACAAATATAGAAAACTATAGACCAATTTGCATTCTAAGCGTCTTTTCCAAGATCTTCGAGAAGATTATTCACAACAAATTGAGCACTTACTTGGAAAAATACAATCTAAACAATGAAGTATAACATAGTTTTCGTAAACATAGATCGACAGCTCAAATTTATAAACATCTGGACACCGGTGAGCATGTAGCTAGACTCTTCTTCGATCTGTTGAAGGCCTTCGAGTTCCTTAATAAAATATTTATAATGGATAAATTAAATGCATTCGGAATAAGACGTACAACATCTAATTTTTTTTTGTTAGCAATCGAAATATATGTGCAAGAATAGGAAAAATTGTACGTCTACACAACATAACAGTAGAATTGAGATACCCCAAGGTTCTGTCTTAGTACCCTTAATTTTCATTTTGTTTACGAACGATATAAGCAATTATATAGAGTAAGATTTTAATACTTTGCTTACTGATGATATTTCCATCGTGGTTAAAGGCTAAATCTAGAAAATTTAGCAATCACATTAAATAGAGCAAAAAATGACATCAATAATTGGTGCAATACTAATAATCTAATGCTTAATTTTGGAAAAACTGTTTGTTTAATTTTTCGTAACATCCCAAATTACAGTCATCACAACTTAAAAGAGACGCTGAGTTGTGAACATCAAATTAACCTACAAGAAAAGACAATCTTCCTTGGTCTACAAGTTGATATGCTGCCTAAATGTAATGAACATATAATCTACATTGCTAAAAACCTAAATATAGAGTTTCCCAAAGAAGACTGCATACGTTGGAAAAGTTAATGGCAAAAATCGTAAATGTTTGCCGAACCATAACTCGTCAAATGCTAATCAGCATTTTCAACAATAAAAGAAGACAAGTGTAAATGTGTTTACAAGCAAATGGTACACATTTTCAACATCTGCTTTGATTATATATTATACATATACAGGGTGAGTTTTTTCGGATGTTTAGCATGGGGATCTCGGAAACTAGCGGAGATAGAGGGACGATTAAATGCAGTTTTACGAGTTCAATTTCATGTGCATTTTGTTTTTTTTTTTAAATTGCATGGCTAACTAGATACCTCGAAAAAATATTTTTTTTTGTTACTTCGTTCGGTGCCTATCGATCTGTTATTATTGATTTTAGAAAAAATGTGTAAAGGAAAAAGTTGTACGTAATTATGTGCTTAAGAATACAATCTAACCGATTATTTTATTAAAGCTATAATTTTTGAGTTATGAGACAAAGTTGAGTTTTTTCTAATGGAAACCATAGTTGGCCATGACCTTATAAAACAGGCGCTTTTTCAACTATTCTAATGAAGTATCACTTGATATAGTTATTTTTATAAATAATTAAATTATCGTTATTTTTTACTTTTAATTTTCGAACTATTCAAGAAGTAGGCTATGGAAACAATTGATAGATGCGCAACGCGTTAAATAATAAAATTCAAGTTAGTCATTAATTTTTTTTTGTATTTCGAAATTATAAACATTATTATTTATAGTTAATGTGGATTAATAGAATGGGTGAATAAAATATTTACATTTTCTCTTTATTCACTATAACCATTGTCAACGTGAATAAAGTAAAAAAAATACGCAACTTCACACTACCCTTGAAATTTTCGTTGTCACCTGACAATGTGATACTTCGCTCGAATTCTTTAAGTCTAAAAACGATTTGGAAAAAATCTTGTATGATACACGTGAATAAAGCAATTTTATCCACTTATACCGTAAATAGCTATTATAACATATTCGTCATTCGTGTTTTTTAACAGAACCATAACCAAATTTCATTAAACATCAGCTGTTTAGTATGACTTGTATATCTCCACAACTCGTTTTTGCTGAAACAGCAGCAACATTGAGCAGCAAAGAATAATAATAACGAGTTCTAAGCAAGGTAAATAGTGCGCAATGGTAACAACAATGAACATTTAGTTTAAAGCACATTTGTACTTTTTATGATATTTCAATAAATCTGACAGTTTTTGAATTATTTGCAAAGAGCAAAAAAACATATCCAGTAAACTATTACTTCCACTCGGTGGATTTTAACCAATATATCATTGAGATCTCATTATCTCACAATTGTAGTTAGTAATTTAAAAAATATATATTTTTCATTCCCTACATAGTAATTACACTGTTGTGACATCGATTTGACGAAAGAAAGCTAAACTTACTAATAAAGCTTTGGTTACTATGAACAACGGGAGGTAAGTAAAAACTTACCTCCGTCCCTATGCTTAACAGTTATTTTTCCACTCCCTGTATGATAAGTACACTGTTGTAACATTGATTGGATGGAAGTAAGGCCCACTTACCGATAAAGCTTGGGTAACTATGAACAACGGGATGTAAGTAAAAAATTATATCCCTCCGGGACTGTATGGTATTTCAGTTACCCTCCATAATTCTCAAAATTCAGTAAGAATTGTCCGTTGCGAACAACACTTTTACGTGGTTTTTAAGTATTGTTAATAATGTAATTATGCTACAAAATATTATTTATTATTAAGAAAACAAAAAGGAATAATTTGTAATCATTATTTCTTACAGGTCAACAGTAATGAAGAACTATAGTATTTGATGAAAGTATTAAACTACGTCTTTATTACTCATTTATATATCTCTTTAGAATTATTATTTTATTATTTTAGCAAATTTTATTCTATCTCCCAACAAGATATCTCCTTTCTTATTATCAAAGAAAATTCAAATAAATTTTCTATAAAAGACATCTCTTAAATCACCTCACCTTCAATACAAATTCAATTGATACTGAATAAGAGAGCAGTATTTTAATAAATGTTTATTTGAGGAAAAGGTGTTTTATTTTTATTTAATAATACATTTTCACAAGTCTAAATATCAAAGTAAGTCCTGGTGTAAACTTTTTTATATCAGTATTTATAGTATTTTATCTAACTTTATCTTTGTAATATAATATAATTAATATTATTTTTATTTTTTCTTAGCACACTTTTAGCGCGTTGGCGATATCTTATTGACAGCCATTTATGTTTTCGGCTTATATGATTTTTACTAAAAGTTATTAATTAATGATCAAGCTTCTCTTTATAACTAGCATTATTAATGTTTTCACTGTATTATAACCTCCTCGGACCCTGAGTATCATATACGATACTACGGCTCATCATTTTTTTTTGCTAATTCAATCGGAATTTGGCTATGTTTCCAGTGGTATCATATATGATATGCGTGAGTTGGTTGCGTACAAAAAATCACAATCGAATCGTTCGTGTCTAAAATGTCTGGTCATTAAAAATCAAGCAGTGTTTATGCAGTTATGACGTCCAGTTCGAAACGTGATAAAAAAAGTTAAGTAATGACTAATTATGCATTTTGCGCTAGCGTCTCATTGAGTGAAGGTTAGTTGTTGGTTCTAGTGCCTTCAAAGCAACTGTATCTAAAAGTTTACAAAACCTATTGGCCTATCTACTCGAAGTATCTTTGGTGATACTTCGGGCCTTACCCAATTACCAATACAATTGTCTATCATCCGTTTATTAGCTCTCTCTGAGAAATAACTCCAGGAGATCGTTGTTAATTGGAACTTCGATGACTCTGATCTTGATGGTGATATACTACCTGATGATGACAGTGAAAATAAAGACGAAATTGGTAAAATGGAGGAAGATGTGTCAGAGCAAATGGTTGAAACTGATGATGCAGGCAATAGTACAACAGAAAGTGGCGAAGAAAATGAAGCAGAGGAGAGGCAAATTGGAGGTACAGTCTCTTCTTCAGATGACGAGCAGCCTTTGGTTCACTTGCTACCAAAGGGAAAGAAAAGGAAATGGAAGCGAAGTGCTTTTGTACCTAGAATTGCTGTGAAACATTCACCAACGGTTCGTGCTGAACTTTTGCCTGAAAACATTCGGGATCCAATAAGTTATTTCAGCAGATATCTCGAAGACGATTTCTTTGAATCCATGGCCCTTGTAACCAATATGAACGAAGTAAATAAAACCGGAAAGTTTTTAGATACTTCTACGGCAAAGCTAAAAGTTTTCTTTGCATGCAGCATGTTAATTGGCATCTACAACCTACTACCAATCAGAATGTACTGGAAAATGGATACCAGAGTACCAATTATTTGTGAAAACATTTCCAGAAATCAGTGCGCTTCGAACTCGTTTAAAAATAGTAGATGACAATGCTGTATCGAAAGAAGCCCGGCAAAATGATAGATTTTGGAAAATAAGGCCAATGTTAGACCGAATTCAAAAAGCGTGTCTACAGAATGAAAGGACATATGAAATATCAGTGGATGAACAAATGATTCCCTTTCATGGTAAGGTAAGAATGAGACAATTTGTTGGTGGAAAACCACATCCTGTTGGTCTCAAGAATTTTGTGATGACGACGGCGAAAGGAATTCCATTGTACTTCCTCATGTATAAAGGAAAGGGATAAATAACGGAATCCTGCTTGGTACCTACTTATGAAAAATTAGATGTTGGAGGAAGGATAGTTCTCAGACTTTACCAGTTGGAGTATCCATGTTTACTAATATATTTTTTACGTCAATACCATTAATAGAAACCCTTCTCGCTCGAGGGATTACTCTCACTGGCACCCTCATGAAAAATCCAATCCCAAAAGTGGTGAGTTTCAGAACAGATAATCAAATGAAAAAATCTGGCCGTGGTTCCCAAGATATGCTTGTTAATGATGATAATAAAATAGCTTTGGTTAAAAGGTACGACTCCAAGCCAGTTCATATCGGGTCTTCAAAATTTGGAACTGAACCTGTGGGATTGTGCAAGCGCTGGTCAAAAGTTGACAACAAATACATAGAAATAAATCGTCCATCTCTTGTAAAATCGTACAATGAAAACATGGGAGGCATTGATTTGCTTGATCGATTTATTTCAAACTTCCGAATGAAGAGTCGTACTAAGATATGGACCACTCGTGCAATTTACTATTTTGTAGACTTTAGAGCAGCGTCCGCCTGGCTAAAATATCGAGAAGATGCTGAAGCGTAGGCGACATATTTGTCTAAACGTCGTTTGGCGTCTAAACTGGGTATCATGTTACATTGGCGGGTGCCATTAATAAATGATGCGTGCGCTTGCAAGGGGAAGGCCTCAGCATCTTGCATCATTCACCAAACCGAACTACACAAAATATCTTGTTAATTGTGTTGCATAACTAAAATGTCACGAAATATTTAAGTAATGATATAAACAATCGATCACACGACTTTAATATTAGCGACGATTGATTTGACATGATTTAATGCTCAATACTCTTGTGTCTCTGTTGTCAACACACCTACATTAAATTTTAAGTTTAATTTTAGGTATAACAAAAATAGTTTACGAAATTATCCTCCGACATACCACTCAACCTGAATAAATTAGTGGCTATTTATTGTTTCATTTTGCACTGGCAATTTTATTAGATTATTAGTTGTAAATTTGGTATGGTTAAACTACTTTCACAACCACTCAATTTATAATTAATGTAAAATTTGGTTCTTCCAAAACAAAGTTCTTCACAACGGCTAAATTAGTACCTAATTTTTGCTGCAACTACAAAAAATGGAAATCAATTATTGTTCTATACAATGCCAACAAATAATAGAGTAAAACAAAATTTATAGTTTTACCCATGGCATAGCAAAAATGTGCGCCCTTGTCAAATTACATCAATAAATCAAACACGAAGGATTATATCTTTTATTAACTTTTATTATAACTTTTATTAATACCAGGGACATTAGAACAAGTACAAATAGTAAATATCTAAAAATGTACTTTACGTGCGTTTATAGATGCTAATTGATCGATTATACCGTGCAACCAAAAATTATTTTTATCCAAGAGGGCTTAGGCTGAAAAACGTAGGGCTCGGTTTAGATCACAATTATAAGGGGACGATATATCTAACCAAATCTTGGTTAAAATTGTGTCTAACACATGACGTGCCAAACACTAAGCTAAGCTGTATTTTAAGCTAAGCTGTATGGCTTTGCAAAGCAAATGTTGATGATAATAATTTTTGCTCGCCGGTATGAGCAAAATTTATTTTTTTCTGTTTTTTCTCATTCTTCACTCAAAATAGCAAGATCTGATAATCTTGATGGGCCAATGAAGCTCTTAAATAAGATATAATCAGTTTAAGTTTACTGATCTTTCACAACTTATTGAAACCGATACGGTGAGCATAATTTGAATAGCAACTATTGGATTTCGAAAAACTCTTCATCTCCATATTTAACAATAAGAATAAGTAGTTCTTCAGGCTTTGAAATAATTACGTTTTTCCTACTACTAAGTAAAGTTCTGTTGTCTACTATTTCATTGTACCGTTGCGGGAATGTTTCAAAATTCCCCTTTTGATGCAAAAAGATTACAATCGGCCTTTTTAAATTTTGATGTGACAATAAATGTTTGACTTTCACCGACTTGATATTATAAAAATTAAATCTGTAACTACTCAACGTATTTCGACAAAATTGAATAAAATATTGTATGAAACACGTGAGCTAAGGATGTTTTTCAAAAACATCCCCTTAGCTCACATGTTATATAAATAAATATTAATTCACTAGCGGATTCAAGAACATTTTATTTCACTTGTAGATAAACAAATGTTTATGATGTTTGCTAAGAGCTGTTTGCTGAAGTATAAATCCAATCAAATTCGTGTATCTGTAGTCACGTGTGCGACAATATCCAATCAAAATAACATTAGACTGATTACTACCCATAGATAGTTTTCACTTAAAAACCCTCCGTTTTCGGCGTCGGGTTGTTGCAAAGCAATGTGATTTCGAAAACTCTAATTGAACTTAAATAAACTGGTAACTGTTTATAAACTGTACCTTACTATTGGGTTATTACTACAGATAATTAAATGGTGATGGTTGTATTGAGTCAGTAAAATCTAACAATAATTGCAATGTGAAAGTAATGTACTTAAATTTAATACATTTAACTACTTGCTGCTTCATTTGTGTTTCATTTCAACAGCAATAGTTGATCCTAAAATAATTCACCTATGTTATTTTTGCTGTTAAAAACTTTTTCGCGACATTAATTTGTGCTTGTTCAAAAACTTTATTAGCCTCCATCAGATGTACCGAGTGATTATTATTTATCTAGTAAATCTCGTTTTATCAAATGATGAAAATCGAAATACTGCCATTTTTTTCAACTCACGCATGATATCGATGAGATTCTATTATTGCTTGTAGGTATTAGATTACTGAATTATTTACAGTTCATAAGTATTTTTTGTCTACTGAAACTTTTGTAACAATTAAAATTTTAATGTTTTTTCATATATTTTAGATTTCAGTAAGGTACGAAAACTAAATCTTAAATTTTATTTTCGGGTTTCATATAAAATTATAACATGCATCAGTAGCAGAAACAATTCGGAATACTAATTATTTCTTTAGAATTTTTATTCATTAAAATGCTATGTCACTGCATAGTTTCTACGTTTTTGATGCAAGGTGCTTTTGAGGAGAAATATTTCTCAATGATAATTAATATTTATTTAGATAGCTTCCAAAAATATGAATCTCCTCTTGTTAATGTTTTAGTTCCACAAAAACCCTGTATGTGTTCATTTATACTGGCCTAAATGATGACGATGAGATAATAAATATGAAAAGACATTGAAAACCTAATTTTTGCAAAAGTTACAGATAACAAAAAAAACATGTCGTTTAAAGTTTTCAATAATCTAAAACTAACTTGCAGTAAAAATATATCAAGGATATCTCGCGCGATTTCCAAAAATTAGCATTATTTCAATTTTCATCATTTTGAAAAACGTGATTATCTGGGTAAGTAAAAATTACTCGGTACATCTGATAGACGCTAATACGGTTTTTAGACAAGCACAAATTAATGCCGTTCATTTTTTAGTTTTTTTGTAAATCAATAATAATGAAAATGCCCAATACGATACCGACTTCTTGGAGGTCACTGTATATAATATATTTATGCTCAAGCGGATTATCACAAATTTTAATTATTAACGAATTCATTTTTATGAATAAATAGTTTCCCAGAAGAAGACAAAAATTAAGATATTAGAAAAATCTAAAAGAAATCGAAAGATTTATTATACGTATGTATATACCTGTTGTGTTAAGAAAACAATTACTCTAATTGTGTTCATCAAATGTAGAATCAACTCGGTCTTCTCCAGATATGAAGAAATTGTTTAGTTCAATTGACTCTTAAGTATAGGCAATACAAGTACCAGATTTTACGTTTTTAGCGCGTGTGTGAATCACTCACGCATCTAAGTTGCGCACGCACAATATTGTACTGGAGATATCTGCCCCACATAATTCACCCCTGACGTTTCACTCCGCCTACTGCGTTTGAGAGGGGGCGTTAAAATCTTCGCTTAGACAAGTTGGTATGTTTGCATGCTGAAGCTGCAAATGTTCCAAAAAAGCAAAACTGGATTACCTTGATTTTAAATTTTCAATTGCGAAAGCACTTTTGTCGTCAGGACTTGCTGCAAACCCGCAAAATTCAGATTCGAGTGACAGTGAGGATGAGGAAACTGTACAGACCAGTAGAAAGCGCAGAAAGGCAGAGGCAATTCCCGAGAAAAGGATTCGAAAGCAAGAGAACAAACATCTTCCGCAGTTCATGAAACATCAACAAAAATTACGATCTAAATGTCGCTATCTGGACTGCAAGAAACTCACTTTTGCCTAGTGCTAATTATGTAAGATTTTTTTATGCTGCAGCATTGACCGAAACTATTTTGCGCATTTTCGCTAATAAAATATAAGTTCAATATAATTTTTATTTTGGTTGGGCTTAAGGCCCAAAATATCATTAGTGATACTTTAGTTTTTTACAAAAATTGACAAAAAAAATAAAAAATCCTACAGAATGGTGTTACTAAGACCCAAATTAATAAGTAGTCTCATTACTATAAAGATTTTAAAATCAATTTAGGGGTGGGTCCGAGGAGGATATTTGATACCATATTTCTGAATTTGGTATGTTTTTTATTTAAGTGCGTCGACACAGTACTATTTATTTTTAATTACCTATAATACCTATATAATTAATTAGGACTAATAGATCCCTTGAAATGTAGAATAGTTAATTACAATCCTCGCGTGAGTGCAGTATCATTATAATAATATCTGGTATGCGAGTACCGCAACTCCTGTCGATTTTTCAAAGATTTATTTTCTCGCTCTCCGCAGTGACCTGAGGCATGAGGGTGAGGCATTGGGTGAGGTCGCCAACTGTGAGGCTGTTTATTGTTTTTCCGAGCATAGCAGGGCGGAGGAGGCGTATAATATATAATATATAACAATTGCTCTAGCTCGTCAAGGTCCTCAAACCGACTGATACACTTCCCAGAGATGAAAGTAAAGTCAATCACGCCATTGCCTGGCACGTTATGTAATTGCAGTTTCTTGCTTGATCATGCTCTTTTTGCATCTCATTCCTTGTGTGCAATGGCTATTATCTTGCAGGAAGAGAATTATTCAAGAACACAGAGAAATGTTAATTGTAGAACATATTTAAAATAAACTATATTCAATATTATTTCATATATTATATTAGTAATATTAGAGAACATTACAAAAAAAAATATTAAAGCAAACAGACAAGAAATAACAATAACGACTAAGCAAAGAAACAGGTTAAGAAAAATAGGAACATGGAATGTAAGATCAATAAAGGGAAAGAAAGTTGAACTAGAGGAATAATTTCACTTATATTTTATTTTTTTATGCCAAAACTGTAACAGATATCAAAAACTATAAAGATACAAAAAAACTTAATAATGAATGCCAGCGTCCGATTGGACTTTATTCAAATTTATTTACTTTTGTCATTAAAAAATATGAATGTATTAATGTTTCTTGTTTTATACACAACCAGTCTACTGATAATAACAATATTATGTCAAAATATGAGTTATACCCGTATAAAGTGTCATTCCAAACAACATACAAATCAATGTAAACGTTCTCTTTTTATAAGCAAATTTTGTTTTTATACAATTAACTTTGAAGCTAAATGCTGGCTAACCCAAACGCATTTGTATATAGATAAGTTTTGTTAAATCGTCTTCTTTTGATCCCAGTAATCTGTGGTTAAGCCATTTTCACATAATTTAGAGACACCCTGTATATAATGAATTTATAACGTGACACACGATTGAATGAGAGTGATTATTTCAATAAATATGGTTATGGTGACATTTAAAACAACGGTAAATAATTTGTAATGCATATAATGTGTGGTTACCAGAGCAGGCAATGATTGCCGGACGTAGTCTTTAGGCCTTCAGCTTGAATAAAATTAAAATAATACTCTGTAATATTCAAAGTATTGTTAAATTATCATAATAAATATTTTAATGTACAAATAGATTGGTTCAACTGAATGGCAGTGTTACTTTTTTTTTAGCTGAATTCAAATAAGTTATTGAAGATGTGTCATTGATAAATATAAATTAAACAGAGATGTAGGTATTTATCTATTCAAAAACTATAGAAGAAAAACTTAAAATAAAATTCGTAACATTAAAAGAGAATGCTCTAAAATCTACAATCAATGTTAGAAACGAGAAAACGCTTTTTAACTGTACTAACGTTAAGATACCACTAATATCCACACTTTACTTTCATTAGGTCCACAATATTGTTGTGTAATACCAAAAATCAAAATAAACATTGGTCACATGTTAGCTGATATTAAATCTATCCTAGAACATGTCCCCGGTGACAAACAAAACTTACTCAGAGCAAAAGTTACGATCATCAAATAGAGGCCTTACACCATCCAACATAGTATTTTCAGAATCACAGAGGGAAACAAGTCTATTTTTAAAAAACCATACCAATATTATGGTGACAAAAGCAGACAAAGAATCCGTCACTGTTATTATAACATCTGATCAATACAGAAGAAACAACTTACGACATTTTAAAAAAAGACCTAACACTAACCGCATAAACAAAGATCAACAAAACAATAAAAACACTAATAACAAAAAATATATAGATGAAAATATAGGAAAACATCTCATGACGTGTAATAGCATTCCACCAAAATATTACGTACTTCTAAAAATCCATAAAAAAGATATAGCATTACGACCTATTATTTTGTCCATTAATGCACCGACATATAAAATTTCAAATTTCCTAGCCAAGATTTTACATGTAGCATTTTTTAACAGACCAAATTATAATGTAATCGACACTTTCAGTTTTGCTGCTGAATTTAATAATCTTAAACTATCTAAAGATCATGTGATTATACCATTAGATGTTATCTCTCTTTTTACAAAAATAACAATGGAAATAGTAACAGAGATAAAACGTGACAACTTTGAAAGGATAACACCACGTACAGATATTGATAAAGACATGTTCATTGAATTACATTGAATTCACATATGCAAACATAGCTATTTCACTTATGAAGAAGTGACGTACGAACAAATTTTCGGCACTCCCATTTGCTCCCCTCTTAGTCCTATTTTGGCCACGATAACAATGGATTACCTTCTAGATGGGCAAAAAAGTAAGATCCAAGCAGCGGAAATGAGATTCCTTAAGAGAGTTAAAGGAGTGACAATCAAACACAAGATAAGAAGTTCGCAAATCAGAAAAGAACTACGAACTTGACCAATACTAGAATTTATCGATAGAAGACAACTTAGCTGGTGGGGCCATCTGCAACGGACGGAAAGCAAAAGGACTGTAAAACAAATATGGGAGGCAAAGGCACAAAGTAGGAAGAATAGGGGAATACCCAAAGCAACATGGGATAGTGAGATAGGAAAAATACTGAAAGCAAGAGGAACCACATGGAAAGAAGCCAAAAGAATTGCACGAAACAAAAAAGAATGGGCAAAATTTATGAACAATAAAAATGAAATAGTTTAAGCAAAATGTAGACAAAAAATGATTTGTAAATTATACACCCTATACCAAACGCCGGAAAGATTACCTTATCAACCTCCACGAGACCGTTCAAAGCGTACGCCAGAAATTAATAAAGCTCTCAAAGACCCACGTATATGAAACCAGAAAGATTACCTTATCAAGCTCCACCACAGTGCTCAAATCGTATGCCTGAAATTAATAAAGCTCTCGAAGACCAACGTATATAAAACCGGAAAGATTACCTCATTAAAATCCACGACACCGCTCAAAGCGTATGCCAGCAATTAGTAAAGATCTCGAATACCCACGTATATGAAACAGGAAAGATTATATAAATATATCTATATATATATATATATATATATATATATACATATATATATGTATAAATATATATATATATATATATTTATACAGGGTGTCTACGCTAAACCGTTCGTTAAAAGTTTACGGGGTTGCCGTTGTACTAAAAATTTAAAAAAAATCCTCGTCACACGGGTGAATCAATTATCCTCATGTGAAATGTTTTCAACTTTCTATCACTTCCGGTTCCATCGGGAGTGGCACCGACTTTCTTATTTTAAATGAAACACCCCATATATATATATTTTTTTTTAATTCATCGCTTAATTTGGAACATATTTTGTAAGAATGTATGAATGTATGAACACTTATCTCTTCTAGTTTTCAAGAAAAAAATAGTTTTCTAAAATTTTGACCTTTAAAAGGTAGCCTGAAATCTGTCTATAACTTCTCTTAGGAATAAGATAAAATTATAAGTTACATCTCTAATTGTACCTAGAGGATGCCTCTATGAGTAAAATAATTGTAAACTGTCAATTTTGATAATAAGTGTTCATAAAATGTCAATATCTAAGTGCCATATTAAATATCTCGTAATTCAATTTTTTTAAATGGAATGACCCATTTTTTATCACATAGCACGATTGGGAGAAAAATTTACTACAAGAAAGTACGTGGGTAAGTAAGAGGGTACGTGATAGATTGCAGTCATATATTCAATAACTCTGGCAAAATTTAACAAATTATATCAAAGTTTCAATGTTTGCCATCACAATTTCCATTAATAGTGATAAATTTACAATTTATGACGAACATTCAATGCTTACTGAGGATAATTGATGGATTGCTGTCATATTTACTATAATTCGGTCAAAATTTTGGTAATTATGTCAAGGTTTAGAAATTACCCACGACATACCATGTTTTATTTAGCTAAACAACGAGTAGATAAGACATAGGTGTTATTTGCTGAAAAATCGTTCGTATTAATAATTGAATAAGTATCGCATTCCGGTGTAAAAATACGTAAACAGACTCGTGGGGGACCGCAGCCCCCTGAACCAGTCCGGGAGAATTCTATCAACAATGGGGACAATAAAAGCCATTAACTTAAGGGTAACCAGAGTTTACTAGTCGGGCGGAAATATCAACAGTTCATGGAAATATAAATTACTCGAGACCAGACAGGGGATGTGCCACTGACCGACAGTGAGCGATTCCGGGAAGTTCAAAACCGAAAGTATAATATTACGGCCCATAGAATCGTTAACTTAGGTACCATAAAAACAGCGCCAGCTACATGCACGCGTACCGAAATGCTTAGAACAGGGCCCCTTGGGCCTGGATAACTCACGCCACGAAGGGACATGATTTGTATTGGTTGCAAACACAAATCCGCCAGCAAACGATCGAGTGGCGTAAACATGTGGAAGAAATTAATGCGCAGGCACTGAAAAAGGCACTTGGCCAGGACGAGTGGATCACCGTAGAAGATCGGGGACGGCAGTGTTTGGGCCCGGGGCTCGGGGAAAATGGGGAGGTAAACATATAAGAATCTGCGAAAGCACGGGGGAGGTCACTTAGTGCTCGACGGCCGAGGGCACGAGACAAATCGTGAGAGTGTAAACGGGGGCGCAATTAGTATAAACAGTCAGGGAAATTGATAATTCAATTAGGGCAGTATTGAACCAGTTAGATATTTTCGGGGAGACCGCGAAATAATTAAAACAACACCAAGCGCAAGGGCCACCACGACATCAGTACGGCTATCCAGTCGGCGAGAGATAGGAAGGGTTAATAAGTGAGTACTGACGCAATTGATGATCGAGTAACGCGAATCAAATTGCCAATTTCGAAGGGCACTGCGAAATATTTAGCAGACAAGTCATTACGCGTGTCAAGTAAATTAATTCGGCAATCCGCCGGAAATTATCCTGTGACAAAATTACGAAAGAACAAAACGCCCAAACTGGCGCAAAGGTGTATGATCCTCTTCGTAATGAGAGCGATTTGTGGGTTTCGCGACGCACTTTGAAACAGAAGGGCGCGCTAGAAGCATACTACAAAATCGCTCTTACCCGTTGGTATGTGCGGATCGAACACATTCATCAATCTCATACGATAACGTGTATGTTTCTCTTCGTAATTAGAGCGATATGTGGGTTTCGCGACGCACTTTGAAACAGAAGGGCGCGCTAGAAGCAGACTACAAAAATCGCTCTAACCCCTTGATGTGTTCGGGTCGAACATATTAACCAATCACACCCCACAACGTGTATGGTTCTCTTCGTAATATTGTCACGTATGATAAGTATTACTACTCCACATAAACCACCACCAATTACTGTTACCTAAATTTTATGAAATCCTTCCTCCGAAACAACATACTCGATTACCATGCGTTTTAATTATTATTTATATTTTATTAGCAAGGGATTCGGGAAAGAGCTTAGTTCAGGAAGGTATTTAAACAGATATAAACTCAAGGGATTTCCCAGGTAGCGATCGCAACGGGAACTAAAACCGGTATCCGTGAAGGTCAATAATTATTACAAAAATCAGCAAATATCATCATGTCATACCAAATCACTAAATCCTTGTAATTAACGTTGCGTAGTTAATATCACTAATCAATCAGCCGAGTGAGTGATTCAACTAATAAGTTGTAATTGCATGCCGGTGAAATAAAACAGCCCTCAGCAACGATAATGCATGTGGTCAGTATTTGCATATTTGAATTCGTGAGCGAGTGAGAAATGAATGAATGCGAGTCAGTATATTCCTGAAGCACGAGCATGTGGATATTATAGATAAATCATTGAATGAATCCAAGTCATAAGTCATGATCGGAGGAGAAATAAAGTTAATAAATACGAAACATAACGGCAATTAAGAATGAATGCGAATCAAGGGAATTCATGCATGAGCATGCGTAAAGAAGTGATATAAATCCGTGAATGAATCAAAGTCAAAATCATGCAGAATCACATCCGCTAGGTGAATTCAATTGTCACAAAAACGAAGTAAAAACAAACTAAAAATAAATGAAAATATTAAAAACAAAAGAAAAGACAATATAAAAAATAAATAAAAATAAAAAGAGTCAAAAACAAACGAGGGGCTTATGTTTCATACACGTCAGACGTAATAGGGTTAGGGTATGAGACTCGCTATGAGATCAGATATATGTACTTTAGCCAGACACAACTGACCATCGTGCACAAATCACCGATCGAAATTTACGATATAATTATTTGGGTGTTATTGCTTGGTAAATGCATTGCGAAACTTTAATTAAGGGTAAATCGTCATCCTTAATACTGGCATGTTATTTGCTGGTAAATACACTTCTAAACTTTATCTGAGGATAAATCAAATCAAGTAAATAAAAGATAAAAATATGGATGAACGAACGCATGTGGAATAAATGACATAACTAAAACACCGTAATTAGCAGGGACAGATCGCATGTACTAGTAACCAGTAGAATTTGAATTATAACGTTAATTCACGTCAGAATACCACGAAATATAATCAGAAACCACGTAAAAATCGATAAATTCATTTCAAAACTTTAATTCAAAATAAATCGTAATTCTTCATTATTTGTGTGTTATTACTTATTAAATAAACCCTTAGTCACCACATAAATGTAAAGCGTATTATTTTACCATAACCAAATGAAATAATCAGAAACCACGTAAAAATCATTACTCATTTCAAAACTTTAATTGAGAATAAATCGTCATTCTTCATTATTTGTGTGTTATTACTTATTAAATAAACCCTTAGTCACCACATAAATGTAAAGCGTATTATTTACCATAACCAAATGAACCAAACATTACTTGCTAAATTAAAATGTAAAACCATATGAATTACTGAATGAATAAATTACTGTATAATGATATTTGTGTATGCGTATAATTTGATATTTTCCCCGTAACAGACACAATACTTGAACAACGAACCATCGATCTTGTCACTATAACGATTCCATGAATCAAACACAGGTGAAGTACAGCCACTTAGATTACGAGCCACTCTACGTTTATAAATTAATTACAATTTATAATGATACCCCGGTATTGTACCGTTACAGTTTCAATGATTGCATCAAAATTTCAATTAATAATGTTAAATTTACAATTTTTGATAACATTTCAATGCTTACTGAGGATCCTTCATAGATAGCTGTCATATTTTAAGTTACTCAGTGAAAATTTCAGTAATTAAATAAAAGTTTCAATGAGTGCTGTCAAAATTTCAATTAATACTGGCAATATGCCAAATTTCTTAAAAAAATTCAATGTTTACTGAGGGTACATGATAGATTGCACTCAAATTTTCAATAATTCTGACAAAATTTCAGTAATTATGTCAAAGTTTCAATGTCCAATGATGGCACAGGATATATTGTAGTCATATGTTTAATAATTATGACAAAATTGAAGAACTTATGTGAAAGTTTCAATGTTTGCCATAAACATTTCCATTAATACTGGTAGATTTAAAATTTATGATAAAAATTCAATACTTACTTAGGATACTTGATAGATTGCTGTCATATTTACTATTATTCTTTAAAAAAAATAGTAATTATGTCAAATTTTCAATGATTGCCATCAAAACTTCATTTAATAATGTTAAATTTCCAATTTCTGATCAAATTTCAATGCTTACTGATACTTCTTACGTATCTTACGTAAGTATCATATGGACACTTCAAGATTGCTGTCATATTTTCATTTATTCTGTCAATATTTCAGTAATTATGTCAAAGTTTCAATGATTGCCAAAATTTACTTTAAACATTTTCAGTAATTCTGTCAATTTACACATTTTGATAACATTTCTATGATTACTTATGATTATGATTTCTTATGATGTCAAAATTTCAATGATTATTGTTAAACTTAATAGTTTTGTTAAATATTGTCTAGAAGAGTGTCATTGGAAATATTTGCATAGAGCTGAACACGACTTTATATACAGGGTGTCCCAAACTAATATTAACGCCGAATTCGAAATTGTACAATAACTGAGTACTTTAGAGCCGTTTTCATCTCATTTTACTGTCGATTTAGATTACTCACGACGATCATTATGTCACTTGTGCTAATAATAATGGACCGAATCGAGAGAATCAGTGCTATTTAACTGCTACAGTAAGCTCCGTACGATCAAGTGTTTTGTAAATGAAGTTATCTGGAATCTTTGGCTAAGCTCCAGAAAATCCCCAAATAATTTGTTACACTTTCAACACATTCAACACTTGCTTCACTTGAATACATTCAAATGTATGGCACAATGCAATCGTTTAATAATTGAAGCAGTGAGTTAAAAAAGGCACATACTCCAAGAATATTAAAAACTTAATAATGTTTCTTCTAATTGTATCATCCATACTTAATATTTTTTTTAATTATATCTTTAGTCCGTCAATAATTGCAATTCTCATTTTACAATGCGCCAGAAATCATATTTGTCCTCGCCGAGTATTCATACTAGCCTTAAGGATACTGGAAAATTCTAGGTAATCCAACGCTTTTAAATAAATTCCATCGAACGCAATTGTTCCATTATGCATTCATTATTCGCTTTGTTAAACGTGTCTCAAAAGCTTTCAAGTATTTTGCCTCGGCTATAGAAGTCGAGAAAGTTAAATTATAAGCACTGCTTATTTTCAGACGAATAATACTGAAACACGCCGAACAAAGGCGGTGGGATATACAGGGTGATTAATGTTCATTGTCCAGGGCCAAAATGACGACTTCCCAAAAACATAAATTAGTCGTACTTTATATCTAAAAGTGTATATTATTGAACTTTGATATGTTCCAGTCACTAATTTGTAAGAACCATTGCTGCCATAAATATCTGAACTACTTGACTTTCGTACTTCATGGGGGACCATAAATCATAGAAAAATAAATTAAATGTGCGATTAACTTACTAGTTAGTTATTATAATATTATTGTGGATAGAACTCAACCACTTATTACGAAAATATTATTCTAGTTTATTGTAGTTTTTAATGTTAATTGGTTATTTATGTCATCTGACGAAACATTTGGTGGTTTATTTCTACATTTTATTGTTTATTTGTTGTTTGTTTATTTACATTAAAGCTTCTCTTGTTTATTCTCTCGGGTCAGAACTGTAAGTAAAAGTTTCAAGTTGCAATGGTCCACAGTTGGTTTGAAAGCGTTTGATATACTTTTGATATCGTGAATGTATTTTAATTTCCAGAATATTAATATAAACATTGTGACTATTCATTTATTGCGCACTACTTGTATTGAAAACGTATTACATCCTTTATTAAATATATAAGAACAGAACAATTTCCTAAAATCAATAAGAACTGTTCATTAATTAATAGCCATATAATTTAAATGGTTATTGTTGAATTTAATATTATTTAGATCAATGCACAGCGTGCACCATAAATTTCGGAACTGCATATCTGTTTTGAACGTTTCGCCTTAAGCACACCGTTTTGCCTAATTAAATTTGAATACCATGACTGTTCGTGTAACACCACAAATACGCCCTGTAGGTTCGGCACTTGAAACCGGCTAATTACTTTCTCGCTGTGGTAAATGTCGAAATAAACAATTCAAATAGTAAAACTAAAATCGCGTTATTACAGAGCTACTTTCCAATAAGCATACAGGATCGCTCCCAGATTATGACGATACTCTTTGTGTAGGTGGAGCACTCTTCTAATAGAGATAAAAATGTAAATGATATAATTATCACACTCATAAGACACACCTTGTGCCTTTAATGGCATGCATGGATATGCTCTTCGTCTTTGTCACAAAAGCACTGCACGAAGGTCGCATCTGCAGTATAAATAGTTGTATTATCAGAACGAGCTGCATATTGTTCAGTCAACAAGGCTCAACAAGATCTCCAAACATGAACACTCTTGTAAGTTATAACAGATATTTCTAGTTAAAGGTAAATCTAAGCAATAGCTGTGGCTTGGATTATCGCCTCAGATAGTAGCAAAATTATATAAATATTTCTAATATTTCACTATACCAACAAAAAAATAACACTTAACGTAAATTAGTTATGGATGTTATGTTATCTGCATTAAATTAATTTAAAATTCACAAGACATATCAAAAATCAATTAAAATTTAAAATATATTGCAAAAAATCAAAATATTAAAAAATTATACATAATGATATCTGCATTAAATTAATTTAAAATTCACAAAACATATTAAAAATCAATTAAAATTAAAAATTTATTGCAAAAAATCAATTTTTTTTAAAATTATACATAATGATATCTGCATTAAATTAATTTAAAATTCATGAAACATACTAAAAATCAATTAAAATTAAAAATATTTTGCAAAAAATCAAAATATAAAAAAATTGCATCATTTGTGTTTCTATTATAGTATAACGAAAACATGAACCACGAAATAATAAACATAATATTCAGTAATTTTTTTAATCTAAATTAAAATCTTTTATATTTTCGATACATAATATGTACATTTATCGGGTGATAAATTCATTCCATAAATTTTGATAGTAAAAAAATATTAACAGCTAGAAGAGCATAATAATAATATTAGTAATACTAATATTTATTTTTATTATTTTTATTATTTTTTTAGACCATAGCAATTTTTGCATGCTTGGCTGTAGTAGCCGTGGCGAAGCCATCCGGCCATTGGGATGATGGTCACTGGGGCGGCCACTGGGACGATGGAAGCTGGGATGATGGTCACTGGGATGGTGGCTGGGATGGTGGCCACTCCAACGTTGTCCATGGTAATGGAGCTACCCTCGTAGGCCCAACCGCTGGTCACTCGGTCGTTTCCGGCCCATCTGGTCATCTTGGAGGATGGGGTGGTGACTACGGATGGGGCGGTCATGGATGGGCAGGTCATGGTGGATGGGGAGGTCATGGTGTCGTTGTAGCCGGACCACATACCGTCCCATCTACAATTGTTGGTCCAGCTGGTAAGGTGCACGCTGATGGTCTTTATGGAGTTGGTCATGGCCATGGCCATCATGGACATTGGTAACTTCCATACGTAAAAATAAGTTCGTCAACCAGATGTAGGGTACCGTGAGGGGCTCGTTAAATAGTACCTTTAGCTGTATCAGCCTCGATCTGCCATCATTATCTTGTAGTCTTTAGCTCCTTGCGTTGTATCCATGTCTATTCATAGTCTCTTTTGCTTAGTTAGTAACATAAATTAAGACGAAAACTGCCTCGTTTTATGACCACTCTGTATATATTTCTGTATATTATGAAAATGTGTTCAATAAACAATACCTGAATATTATCTCGTAACTAGCATTTTAATTTTTCCCATGTCTTAGAGAAATAATAAAGTGCTTAAAAATCTTAGAAAATAAACCTATAAAATAGCATAAAGATTAGAATAATCACAAAAACGCAGAAAAAGCATCAAAAGGCATATTTTATTTTTTATGAAAATACAGGAAAACAAAACGAAACATAATTTTATTAACAAGAACGCACTATAGGTAGATAAAAGTAATATTTTAATAACTTAGGTTTTGGTGATTAATATTAATAACAATAATAATTAAAAACAAATAATGATTACTGCTCATTTTTAAAAGAATTAATAAATAAATGTTTTTTTCTCAATTTTTAACGGAAAATCCCATTCTCCTATCACTGAGCACATTTTTTAAGTGTGTGAAAAGCTTCTCTCAACATCCACACTTTTATTATTAAATTCTATTAAATATTTACAGAATGAACAAATGAAGGATAATGTATATTATCCGAAATAATACTACTTTTGAAATGATGATATATTATATTTTTAACAATTCCACAAGTTGAAACCATTAAATTTGCTTTCAGAACTTATGAACGAGAAAATATACAGGGTGTTTCAGACCTCAGTTTCCTCAGCTTTTGACGTCATAGAGGTTCGAAAAAAAAATAGCTTAACATGAATCCTACCTGAAGAAATGAATGGAGGTAATTTCGATTTCCTCAAGTTACCGGAAATAGCCGTAACTGCACTCTAGTTCAGAATTTTAAATAGGAACCTAGGTCATGCGTGGTTTCATTGGATAAGTATTCCAAAAAGAAACAACTTTTGTAAGAAAAGTTTTTATCTAAATGATATTCTTAACGAAATAAAAATTAATGTTTTAGTCCCGCCATTTTCTCAAATATAACGTCATATAGAAAAAAAAAAATAACATAACATAAGCCTACCTATAGAATTTAACAGTCATAGTTTCGATTCTTGGAAATAACCGGACGTAGGCGTAACTGCACTTCCACGAAAATGGCAATTTTTGTCTTGTACCCATTTAAAAAATATTTATCAGCTTTAACAACTTATTACAAAAATCTGCCCTCTTGTAAAATTTTTTCTTTTTCCGAAATTGTTATGAAAATCTCTCCTTTATAACCAGGTTTGGTCGTTTTTAAGCACATTTTCCAAAAAAGTGGTTTCTCTATATTTTTTTACAAAAATAAGTAATGTGTTACAAATTACAAACTTCTTTGAGTAAATTTTACAAACAATGTGTCTTTTGGAAACAAATTTTACATAAATCATTAAGTGTGTTTTGAAAAATTTGTTTTCTTATTGAACAAATTTTACAAACATCTGATTGGTGGAACAAAGTTTGCAAAAATCTTATTATTTAAACACACTTATTGTTCAATAAGCGCGTTTTACAACACATTTTACAAATATCCGTCCTCTTGAGCCAAATTGAGTAAATTTTACAAAAATAGTGTCTTCTGGAAACATATTTTACATAATACAGCTTTCTCTTCAATTGTTTTTTGATAAATTTGCTGTCTTATTCAACAAAGCTTACAAAAATCTGATTCGTGGAGCAAAGTTTACAAAAATCGGTACTGCTTTACAACAAACTTTACACCTGGCCTCTTTGAGTAAAATTGAGTCAATTGAGCCAAATCAATTGAGACAAGTTTAACAGAAGTCTGGCTTCTCTAAACAAATTTTGCACAGATTTTTGCCCCTTTGAACACTTAATGTAAAAATCTGCCCTCTGGGACAACAAACTTCATAATATTTTCTTGCTTGAAACAAACTACTGCTTTTATAACAAAATTTTGCAAAATTTTGCCCCTTTAATAATTTTTTTTATAAAAGTCTGCCTGTGGTTGTAACTTTTTTATTCCACACTTCACTGAGCCACACTTCGTCAGAGCCTGGATCTGACAAAAATTTAGAAAAATATATAGCCTAATAATAATAATAACAAAATAATTTAAAAAAATACATATATTAGACATTTCGTATATGTCTATGTAACCAAAATGTGAAAACATCTGTCCCCATTTACAACAAGGAAGTATAAACATATTTTCTCTATAACTAAATTTTACAGATATACACATTTTTTTAAAATTATTTATACAGAAGTAAATTCTATAAAGAAATATTACAATAATGTCTCTTCTTTTATAACAAGTATTTAAAAAATCGTCAAAATTCACAAATACTGTCTTGTATAACTGTTTTTATAAATTTTGTCCCTTTCAATAATTTTTAACAAAAGTTTGCTCTATTTTACAACCAATTTTATTCTTCCTGTTGAAGCCGCACTTTATACAAACCTGGATCGTCGAAAATTTAGAAAAACCAATTATATCTTAATAATAATAACAAAATAATTATTAAAATTAAATTTATCAAACAAGTTGAAATTTGTTTTGATGGCGAAGATTGTAGCGCTATCTACAAAGATCTGAAAAATATGTTTCGATTAAAAACTTTATAATTTTTGTCATATGAAATAAAATATAGGGTTTCCTATTTAAGATTTCTAAGTTACCCTCCCCACCCTCCAAAGGGGCGGTGAAAGTGGTCTAATTTTGGTACCAGTGAATTGATCCCCTCAATTATATTAACTTTCATCTGGGACATTTTTTGCTTATTCTCTAGATATTTTGATGCCTTCACTTAAATGGACCACCCTGTATAACTCAAATATAACCAAAAGTGAACTTAAAATTTTTTGGTTTATTTTACTACTGGTAGTACGTAAAACGCCAAAGACACCATGGGCGTTATTGAATAATAATGCCTTAGCCGACGATTTTGGTGTCTTAATAAGTAAAAACTATTATAAGTTTATGAATTGTACTAGTTGATAAGTATGTGATTTAGTATATGTACTGTGGCGATAGTTTTACTAGTATCATTTCCTTCAGTGTAATAAAAAAACTGTATCCTTTTTTGTTGCAAATATACGATCTAATTGTAAATTCACTGCCGGCAGTTGTATTGACAAAATTCCATAATTTCACACATGCGCCCGCTTTAATTCAAGACGAAGGACAAATATTTCGTATATATATACTTCGCGTTTCGGCAATCAAAGCATACTGTTAATCAGCAATATACAACAAACATGAACACTTTGGTAAGTTATGCACAATTTTAATATTAAAAAGCAATAAATTATTTGATAAAATATTATAAATCTAAAGTATTAAATGTATAATATAATATTTTCATTAAATTGTTTATATTTCGCTATTCGTTAGAAAATAAAAATGTTTTAATTTATAGTTCATTGTTTTCAAATGTTAGAATACTCTTCAGGTAATTTCTTATCATATGTACAGTTCACCTATTAATATACTTTAATATAATTATAATTTAACTCTTGAATTATTTTATACAATTCTACAATTTCTGTTAGTGATTACTTTTTAGTCCGCGATGTATATTATTAATAAAATATTAAATAAGCATATTATATATCATTTTTATTGATTATTTTATAGTCCTCCTATAATATTATTCTCTCAAATAAGTAAGTCTTCATAATATTTTTTTTGGGTACTTTTAGACCATTGCTCTCTTCTTCGCCTTGGCTGCTGTTGCCAGCGCTGGTTGGGCTCACCATGGTGAAGATGGTCAATGGGACGAGGCTCGTTGGGGCGATCATGGTCACCATGGACATTGGGATGATGGCCACTGGGACCACCACGATGATGGTAACTGGCATGGAGATGTTGCCGCTGGACACGCCGTTGTAGCTGGACCTCATGGTGGACACGCTTCAGTAATTGGACCTCATGGTGGTCATGCTGTCGTGGCTGGACCTCACGCTGGACACGCTTCCGTTGTTGGACCATCCGCCGGACACGCTACCATTGTAGGACCATCCGCTGGACATGCTGTTGTATCCCATGGTCATGGATGGGCTGGTGCTCACTGGGGTGGTTACGGTCATGGTGCTCATCATGGTGCTCATGGTGTTGTAGTAGCTGGACCACACACAGTCCCTGCCGCCATTGTTGGTCCAGCTGGCTCAATCCACGCTGATGGTCTTTATGGAGTTAGTCATGGTCACCATGGATATGGTCATCATTGGTAAATCTTCTTGCAGAGATAATCACAGGAGAACAAATAAACCTCATTGTATATTTATTGCTCAGCAACTGCACAATGTACATACATTTTGTATATAGAAGGTACTATTTTTTATGATATCAATAAAGATTATTTGATTTTTTTAAATATGTTGTTTTCATGTGTATGTTGGTAACTTAGTGACAGCATTTTCTTGCTGCCAGTGTTAATGATGAACATATTTTGGTTGTTACATAAGGTAAGATTAGATTAGGTTTTAAATATGTGTTACGAATTGGGTGCTCAGATAATCAGGTATATTGCGTATAAAAAAATCTTAGCAGTAACATAGCATCACATTTGAATGTCAGATGCATTGATGATATACATACTTTCCATTCACCATAGTAATTTTGTTGGTAGTGTTTTGGAAATAACTGAATTGGAAGTAACTAACCCCAATGGAAATTGTCATATTTTTTAAATAACATTTTTGCCAGATGTAAAGTTTAAATTATTAGAGATTAAAATTTAGCGTGGAAATGAAAAATATGTAATCTGTTAACTTTTACATATCCGTCGTAGAAAAAGTCAACTGTACAATGCGTATGGATTGAAGCTCATATCGAAGTAGGCATTATGGCTTTCGTGCGATAACATACAAACATACCTTTGGGCGATATGGGCATCATATCATATTTGTTATACAATAGTATATTGCTTTATGAGGAGAAAAAGTTACACTTTATGTGGTGAGTCTGTTTGGCAAATACCGACAAAGCACACAAAGTTGCGCTTTCTCCGAATAAAACATGACACTTTTTCTTCAAACGCAAGAATATTTTTCTTAAAATATACTGGGTGTCTCAAAATTGTGTGGAAATGGCTTAACCACAGATTACCGCGATCAAATAAAGACGATTTAACAAAACATATCTATATACAAATGCGTTTGGTTTAACCATTATTCAGCTGCAAGGTAAATTTAAAAAAAACAAAATTTGCTTAAAAAAGAGAACGTTTTCATTGATTTGGATGTTGTTTGGTATGACACTTTATACGGGTATAACTCATATTTTGACATAATATTGTTATTATCAGTTGACCGGTTTTGTATAAAACAAGTGAGCTTGTTGCAAGCCCAACATTAATACATTCAAATTTTTTAATGACAAAAGCAAATAAATTTAAAAAAAATGAAATCGGACGCAGGCATTTGTAATTAAGTTTTTTTGTATATATATATAGTTTTTGATATCTGTTACAGTTTCGACACAAAAAAATAAAATATGAGTGACTGCGCTTCACTCGTTACATCATCGAAAAGAGAAAAAAATAACTTATTTATTAAGACCAAAGCCAACTACGACGTCTATTTTAAAAAACACAACTTTGTATTGTATCTTGGTTATTAACGAAGATATCAAAATTCTGTGCCTGAAGAACATGCAACTAGCATCTTAATAAAATGACAAATAAATGAAATATTGATAAAAATCGAAAATGGTAAATAATGAGTTTTTAGCCATAACTTGAAAACAAAAGACGATAGCCAATTTTTGTTTTCTCCATTGAGTTGGTCTTGTAAAAAGAGATCGAGGATACGCCATCCGATTTTCTCTATCTCTTCTAGTTACCGAGATCCCCGATAGAAACATCCAAATTGGGCCACCCTGTACATTTAGTGTTATTTTTTGTAATAAAGAAAATCACAAATAAAACTATAGTTATGAGTATTTTTTACTTTTTCTCCGCCGGCACACAAAGTAAACACTTTTTCTCCTAGGAGAAAAAATGACTCTTTAAATTTGCGTATCCAAGGACACAATGTGTCACGTTTGTGACGTTTGAAGAAAAACTACTATATAGACCATTCAGTTTATTACTGAATTATTATTCTTCATAACTGCGAAAACAGTAATATTCTAATGAATAAAGTAAGAGTTTTGCTTTACTGTTGCATCAATAATTTCTCAACAATTACATAATTTTTGGTATTTAAATTATTACATTACTAATAAAGTAAATGATGTAATATATATATTATATATATATATATATATATATATATATATATATATATATATATGCGAGCGCTACAGGCCTTGTAGGCCCTTGGCTTTATGGACAATCTGAGCCCATTTTTCCTATCCTTGGTTGTCTCTCTCCAGTCTTGCACTTTGAGAAGTTCTAAGTATGCTTTAACTTCGTTTTTCAACTGGGTTTGGGTCTTCCTCTTCTTCTATTTCCACTTATTTCTAATGTCCATATCCTACTTGGAGTCCTCTGTTTCTTCATTCTTGCTAGGTGTCCTAGCCATCTTAGTCTTTGAGCTTTCACTACCCCCACTATTTCGGCATCACCATGTAGTTCTCTTATTTCCTGATTTGTTCTTCTTGTCCAGTTGCCCTTTATTTGTTCTCCTCCATATATTTTCCTGAGAATTTTTCTTTCCCACACACTTAGAAGCACTTGGTCCTATTTGCGTAGAGTCCACACCTCACTTGCGTACGTTACTAAGGGTCTTATGATAGTTTTGTACACCCTTAGCTTAGTTGCCCTAGAGAACACCTTGCACGAAATTATTGACTTCATTGCATGCGCACTTTTTGTTCCTGCTGCTATCTTGGCATTGATTTCGTCAGCACTACTTGGTGTTCTTGTGAACTGCACTCCAAGATATAGGAAATACTCTGCTTCTGCGAACTTGTACTCCTTGGTTTCTACTTTGATTTTTAGATGTTTGCTTTGCCCGAGGTTTTTGCCGCCCCATATCATGTATTTGGTTTTTGTTTCATTTAATTCTAAACCTACTTTGCTTGCTGTTACTATGATTCTTTTGACGCTGCCTTATATTTCCTCCTTTGATCTGGCTAGTATTGTGAGGTCGTCTGCGAATGCTAAACATTGATGTCGGTTCTGGTATAATGTGCCCTCTCTCCTGATCCCACTGTCTCTTAGGATTTTTTCTAATATAAGGTTAAATAATGTTGAGGAGAGGTGGTCCCCTTGTCTTAGCCCTTCTTTCACTCTGAACTTTTTTGACAGTCTTCCATTCATTCTTACCGTATTTATGGTATTTTGTTGGGTCATTTCTACAAGTCTGGTCAGTTTGTTCGGTATTCCTAGTTCGTTCATTGCTAAATATAGTTTGTCTCTTTTGATGCTATCGTAAGCTTGCTTGAAGTCCATAAATAGTAGGTGAGTGGTTAGTTGCGGTTGGTGACTTGCTGCCTGTATTTCCTTTAGTACGAAAATCTGGTCGACTACTGATCTTCCTTTTCGGAAGCCGCACTGGTATTCCCCTAGTATATTCTCGGAGTGTTTTTTTATTTCGTTGTTTATATAGGTGACTAAGATTTTGTATATTCCGTCCAATAAGGCTACCGCTCTATAGTTTTCACAGTTTTCTTTATCGCCGTTCTTAAAAATTGGGCAGATTATCGCGTCGCTCCATGTTATTGGCATTTCCTCCCTTTTCCAGATTTCCTCTATTAACTCTATTATCGTGTCCTGTAGTCTGTTTCCTCCATTTTTTATCATTTCGGCTTGTATTCTACTTATTCTTGCACTCCTATTGTTCTTCAGTTGTGTTATTATCCGTGTTGTTTCTTCTTTGTCTGGCGTTTCTTCTTGCAATGGGTTCGGTTCTTTTCCTTGCTTGGTTGGTTCTTGGTAGCTTGTTTCGCTCTGGTGTTTATTCAGCAGCTCCTCGAAGTACTCAGCCCATCTGTCGCTTACTTTGTTTTGATCTCCTATTAAATTTCCTTGTTTATCCTTGCAGAGGCTTGTTTTTGCTTGGTATCCTCTTTTGACCCTTTTCGCTCCTTGATAGAAGTTCTTGATGTCCTTGTGTCTGTGATTTTCTTCTATTCCTTCTAGTTGTTTGGTTTGGTACCTTCCTTTCTTTGCTCTGCATAGGGTTTTGCATTTCCGTCTTAGCATTACGTAATTGTGTTTGCTCTGTCCTTTCTTGCAGCATTTTGATTCTTGCTTTCATTTTCTCTTCTACTCCCCTTTCATATTCATCGTCGTACCATTTGGTCCTGTTACTTTTTTGTATTATGCAGTGCTCCTTGACTGTACTCATTATGGTTTTTTCTAGTAGCTTAATTCTCTCGTCTATGTTTTGGGGCATGTCTTCTTGTCGTAGCTTTTCTTCAATTACTTCTGCGTACTTTGCTTGTCTTTCTTCTCCTTCTAATGATATTATTTGTTTTTTTTTGGTCGGTCTTGTTAGTTGTGGTTTTTGGTATTAGTTGTTTTAGCTTTATTCCTACCAGAAAATGATCAGAGTCTAAGTCTGGTCCTCTATAGGAACGTACATCTTTGATTACTCCTTCACTTTTTGTTTCCACCAGCACGTGGTCTATTTGGTTTGTCGTTTTCCCATCTGGTGACCTCCACGTTCCTTTATGTATGTCCTTGTGTTGGTAATAAGTACTTTTTATTTTCACATTTCTACTCATAGCCATGTCTATCAATAGTCTTCCAGTTTCATTAGTTTTTGTGGGTAAGCTATATTTGCCTATTGTTGGTTGGTATAATTCTTCTGTTCCAATTTTTGCGTTGGCATCGCCTAGGATTATTTTGGTATTTTCTGGTATATTCTATCTAGCTCTTCGTAGAACTTTTCCTTCTCTTCTATTTGTTTCTCTTCAGTCGGAGCATGTATATTGATAATGCTAATTTTTTTATACTTTCCTTTTAGTCTTAGGTAGCATAGTCTGTCTGTTACAGGGGAAAAGTTTACTACTGCTGCTTTGAGATTTCTGCTCACCATAAATCCTGTCCCTAATCTCCTATCTTTGCCTCCACTTTTGAAGAAAGTGTATTCCTTCATATCCCAGATGTCGTTTCCCGTCTGTTTTGTTTCTTGTATTGTGATTATGTCCATGTTGCGTTTCCTTAGTTGTTTTTCTAGTTCATCAATGATGTAATTACTGAATTAATAATCATTTAGGAAGTCTACTCTCGAAAATTTGAAGTATTTCAATAAATGTAATAAACTTTGAACTTCATAACAATGATTAAATAAGTTCGCTGAAATGTTATTATTATTCAAGTACCACCCAAGTATGGACAATAGAGCAGTAACAAATAATTTATTAATATCTCATAATTTTTTTATATAAAATGTGGGCGTGTATGTGTATGAGGTGATCTAGAACTGCATATATTTGATATTTACAAGTCAGGCACATAAATTTATTCACAAACCGTTTAATTACGTGTGATTATTAATAATTTATGAAGTTGGTGCATTTATTCACTTTCCTTTCAGCTAGTAATGCATATCATTGCTGTTAATTAATATTATAATGGAATGTTTTCATTGAACCGGGATTATTATTGAGGGGCAATTTGTGTAACGAGACGTTCGCATTGAAAGTTCTACTCTCATTGATATATAAATAATTATTGAGTAGGACACACCTATTTTTTGACATTATATCCATCTATACCTTTTCAAGTTCAAATTGAGACCCATCAAGTTCAAATTGAGACCAATCAATTTCAAATTCAGGCCAATCAAATTCAAATTGATACCAATAAATTTCAAATTGAGACCAATCAATTTCAAATTGAGACCAATCAATTTCAAATTGAGACTAAACAAAATCAAGTTGACACTCAACAATATTATGTTGTCATTATAAATTTTATTTGTTAACTCTCAACTTGATATTGTTTAGTGTCAAATTGATTTTGTTTAGTCTCAATTTGAAATTGATTGGTATCAATTTGAACTTGATTGGCCTCAATTTGAACTTGATTGGTCTCAATTTGAACATAAAAGGTATAGATTGAAACATATGTAAGGGGAGAAATGTATGCTAGAAAAGGTATGTAATAAATAAATCGATATGACAAAAATTGAGGAAGAGCTTTGTGAATCTACAAAAACATGAAAAATATGTTTTTTTAAATTCCAATTATTTTTTATATAATTCAGTCATTTGTATTCAGCCTAATTTTATCTATTGATAATGGTCGAAAGACCGAATCAATTGTAGAGCTTTTCTATTAAATTTTGTTAAACGTTACCAAGTGAATTTTTATTTATTAAATAAATAAGTTTCACCAACTATCAACCACTGATTAACATAATCTAATAAATTTTTATAAACGAAATTTGTAAAATGACCACATCTAAAACATACGGGGAACTATAGGAGAGATGATTAAAATAAAATTATGCAAATTTGTCAAAAAATGAAGGGTTTGGCGAGTTACAAAAAAATATCAACAGTTTTAAAAGGAGATTTCGTGAAAGATTTGCTGATAAATATTAGAATTGTTCCCAAATTTAAATATGCACCGATTACAAGTGTGGATGTGGAGAGAAGCTTTTCACACTTAAAAAGTGTGCTCAGTGATAGGAGAATGGGATTTTCCGTTGAAAATTTAGAAAAAACATTTAATTATTAGTTAATTTAAAAATGAGCAGTAATCATTATTTGTTATTAATTATTATTGTTATTAATATTAATCACCAAAACCTATGTTATTAAAATATTACTTTTATCTACCTATAGTGCGTTCTTGTTAACAAAATTATGTTTCGTTTCGTTTTACTGTATTTTCATAAAAAATAAAATATGCCTTTTGATGCTTTTTCTGCGTTTTTGTGATTATTCCAATCTTTATGCTATTTTATATGCTTATTTTCTAATATTTTTATGCATTTTTAAGGGCTTATTTTGTAATTTTTTATGCTTATAAATCCGCGCTTTGCTTATTATCCTCTATTCTCATTTTATTAATTAATAGATTATTTATTACTTTTTATCGATTTGATAATTATGAATCAATTAAATTATATATATATATATATATATATATATATATATATATATATATATATATATATATATATATAATCGAAAACCTATCTACCCTAAGGTGTTAGGTGTTTAGGCTACTTCAGCTTAGTTCATGTACGAACTTCGCCCACTCTTTTCGGTTTTTCGCCATTTTCTTCCCCTCATTCCAGGTCAGTCCTCGGTCTTTTAAAATTGCCCTCACTACGTCATCCCAAGATTTTTTTGGTCTGCCTCTTTGCCTTTTATGGGATGTTATTGCCTGCCATACCCTTTTTGTCTGTCTGGTTTCTTCCATCCTTACAATGTGTCCAAACCATTTTAGTTGTTGCCGCTTAATCTTTGTTATTATCGGTTCCACTTCTAATTCCTCTCTTACCACTTCGTTTCTGATTCTGTCTCTTCTTGTGATTCCTTTGACGCTTCTTAGGTACTTCATTTCTACGGCCTGTATTCTGCTTTCTATCCTTTTAGTTATTATCCAGCTTTCACACCCGTACATTAATATTGGTTTGAATACTGTGTTGTACACTGCTAGTTTTGTTTTCTTTGTAATTTTATTGTTTCTTAGGAATATGTTATTTAGTGCGTAGTACAGTTTTGTTGCGCTCTCTAATCTGTCATTTATTTCAGCATTGTTTTCTCTATTTTTTGTGAATTTTGACTCCTAGGTATTTAAAGGGTTCCACTTGTTCAACGTTCCTCCCACTTAATTTCGCGGGTGCGCTCAGATCCTCTTTCCCTAGTGCCATGATTTTTGTTTTATTTATATTTATTCTTAGATTCCTTTCATGTAAAGCTTTTTCCCATAATTCTAAGTTGAATTGTAGCTCTTGTTTGCTTTTAGTATATATAATTAGGTCATCCGCGAAGGCGCATACTGCCATCTTCACCATTTCCATATTTCTATATGCCACTTTTAGCTTTTTTGTTGTTTCCTTTGTTTCTTTCAGTATATCATCTAGGACGATATTGAAGAGGGTTGGACTTAATACACCTCCTTGTCTCAGACCTTCCATCGTTTCAAATTCCTCTGATTGCATGTTTCCAGTTCTGACTATGTCCCTTGTCGTTTTGTAGATGCTCCTAATGCTTTCTATTAATTTTCTGTTTACTTTTCTTTTTTCAAGACTATTCCAGACTGCATTTCTGGGTATGCTGTCGAATGCTTTTTCGAGGTCTATAAAGGCTACAAATATGTTGTTGTTTTTGCTCTTTTCAATTATTTGTTTCATTGTGAATATGTGGTCTTGTACTCCTCGTCCTTTCCTAAATCCACTTTGGGGTTCTTCTAATTGTTCTTCGATTACCGACTTTAGTCTCTTTTCCAGAATTCTTTCATACACTTTCGCCATTATGCTTAGTAGTGTTATTCCCCTGTAGTTACTGCAATCTCGATTGTTTCCCTTCTTATGTATGGGTAGTATTATACCTAGCTCCCACTCCCTGGGGATCTTCTGTTCTATCCAAGCTTTATTGAATAGGGCTGTTAACACTACCATACCATTGCTTCCTAGGTTTATGATCATTTCTGCTGTTATTTCATCATAACCTGCTGCTTTCCCTCGTTTTAGCATTTTCACGGCCTCTGCTACTTCTTCTCTTGTTACTTCTTCTTGTTCCCCAAGTTCGCTATTCTCCTCTGTATTATATTCTGTGTGTGCTATTGTCCCATTTATATTATTGCTTTGCTCGGTATTTAGTATCTCCTCGAAAAATTCCTTCCAGCGTGCCTTGATGTCTTGTTCTTCTCCTAATATTCTTCCATCCTTGCACTTTATGCACCAGTTTTTAATTTGTTTCTCTTTTCTGAGTGTTTTGAGTGCTTTGTAAAATAATTTCTGGTTTCCGTGTCTGTCCTGTTCCATTTTATTTCCAAACTCTTCCCACGATTTTTGTTTTGCTTTTTCCACCATTTCTTTAGTTTTTATTCTTTGTTCTTCATATCTGCTATAATTTTCGTTATTTCTGTTTCCCAAGTACTTTTTCCATTGTAGTTTTTTCAGTTTTATTTCCGCTTTGATTTCTTCGCTCCACCATCTCGTTTGTTTTCTTGTTTTGTTTGTTTTTATGCTTCCGCAAGCTTCTCTTGCCACTTTTATGATAATTTCCTTGGTACTTTTCCACAGGTGTTCTTGGGTCACATTATTTAGCTTTTCTTTGATTTTATTCATTTCCAGCTCTATTCTTTCTTTATATATTTTAGCGGTTTCTTCTTCTCTTAACTTGTACGTTTTAATTTTTTCCTTTGAGTTATTATTTTTCCATGTTCCATTTATTTTGTGGTCCCCTTTTTCTTCTTTTATTCCTATGTTCTACAGCACTAGGTAGTGATCCGAAAAGATTTCTGGTCCTCTTCTCACCCTGGTGTCTTTTACTTCATTTCTGAAGTTACTGTTTATTATCACATAGTCTATTATTGACTTTTCTCCTCTGCTTTTGACTTCCCTCGTATACTTATGTATATCTTTGTGTGCATAGAAAGTGTTTGTTATCACTAAGTTATTCATAATGCATAAATTAACATTATTTAAATTTAATTGTTTAAGGTTATGTAAGTTATATCATCCACAGTAGTAACATTAATTTATTGATTTATAACTTTTATGCAATATTAATGCAAATTTATTAAATTGTACAACGCCCTGCACTCCCATTTACATAACAGCATTTCCACGACATTTTCTCGCTTTAAGAGAAACAGGAAAAGGAATTCCTCGTGCATGATTTAATTGATTGTCACAAAGGCCCAGCATCTTGTGTTGTTTACATTCTTCGAAGGTCGAGATTGCACTATATATTCTCCACTTAACCCAGATGTTGATGTATTCTTCATCCAACAAGAGTCGACAAGATCTCCCAAAGATGAACACTCTGGTAAGTAACAGAGCACAATACAAAACTGTGCATATTCTTGAATTCGTTTAGCTGCAAACCATAAAATACAAAAACGCACTAATACTAAAAGATGGCAGTTGTTTTAATATTGCTAGTGAACGACGAAAACTAACAAAAAAATATATACAGGGTGGATCACTTATCCTCGCTCGGACCATAGCTGCTAGACTAATGAAAATTGAGGAAAACATCTGATTGGAAGTTATAGGACACTTGATGTGCTACTTTTTAAAATAATTTTTGAGTGTACCATAAATCCGGGACACAAAATTTGGTCTCTTTTTTAAATTTAAATATTTTTAGAATTTGCGGGCGTCACAAATATTTTTTTATATTTTGAGGTCAGATGCAACGTAGCCAAGTTATTCACATTTTAATCAAATATAACGAAAAATCATAAACGTGCCAAAATATACACAATATTTTGAGTCAAGAAGAATACACAGGGTGTTCTGAAATAACGATACAATTTTGCTATTTTCAAAGAGCTAAAACTCAGTTTTTTCAAATGGAACACCTTAGTTTCGGTTTTATTAACAAACCATCTTCACAGGCATATGTATTTTAGAATGTATACAGGGTGGTCACTTTTACGACGCCCACCATTAGGATATATTAAACGGAAATATATACAGAGTTGATCAGGGGAGGATGGGGAACATACAAGCGGCCCGGGAACAAACTTTTATCGGCCCATTTTGCATTCACCTAAAATTGCAATAATACCATATAATCAAAATAATAATCATACTTCAAAATTTGAAAAATATGTAAAAATCAAAAATACTTTACAATAAACAATTTAAAATTGAATATATTATCTTTATTTTTAAAATATATTAAAATGTATTATCAGAGACATAACACCTCTGAGGATGGCTAATAAAATCCGAAACAAGTTGGGTGAAGAACATCAAATAAAAAGATTGCATAACTAAGAGAAAGTAGTCCACATAAATAAAAACTCAATATAAAATTAAATACCGTAAGTTTTTCATAATACTTATTTATTTATTAATACAGGGGTTCCTAAAGTGTGCGTTTACTGTACTAAAATATGAAAAAGATTAGGTAATTAAAATGCATGCTCTGACTAAGAAAATTTAATTGTAATTTATAAAATCTTCATTAAAATTACAAAGTTTTATTAGACCCAGCAATTTTTTTTTTAATTATTGGAGTTTTATTCCGAAAGCATATCCCTCACAAAGTTGTTAAAATATTCAGAGTTATTTGCAGAAAATTTAATGAGCATGAAAGAAAAAAAAAAAATTAAAAAATTTAAATGTCATTTTCAACATTATAACATAACAAATTTTACATTACAAATTATAACTTAAATTGTAAAATATTAATCAAAACACAAAATCGTCAATTGCAGTATACAATTTATATTGAAAATTATAATAATAATAATAATAATAATAATATTTACTAGCGGGAGAACCTGCATAATATACACATACAAATTAAAAATAAAAACTTCTAAATGAAAATGAACTTGAAACTTGATTTGAGATTTTACATGAAAGTAAAAAATGTATATTATAAATTCCGAAACTCAAATGAAATAACAAAGTTATCATGATAAATGATAGAATTTAGTTGGAAATTATAAAATTCTTATAGTAAATACGAAAATATTAATTATAAATTTCAATGTTAAATTAAAATTTGAAATTTTTAGTATAAATTATAAAAAACTTTATCCTCAAAACATATAACTCACTAAATTATTAATATTCTGACAGAAATTTGGAAAAATATTAATGCAAAATACAAAATTATGTACAAAATTACAAAGAGAAGCTATGAAGTTTTCATTGCAAATGACAAATTTTGATATTTTATTACAAATTGCAAGTTCATCACACCATAAAATTCTCATTGAAACATCTCGCTTGTAAACTGCAATGAATTGGAAATTACAAAATTTTCGTTAGAATTTTTTAATATAATTACTACACTTTTCATAAATTATAAAGATCAATGGAATCTGCGAGTTTTTTTAATCTAATTTATAACGTCCTTCCCCAGAAATCATATTCCTTGCAAATGTATTAAACATTTCATAGAAATTCGCAAAATATATAATGGATGGTGTAAAATGTTGATTAAAATGTTTTTAAATTCAACAAAAACAATGAAATTTTCGCATTTTAACTACACATTACAGAAATTTCTTCGAAAATCCTATAAATAGTAATAGCATTATGATGAATGTTACGAAATTTTGATGATGGATTTCAGCATTTCAATTGAAATTATGGAGAATTAATTATAAATTTTAAAAGTTTTAGAATTTGTAAATGTTAAATATAAATTGGAACATTGTAGTGAAAATTGCAATGTTTTTATTATGAATACAATATTTCAATGGAATTAGAAAACATAAACAAAATCATAAAGTATAAATAAGTTCACATTAACACAATAACAAATACAATAATAAATAAGCAAATAAGTAAATAAAGAAATAAATAAGTTTTAATGGAATTATGTAATTTTTGTTGTGACTATCATCATTCATCACTCTAAATTACAAAATTGCAATAACTTTATGAAAATTTTATTGTTAATTGATAAATTTCACTGTAAAATGTAAAATAATCGACATTCGTATTATAAATTACAACATTTCAGCGGCGATTATGAAAATGTTATTGTAAATTGCCAAAATTTCACTATAAAATGCAAAATGTCATTGGCATTTCCAAAATTTGTATCGAGTTGTTAAAATGTTTATAGTTATTTGTAGAAAATTTTATGAAAATAAACTTAGGTGGAAATTACGAACTTTTCATTAGAGATTACAAAATGTTTATTAGAAATTATGAAATTCTTATTATAAATACCAACATTTTACTACATATACATTTTCCTTACAAATTTTAAAATTTTATTAAAAATTGCAAAAAGCTAATCAAACCACAACATATTAAAATTATATCTTGTCGATTGTAAATTAAATTTACAAAAACTTCAAAATGTTCAATACATTTTTTTATTAGAAATGCCATTTTTTTTATAAATTACAAAAATTAATGTAACGTGCCAATTTTTAGTTGAAAATTATAACGGCTATCTACACAATTTATATTCCTCGCCAAATTATTTCATATTTCATAAAAATTTGCAAAAAATATTATGGAAACGGAATGGATCCATGGAAAATCCTAGTTCAAAAAGGGCGCTGCGAGGCGAAAAGGTTTTGGAACAACTGTGTTAATACATATAAAAATCGATAATTTTATAATTTGTTGCGAAAATCAAACTGCTGTGGACTGCTCTAAAAATCAAGTTGCCATGGAATAACAAATTCCACATTTCTTCATACAAAGAAAATAACTTTTGAGTAAATTTATTGTGTATAAAGTGTAAAATAGGAGATAATATCTTTGATTTGTAAAAATGGCAATAATTAAATATCCCAAATTTTAATTCAAAAATGGTATTTGATCAGATTATTTAATGAAAACAATATGATTTATGATTTGCAATTTCGGCCAGCGAAATATAATGGAAGATATTACATTATAGAGATTGTACATGGCATTTTGTACATGTTGAGGATAATATCTTGCAATTTTTACTAATCAAAGATATTATCTCCTTTTTGCACTTTATACAGAATAAAATTACACAGTAGTTCTTTACTTTGAATGAAGAAATATCAAAATTATAATCATGGCAATTTGATTTTTAGAGCAGTCCACAGCAGTTTGATTTTTGCAACCATTTTTTAAATTATCGAATTTTGGTGGTAAATAATATCAGATTATCCATGTGTAATACATGGTTGAAATTAGAATTTTTCGCTCTTTTGAATGCTATTAAAATCTAATATTGCGGCCACAAGAAAATCAAAAGTTGACTATGAAATTTTTTGCATCTATATCCTTTCAAGTTCAAATTGAGACCAATCAAGTTCAAATTGATACCAATCAACTTCAAATTGAGACTAAACAAAATCAAGTTGACACTAAACAATATCAAGTTGAGAGTAAACAAATAAAATTGATATTGTTTAGTGTCAACTTGATTTTGTTTCGTCTCAATTTGAAATTGATTGGTCTCAATTTGGAATTGATTGGTATTAATTTGAACTTGATTGGCTTTTATTTGAAATTGATTGGTCTCAATTTGAACTTGAAAAGGTATAGTGGGTGCAAAAAATGTTTGGTACTGCCATCAGAAAGCTCACGTCGAAAAATGTAAGCGTGCCAAGTTTTGTAAAATTTCTTTCAATAGTAAAAAAGTTATAAGAGAAAAATGAATGTGCACTTTTTCAGTTTTTCAGCGATATTTCAGGAACTGTGCAAGATATCCCGGATTTCGTTTCAGTATATTGAAAGGCACAAAAATTACAAACTTTTATCAGATTTGACCAACTTTTTATGTGCTTCTGTATAACAGATCCTCATGGTGGGCGTCGTAAAAGTGACCACCCTGTATATAGCATCATATTCTGAGTGACCATTTAATGAGCTATTCAATGGTAGCATACGGACTGTAATCTAATAATACTTTTTAATAGGCAAATAACGATCAATCTCAATAAGTTTTAGCCATTTGAAAATAGCAAATTTCGATCGTTGTTGCAGAACACCCTGTATATTCAACGTGACTCCAAATATTGTGAATATTTTGGCACATCGCTTTGGTTAAGTCAATTAGGTTAATACAATTATAACTTTAAACTAACAAATTGAAAGAGTATTAAATTTGTTTGCATTTTTCAGTCAATTATTGAAAAGTGTATGATTTGTTAGAGTCGAATTTTTCCAACAAAATTATAAACATAAATTGAATTATTAGTATCTCAACCATTATATTCTTACGTAAGCCAATATTTTTTCGTATACAGATTTAGATGGGTAAAATTTTCAAATACAGAGAGTTTTTTTGTCATGCAACATAGGGTTAATCATTTTAATAGTTATATATTTCTGTCAGAATGACAGGAATGTACCAAAGCGTATTTTTGAAAATGCAACATACAAGTAATTATATGTGAAGCAAATATTATAGTTTACGTAGTGAACAATGTATACAACTGAAGAAAGAGCTGAGTTATTCAAATGGATGATGCTGCAAACTTCAGCTTAACTTTGTTCACTTCGTAATCTGTAATATTTGCCTCACATAGAATAAAGTTTACTTGTATGTAGTGTTTCAATAAGTACGCTTTGATACATTGCTGTCATTGTGACAGAAGTGTGTAACTAATAATGATTAACTATGTTGCACTATAAAAATAACTCTCTATATTGTATAATTACAATACGATTTATTACAACCCCTGTTTTTTTTTTTTTTTTTTTTTTTTTTTTTTTTTTGGGTCTTGGTTATGCATGACAGACTTTAATGATATATTATATTATGCATTTGATAACTTTTCCAGGAAACATTTACGGATATCATATAATATTTTTCATTGCTTTGTCAGTAGTATAGTCTGTAGTATATAAGTTTGGTTGTAGTTAAGGTTAACTTATAGTAACGCACAGTATAACTTATTAACCTATAGTTATCCTGTATGTATACATCCAAAAGAAATATTGGTGTCAACTAAATCCGTGTGATATAGTAAGTTATGGCTTGGATTAATCATTAGTCGAGGATTGGATTATATTTTAACACAATATTAAAATTTTTACGTCTTTATCTTACTTTAAGTTTTAATTTATTAATTTATTATACATTCTTCCAATACATTCTACATTAGTTTTGAACCATTCTTATTTACCATTAAAATTGTTGACTTCTTTATCTTACTTAAAGTTTTAATTTACTATATATTCTTCCAATACATCCTACATTAGTTTCGAAGTATTCTCTAAATATTGTTCGATTCCTACTACTCTACTACTTCTAATTTTCGTAAATATTACGTTGTAATTATTACCTTCATTAACATCTTCACTTCTTCATGTTTAATTTTCAACTTCAATTGAACATAAGACATGTAATTGCATGTAATAGTACAATGTGACAGAGCAGTACATTTAGTCGATAGAAGAAGAATACCTTCATTTGTTGTTCATTTCATTTGTTTCATTTGTTGTCTGTAACCCTGTCAGCTTTCTATATTCATTATGTTCTCTATATTCACATACTTCTCTTGATTATTTAACACACTTTACTCATCATCATGATGCAAAGAACAGCAAAGATTTCATAACTATTTCTAGTAGTCGTTCGAAATTTGTATTTATAGAACGTAAAGTTTGGGTAGAACTTTTTGCTCTGAATAACGGGAAATAAATAAAATAAATCTCTGAAATAAATAATAATAATTTTCACAATCCATCCATCAGTCTGGACCTTTTATTATTTATTGCACAGTTTTAATTTATTTATTTAACGACAGCCTATTCTGTATCGAAATATTATCGAAAAGGACCGATCCACCAAACTTAAAATGTTAGTTAGCAGAAAATTTGATGAAAATTCCTATAAAAAAATTTCAATTATAATACATTACACACAAATTATAAACCTGCACAATCCACATGTTTACCCAAAATAACTTTTATAATTTTGGTGTTATTGTTCCTTAGCAATATCAAAATTATATAAAAGAGTATATAAACGAGAATATAGTGAAACTTTAATCAAGTGTTTGATTTACCTTAATTATCATGTTTCACCAAGTGGTATAAACACATACTTTTAACTTAATCAAAATTATATTCTGTACTAATTTTTACTGAGTTTTCTGAGACCACTTACTACGAGTTACTACCAGCTATAAATGTATAAAAATATTGTTATTAATTTATATGATTAATATTATTCAATATGTAACTTCATGTTGTATTTAACATTTCTAAATATTGTTTCAGACGATTGTTATTTTGGCCTCTTTGGCCGTACTTGCCACAGCTAGACCATGGGATGATGGCCACTGGGACGATGGACATTGGGACGACGGACACTGGGGAGATGGTCACTGGGATGATGGCAGTTGGGACGACGGGCATTGGGATGATGGCAGCTGGCATGATGATGGTCACTGGGATGATGGCAGCTGGAATGATGGTGGTCACTGGGATGATGGGAGCTGGCACGATGGTCACTGGGGCGGTCATGGAGGACATGATGTGGTTGTAGCTCATGGCGCCACGATTGTTGGACCATCAGCTCATGGACATGGTGGATGGGGCGGTCATCACGGACATCATGGACATTGGTAAACAGGAGCTACGTTGAATATGCTGTGTTGAAAAATGTGTCGATGCTTCAACCAATAATTGCACTTATGAGTTTGGCTATGTTGATTTTCAATAGACAATAAGACTTACGCTCAATTACTACGTAATTTGTGTACTTTTAAAGTGTGTACAATAAACAAATTAATATAATTCTGTTTGATTGATTTTTAAAATGTAAAAATATATAAATATATAAAAAATAAAAAATATTTTTTTTTTTTTAAATTTTAGTTTTAACGATGAGTCAGGATATTAGATATTAGCAGGATAAGTCAGGATATTCGATATTTCTAGGAGTTACGGATCGCACTTACTTATTAATATGTGATCGTACTTACTTGTTAGCATGTAAGAAATAAAATATTTCTTTCGTCGCAAATACTCAAAATCTATTAAAGTGTCGAGATTTGGATTTCAAACGGTGCTAAAATATAAATAGGAGCAACGTGAAGCGTTTTTTGAGCAACCTGTTCTAAAATGAACATGCAATTTCTACCGAAAATATCTTGTTAATTGTGTTGCATAACTAAGATGTCACGAAATATTTAAGTAATGATATAAACAATCGATCACACGACTTTAACATTAGCGACGATTGATTTGGAAAGATTTAATGCTCTATACTCTTGTGTCTCTGTTGTCAACACACCTACATCAAATTTTAAGTTTAATTTTAGGTATAACAAAAATAGTTTACGAAATTATCCTCCAACATACCACTCAACCTGAATAAATTAGTGGCTATTCATTATTTATACTTACTGGCAATTTCAGTAGATTATTAGTTGTAAATTTGGTATGGTTAAACTACATTCACAACCACTCAATTTATAATTAACGTAAAATTGGGTTCTTCCAAAACAGTTCTTCACAACGGCTAAATTAGTATTTAATTTTTGCTGCAACTACAATAAGTGCAAATCAATTATTGTTCTATGCAATGCCAAAAAATAATGGAGTAAAACAAATTTTAAAGTTTTACCCATGGCATAGCAAAAATGTGCGCCCTTGTCAAATTACATCAATAAATCAAACACGAAGGATTAGATCTTTTATTAATTTCAACATCAAATTTGTAATGTAAGGCTTACGGCAATATTAGGGACATTAGAATAAGTACAAATAGCAAATATCTAGAAATGTACTTTACGTGCGTTTATAGATGCTAATTGATTGATTATACCGTGCGACCAAAAAATATTTTGATCCAAGAGGGCTTGGGCTGAAAAACGTAGGGCTCGGTTTAGATCACAATTATAAGGGGACGATATATCTAACCAAACCTTGGTTAAAATTGTGTCCAACACATGACGTGCCAAACTGATGAATTTTAAGCTAAGCTGTATGGCTTTGAAACGCACGGTATGAGCAAAATTTATTTTTTTCTGTTTTTTCTCGTTCTCCACTCAAAATAGCAAGATCCGATAATCTTGATGGCCCAATGAAGCTCTTAAATAAGATATAATCAGTTTAAGTTTACTGATCTTTCTCAACTTTTTGAAACCGATACGGTGAGCATACTTTGAATAGCAATTATTGGATTTCGAAAAATTCTTCATCTCCATATTTAACAATAAAAATAAGTAGTTCTTCAGGTTTTGAAAGAATTAGGTTTTTCCTACTACTAAGTAAAGTTCTGTTGTCTATTATTTCATTGTACCGTTGCGAGCATGTTTTAAAATTCCCCTTCTGATGCAAAAACATTACAATCGGCCTTTTTAAATGTTGATGTGACAATAAATGTCTGACTTTTCACCGACTTGATATTATAAAAATTAAATCTGTAACTACTCAACGTATTTCGACAAAATTGAATAAAATATTGTATGAAACACGTAAGCTAAGGATGTTTTTTCAAAAACATCCCCTTAGCTCACTTGTTATACAAATAAATATTAATTCACTGGCGGATTCAAGAACATTTTATTTCACTTGTAGATACCCAAATGTTTATGACGTTTGCTAAGAGGCGTTTGTAAATTCAGTGATGCATTATAATGTAACACATGCATATATTTTTTAGATAACCTCAAAATAATTATTGGAATATATAACACGATTTGAAAACTTGTAAAATATAGTCAGCTTTAGAAATAGTGTATTTATGCATCGTTAGTTCTTTTCCACCAATTTTTTTAAATTTATATATCATTAAAATTTTAAAAACGTATGTAGTGAAGCCAACGAGAAGTGGCAATGACTTTTGCCTCTTCGAAAAAAGAATCGTGTTTTCTCTGCTCGTTCGCATGCTTAAGGTAAATATAATAGAATGAAAAGAAATGAAATATGAAACGTCGAATTCAGGCAATATGAGTCGTTGAGTAGTCCACGGGACTACTATAGTAATAAAACATATATGGTAATAAAACATTTGGTGTTTAAAGAAAACCAAACTCGTTTCCTTCTCCTGGTCTTCATAGGGTGTCAGATCTTTTAGTTATTTTTTTTCATTGAAAGTCTCTTTCTGTTTCTATTGGCTCTTTATGGTCTCGTATTGCCAAATTGAATTTAGATTTGTCTTGTAGAGATCGTGTGACCATCCAACGTTTCTGTAGTTTCCGTTTTTTTAAGAATTGCTTCTTTCACAGAATTCGATATTGTTGAAATCCTTCTAACTTTGTCCTGCACACGAGTATAGTCCAGAAAATTTTAACTTATTACTTACACGATGTCCGAAACTTAAATTCAAGTTCACAATCAAAATTTACAATGAAGCCGAGGCAATGTACATCAATTTGAATATCATAATTCCGGAAAGAAGACACCGAAAAGTTCTCCATAAATGAGACAAAAGCTGGAAAAATCAATATGAAATTGAAGACAAAAAAGGTGATATTAATATAAATTCCTTATAAGCATTTCTAGATTCTCTTATTTCCGGGATTGATAAACGTTTTTGTCAAAAAACGATTCTGATAATAGAGTGTGTAGGTGCAAACATACCGACTTGTCTAAGGGAAGATTTTAACGCCCCCTCTCAAACGCAGTAGGCGGAGTGAAACGTCAGGGGTGAATTATGTGGGGCAGATATCTCCAGTGCAATATTGTGCGTGCGCAACTTAGATGTGTGAGTGATTCACACACGTGCTAAACACGTAAAATCTGAATCTGGTAACTTGTGTGGCCTATACTCAATTGTATTTATTTATTAAACTATTTATTCAACTATTTATTCATAAAAATCAATTCGTTCATAATTTAAATTTGTGATAATCCGCTTGATCATAAATATATTATATACAGTGACCTCCAAAAAGTCGGAATCGTATTGGGCATTTTCATTATTATTGATTTACAAAAAAAATAAAAAATGTACTGCATTAATTTGTGCTTGTCTAAAAACCGTATTAGCTTCTATCAGATGTACCGAGTAATTTTTACTTACCCAGAAAATCTCGTTTTTCAAATTGATGAAAATTGAAATAATGCTAATTTTCGGAAATCGCGCGAGATATCATTGATATATTTTTACTGCAAGTTAGTTTTAGAATACTGAAACATTTAAAGGACATGTTTTTTTGTTATCTGTAACTTTTGCAACAATTGTGTTTTTAATGTTTTTTTCATATTTATCATCTCATCATTTAGGCCAGTATAAATGAACACATACAGGGTTTTTGTGGAACTAAAACATTAACAAGAGGAGATTCATATTTTTGGAAGCTATCTAAATAAATATTAATTATCATTGAGAAATATTTCTCCTAAAAATCACCTTGCATCAAAAACGTAGAAACTATGCAGTGACATAGCATTTTGATGAATAAAAATTCTAAAGAAACAATTAGTATTCCGAATTGTTTTTGCTACTGATACATGTTATAAGTTTTTATCAAACCCGAAAATAAAATTTGAGATTAAGTTTTCGTAATATGAAAAAAACCATTAAAATTTTAATTGTTGCAAAAGTTGCAGAAGACAAAAAATACTTATGAACTGTAAATAATTCAGTAATTTAATACTTACAAGCAATAATAGAATCTCATCGATATCATGCGTGATTTAAAAAAATTGGCAGTATTTCCATTTTCATCATTTGATAAAACAAGATTTACTAGATAAATAATAATCACTCGGTATATCTGATGGAGGTTAATAAGGTTTTTAAACAAGCACAAATTAGTGTCGTGAAAAAGTTTTTAACAGCAAAAATAACATTGGTGAATTATTTTAGGATCAACTATTGATGTTGAAATGAAACACAAATGAAGCAGCAAGTAGTTAAATGTATTATATTTAAGTACATTACTTTCACATTGCTATTATTGTTAGAGTTTACTGACTCAATACAACTATCACCATTTAATTATCTGTAGTAATAACCCAATAGTAAGGTACAGTTTATTTAAGTTCAACTAGAGTTTTCGAAAGCACATTGCTTTGCAACAACGCGACGCCGAAAGCGGAGGGTTTTTAAGTGAAAACTATCCATGGGTAGTAATCAGTCAAATGTTATTTTGATTGGATATTGTTGCACACGTGACTACAGATACACGAATTTGATTGGATTTATACTTCAGCAAACACCTCTTAGCAAACATCAAAAACATTTGTTTATCTACAAGTGAAATAAAATGTTCTTGAATCCGCCAGTGAATTAATATTTATTTATATAACAAGTGAGCTAAGGGAATGTTTTTGAAAAACATCCTTAGCTCACGTGTTTCATACAATATTTTATTCAATTTTGTCGAAATACGTTTAGTAGTTACAGATTTAATTTTTATAATATCAAGTCGGTGAAAAGTCAAACATTTATTGTCACATCAAAATTTAAAAAGGTCGATTGCAATGTTTTTTATTACTTTTTGATCAGAAGGGGAATTTTGAAACATGCCCGCAACGGTACAATGAAATAGTAGACAACAGAACTTTACTTCGTAGTAGGAAAAACGTAATTATTTCAAAGCCTCAAGAACTACTTATGTTTATTGTTAAATATGGAGACGAAGAGTTTTTCGAAATCCAATAGTTGCTATTCTAATTATTCTCACCGTATCGGTTTCAATAAGTTGTGAAAGATCAGTAAACTTAAACTGATTATATCTTATTTAAGAGCTTCATTGGCCCATCAAGATTTTCAGATCTTGCTATTTTGAGTGAAGAACGAGGAAAAACAGAAAAAAAAAATTCGCTCATACAGTGCGAGCAAAAATTATTATCATCAACGTTTGCTTTGCAAAGCCATACAGCTTAGCTTAAAATTCATCAGTTTGGCACGTCATGTGTTAGACACGATTTTATCCAATATTTGGTTAGATATATCGTCCCCTTATAAATGTGATCTAAACCGAGCCCTAGATCCCGCAGAAAAACATTTAATTATTAGTTCATTTAAAAATGAGCAGTAATCATTATTTATTATTAATTATTATTGTTATTAATATTAATCACCAAAACCTATGTTAATAAAATATTACTTTTATCTACCTATAGTTTATGTTTTGTTTCTGTATTTTCTCTATTTTCATAAAAAATAAAATATGCCTTTTCATGCTTTTTCTGCGTTTTTGTACTTATTTTAATCTTTATGCTATTTTATATGCTTATTTTCTAAGATTTTTATGCATTTTTAAGCGCTTATTTTGTAATTTTTTAAGCAAAAAGAAAATTTAGAAAAACATTTAATTATTAGTTCATTTAAAAATGAGCAGTAATCATTATTTATTATTAATTATTATTGTTATTAATATTAATCACCAAAACCTATGTTAATAAAATATTACTTTTATCTACCTATAGTTTATGTTTTGTTTCTGTATTTTCTCTATTTTCATAAAAAATAAAATATGCCTTTTCATGCTTTTTCTGCGTTTTTGTACTTATTTTAATCTTTATGCTATTTTATATGCTTATTTTCTAAGATTTTTATGCATTTTTAAGCGCTTATTTTGTAATTTTTTAAGCAAAAAGAAAATTTAGAAAAACATTTAATTATTAGTTCATTTAAAAATGAGCAGTAATCATTATTTATTATTAATTATTATTGTTATTAATATTAATCACCAAAACCTATGTTAATAAAATATTACTTTTATCTACCTATAGTTTATGTTTTGTTTCTGTATTTTCTCTATTTTCATAAAAAATAAAATATGCCTTTTCATGCTTTTTCTGCGTTTTTGTACTTATTTTAATCTTTATGCTATTTTATATGCTTATTTTCTAAGATTTTTATGCATTTTTAAGCGCTTATTTTGTAATTTTTTAAGCTTATAAATCCGCGCATTGCATATAATCATCATGACATAAAACATACCTATGATTAAAATGTTAATTCATGTAATGTAGTAACAAATTATACGCTTGTACGCTCGTAAAGACTGCATAAACAATTGAAGCCTGCATCTTGTTTAACTGTGAAGCTCAAAGGACGATTTAAATAATTAATTCTTTAGAACAGATTAATGTGATGGATCGATGACATGTAATACCAATAACATTTCATTGTAGTTTAATATACATTTATTTCAACGTTACGTTATTTGAACGATCTTCTGGCATGCAATCAGAACCATATCTAGTTAAATCCGGGAATAGAGAGGCGAGTTCAGCGTATACAAGTAATCTCTTTTGTCTCGTTACATTTGAACCCGCTATAATTGTAGTAAGAGCAATCAAATTTCACGCTCACACCGACCTTAGGTGGTGCAACGAAGGACGCATTTGAAGTATATATACTCGGCTGGACGGTTCTCAGATCATACTGCTTACTCAGTAACACAAGAACATTCAACATGAACTCTTTGGTAAGTGCAATACTTATTTATCGCATTAAAATACACGAATATTATTCATTTCATGATTGTAATCAAATATTAAAGACAATAATAGATATTTTAATACCAACATTATTTTTCTATGCAGATATTTATATCATATCAGCCTAATTTTATAATATAATTTTTTTATTGTTTCAATCAATTATTAAGTAAAATTGAATTGTGTAGACCAAAATATAATTCGTACAATTATGTACCAATTCAATATTATAAATAGAGAATAATACATGGTGTTAATTAAGTACGTAGACAAACTTAAAGGGATGATGCCTTTAATAATTCTAAAATAAAAAGTACATATAAATATGGGGTCTTAAAGGGTTTATTTTCAAAATATAGTTTTAACAAGTTTAAAAAAAAAAATTAATGGGTTCGATAGCCCAATAAAGATTGTTTATATATATATACATATATATATTATTTAATAACAACGCGCTAGTCCACAATCGTGGCCCCCTAGATCACCGAATATGAGTTATTTGGATTTCTTCATTTGGGGGTACCTACCTAACATTGTTGGTGTACCCAATTTGATATGACCTTTTTTCTAAGAATTGATCAAGGAATCACCCTATTAAGTTTTTCGATTTACTTAATTAACGCCCTGTAAATAAACAACGTTTAATAGACAACATAAAATATTAATATCATATAAGTTATATTTCAGTGCACAAATTCTTCTTGATATACAATTATAATACACTTCAACCATTCTGTTGGAATTATATAATATTGCTAATTATGTCAATTATTAATAAAATTAATATTCAAAACGAGCCATTTAATACAAATATATTCCATGCAATTCCATGCGATTACAAACTGTCTCAAACTGTCTAACTGATTCTATCTCTTTTGCAGACCGTTGCTATATTCTTTGTCTTGGCTGCTGCCGCCAGCGCAAGTCACTGGGGAGGCCATGGTGGTTGGGATGATGGTAGCTATGATGATGGTAGCTGGGGTGGTCACTCTGACGTCGTCATTGGCCATGGAGCTACTATTGTAGGACCATCCGCCGGACACTCTGGTCTCGTTGGACCTGCCGCTGGACATGCTTCCCTCGTAGGACCCCTTGGAGGCCATGCTTCTCTTGTAGGACCCCATGGTGGACACGCTTCCGTAGTAGGCCCAGCCGCAGGACACGCTTCCGTTGTAGGACCCCATGGTGGATCTGCTGCCGTTATTGGACCTCATGGTGGACATGCTTCCGTTGTTGGTCCAGCCGCTGGACACGCTTCCGTTGTAGGACCCCATGGTGGATCCGCCGCCGTAGTAGGACCTTCAGCCGGACACGCTACCATTGTTGGTCCATCAGCTGGACACGCCAGCATTGTAGGAGGAGGACATGGTGGTTACGGATATGGAGGACTTGGATGGGCTGGTGCCGGTTGGGGCGGTCATGCTGGTGCCTGGGCCGGTCATGGTGGATGGGCCGGTGGTCATGGTGGTCATGGAGTCGTAGTAGCCGGACCACACACCGTCCCAGCTACCATCGTTGGTCCATCTGGCAAAGTGCACGCTGATGGTCTCTACGGAGTTGGTCATGGTCATGGCGCTTACGGTCATCATTGGTAATCAATGTTGATAAGTTATTGAGTGGAAGTATCACAATGCCATGGTGATGTGTTTTGGATACTCAATAGACATATCATCTGTATATAATACATACACATATTTATGATTTTTAATTATAAAACACGGCAAATAAAGCATATTTTTATAAAATAATATTATAGTTTTATTTTCTATATTTATTTATTATACATTATTGAATTAAATAAAACAATTTTACTTTGTTACTTTCACTAACACATTTATTTTACAAAAATAATTCGCTATAGAGTAGTCGAAACTGCAGTCACTAAATTATTTTTGTAAAATAAATTTGATAGTGGAAGTAACAAAGTAAAATTGTTTCATTTAATTCATTTACCATGTTCCACAAAGTAACGGCTATCACTATACAGTATTATTATACTTTTGTTACATTTACAGAACTCCGGTAGCCATTGAAGCCAAACAAATTTGAATAAAAGTGCTTAATAATCAGTTTTGCATGAAATTTAGTACCTGAAGTCAGATAACTACCTAGACCTGTATGAATTATTAATCTGAACATTTTTGATCGTGCAATTTGCAACAATTTGATATATTTTTCTATATATTCAATACGAATTAAGACCTATTATTTGACACTAAATTATATACCGAGTGTCTGGGATAAGGAGCGAACATAAAAATTTGACATGTAAAATTAAATATGTGTAATTATTAGCTCCCCTATTAATTTTAGAGAAAAGTCGTAAATGAATTTGTTTTTTAAATGATGACAAATAATTAAAAATGCATACTTGTCGTTTGGGATTAATCATAATAATAACACGTAATTAGTAGAAGATAATTTATTCATTATCAAAACATTTTACAGTATAAAATCTGAGAAAGATCTAAAAATCCAAGATCTCCTGATCACCATGAAAATCACCATGCGATTTTGTTTTATGGGGTCACCTGAAAAACATAATTTATACAAAAACGCCATCCAAATATTAATTTTTTGCGCGAAGCAATTTTTGCGGAGTGCAGATTAATTTCAGATAGGCTATTGGCTAATGTAAGGCAGGCATTTTATAACAGATTGGGTTATTATTTACAGCAGAACGGATAACTTTTTGAGTACCGGCCCTAACAACTCTAGTTGTTGGTTCAGCATTTATCAAACCCAAAACTCTTTCTTCCAATTCATCGTTGCTTCTTCTGTTCCGTTTGCCTGTAATATTAATGTTCTTTAAATATTATTTGTTGAAATTGGAATATTAAACTACCTTTGAATCATCTGCCACTACACTTTCTGCATTTTGCTGCATTTTCAAACTTGTTCACAAACTTGCTAATTGTTGATACAGACGGAATTGGTCAATTGTTAAATTTAACCGAAAATTAGTCGGGAACTCTGCGTAGACTGATGCCACTGTAATATGTTTTGATAATGAATACCATCTCTTCATTGAAATAACTCAGATTATTGTTCATAGTAATTGATATCTGACTAGTAAAATTATTTTCACTATAACATGATATTTCTCATGCCAATCTCATGGCATGGGTTTTTATGGTACATTGTTACATTTATTTTTATAACTTCTGAGGTAGATTCTGGTACAAATGTAAATTAAATGGATGATACTTTTACAGTTGTTAATGCTCTAAAAAATATTCCTTTGCGATTTTTCTCTAAAATTAATAGGGGATCTAATAAGTACACATATTTAATTTTACTTAAATTCCTATGTTCGACCCTTATCCCGGACACTCGGTATATAGTTTTGCCAGAAGTTTCCACATACACCTATAACCACATATAGAATCATAATACATTAAAGAATGTATAGTTTGTGCATTTCTCGGAAAGTTGTAAACGTTGAAAAGTGTATTTGCACTATTATTAAATTTACTTTTCGAATTTCAGTTTTACTCTTAACTTATTAAAAAATAATAATTGTAGATATTTCATTTCAATTTAATGTCAAAATAAACGTGACGTCAACTTCCGAATTTATTTCAGAACAATATCGTGGGTACAAATAATAGTATATTATTCAACGAGCGCGTAATGATGGCTATTGCCCACGAGGATGAAATTGCAGCACGAGCCGCGCAGCGGCGAGTTCTGTAATCATCTGAGTGGGTAATAGCCATTGCGCGCGAGTCGAATACTATACTTTATCTACAACTATTTTAATAATGCACCTAAATTGGGAATTTAATTTTTATGGGCACTGTAATTAATTGTAACATTCTTGCAATTATGGAAATTAATGGTGTTGAATTTCCAAAGAAATAATATTTTTTCCAGGGTAAAATCTTGGGCTTTTTTTGGCCCTCAGCTTGACCCTTAGCTTGACGCTTTAAAAATGACTGCAACCTAATATTATTTTCCAAATGAATGTTGTGGAAAATATTCAGTGTGCTTCTTAGCTTAGAGTAAAAAGCCCATAAAGACGACGACTTATACGTTTTTGCCAATTCTATGAAGTAAACCAGGAAGATATTTTCAGAAAACGAAGACGTTTTATTCTTCGTTTGTCAAGCCATGAAGTTCTTATATGCCGCATCATATTTACCTTTCAATTTTTCCGGCAACAAATTTTCAGTAGCATTTTTGGCCAGCTACAATATCTCTGGGGTCGTTGAAGAGATTTCACTGTCATCGGATATGTCTCAATGAAATTAACATGATGAAAGAACTTCGAAATGCAAAACAAAAGTGACATTGACAGTGACAGCGATTGTTTGTCATGGAATAATATTATTCAATTATGCTGTCATCATTACTCAATTTATGAAAGTAACACATGCCATTATTTGTCAAAAATATACAAGTAATGTAAATGTTACTTAATAGTTGTAGATAAAAACTTTGGCTGACCACGCCATGGAAAATTTGATTTTACATTGTACCATTTGACAGATTTCAGATCTTGCCAAACCGACAGCAGGTACATGAGGTTCCCACTTTCTTCCTTTCGCAAGATACTTCGAATTTCCGTAAATTAATCATACAGTGATGAAGAGTGATGAAACTGCTTGTACTCAAATGCTACTGCACGAAATTCAGAATGGAACTCCTTTATGCAATCATTTACCGAGTATTTCTAAACGCCTTCAACCTTTCCACAGATTATATATATACAGATAGGCTACTCTCTGTAAAAATCATTTGTCGCGTTTGCGTCCTCTATGCATGATAGGTCCGTACCATTTTCTTAACAAAAGAACACACGAGATGGCGCCACTATTGCTTAAAGCCAAAATCCACGAGATGGCGCTATATCGTTAAAAAAAGCGGGATTTATAAATAAATATATATATATATATATATATATATATATATATATATATATATATATATGTAATTTTAACAATTAATAATTGTCAATTAATTGAATAAGCTAAGTTGTATTGGAGCTATAGATTTATTTGTTAGTGGTTTTTAATCGATTATCATCGACGTTTCGCACTACGATTGAAGGCTTCTTCAGGATGTTTAGATTATATAACACAAATAACTTACTATAATCTTGAATTGTTGTAATAAATAAAAATCTTTATAAATTAATTTTTCAATTCTTTTATATTTTAAATTATAGTTAGTTATTTGTGTTATATAATCTAAACATCCTGAAGAACCTTTCAATCGTAGTGCGAAACGTCGATGATAATTGATTTAAAAACACTATAAAATAAATCTATAGCTAACAATACAACTTAGCTCATTAAATTAATTGACTAAACTTTCCCGCTATACAATAATTACAAAAACAAATAGTAGTTATTACAAGAAAAATACTAGTATATGCATATATAAACAAATCACTAAATATATTAATAAATGTTTATAATAATAATTATATGATACATGAATACATTTAAAATAGTGTGAATAAACAATAAAAAACGTAAAGAACAACAATACTTTTCTTTACTTATAATATATAATGTGCTCCCGTGCAAACAATGTCTTCAAGATAGTGCTGCAGTCGCTTCGATTGCAGGAGATTTAAATGGGTGAAACGTTAGTTCACATATTTTCCTGGGCTATTGTTTGCATTGTAGCATTGTATAACATTATTGTAATTTACATGACACCAGTATATGCATACATAAACAAATCATTAGATATATTAATAAATGTTAATAATAAGTATATAATAGATGAATACATTTAAAATAGAATGAATAAACAATAAAATATGTAAAGAAAAACAATACTTTTCTTCACTTATAATACAAATAACTATACAATGTGTCATGTCCAATTATTAATAAAATTATGCGCTTGTCAATCCATATGCAATTTGAAGGAAGATAAGTAACATAAAAGTACAAAAGTAAACACTAAAAAAATTCTTTACAAAAACTCCAAATATATAATAATGCCCGTACACAGATAACCAAATGCAGACATTTAACGAGGAACTAATGTATGATAGTTTTTGATTTTGCAAGGCCTAAATTTCGCGATCTGGTTTTTGATATTTAACTAATGCTAGTTTTTGCACAGGATCATTAATTTTATTAAAATCTTTTCCTTGCAGTATGTTGTTGATGCTCTGTATTCACACCACAACATAAAATGAGATCAGATGACTTAAAATTACGTCAGCCAAATTGTGAATATGACAGTGAAAAAAAATGGAATAATTGTACAAGAAATTTTATGTGTAAAAAATGATACTATATTAAAATGAGTGCAAATCTTCGGTATATAAAACCGCATAATTTGCAAACATTGATTAACGTATTTGAAGAAGTTAGAGTTGGGTTGCAGCAAATTTCCACGTGTAAATTGCCTACATTCAATATAGGAGTGAATGGTTCCAACGTATCGGAAACCAGGTCCTGTTTACATATACTACATCCATGTAATTTTCTCAACATATTGCGGCCCAAATATCCTGATATGTACATATTTATATTGTCCGCCATAAAACTGGGGTTGTTTATAAATGTGAACTCATCAGCGACATTTGGGGACACTATCTCAGTTAGCATAGTAACTTCAATCATTATTAAGTTTTGAACAGAATTTAGTGCCCCTCTACAACCATCTTTCTCACAATTTGCAAATGGAGAATGGCGAGTCATAAGATTATAAATAATCAAAGCTTTATAAGAAGCTCTGAAGGCAGCAGGTGTTGGATTTATATTCCGAGCACCATGACTTCGGAAACCACCAAAAAAAAATTTCAACGGGGTCCTGATTTAAATTTGTCTGACAAAGATATTTAATTCCCTTAGCGTGTAATTTGTTCCAGATGCTTTGCATACCTTTTAATATGGTTATCCAATTTGCAATGAAGTGTGGAACATATTCGCCTTGCGGTCTAATAAATCTAATTGTCTTCAAAACTTGAATTGCTTCGGGATAAAATTCAACACGCTGGCCTTCTTGGGTTATGGCACATTGTAAAGGTTTATCACCACTTACTGTCGAACCATTTACATTGTCAAATAGTTTGTCAAAAAATAACACAAACTCCGACGTACCAAGCATTGTCTCTGTCGCATATCCCTGCTTATCTAAAAAAATAAATATGAAAGCTACTTTAATGTCGTATGAAAAAAATAATTCACTTACCAAGTGTAGAAAAATAACGTAGCATGGCGGATGCTCTCGCCGAAAAGACCTGGGCTGCCAGCCTACTCGCTCTAATGCAGCAATATCGTCATCCCATTGTGCTTTCCTTGATCTGTATTTATCTGTGTCTGTATTGTTGACGATTCAAACGGCAAACGGATTCAAAAGGTACATAAAATCTGTCTGTATGCTACCGGCCGTTATTCACAAACAATGTAAATTATGATGATTGTGGATCACTGGATTATTCAGCACATATAATGTGTCAATAATGGCGGACAAATTTTGGCACCATCTATTTTTTATAGGTCCGAGCCCACACGAAACTTGGTCAATTAAATCGTATGGAGCGCACAGGGTTTGAGACCTACTTCATTGTAAAATAAACGAATTACTTCTTTAGAATAAATTGGAAATAATGTTCTGAATGATATTCAATATATATCTTAATCAAATTAGATGTATGTGTGGCTACTACCGGGAAATCTTCCTTCCTCGAAAACTGCTACAACTTATTTTTTGTTTTATTTATTATTTTAACTTATTATTTTATTGAAAGAGATTATTTTTTCTCATTTATGTTTTTTTCAAAATGTGTGAACAAAAACACGCCTTCACATTAGGTTTTTGTAAGCTTTAAAATGAGATATGGCAAAGGTGGGGGGTGCCATTAGAAATTTCAAAGTGGAGGTGGCTAGGGGCTAACACTTAAAATGTATTTAACGTTGATTTTAAACTTTGCTATCGAAAAACCAATCGGTGGGTTTTTGTTTTTTAATCAAGGTAACTTAATTTCAAACATTCATGAGACTGGCTAGTTTTGAAATAAATAAACACCTGGTATGTATTAAAGTATATTATATTAGTACAATTTTACATAATAATTCGGTAAAATATTTACGAAATTAATAAAGATTATTTCAATATATGTAAGAGAAGAAAATTACAACTTACATCTTAATTGTTACTATAAATTAAGACAAACCTATAAGAAAATCAAATATTAATTAACCATTAAACCATTTACAACCCGTTGCTATTATATCCAGGATCAACATTTGACATAATTGCATCATGTAATGCAGTTGAATGTCGGCAATGATATTTGTTAAATTAATCAGATTCACAATCACAACGACCTCAGTACCGCCCTGAAGGCCAAGTTTTCTCTATATATACTTAGCGCGTTTAGAGATCAGTCACACTGCAACCAGTAACAAAACAAGAACCAATATGAACTCTTTGGTAAGTGCAACAATCATATACATTTTATATATTGATATCAGTATTAAAAATAAAAAAAAAATAGATTGCCTATGTATGTTCTATAGGTTAATCAAATTATTGAACAAAATAATAATCATAATAATACTAGGAAAGCTCAAAAATTCTATGAATAATTGTTGGAAAATAATTTAAATAATTAGACCAATTATTATTAAACTTTTAAGAACTATTGGAAGTGTGGGTGCATGGGTAAAGTTAATTGACCACTTAACTTCACCTTCATTATAATTTTGATCAATTCAACTTCAACTTGAATTTTTTAGCCCATATTTTAATACTTATATGTTTACTTATATACTACTTATATATATATATATACTTATATACTAAATACGTAGTATACGTTTTTATTTCATCAATGAATTTAGAATTCAATTCATTGAAAAAATTCAAAGTTGTAATAAATTTCTTCATCAATTCTTCATAGTTTATACGTTAATGAAGTAATAAGGTTTAAAATAAATGAATGGTTGATAATGTTATTACAAATATAATTTAAATAAGATTCAGCTAATACCAAATAGAATGAAAAAAAAAACGTAAAACAATTATAACTTTGTCTTTGTATCTACAAAATTGTAATTATATTTGGATTCTATAGCAATAGTATAAAACCTAGACAATCAATAAACTTAAATATTAGCATTAAATAAACAAAATATTAGGAATAAAATTTAAACAAAATATGATTAATTGATATTTAAATCATTATAATATGAGATTTATTAGTCTTGTTACTTTTTACTATTTTTTAATAGTAAATTAGTAATTTAATAGTAATAACATTTATTTAACGCATTTTCAGTTTTCTTTAAATTTGATAACTTATTGCCAAATTTTTGTAAAGTAGTTTTCAGTACCTTTTGTTTCCTTTCTATATTCTCCATTATTTTCTCGATATACCTAATTCCCATTTTAGTGGATTCAATTATTTATTCATGTTTTATTTATCAGTTCATATTTTCTCATCTTTCATAATACTTACTATATGTCCACAAAAATTTCAATAATAAATGACTACTAATATTAACAGCAAACTTTTTTATTTCTCGTTCTTTCTTGTTATTTTCTGTCAGTTAACTAAAACCTTACTTTCATTAAAATGATCGTACTTGATGGCCCGTTGTATCTACCATTATTTTCACTTCAGTTATATTATGATAACTTGATTATAATATAGTATCATAATTAGAGACCGCATTCTAAGCTTTATGAATTAAGACAAATGAATTAAATTTTCATTCGATTTAAAAATAAACGGATCATTTAACCATTTTTGTTTTGTGCTTTTTGTTTTTTTTGCAATGTTGTGCTTATTTTACACTTTTGCGCTTATTTAGAGCTTTTATCAGCTAATTCTGGATTGAAACGAAATTTAATTATCGTGGTGATTATAATTTATACATATATCAACACTTATGCATACTGATACAATTAAATGATTTTTTTTAAATATGAAGGATTTCAAAGGTTAAATAATTTTGGGAAAATTTGCAGTAAAAAATGTGGGTGATTTTGAAAGTAGTATACCTATAGATAATTTTAAATATGCGATTGATAATGTTATTACAAATATAATTTAAATTAGATTCAGCTCAAACACAATAGAATAGAAAAAATAAAACAATAATAACTTTGTTTTTGTATCTACAAAATTGTAATTATTTTTAGAGACTATAGCAATAGTATAAAAAACTAGACAATCAATATATTAAATATTAGCATTAAATAAACAATATATTAGGAATAAAATTTAAACAAAGTATGATGAATTGATATTTAAAAAATATAATATGGGATTTATTAGTCTTGTTACTTTTTACTATTTTTTAATTGTAAATTAGTAATTTAATGGTAATAACAATTTTTGAACGCATCTTCAAGTGTGAATGTTGAAAGAAGTTTTTCTGCCTATAAATATATTTTGAGCGATAAAAGACACAATTTAATCATGGAAAATTTAGAGCAATATTTAATTGTAAATTGTTTTCAAAGAAACTAGTAGTTTAGAATGTGATTTTGTAAATTAGTATGTACCTACCTACATTTAGGATATTTTTGTATTTTCTCCATAAACATATATTTTTAAATTTAAAATTAAATGTACTTTTATAAAAAAAAATGCTTTAAATTGAATTCATTTTTCTATCTATAACTCGACGCTCTTTCGGTCAATGCTTTCAACTGTCTTGTGTTATGGACAAAAAAATAAAAGGCACATCCATAATCTAGGTTACTTTGATAATCTAAGATAAAAATATTTTTTTTTTAAATTTTGTTTTGGTTTTTGCAACTTTGTTGTGCTTTTTTAATCTAAATTTGTGCTTTTTTTGCGTATATTACTGCCTTTTTTCAAAAACGATGTGCTTTTTTATGTGCTTTTTTATGTTTTTTTAATGCTTTTTATCCGGTCTTTAATCATAATATGGTATAACATGATTGATACTTTATACTGTGTTTTATACTTTATATTTTTTATAGTCATAATTCGTGCATTTTCTTGGAACTTTTATGTTTTCCGTATTTTTGTTAAACTTCCATAGTTCTCATGTAATTTCTCAGATGTGTACATAAATATTTTTTTTATAGTCGTTCTCGAAAACTTCCACATTATTTCTTTATTGTCAATCCATTGTATTGTCCTTATATTTGTACCTTTGCAATAGTACTTCCTGTGTTGTAATATCAAATATTGTTATGTAAAATAAAGTGAGGATGAAATAAATGTTATTGCAATTACACGTATTGTGGCCAGCCATATCTAATAACTTTTCTCCAATTATTCAGAACTTATGAGAGCTTATGTCTGGTATGAGTTTTATAGGAAATACATATTTCGAAACAATAAATCCTAGTATTTCTTAAATTGGATGTGTGAGTGGTTACGACTTGGTAAAACATATTAGTATAGGAAAAATATAACACTTGGTTGACGTTTCACAGTATATATAGAAAAGAACTCTACAATTGTTTCGACCTCTCTCTCTCTCTCTCTCTCTCTCTCTCTCTCTCTCTCTCTCTCTCTCTCTCTCTCTCTCAGTTATACTCTTGAGAATGGCTGAGAGGCCGAAACAATTGAAGAGTTCTTTTCTATATATACTGTGAAACGTCAACCAAGTGTTTTATTATTCCTATCCTAGTATTTTTATCCACAGTTAAAACTGAGTATAAACTTCTCCGCTAGATAGATATGTCTACATGGAGTAAGTAAGTACAACTCGAAGAACTTTTCCAATTTAGAATTGATTATCAGAAACTATCTGATACATATTCGTAACTTAATCAGCGGATGGACATTTCGTCTAGTACTAGTCAGCAGGTGTTTTGTGTTGTACTAATTCCTCTACTATTTTTTAGACCCTTGCTGTCTTCTTCGTCTTGGCTGCTGCTGCCAGCGCAAGCCACTGGGGAGGCCATGGTGGTTGGGATGATGGCAGCTATGATGATGGTAGCTGGGATGATGGCAGCTGGGGTGGACACTCTGATGTCGTCATTGGCCATGGAGCAACTATTGTAGGACCATCCGCCGGACACTCTGGTCTCGTTGGACCTGCTGCTGGACACGCTTCCCTCGTAGGACCCCTTGGAGGACATGCTTCTCTTGTAGGACCCCATGGTGGACACGCTTCCGTAGTAGGCCCAGCCGCTGGACACGCTTCCCTCGTAGGACCCCATGGTGGACATGCTTCTCTTGTAGGACCTCATGGTGGATCTGCTGCCATTGTCGGCCCATCCGCTGGACACGCTTCTCTTGTGGGACCCCATGGCGGATCTGCTGCTCTTGTAGGACCATCCGCTGGACACGCTTCCCTTGTCGGCCCAGCCGCTGGACACGCTACCATTGTCGGTCCATCTGCTGGCCATGCATCCATCGTGGGAGCACATGGTGGACATGGATGGGCTGGTCATGGTGGTATCTACGGATATGGTCACGGACACTGGTAAACGTTGATAAAATATTGAAAGGAAGTATCACAATGCCATGGTGATGTGTTTTGGATACTCAATGGATATATCATCTGTATATAAACATGTTCATGGTTTTTTAGAAAAAACGCAGCAAATAAAGCATATTTTTATAAAATAATACCATATTTTTCTCTTACTTGTGCACCCCATTATTAGATGTTAACATTTGCAGTGCATTGCTCAGTTACCCAGCTATATGAAATAATTGACCAAGATTCGTACTAACTGTATTGCGAATATTACATACCCATGAGAGAGTACTTCTACGATTGCTATTGGTTTTGTTATATTGAAATATTCGAAGCAATATATAAAAATAATATAATTCAACTACTTATATAAATGCGTCGTTCCATGTCTAGTAATCTATTGAAAAACATACCCTCTTACATTTTTTGTTACTTGATTGACATAATGTACCTTCAGAGATAGTGAATGCATATTGTATTGATGAAGCAGATACTTGATGAAACTCTATAGTAAAATAGGTAGATAAAACACTAGGTTGTGTAAGTTTCACAGATTTATTGCTAATAACTTCTTCGCCACACGCTGACTTCATCAGGCAGATGAATTGTGGCGAAACAATTGTTGCAGTTATTAGCAATAAATCTGTGAAACTTATACAACCTATTGTTTTATTTGCCTATTTTAATAAATATATATTATTTTAGATTCTTTAGATTTAGACTTTTAGATCTTTGATCTTTTTAGATTAGGTTCTTGAAGGGACATTTTAAACTCATGGATAATCAAGACAGATTCTACAATACGTGCTATTCCAGCATTGTTTTATTGAATCACAAACAAAAGAATAGTTTCAGAAAAGCTAAATTTTGTTCTACCTCTTGATTTTTTTAAATATATTTTGACATTTATACCCATGTGGCCTCAACAAACATCACATCTAGTGATGATTGGTTTCGGATGTAAAGGTATATGTGATATATGGGAGGTATATGGGAGGCTCTAATTGCTGCTCTATTTAAACCATGTGCAAGTCATGTAGAGTAAATTTTCACCAGCTTTTACCATACAAGATTTATTTTTTCGTATGTAACTGAATTGTGTAACTGAAAAAAAAAGTTTCTAGTCAAGGGTAAAAATTGCGAAATAAGCAAAAAAATAGACTTTGCAAGAAAATATGATAAAAAGCCAAAAGGGCGAAAATAAGTAGAAAAAGCAAAACAATATAGGTGCAAAAACACTTGGTGTTTTGTGAAACGTCCCCATTTAAAATTATGTTGGTGTGTTATTAATATAAGTAAAAAGCAAATTTGCTAGAAATCACGACACTAGTTATGTGCAACGAAGGTTTTTCTGAGACGACAATTAGAGTAGCCTCGGACAAAGTTACATTTTGAACCGCCAAGCGAGCTAATTGCAATTCTATGTGTATATCAACCTGGATATGCACTAGCAGAAGTGTATAATGTAATGAAATGTAAGTTATATGTAGAAATGTCAATAAAGTTTAAACTTCAAATTAAACAAATGTGAAATGAGTGTTACCAACTGAAATTAATGAACAATTAATAACTATACTATTATACAATTATATACTAACTATAAAACTTTGTATTATCTATAAAAAGTACATACTTATTTTTTATAAAAATTGGCGCGAATTAAAAATTCTAAAAAAAAATATGAAAAACTCGTGAATATGTCAATTGTAGCACTCGTCTAATTTTGGACTCTTGCTATAACCAATGACGTATTTCACTTGTTGTTTAATATATGTTTTGTTTGACTGCTTTTACTATATTTGGAATACTTTTGTACTGCAATAAAAACTGAAACAATATACAGGGTGTGTCAGACCACCTGTCTCATGCCGTTTTCTCCGTAAATCGATGTCTTAGAGGTTGAGGGAAAATAATAGCATAACATAAACCCACGTGAGGAGTATAATAGAGGTAGTTTTGCGGAAGTTACCTGAAGTAGGCGTAACTGCACTAGTTTTCAAAAACTAACATCATTTTGACTGATACGGTGACAAATATGTGTACTTACTCTCTAAATAAAATGGTATTAAGTGCAATGGATGTTAGCAGCGATGAAGACTTGGCTTACACCACTCGATATAAGGGAAGTAGCCGCCGCCACTTCCGCCAAACTAACTAACCAATAAAATCTTAGACTCGGTATGTACCCCTATAAAATAAGTTTTGTAGTTGGAAAACGGTCAAAAAGTTAAAAAATAATAATTATAGAAAATACAGTACTGGCGTACAAAGCAGAATGAAGAAAATAGTGCTACACTGTGGTCTGAACATTCGATGTTGAAGTCGATTCTTAAAATAAAACCAAATATGGACATACAAAAATTATTATCTCTGAAATTTCTGGATTCTTAAAATAAAACCAAATGTAGACATAAAAAAATCATCAACTCTGACATTTCTATAAACGTTTCCGATATTATATCTGATTTCGCTTTTAAAAAAGCAAGAAAAGCAATGTTTGTATACACTTTTTGTATGGGATATTTAAATTATTATTTACTAGATATTATTGGGTATTACGTATAGAGTCCTTTATTCTGTTCATACTTGTTATACGTACTTGCATCTGTGACGGTTCGAACCCAGGTGTTGTACAAATTCTCATAATTTGTAATATTTATTATTCATTGCATTTATTTAACTGCAATCCATCCTTAAATGCAATTGGATGCATTTGATTTCTTTAACTGCATATTACATGAATTCTTATAATTCAAGTAATTGATTTGGCTCGTGATTTACAAATTCTCGTAATTTGTAATATTGATTTGGCTCGTGATTTAGTGGTAGTACTCTACGTTATGTTTGATTTTTTTAATCAAAATCGTGATAACTCAGTTTGGTTCGTTTTATGGGTAATGTGTCTGTTAGTAATTTTTGTTAGCAAGTAAAACACAGATACATGGACTTCATATTATTTATTCATTTTAAAAGGTTATGCAAGCGACAGGTAAATAAAAGACAATTTTGTTACTCTAATTGGACGTTATTTATTTAGTTATATTTATTTAAATTTTGGAATAGATTTGTTTAATAATTATTGAAAACTTATTATATTCTTTGAATTTGAATGATTTATTTTATTTTGAAAACAGAGTAACTTATTAACACTACGGTTGGAATTACAAAGTGTTACTTCATGCACCACAATCTTCAAATTGTGCCGAGAAGGATATCTGATACATGTCATCACTGCATAGAAATTCATTAGCACGGTGCCTACCAATGTATTTAACGCCACCTTGTGGATAGGAACGAATCACATAACTTCACATTAAAGTACTTCAAGCGATTCCAGTGCTGCAAGCACCCAATGTGTCCTCATTCGGAGATATTGCTAGTATTCGCGTTTACCAACACTATCAGCCATGTGATCGTAAAAACTTTAATAGGTATTTTTATTCAAAATTGATTATGGATTAGTATGATAAAGCTCTATTCTACTTCTACTTTTCTATCTACTTAAGCACATACAACTATTCGTTTCATTCATTCATAATTCTGAGATTTCGTGAATATCGGAGCGCTGAGCAAGTTTAATTATACGATTTAATTACAAATATCATTGAATTATTTATATCGAAATTATTAAGTTATGTTCCCCTGACGCAACTTTTTATTTAACTACCGATTGATTAATGAGGCCACACTGTTTATCAAATGTTTGCGACGATGGAAAGGAAGGCATGTTACAATATTCTCCTGTCAGTACGAAAATATTGTCAGGACAAGGTATAATATGCAGTAAGGTTCAACTCCGCAGTGGCGTGAGGCTCCCTACATTTCATACCCTTATTAAACTTCGTTCATTACCAGCGGCAAGGCGCGGTAATATCACTAGATAGGTTACATTATTATGGATAAATTACTTAGAATGGTTAGTGTAAAAAGATGTTTGATCAAATGTTTTGCGACGGCGGAAAGGAAGGCATGTTACAATATTCTCCTGTCAGTACGAAAATATTGTCAGGACAAGGTATAAAATGCAGTAAGGTTCAACTCCGCAGTGGCGTGAGGCTCCCTACATTTCATACCCTTATTAAACTTCGTTCATTACCAGCGGCAAGGCGCGGTAATATCACTAGATAGGTTACATTATTATGGATAAATTACTTTAGAATTGTTAGTGTGAAAAGATGTTTGATCAAATGTTTTGCGATGGCGGAAAGGAAGGCATGTTACAATATTCTCCTGTCAGTACGAAAATATTGTCAGGACAAGGTACAAAATGCAGTAAGGTTCAACTCCGCAGTGGCGTGAGGCTCCCTACATTTCATACCCTTATTAAACTTCGTTCATTACCAGCGGCAAGGCGCGGTAATATCACTAGATAGGTTACATTATTATGGATAAATTACTTTAGAATTGTTAGTGTGAAAAGATGTTTGATCAAATGTTTTGCGACGGCGGAAAGGAAGGCATGTTACAATATTCTCCTGTCAGTACGAAAATATTGTCAGGACAAGGTACAAAATGCAGTAAGGTTCAACTCCGCAGTGGCGTGAGGCTCCCTACATTTCATACCCTTATTAAACTTCGTTCATTACCAGCGGCAAGGCGCGGTAATATCACTAGATAGGTTACATTATTAGTATGGAATTGACTTTGGAATTGTTAGTGTGAATTACATTTGATAAACTTGTGTTATATATTCACCTGAGGAATTAATGTTTAAAGTATATGAGTCGTCGTCGGACAGCGTGACGTTCTGTCTCGATCGGTACAACTAACTGGCTCCGTTTGAGTTCCGCACTTCTATTTATACTGGCATACTGGTCCCCCACTTTTTACTCTTCTTCCCGCGTCCTATGATAATTTTGCTTACCGCTGCAAATTGACGCCTTCCCATACGTATCACCGAATTACGCAATCGCCGTTTCGAGTTCCCGTCCTATTCCCACGACCTATTTCTCTGTGTCATCATTTGGATCGTGTGCTTATTTACATTTGCCCAAAACTACGAAGTCAGCAAAATGAATGTACTCGCTTGGGAAACGCGGCGTCGGCCGCGGCCTGCTATGATATTTACGCAGTTTTGTTCCGACTCGTAAAATTATGGATTTTAATATTATTAGGTTCTTACACATCATATGTTTATATCGTTACATTAATAATTTTATTATTGTGATAATTTATGACTTCATTAAACAAAATGTACATTTTTGTTCTATATCTGCGTTTAATTTAAAGTTTATTTCAGAGAAATCCAGTTGATCAATGGGAAATCACAAATTATTATTTTCGCACAAGGGTGCTATGTACCCTAGGAGCGGCCCTGTGTGTGTTGGGTTCATGGACCTCTTCGGACTCTGAGTATCATATACGATACTACGGCTCAACCATTTTTTTTGCTATTTCCAAGCGGAATTTGGCTATGTTTACAGCGGTATCACATATGATATGCGTGAGGTGGTTGCGCACAAAAATTCACAATCGAATCGCACGTCTTCTAGAGTGTCAGGTCATTAAAAATCGAGCAGTGTTTATGCAGTTATGGCCTCCAGTTTGAAACGTGATCAAAAAAGGTAAGCAATGAATAATTATGCATTTTGCGCTAGCGTCTCACTGAGTGAAGGTTAGTTGTTGGTTATAGTGAATTCAAAGCTACAGTATCTAAAAGTTTACAAAACCGATTGGCCTATCTACTCGAAGTATGTTTGGTGATACTTCGGACCTTAACCAAAATCCAATACAATTGTCTTTCATCCGTTTTTTAACTCTCTCTGAGAAAGAACTCCAGGAGATCGTTGATAATGGGAACTTCGATGACTCTGATTGTGATGGTGATATACTACCCGATGATGACAGTGAAAATGAAGACGAAATTGGTAAAATGGACGAAGATGTGCCAGAGGAAACGGCTGAAACTGATGATGACGGTAATAGAACCACAGAAAGTGGCGAAAAAAATGAAGCAGAGGAGAGGCATATTGGATGTACAGTCTCTTCTTCAGATGACGAACAGCCATTGGTTCACTTGCTATTAAAGGGAAAAAAATGGAATGGAAGCGAAGAGCTTTTGTACCTAGAATTGCTGTGAAACATTCACCAACGGTTCGTGCTGAACTTTTGCCTGAAAACATTCCGGATCCAATAAGTTATTTCAGCAGATATCTCGAAGATGATTTCTTTTTATCCATGGCCCTTCTGACCAACATGAACGAAGTAATTAAAACCGGAAAGTCGTTAGATACTTCTGCGGCAAAGCTGAAAGTTTTCTTTGCATGCAGCATGTTAATTGGCATCTACAACCTACCACGAATCAGGATGTACTGGCAAATGGACACCAGAGTACCAATTATTTGTGAAAACATTTCCAGAAAACAGTTTTTTGCGCTTCGAACTCGTTTAAAAATAGTAGATGACAATGCTGTATCGAAAGAAGCCCGGGAAAATGATAGATTTTGGAAAATAAGGCCAATGTTAGACCGAATTCAAAACGCGTGTTTACAGAATGAAAGGACAAATGAAATATCAGTGGACGAAGAAATGATCCCCTTTCATGGTAAGGTAAGAATGAGACAATTTGTTCGTGGAAAACCACATCCTGTAGGTCTCAAGAATTTTGTGATGACGACGGCAAAAGGAATTCCATTGGACTTCCTCATGAATGAAGAAAAGTGAAAAACAACAGAATCCTGCTTGGTGCTTACTCCCGAAAAATTAGATGTTGGAGGAAGGGTGGTTCTCACACTTGCGGATACTTTACCAGTTGGAGTATCCGTCTTTACTGATAGATTTTTTACGTCAATACCATTAATAGAAACGCTTCTCGCTCGAGGTATTACTCTCACTGGCACTCTCATGAAAAATCGAATCCCAACAGTAGCGAATTTCAGAATAGATAATCAAATGAAAAAATCTGGCCGTTGTTCCCAAGATATGCTTGTTACTGAGGATAATAAAATAGCTTTGGTTAAATGGTACGACTCCAAGCCAGTTCATATCGGGTCTTCAAAATTTGGAACTGAACCTGTGTGTGATTGTGCTGGTCAAAAGTTGACAACAAATACATTGAAATAAATCGTCCATCTCTTGTAAAATCGTACAATGAAAACATGGGAGGCATTGATTTGCTTGATCGAGTTATTTCAAACTACCAAATGAAGAGTTGTACTAAGAAATGGACCAATCGTGCAATTTACCATTTTGTAGACTTTTGTGCAGCGGCCGCCTGGCTAGAATATCGAGAAGCTGCTGAAGCTGCAAAAGTTCCAAAAAAAGAAAAACTGGATTACCTTGATTTTAAATTTTCAATTGCGAAAGCAATTTTTTTTTTTTTCAATTTTCAATTGTCGTCAGGACTAACTGCAAACCCGCAAAATTCAGATTCGAGTGACAGTGAGGATGAGGAAACAGCACAGACCAGTAGAAAGCGCAGAAAGGTAGAGGCAATTCCCGAGAAAAGGATTCGAAAGAAAGAAAACAAACATCTTCTGCAGTTCATGAAACATCAACAAAAATCACGATCTAAATTTCGCTATCAACACTGCAAGAAACTCACTTTTGCCAAGTACTCATTTTGTAACGTTTTTTATGCTGCAGCGTTGACCAAAACTTTTTGCGCAATTTCAGCAATAAAATATAAGTCCAGTATGATTATTTTTTGTTGTGCTTAAGACCCAAAGTATCATTAGTAATACTTTAGTTTTTCCAAAAATTGACAAAAAAATATATAAACGCTACTGGAGGGTGTTACTTGGACCCAAAATAATAAGTTGTCTCACTTACTGTAAAGATTTTATAATCAATTTAGCAGTGGGCCCGAGGAGGTTAAGTGTAAACGTGCATTCATAGGTAAAACAGATACACTGCAAAAATTTTCAGTCTGTGTTTGACCGATCCTGCATTATTTCACAGAATACACGCTTGTTTTCTTCATCCACCAGCTGTATCTACTGATGGCATTGATGTTTATACTGATGGTTACCACGCTTCTTCAGGATCTTCGGTACAGAGAATTTAGACACGTTGCACTCACGAGCAATACATCGTATGCTGGTTATTGATTCAGCATTTATCAAACCCAAAACTTTTTCTTCCAATTCATCGTTGCTTTTTCTTTTCCGTTTGCCTGCAATGTTAATGATTTTGAAATAATGTTTGTTGAAATTGGAGTATTAAAATACCTTTTGAATCATCTGCCGCTACACTTGCTGTATGTTTTTTTAAATGTTTTTCTTTATTTGTTATAATAAAGGGCACAAATCATGTCATATTACAATAAATAAAGGGGGGGGGGGGCGTACTTCGTCCTCTTCTTCGTATCTGATGATCTGTTGGTCTCTGAACTAATAGTATGAGGCAGGTGATGCTTAGGATTCCAGGAGGATTTTTTTCTTTATTTGTTTCTTGAAAGTTGCTTAAAGAAGTAGATTTAGAGCTTTAATTGGGTTGTCCAGCTGGTTGTATTGCGATGCTTGTTATTCCTAGTTTGTGTTGTTGTTGCTTACAGGTGTAGGTTCTTATGTGCTGATTGTTTCTTGTATCGTGAGTATGTATCTCGTTGTTCGTTTTTAGAATGATGCTGCTGTATGTTTCTTCATGTTTTATTTTGTGAATGTGGAGTATATTGTTAAACCTTATGTTTTATGTTTAGTTCGTTCGTTTGTTTAAATATTTGTGTTGTGCTTGTTATGTGGTAGTCTGTAAATTATTTTTTAAGGCTTTGTTTTGTTGGGTCTGTAGTTTACTTATATTCTTGGTTGTTGTGTAGCTCCAAATGTTTATTGCGTAGTTGATGTCTGCCACGAAAAGTGTATGGTAGAGGGTTTCTTTTAGATGTTTAGATATATATTTTGATTTTACCTATCATGTATAAGGTCTTTGAGTTTTTTGTGATTATTTTGTTGGTATGGGGGTCCCATTTTAGGTTGTTATTGATTGTTAGCCCGAGCTACGTGAATTGCTCTGTTTCTTTTAGTAGACGGTTTTTTAGTGTTATCTGTAGCTCGGAGTTATGTCCATTATTGCCAAATTGCATAAATTCTGTTTTTGTTTCATTTATTGTGAGGGTGTTTTCTATACCCCAGTTGCTTAATTTCTTGAGGTATCTATTTACTGTTTTGGCTAGTTCTTCTGTGTTATTGCGCGAGTTTACTAAGCAGATGTCCTCCGCATACATGAATAGATTTCCTGTTATTTCTAGTTTGTGTATGTTGTTTGTGTAGATATTGAAGAGTATTGAAGAGTAATCCATATTTGCTGGTGTTTATTTTACTGTTCGTTTCCTCTATTATTGTTACTTGCGGTCGATTTTCTAGGAAGGATTTTATTACGTTTATACGTTTGATTGGTGTATTTATTTCCTGTAGCTTTATGTCTCTGTTGATGGTATAGAATGCTTTGCTCATATCGATGAAGGTAGTCGTTGGGTTGGTGTTCTGCTGTTGTTGTTCCAGTCTTTCGTTTGTAGGCGTATAGTTTTTTGCTGATTATGGAGTTGTCTGTTAGATATTTTTCCAGTCTATTTTTTATTATACATTCCAGTATCTTCCCTATGGCTGATGTTAAAGCTATCCGTCTGTGGTTTTTTTTTTGTTTTCTACCTCCCTTCTTATATATTGGTTTTTTGATGGTATATTTTAGGATATCTGGGAATTTCTCTGATTTTAAGGTTTTGTTATTGCTTTTTTTAGAATTGGTGTGATATGTTTGCTGTTTGTCTTTCGTATGTTATTTGTAATATTGTCAAAGCCTGGGGCTTTGTTGTTTTTTAGTGATTTGATTATTTGTGATATTTCTTCTTCGGTAGAGTCGGCGATTTCTGTTTTAGCATTTTCATTATTTAATGGTTGGGATCTGGGTGGGTTGGTGTTGTTTTTCGTTGCGTGTTGGTTGCTTGGTATTTGTTTTTCGAGGTTTTCACCTATTGTTGCGAAGTAGTGATTGAAAATGTTGGTTATTTCTTCCTTGTTCTTTTCCGTTTTGCAGTTTCGTGCTGTTATTTGTGTGATTTTCGTGTGTTGTTTTTTGGTTTTATTGGTTAAGCTATTCAAAGTTTGACAAGTTTTTTCGTTGTTGAAACTTATTTGTTCTAGGGTCTCTTTATAGTATGCTTGTTTTGTTTCTTTGATTAGTCTTCTTGTCTTTTGCCTCTGCTTAATGTAGTTTTCTTTTATGTGGGTGTTGTAGGGGAATATCCTATGTTTGTAATATAGGTGGTTTCTAATTGCTATGTTTTCCATTATTTCTTCGTTTATCCAGGGGTACCTAGGACTTCTTTTGATTGTGCTTTCGTACTGGTTTTTTTAAATTATATTTTCTAAGTGTGCTGCGAGCTCTTCTAAAGTATTGATGTTTTATTTTTTAAATTGCTTTAGTTGTTTGCTGATTTTTGTGTTGTTTGTTTTTTTCTGCTTGTATTCAGCTTTTTCGATTTTGTCTTGTTGTTTGGATGGGGTAGTGGTCTGAGATGTTTGTGGGTAGTTTTTTTAGGGTTATTTTATTTCGGTTCATATTTATATTGGACAAGGTGTGGTCTATTATTGTGTTTTCGCCTTTGTTGTTGGTGTGGGTGTAATATTTTTTGTCTGTTTTGTTGTGTATTTTGTACCCATCTTCGGTTAGTGTGTATATATATTCTCTATTTGCTTTAAGTTTTCGTTTTTATGTCTATGTTCATATCTCCCGTCACGATATGCTTCTTTTTTATATTGGTTATTTGATTTTTAAGAGTGTTTCGTAAGGTTTCGGATTTACTTGTGGGGGTTTGTATATAAATGTTATATATATTTGTAGTTTCGTGAGTTTGATGGTCAGTATTTCAATGTCGTTTATTGTTTTTTTTGTCTTGACTTCGTAGTTTATATCTTGTAACGGTCCCGAAATAGCGTTGGCCGAAACGGCATTTTGATAATTAGTTGGCGTATAGACCTGCACGATAGGCAACCGTGGTCGCATTTTTTTGTTGTGGTGACGCGTTTCCCCTGTGAGCGATTTTTAAATTCGCCGGCGGAGCGCCGCCATGAGGCAGAACTCGATTGACTCGTGCCCAGTATAGATCGTGCCAGAAGAACCGTTGCAGATAAGGTATATCACCATCCGGTTTACGGGAATAATCAACGGTTCTCAGCTAACCACCCTTGAGGGGGATTGAGGCACCGAGTACGGGGCAGAGAACACGCTCATAACACCTGAGTAAGTAGTTATTTCTTTTCCTCTTCGTGAAGCCACGTGTCCGGCCATTTTGATTAAGGCCATGTGCTTTGTAGGCGTTTGGCTACGGGCTGAGCAGCTCGGCCAAAACCACTCTTGGCTGGAGGCCGCGGACCAAGCCCAGGCGTCCTCGACGGAAACCGCCGACATCCCGGAGCTGAACCCAGCCACCGGCGAGACCATCCGGAACTCAGGCCAGATAATATATTGATACCTAACTTTTTTGTGTGCTCAAATTGAGCCAGACCGGTTTATTTAATTTTTCTGTTTATTCTTTTGTGTAAGATTGCGTTTACGTGTTTCGTGTCGTACGTGTTTTGCGCTGTATACGAGAAAGGTTGCTCCCTCGGCCCTTTCAATCGCGCGATTAGGAGCTTATTTTATTCGGCCGAATAGAGTAAACCCTGCGCGAAAGGGTGGCGTTCGGAGGTATTTTTTTTCAGGAGCGCGGACACGGTGTCCGTCATTTGTGTGTGTGAATAAACGCCGACATTTTACCATACCAAACTCACACCTGTTATTTTTTGCTCCCCCCACGTTTTCTCTTATTTCAGTTACAGTTTTCTATTCGATTCATTTCAGTTACAGTTTTCTATTCTCACTGCGAGATTTAAACCTGGTGGTGTTGGCGCCAAACGGTCAGCGTTGTGACAGTTCGTGATTTCTGAACTTCGCTGACTGTCTGCCGTCCACCCACGCAGGTAGGGTGGAGCCCCCCCTTTGCGACGAAGTAGCAACGAGGTAAAATTACGTGGAGCCTTTTTTTTAACCCCCCCCCCACTCTCTGACACCGAGAGCCTGGCCCTCGTCACTACTTCGAAGGGACCCTCCACTCGCTCCACGGCCTAACGCGCCGACTGCCCTTCAGGTACGTCACAATCTGTATTGATGTACAGTACGAGTCCACCTCCTCTTTTGTCTATTCTGGAGTGAAATTGTGCTTTGTATCGGTTTAATAGGTGATATGGTTCTATTGTGGGTGTTAGCCATGTTTCTGTTAATGCAATTATATCAGGCTTTTGGTGTAATTTTGGGATTGTTTCTATGTCTTCGAATTTGTTTTACATTGATCTCTATCTTGCTTGCTTTCTATACTTTCAATACTGCTTTAATCGTTTTCAAACTTTTTCATAAACTTGCTAATTGTTGATACAGACGGAATTGGTCGATTGTTAAATTTAACCAAAAATAAGTCTCGAACTCTGCGAAAACTGACACCACTGTAACATGTTTTTATAATGAATACTCTCTGTTCATTGGAATAACTCAGATTATTGTTCATAGTAATTGATATATGACCAGCAAAGTTATTTTTACTATAACATGGCATTTGTCAAACTCATGGCAGAGGTTTTTATGGTACATCGTTCAACTTATTTTTATTATTTCTAAGGTTGATTCTGGTACACACGTAAATTAAATAAATGATTCATTTACAGTTTTTAATACTCTAGAAAATATTTCTTTGATAATTTTCTCTAAAATTAATAGGGGAGCTAATAATTACACAAATTTAATTTTACATGTTAAATTTCTATGTTCGCCCCTTATCCCAGACACTCGGTATATGGAGAAAGTAAAAATTAATATGATCTAGAAGCGACACTTACAATTAAATACCAGTAGGGAGCTTGCTAGAGAGGATCCCAATATTCAGTTGCAATTTAAATTTTTTCAATAACTTTAATAAAAATAAAAAACCTTTTTTAAACTTGACTATAATCGTGTGACTATTGCCACCGTCCTTAATCCATGGTGTGTATAGGGATACAAAACTAACAGATAAAACCTAATTCAAATATTGTCTAAAGATTGCATTATTTTCTGTTTAAAATTCCTCACTGTTATTTTAAACTAATAAAACGAACGCATGTCTCATAAAATTTCGCCTGTTATACGTATTGAGCCATAATAATGTGAGCAATTATGTACTTGTTTTGTAGTAACATTAGGTAATTATCACTCTTGCTATCTTTCAGTTTCATCTATTGTCATTTATAGTATACTTTCTTGGGATTGATAATTCAGCGCTGGCCACTAGTGTTAACGACTCGGAATTCTAACATTTGTTCTTGTATAAACTTCTATTATATTTGTAACAAACTGTGTAATGTGTAGTATAATAAATTAATAATAATATAACTATATTTTTCTTTCAATACGTATTTATTTTACTGCGAAATTCTTTACTGATTATTTTAATACATGAGATGTGAAATGATCATTCATAAATTGCTTTTTAATAGAAATTAAGGCAAACCCAGTACGAAAAAATCACATAATTTACCATTCAAGCATTTCTAACGTGCTAATAATTGTTTCCTGCATTAACAGGCGACATAATTGCAACATATCACCCGCCTTAACGCCAGTAATGATATTGGCTAAAATAATCAAATTCACAATCACAACGACCTCAACACCACCAACAAGGCCACGTTTTTACTATATATACTTAGCGGGCCTACATGTCACTCATACTACAACCAGTAATACACAAGAACCAACATGAACACTTTGGTAAGTGTAACAAAAAACTAATTAAGATTTAGGTAATAAATAATAATAGTGATAGATTAATATAAACTATTGAAAACTTTTTTTTATATCATGTATAATAATTATGAAGACATATTTATTTTACAACGAATAATTTCAAATAACAAAAAATTGTCAGAATATTACATTCCAAATAATTTAATCAAAATAGTTTTCATTTCATTTTAAAATAAAATCATTTACAAAAGGAATTATAATTATGTTCTATTTTATAACATTTCGGAATGTTTGTATGTATTTATTCTGTAGTCGTGAAGTCATATTTAATATTTGGGCATCTTCTCCTAAAACTATAGAAGCGATTAGGCTCTCCTGGTCTAAACTGGTCTTCAGCTGTCCTAAATACATTGGGACAACATGGTGTGGATAAGTTGACCAAATATTGTATTGCTCTTCAAACAAGTCTTGAAATTGTGATTTAGAAAATATTTTGCTTCATGCTTTGTTGCTTTATTTGATAAAGTTATAAATTCTACAACATTTGAATGGTGTTCTGCAACATGTGTAGTTAATGTAGTTAAGCCTCATTGAAAAAAATTAGTTAAGCTTGTAGTTTTTTGGGGAATATGCTGTTTTAGAAGGAGAAAAATTGATTTAAGTTGTGCTGCCATCCAGCATATAAATATTAACCCACAATCTGTATATCCCAGTTCACGTATTTAGCAACAATTATTTAAGCCGCACTTCTTTACCTTCCGTGAATATTAGTGCCTTTTCTTCCTATTTGTTGTGGCAAACTGTGTCTTTGACCATTCAATTTTGTCTTCCTATGGCTTTCAATTCTGTCTTATGATTGAAAAAAATCAAAAAGATATAACAACAATCACATGATCAATTTGAATGAAAACACAACCAACAGCAAGATTTATTTCATATTTGGTTAACACCAACTCATTCTTTCTTCTGTGCAAGAAAGTATTTGTATTGTCGTTTACGTTTCTTCGGTTTCTCATTTTCTTTAGCGTAAAATCTTTTACATTTTTTTCTTAATCTAGAGTGATTTTACGTGGATAAAACTGGTGAAGTCTGTTACCATTGTCAGATAGTCAAATACTTTCTAAAAAATCTTCATTTCTTCTGTGCAAGTAAGTATTTGTATTGTCGTTTACGTTTCTTCGGTTTTTCATTTTCTTTAATGTAAAATCTTTTGAGATTTTTTCTTAATCTAGTTTCATTTTACTTAGATAAAACTGGTAAAATTTGTTACCATTGTCAGACAGTCAAAGACTTTTTAAAAAATCCTTCTTTCTTCTGTACAAGTAAGTATTTGTATTGTCGCTTACGTTTCTTCGGTTTCTCATTTTCTTTCGCGTAAAATCTTTTACATTTTTTTCTTAATCTAGTTTGATTTTACGTAGATAAAACTGGTGAAGTCTGTTACCATTGTCAGATAATCAAAGACTTTTTAAAAAATCTTTCTTTCTTCTGTGCAAGTAAGTATTTGTATTGTCGCTTACGTTTCTTCGATTTCTTATTTTCTTTGTTGTAATATCTATTAAGATTTTTTCTTAATCTAGATTGATTTTACGTAGATAAAACAGGTAAAGTCTGTTACCATTGTCAGACAATCAAAAACTTTAAAAAAAATCTTTCTTTCTTCTGTGCAAGTAAGTATTTGTACTGTCGTTTACGTTTCTTCGGTTTTTCATTTTCTTTAATGTAAAATCTTTTGAGATTTTTTCTTAATCTAGTTTCATTTTACTTAGATAAAACTGGTAAAATTTGTTACCATTGTCAGACAGTCAAAGACTTTTTAAAAAATCCTTCTTTCTTCTGTACAAGTAAGTATTTGTATTGTCGTTTACGTTTCTTCGGTTTTTCATTTTCTTTAATCTAAAATCTTTTAAGATTTTTTATGAATCTAATTTGATTTTACTTAGATAAAACTGGTGAAGTTTGTTACCATTGTCAGATAGTCAAAGACTTAAAAAAAAATGTATCTAAGGAAATAAAAATGGGGTCCAGTTAAGAAGTAAAATGTACTTATCAGAATGGATTTCCTAGGGAAATTGCTTTTTGAGCAGATGGCAAAAAGAAATGAAGAAGTTTTAGGAGCTTCTGAATTGAATATTAGCTAAATGGAAAAGTGCTATCCGTAGAAAAATTAAAAGACTTTAAGAAAGTTATGAAGTTGATTCCCGAGGATTCGAAGTCTGTTTACAACTTTTTGTCAACAATAGACTATTCACCAATTAAAGACGATATTGAAGGGTTTAGGGAAATTAATGACTTTAAACTCGAAATCGCGCAAAAGCACAGAAAAATTGGGAGCTAATTTTAGAATAATTGAAAGGATTTTTTTTAAGTGTTTGGGGAAATTAATTACTTTAAACTCGAAATCGCGTAAACGTACAGAAAAATAGGGAGAGAATTTAAGAATAGTTGATCGGATTTCTTTTAAGTGCTCATTATAGTTTTGAGTTTGTTCGGGTGTTTTAACTTTTTTTTGGTAAAAAAATATTTATGTGGATGTCGTCTTTTCGCACAACATTGATCACACTATTCGCAATTAATCAAAAATGAGTTAAGCAACAATTTCATGTTTTTAACAGTAATAGAAAATAGTTTTCTGATACAAGTACCTAATGACCTCCAGATATGTTTTACTTAGTAAATGCACTGTAAAAGCAACTTTGTGACGACCTTCATCTTAATGAATGTGCAGATATGTAGCTCAGTATGTATGTGTGTATGTATGTAGATAGTTTTACTATTTGTGTATTGCCTGTACTTCATTATGCGTGAATAAATATTGATTTGATTTGATTTGATTTAAAAAAAAATCTATAAAACGCAATATGCAATTCGTCATTTTTTATAATGGGCAAAACTATAATGCTTATTATTTTAGAACAATGCCGACGTGGCTTACTTATTCGTGATTATTCTATAGTCCTCAATGAATAATATATTTTTAGACAAGTCGCCAAAATATAATATTTTTGTATTATTTTTAGACAATTGCACTCTTCTTCGCTTTGGCTGCTGTCGCCAGCGCCGGTTGGGCTCACCATGGTGAAGATGGTCAATGGGACGAAGGTCGTTGGGGTGATCATGGACACCATGTACATGATGGTGGTCACTGGGATGGAGGTCATTCCGACGTTGTTGTCGCTCATGGAGCTACCATCGTAGGAGCATCAGCCCATGGCCATGGTGTCGTTCATGGTGGACACGCTTCTCTTGTTGGCCCCCATGGTGGACATGCTGCTCTTGTAGCCCCCCACGGTGGTCATGCTTCTGTTATTGGACCTCATGGCGGACATGCTTCAGTGGTCGGACCTCATGGCGGACACGCTTCTGTAGTAGGACCTCATGGTGGACATGCTTCAGTGGTTGGACCTCATGGCGGACACGCTTCTGTAGTAGGACCTCATGGTGGCCATGCTGTCGTTGCTGGACCTCACGCTGGACACGCTTCCGTTGTTGGACCATCCGCCGGACACGCTACCATTGTAGGACCATCCGCTGGACATGCTGTTGTATCCCACGGTCATGGATGGGCTGGTGCTCACTGGGGCGGCCATGGTCATGGTGCTCATGGTGTTGTAGTAGCTGGACCACACACCGTTCCAGCCACCATTATTGGTCCATCCGGCAAAATCCATGCTGATGGTCTTTATGGAGTTGGGCATGGACATGGAGCTCATGGTCATTATTAGTAATTAGTTAATAATATTTTGCAATAATTAAACTTTATCAGTATTAAATTTGTACTGATGTGGTTTTGACAGTTGTATTGGCTGATGTACATATCACTTGTATATATTTATAAATATTCTAGTATAAATGACCAATAAAGCAATTTTGTAAAAAAGGTACATATTTGTTAAATATAATTTCTTCATTGCAAGTTTTACATTCATAAGCCATTGCAGATTAACAACACATATGCTATGTAATGCAATTTTCGAGCGAGATGGTGACTTGCGAGGAAGCAGTTGCTGCACTTTATATCGAAGAAGTAACAATTTTTTTTATACTTTATAAACTTTCATATACACAAAAAAGTGAATATATATACACACACACACACACAAATATATATATATATATATATATATATATATATATATTTGGTTAAATATAAATTTAAAAGCACTCTACTAAACACAGCAAGAGAATGCCGCGGCGCATTGACGAGAATAATAGAAAAGCGAGAGAACACCTAGAAGAGACGATAGAAGACACCCAAAGCGGATTCAGAAGGGGCAGAAGCACGCACGATCTTATATTCACAATAAGACAACTAAGCGAAAAAATGAAAAATAAGAAAAGATTCATAGACTCATAGACTCATAGACTCATAGACTCATATGCTTCATAGACCTAGAAAATGCCATCGATAGGGTAAAAAGAGAAGATATATGGAAGGAACTGAAAAAGAGAGAAATTAACACAAAAACAATAGAGCTCATAAAAACAATGTACAAAAATAACAAAAACACAGTAAGAACGAATAACGAAGAATCAGCAGAATTCAAAACAAATATAGGAGTAATGCAAGGTTGTATATTAAGCCCACTCTTATTCACACTAGTACTCGACGGTGCCATAAAAGAAGCAAAGAAAAAGATGAAGAACATGCGGGTAGGATACTGGAAAATGGAAGAGACCCAGATATGTGAAATGCTCCTTGCGGATGATATGGCCATAATAGCGGAGACAGAAAAAAACCTGCAATTCAACATGGAAGTACTGGAAAGTGAGTTGACAAAGATTAACATGAAAATGAACACAGGTAAAACCAAAACTATGGTCATGGCAAAGGAGAGCCCAAACCACAGAATAATGATGCAAGGTAAACAAACAGAACAAGTGGAAAGTTTTAAATATTTAGGATCAGTAATAGAAAGCAACGGGAAAATAGAGAAAGAAATAAACGATAGAATAGGCAAAACCGGAAGAATATTCAATGCACTAAAAACTTATTTCCTAGGAAACAAAGAAATACCTAAAGAAACAAAGACCGAAATAGTGAAAAGGGTAGTGAGACCAATGTTAACTTACAGCAGCGAACTCTGGAGATTAAACGAAACAGACAACTCTAGAATCAATGAGGTAGATATGCGTTATCTAAGAAAAATTGAAAATAAAACAAAAAAAGACAAAATACGAAATGACATACATAGACAAAACTTACAAATAACAGACATAAATGATACAATCACAGAAGGTCAATTGAGATGGTTCGGGCATGTTTACAGAATGAACGATAACTGACAGACAAAAAGAGTGTATGAGACAAGACCTACGGGAAAATCATATAAGGGAAGACCAAGAAAAACCTGGAACGACAGAATCAAAGAGCAGGCAGAGAAAAGAGAGAAAAGAGGATTAACATGGGAAAGAATCAAACAACCGACATAAGATAGAAGAAAACGTAGAAAAACCTACATGAAGAAACAATAAACACTAAAGCCCTACACCAACAAGGTAGAAATGGAAATGATTAAATATAAATAAACAAAATAATAAAAAAAAAAAACTTCAACGGATTAAATCATCTTCCGTTACTCTATTTTTAATGTATCGGATTTTAGTTACGGCAATTGCGTTTTTATTATAGTTTAGCACGGCGAGCCTAGCTGGCCCATGGCTTGTTTGGTTATTTCCTTCCATATCCTCTTATTCAGCGCTTTCTGTTCCCATCCTATGATGTTTAGTTTCTTCAAATCCTTCAACACGTTCTCCTTCCATCTGGTTCTTGGTCTTCCCTTCCCCTGCTGTCCTCCTATTGTACTGTTCAATACCATCCTGGGAATTCTCATTTCCTCCATTCTATGCACGTGACCCAACCACCGTAACCTTTGGACTTGGATTACCCCAATTATATTTGTTTCGTTAAACAGTTTCCTCACTTCACTATTAGTTCTCCTTAGCCACATATCTCCTACTTTTTTTCCTCCAAAAATCTTTCTCAGTACCTTTCTTTCCCATATTTCCAACATTGTCTGATCCCTCTTATTTAGGATCCATGTTTCGCAGGAATACGTTACAGTAGGTCTTATTACCGTTTTGTATAGCTTCACTTTCGCGTTCCTGGAGATGTTCTTATTTCTCATCAGTCTGTTCAGCCCCCCCAAACACGTGTTCCCTGACATTATCCTTGCATCGATCTCCTTATCGATGCTAGGCTCTCTTGTAAATAGTGTGCCTAAATATATATGTATCTGTCCACTTCTTCAAATTTTAGTTCTTCGTTATTTGGTTTTAATGTTACATAGTTTCCTTTCTTGAAATCCTTACTAGTCCACTCCATATACTTTGATTTGTCGTGATTCATTATTAATCCCATTTTTTTGCCGTTTCTTCCAGCCTACTAGTTGTATTCATTACTTCTTCCTTGCTTCTCGCTAGTATCACCACATTGTCCGCCAATGCTATAAGTTATTGTCTTTTTCGATATACCAGACTTCTTCTGTTGACGTTGGCCTCCCTCATTGCTTTTTCTAGTACTACACTAAACAGAATGGACGATAACGGATCTCCTTGTCTTAGTCTTTGTTTGATTATGAACTTTTCCGTTGTATTATTATTTATTTTTACCATACTTTCCGTTTCTTGTAGTGTCATTTCTACCATACTTATTAACTTACTGCAGGCTCCAATCTCTTGCAGAGCTGTGTAAATCGCTACCCGTTTTACTCTGTCATATGCTTGCTTAAAATCTACGAACATCATCATTGTTGATTTTTTAAACTCGAATCTTTCAGCTTGGATTTCTCTCATTGTAAATATTGCATCAGTAGTACTCCTTCCCCGTCTAAAGCCACATTAATATTCTCCTATTTTGTCCTCTATTTCTTCCACCAGCTTATTCTTTATGTGTGTTGCCATTACTTTGTATCCTATATTTAGTAGCGAAATACCCCTATAGTTCTGACAGTCACTTTTGTTCCCCTTCTTGTGCACTGGACATATTATAGCTTCCTTCCACTCCCTCGGTATCGATTCTCTTTCCACATTTCCTCTAGTAGCCTGTGCATATGCTCAACCACACTTGATCCTCCATATTTCAATAATTCTGTTGTTACTCCATCACTGCCTGGGCTCTTATTATTTTTCATTTTCAATATTATTTCCTCGATCTCCTCCTTACTTGGTGTCCTCTCTATATTCTGCTGTTTATTACCTACCCTGTTGTGTTGTCTCTCTCTCTCAAATTCTTCGCTTTCTCCGTTCAACAACTCATCAAAATATTCCCTCCATCTGTTTAATTGTTCCTCTTCTCCCGCAATCATTTCATAACTCTTCCCCACATAAAATACTGCCTTGGGTTGAAATCCTTTCCTTTCATTCCGTACCTTTTGATACAGATTTCTGACTTGCTTACTTCTGTAACTTTCCTCTATTTCGTCCATTGCGCTTTCAAAGTGCTTTCTTTTCTTAGCTCTTAATAGTTTCTTTGTTTTCCTCCTTTGTTGTTCGTATAACTTTTTTGCACTTTCATTTCCTTGTTTTATCATTATTGATCGCAATTATTTTCTACTATCCAACTCTCTCTTGCATTCCTCATCGAACCAATTATTTTTCCTCTGATTTTTGCCTTTATTACACTTTTCATCGGCTTCTTTTAACTTTCTTTTCATCAGCATCCAATCTTCGTCTATATTATCATTTCGTACCACATTTTTCATTTCTTCGGAAATGAGTTTCTCGTATTTTTCCTGCTCTTCCTTAGAATTCAATCTCATTGCTCTGTTGTTCGTTCTCTCCCTTTTCCTTTTATTTCGGATATCCGGTATTACTTGTATCATTTTTGCCCCTACCATATAATGATCGCTGTCAGCATCCAGACCCCTATACGATCTAACCTTCCTTATAGCCTTTTCTTCTGGTTTCTCTATGAGGATATGATCAATCTGGTTCACCGTTTTCCCGTCTGGTGATCGCCACGTTCCCTTGTGGATTTCCTTCCTTTCATAAAATGTACTTATAATACTCAAATTTCTTTCTGTTGCGAAATCTATTAGCAATGTTCCATTTTCATTTGTTGTCTCATGCTTACTATACTGCCCTATTATTGGCCTATAACCCACTTCCCTACCTATTTTGGCATTTGCATCACCCAATATTATTTTCATGTCGTACTTAGGAATTTTTTCGTACACTTCCTCTATCTGATTATAGAAGTCTTCTTTCATATCTATATCTTTTTCCTCTGAGAGTGCATGGAAGTTGACAAAAGTAATTTTCTGGTACCTCCCCCTTATTCTCAGCATGCATATCCTGTCTGATATTGCCTCAAAGCCTATAATTAGTGGCTTCATCTTTTTATTTACTAAAAATCCTGTGCCCAACCTCCTGTTACTTCCTCCACTTTTAAGAAACACCATGTTTTCAACCTCTATTGTTTCTTGTCCGATTTGTTTCGTTTCTTGTAGTGCTGTGATATCAAATTGGTTCCTTTCCAACTCCCTTGCCAAATGCTTTAGCCTCCCCTCTCCATAAGTTCCTCTCACGTTCCACGTTCCAATTTTTATATTTTCCCCCTTCCTGTTTCTACTACCTTCTTCTTCCTTGCCCATTTCCTTTGTCAATTTCCTGTCATTGCTAGGTTTTACTTTTAGCATTTCTCTTATGAACTCTTGTTTCCCTTGCATTCCTCTAATGTTCCAGTCCATTTTCGTTGCCAGGGTCTCTCTCCTTTGTTTCTTCTTTTTTGTTTTTAGTTTTTTGCACTGTCCCTATTTCCGACCTCTGTTAGTCTATCTGTTTGAGGGTTCCATCTGTATTCAGTTCCATTTAACACTAATTTCTTATACCCCACTTTTACTCTATTGCCTTTGTTGGTTTCTTCTCTAGCAACATTTCTGATTTTTATCTGTATGCCTCTTTCCGCTAGTGTTAAATCATTGTCCATGTATATTTTTGAGTTTCGTAGTTTGTTACTTTTTGCTTTCATGATTTCTTCTTTTTTCTCCCATGACTCTATTTCCATTATTATCATCTCTGCTTTCGTACCTTTGTTTATCACGTATGCCTTGGCAATCGTTGGGTCTATTCCTATATCTTTCTTTACAAAACTTTCCACTTCTTCCTTTATATCTGCTCCTTTTAGTTGCAATCCTTTAAGTACGATGTTATTTTTCCTCTTTTCCTTTTCCATTTTTTCTATCCAGCTTTCTAGTTTTTCTATTTTAGTCACCATTTCTCGTTTATCAATCTCCCACTTTTCTTCTTTCATTCTGTTTTCGTTTCTTAGTTCCTTTATCTCAGTTTTTATTTCTTCATTGCTTTTCATTACCTTGGCCAACATTTCTTCATTGCTTTTCATTACCTTTGACAACATTTCTTTCAATTCCTCCATATCTGCCCCTTCTCCTGTTGGTACTTTACAATTTCTCTTTTCTTCTTTTCTCCTTTCTTCTTCTATTTTCCTTTGCTCTGGTGATCTGAGCGTTTTCTTTGAGATGCTGAACCCCTCTTTCTCTTCACTCCTTTTCCTTATCTCTCCTCTAGTGGTCATTTATTTCGTTTTCCCTCGCTTCTACAAAGTTTCGGAAAAAATTATCTAAGCCGATCCTGTCTCTTACCTGACTACGCGCGCGCCGCGCGAGGAAATTGCGTTAAGGATCTATAATTATCTAAGTTATTTTTTTGGTTAACTATGCCCATAACTAGTTGTAAGTAAGTCAAATAATTTTCTTTCCTTCCATTTTTTTTCCATCATATGGTTCAGATACTAAGACAATTTTTGAATCAGCAATTCTTGTTCGTGGAATGCCAACACATGTAAATCGCATGAGTGAAAGGCGGTGGTTCATCGACTGACCAAGAAAAGAGCCCCCAGAATGCAGGCAATTTGTAATTAAGAAAGCTGCGACAAAATGACACACATCTAATATTAACACTACATAAATTACAATTTGAATTATAATAGTTTAAACGGGGTCACCACGAAGATGCCACACATCTAATATTAAGACTACAGATATACATAAATTACAATCTGAATTATAAAAGTTTAAACTGGGTCACCACGAAGAAATTTTCAGTTTAAGATATCTCAGTGTACTACTCCAAATAATGCTTATATTTGAATACATAATTAAATATAAATAATATTAATAATAATATAATATGAAAAATAAAAATATTGCAATATTCGCTTCGTCCCGATCCAATTTGAACTTTTAATTGAACAATATTTAAAAAAAAAACTAATTCTGTTCCATTGTCGCACACGAATTCTTACCGTATGATGTCATTTGTGGGTGCCGAGAATGCACCCTTAAGGGTTACGTTCTCAATCAATTGGAGTCGTGATATAATGCGATGGAAGACCAAATATTCTGGACCGAATAACTTCAAAAAATATGGAAGAACATTAAATACACATTTTTTTTTCATGAGAAATTGTTTCAAGTTAGGTGTCCTATAGTAAATGGGGTATGCTGATCACGAATCTGTGCTTAGTTTTTTTTCCAGCACGTCAGGTTTTTAGGAAAAGTGTGTTTGAAATTATTCATAGAGACTGCCAAAAATATTGAGAAAATATTTATTGAAACTATATTTAATAGAAAATTACACTGCAAAACTGAGTTTTTCATTCAAAAAACAATGCAGTATAATCTACGTTAGACAATCGTTGTTTTTTTTTTAAATAAAATCGTTCTCTTTTTCCCTCAAAACTGCGTTTTGTAGTTTTCTTTTTGTGGATTTTTGTGAGCGAGTCCCTCTTCAAGGTCCAGCAGTAATCAGCCATCGTGCTAATATCCCATCTTCCTTGGTAACGTCGCTCCATCTCCTTTATGTCTTGATGGTACCTCTCTCCCTGTTCCTCGCTGACAGCTCCAAGATTTTCGGGAAAAGAGTTAACATGGGAATTCAGAAAAAGGAGTTTGACGCTCATATTGCATCCCAGTTTTTTATAATTGTCGACCATGTTTGCTACAATTTCTTTGTAGTTTGGAAACTTGCTGTTTCCAAGGAAACCTTCTATGACTTCTACGAAAGAACTCCATGCTTCAGATTCATCCTGGGTCATTGTATTCTGGAACAATCTGTCCGATTTTAAGGTTCAAATTTGTGGGCCTACAAAAATTCGTTGTTTAAGTTTAGCTTCAGAAAGTGCAGGAAATTTGTTGCACAGGTATTTAAAGCAGTCACCTTGTTTATTTAAAGCTTTGACAAACTGCTTCTTCAATCCTAACTTTATGTGAAGGGGAGGCAAAAGAACTAGTTTTGGGTCAAGTAATGCATTACGCAGCACATTTTTTTGTCCCGGTACAAGTCTTTCTCTGAATGGCCATTCTTTCTTAACGTAATGTAAATTTCGTGCTCGACTGTCCCACTCGCCCAAAATACATGGATACTTTGTGAATCCAGACGGCTGACCCAAAAGCGTGGATATTATTTTGAGGTCTCCACAGAGTTGCTAACAATATTCGCTATACTTTATTGTATTTAGCAACAGCTCAAGATTCTCATACGTTTCTTTGAGATGCACGGAGTGAGCAAGAGGCACCGAGGCATAAGTATTACCATTGTGCAACAAGATACCCTTCAGACTTCTCTTAGAAGAATCAATTAATAACCTCCATGATGTGGAATAGTAATTGTCAGCTCCCAGTTTCATAACTACTTCAGGAATATTATTACAATACACCAGTGAACCATCTTGAGAGAAATATTCCGCGAATCTTTATCACGATGCCTATACCACGAAAATGTGGTTCCTGAAGCCAACAGATTTTTGTCTTTCAGTCGTGATCCTTAGATTTATGCAGCATCATTCGATAGGCCCAAGTCCCTCACTAAGTTACTTAGTTAAGCTTGGATAAACTGTCGAGGTTGATCTATATCAGGATTGAATTAGTCTTCATCGGTTTTTTCGTTTGAACTTTCATCTGATGATTGCTGTTGGATGGTGTGAAAAAAAGGTGGAGGAATGGGAATTCCAGGTCAATGAGGTACAGGTCGTTTAGCAGACGGTAAATCAGGATACTGAATGGTATGTTTATTTTTCGAATTGAAACCCTTGACATCGCAGGAGAAAAAGTAACAGTCGTCTCCATGTTTTTTTGTTCCCTCCACACCATAGGAATGCCAAAGGGTAAAGAGCTACGTGTACCTTTTGTTCGTTTTCTCAGTAGCTCGACACACTGAAAGCACACTTTGTGTGGAGGCCAAGGTTTGTCCTGATCACCAAGCTTTACACCGAAGTAAGCGTGATAAGCTTTCTTGATATATTCTGTTATGTTTCGTTGATGCTTTGCTATCGTTAAATCACCACACACGTAACAAAATATATCAGGACTGTTTTTGCACTTTCTTGATGACATTATGACGCACTAAACACTCAGAAAACAAAACACAACTCGATGCTACAAACAACTGACGCTAACTAACTATTTCGTAAACAACTGCCGACGCCATCAAGTTGACCTTGACTGATGCGAAAATGAAACAGTGTTGTCATTGAAACGAAATAAACATAATATTATACTAAACATTATCTATCGATGGATCAAGTAAAAGTTCTTTGCTCCAGCACGAAATATCTCACAAGGTTTTTTTAATTTTGTGAAAAATCTTGACGTGATGGGCTCAAACCAAATTCACATTCAGAATCCACGTACCCGTACTAGCTGAGGACACTTATCAAATTGAAAACACCAAAAATCATGTTGGCCTGTGATATTATAAAAAAAAAGCCCTTATGCATAGCCCTTATTATACTATTAAGGTGGTTAGGAGAATGACGATCGATTAATAAAAGAAATATATACAGAGTCCGTCATTTCACCTCCCGTCTTCAATAGCTCAGTTACTAATTGAGTTAGGATTTTGATATTTTGCAGACTTCAGTTGCTTTCTAGGGTGTATTTCAGGAAAATATTTTTGATTATACATATTATACATATTATAGTATACTAATCATTATTTTGCAACATATTCAAAATATATAAAAAAACATTAAATATTATTCACAAATCCCTCTTATAAGAAATTGATATTTAGAAGATTTTAGGAAATTAACGAAAATACTTATCAGTAGCAGCGGCGCGTTATGGCTTCATGGTCCTGGACAAATTTTAATTAGAGGCCCACATCTGCAGTGTTAATTTTCTTAATTCATTTAAATAATAAACAATATCAATTATTATAATCTTGTCCCCATATATATAGCCGAAACTTAATTTCCGTAAGCTGTAGTAAAATTACGATCATAAACTAGAGGTCTATGGAAAAAATCTCCGAATTAGCTGCAATTCATATACAGCAACTTAACTTGATTAAAATCTCGTCATACAGATCGCCAAGTGCAAACTTAGAAGCATATCTAATAATACTTAGTGAAGCCCTCGATTACATTCTCACGAATTTTGATTTAGAAATAAATATTGTGTTTGCTGGAGATTTCAATGTAGACCTTAGCGAGGATACTAAACAGTCAGCAGACCTATTTAATACTTTTAAATCATATTCCTTGGATAGAAAAATATTCGAAGCAACTAAAATAAATAAAACCGAAAACACATGTATAGATAATATCTTTACGAATATCATATGTTCGGAAGGACGAACAATTAAGACTGCGATATCTGACCACATTGCTCAAATATTATATATTTACAACACAGCTGCAATTAAAAAAACAACTAGAAATAGAACACGCAATTATACAACGCAAAATAAAGAAAACATTGTCCTCTCACAGAAACAAGAAGAGTGGAAATCAGTATACGCAGTAGATGATACCAATATTAAATTTAATAAGTTTCTCAAAACATTTTGCCTATATTTTGAAGAGGCCTTTCATCTAGAGAATACTAGAAATGAATCAAGAATATGGGGAAACATATCTAATGAAACAAGGCATATGAAAGAAACATTAGAACTTATCTTCGATGCATATGAAAACACGGAAAATGAAGACATATACAATATCTATCTAAAATATAAGGAATCATACTTAAACCATGTTAAAATAGAGAAACAAAAAAACATAATTCATAAAATTAATGCATCATCAAACAAATCAAAGGAACTATGGACCACTATTAACCGTGAAACTGGCAGAGGCACGAAAAGATGTACCATCGATGGAGCTCTAAATTGCAGGGACTTCTATGATTTCTTCTGTAGTATTGGCAATAATCTGGTGCAAACAATACAAAACAAACTAACGGAACAGACAGTGCTAAAGGTAAAAACAAAAGGCATTACCATGTTTTTCAACCCAACCACACCTGCTGAGATTGAAAGTGCTATTGGTAGCATCAAAAGTAAAACATCGAAGGACATCTACTCAATTGATTCTAAATTAATAAAGTATGTCGCACATGCAATATCAGAACCTCTAGCAGATATTACGAACTCATCCATGAGTACTGGAATCTACCCCCAAAGACTAAAAATAGCTAGAGTAGTACCAATATTAAAACAAGACGGTCGAACCGAAAGAAGCAACTACAGACCCATATCAATACTACCAACCTTCTCAAAAATTCTCGAATTGATAATTCTCAAACAAATAACAAGGTTCTTCGGAGAAAACAAATACATAACAGAGAGTCAATTCGGATTTCAGAGAAACCTAAATACAACGGATGCAATAATGAATCTTCTAGACAACATCTACCAGGTAATGGAAGACCATAAGTTATGTTTTGCTCAATTTTGTGATTTGAGTAAAGCATTTGATTGCATGTCACATAAAATCCTTCTGGAAAAACTAGACCACTATGGATTCAAAGGCATTTCGTTGCAGCTTATGACGTCTTGCCTAGAAGATAGAGCACAAATTGTGTATTGTAATGGAGAAAAGAGCAAGCCAAAATATATACGGCGAGGAGTCCCACAAGGATCTATACTTGGGCCGATACTATTTATCATATACATAAATGACCTGCCGACCAATCTTAAGTGCCATACTTTCATGTTCGCAGACGACACAACTTTACTGGTATCAGACAAAAATACTGAAGTAGCATAACAAAAGCTAAGTACAGCCAGTGGCAATGCATCTGAATGGTTCGATGCGAGCTATGCCTTAATACAGCCAAAACAAATGTACTCCTTTTTACCTCCAGTAGGCTGCATCAAGTATCCAAGGATTCGCCAAAATTCCTTGGAATACATTTAGACAGTCGATTGACATGGAAAGCACACGTAGAAAATTTGTGTATGAAATTGGCATCAAGTATCTACGCAATCAGAAGAATGAAGGACATCGTAAACATCCAGGCAGCTATAACCACCTACTATGCTATCTTCTACAGTCGGATTTCTTATGGCATTGAAGCTTGGGGGCTTTCAGCTCATGCATCCCAAGTATTTATTTTGCAAAAAAAAGCTATACGTGCGATAATGGGAGTACCACAGATGACGTCTTGTCGACAACTATTTAAGCAAGAAAGTATATTGACGATGGCATCAGTATATATTCTTCAACATGCCATACGAACGTGGAAAACTAGGCACAATCTTCCATCTAGGAGTACTGTGCATGAATATGGAACGAGGTCGCAGCATCATCTAGTCGTCCCATCAAATAGACTTCACCTTACAGAACCAAGATCGGTGGGGATAAAAATTCTTTTTAATAAAAAAAATATATTAATTTGGGGACTCTCCGAGGCCCCAATTAATTCATTGAATTCATTAGAAATTAGTATCTTTTAATAGAAAACGCGCCACTAATTGGAGTTATTGCTTCGCACGTCCTCCAAACAATTGCCATCGAACGGTAAAAATCCCTTACAGTTCTCCATACATAATATACTATTTTATTCTGTTCGATACATTTTACAGCACCTCCAAACAATTATATATTTTTCAATTAACAGTTACAAAATTACCAGCAATTATCACTCTTTCTGCATTACATAATCTTCTCGTTATCCCGGAGACGAATCTATCTAAGTTATTAGTTAATTATGCCTTTGTTGACACAGTTCTGCAGTTGATTTGTGTGCGCAATCACCCGGAAAGAATTCGGTAAAAATAATATAATTCACAATCACACCGACCTTAGAGCACCTGAAGGCTGCACTTTGAGTATATATAGTTCGCCAGCAATTGTTCACAGCATACTGATAATAGACACACAACAGTCAACATGAATACTTTGGTAAGTACCTACATATAAATATAATACAAAAAATCAATAATAATACTATTATATCGATGAATGTATTTTTGTACCTAATTGATTTATTTTTTATTAAATGCATCAGAAAATATACAAAAACATAGAGATCATTAACCAAATAAAATGATTCTCTAGATTATTGAGATTAGATGATTTATCATTTGTTAAATATATATGGAAAATAGTAATATCATAATTATAATAATTCACGATAGGTGATTGGGTCGATACCCCAATAAAGATTGTTTGTATATATATATATATATATATATCTATATATATATATATATATATATCTATATATATATATATATATATATATATCTATATATATATATATATATATATCTATATATATATATATATATATATATATATATATATATATATATATATATATATATATATATATATATATATATGTATATACAGGGTGTTAATACTAAGCTGTAACACCAGAAAGTGGCAGTTAGAACTCATTGAAACAAACAACTTTTCTTAGTTAAAATTTTTGAATTGGAGCCCAAGTTCATAGTTATTGGCGTTCTTTTGTTTTTCGAAAAATCGTCATTACTCCCTTATTTTAAGAAGTATTTAAAAAATACAAAAACGTTCAACATGCGCTATCGGTTCTCTAAAACATTCGTATTTACAATTATTTTCTATTTCATCAAATAACAAAATGGCGACCGAAGAAAATTTTCGAAACAAGATATTTTGAAAATCACTCGATTGATTTTTGAAAATAAAACATTTATGAAATCCTTAAACTATATTATAACATTTGTCTCAAACATTTTTTTCAATCTGTCCAAAAAAGTTATTATTCAAATTGAATTACAAGACGAATTTTAACAAACTGCAACAATCATTTAAAACAAAGTAGGCTATCTTTAAGTTTGACCATTAAACAAGTTGAGGCACGTGTTTTCTAGTTTGTACGTTCAAATTTAAATACTTTTTGATCTTGTTCTTAAGAAATTTCGGCTTAATCTTGAAAAGTTTCTGTCACGTTTATCATTTGTGTGCGTATTTTGCACAATTTCTGTATAAAAATGCATAATTATCAAAACCGACAAATGTTATAAGATAGTTCAAGGATTTTATAAATGTTTAATTTTCAAAAATCGATCGATTGGTTTTCAAAATATCTTGGTTAGAATGTTCGGTTTGTTCGGTCGCCATTTTGTTATTTGATAAAATAGAAAATAATTGTAAATACAAATGTTTTAGAGAACCGAAAGCGCATGTAAAACGTTTTTGTATTTTTTAAATATTCCTTAAAATAAGGGAGTAATGACGATTTTTTGAAAAACAAAAGAACGCCAATAACAATGAACTAAGAAAAGTTGTTTGTTTCAATGAGTTCTAACTGCCATTTTCGGGTGTTACAACTTAGTATTAACACCCTGTATAATAATTCACGAGAGGGGAAGGACTGAAAAGGCAAAAGTTTAATAAATAATTGTCTATCTATTTACTTTGTTATCATTCCACCTATAATATGTTCAAAATGATATCCTATAGCATCTCTTTAAATTTCAGAAGATAAAGATAATGAAATATTGTAATAGTTTCAAGATTTTAATTCATTTATTGGCCTTAATTGATTGAAACCAGTAAATTACTGATTTAAAGTTTAGTACGATTTTATAATCCTGTTTCAACGATTTATGGGAAAGCCAGCTATTTAAAAAATCTACAATCATTTTTATTCCAAAAGTATTCATATCTAACATAATTGCGTAGAATTTTCCTTTAACTAAAGGAACCGCTTGTAAACAAATTTACTATATTTTTCATTTAATTCATTTTATTCATATCATTCATTCATTATATTTTTATACCCATTTATCCTATCCATAAAAACCACCTTATATTTTTTTTATAATTTGATTTTTTTTATATACCTAATGTATCAATTTCTTTTAGACTATTGCCCTGTTCTTCGCATTGGCTGCTTTAGCCATGGCTAAGCCATCTGGCTGGGGCCATGGGCATGACGATGGTCATTGGGATGCTGGTCGTTGGGGAGACCATGGAAATAGCTGGGACGGTGGCCACGGTGGAGATTGGGATGATGGCAGCTGGAACGGAGGTCATTGGGATGATGGCAGCTGGGATGACGGAAGCTGGGGCGGTCATGGCGGGCACTCTGACGTCGTCGTAGGTCATGGAGCCACATTAGTTGGACCATCAGCATTAGGTCATGGTGGTGGTTGGGGAGGTGCTTGGGGAGGTCATGGTGGTCATGGAGTCGTAGTAGCCGGACCACACACCGTCCCTGCCACTATTGTTGGTCCAGCTGGTAAGGTGCATGCTGATGGTCTGTACGGAGTTGGTCATGGACATGGAGGACATGGACACTGGTAAATCACTGATTGATAATGATAAGAAATAGGACGTTGATGTCTGCTTAATATATAATAATTTGTAGACACATCATTCTACTACTGCTCAATGTATATATGGTCTGTGTATATAATATATTTTTGTATTGAAATGTTACCAATAAAGCATACCTGATTTTTTTAAATATCAAGTTTTCTTTTCTACCCAAGATTATCAAGATTTGCTGCCGAGACTAAAATGGCTACTTTTTAAACAAATGAAATATCCATATTTCACATGTATACAAATATGTATTAATGATGGATAATATTTTCCAATGTTTTTTTGTTACCAGCAGGCAGTTTTTTCGGTATTTTTTTAAATTAATTGATTGCTAATTTATTTGATATTCGCCAGAGTGTACTTTTACCAAATTCTATATTTTACGATGAAATTTAAATTAAAAATATAACTTCTGTTTTTGAAATAAATGCAATTTAATATTTTGGCGCTAATATTTATAATGGACTGCGAAATATGTTCAACAATAGATGGTAATAACCCTAATTAATACTCTGGGCTTAAATAGTTTCGTTATAGTTTTTTTTACCTGCCATAAAACTGGTCCCTTGCCGGACCAATATTTAAGATGGATTTTACAAGACCACATTAGAAATCTCACTTTAGTCTGTAGGTAATTGGAAACGTTTCGTATTCAATTGACGAGAAAATTGAAAATTGAAAATGGAAGACATTCGTCACAAGCTGCTCGAATTTATGCCTTAAGGTTTCCATTCATTCCACATCCACAGCGGAAAATGTTCAAGGCTTTAATCAATTACGTAAGAGGGACTGGACATTTAGAGCATGGAAAAAACAACGTATGTTTTAAGTATGCGTGACAATAATCCAAATTTAAGCATTAATCAAGTTAGTATATGACCCGAAATAAGCGATACAAGTGTGTTTCGGATACAACACAAATATTAATATCAACCATACTATATTGAACTACACCAACAACTTAATGGCCTAGACTATACGAATCATGTGAACTTTTGTCGATGGACCGAAGATAGGACAAGGGAAGACACATTTTTTTAAACGGTGCTGTTTATTGACCAAAGTACTTTTAAAAAATAAGTAAATTAGCACAATTAAAACCGTCACTGGATGTGACAGATAACCACATAAAAACATTAGTCATTGAACGTTTGCGGAGGTGTAGTGGATAATCACAGTTATCACGATAAATCACCGTTTGGAAGAAGGTTCTAGGTAATGGGGAAGAATGGTCATGGAATGAAGAAAAGGAGTAGATACAAAAAACTAATACAGAAAAGAGTAAAACGGGGAAGGGAAAAAAATGAAGAATAAATCAGCAAATAAAACGGAAATGAGTAATAAAAACAAAACCGAGAAGAAAAAGACAGGTATATATACAAAACAAAACAAATATATTAATAGGAAACAGAAAAAGAAGAATATGGAAATTGGGAGCATGGAATATAAGAGGTATAAAAGGTAAAGAAAAAGAGCTGGAAGACGAGTTTGAGAAGGCAGCCCTAAACATATTAGCAATAACAGAGACAAAGAAAAAGGGAGTGTGGAAAATCAAAACTGATAGCGGTCATACCTTATGCTTTAGTGGAGTAGAAGAATGCAAACGGGCAGCTGCAGGAGTTGGAGTGCTAATACATAAGAAATGGAGCCAAAATATTGACTACTGGAAAGCATGCTCGGAAAAAATAATGTCAATAACACTGAATTGCGGACAAAATAAGAAAATAAATATTGTTGTGACATACGGACCTAATGACGACGACTTAGTGGAAAACAAAAATAATTTATAGGATAAATTAGGAGAAACAGTAGAAAACCTAAAAAGAGAAATTTATGTTACCGGAGATTTTAATTGTAGAGTAGGCAGGGGTGATAACATATTTAACGGAATAATAGGTAAATATGGCGAAAACGTGAGAAACGATAACGGGAAGATAATGCTAGACTTCTGTTTAATAGAGGACCTTATTATAACAAATACATTCTACAACCACAAAGAAATACATACATATACGAAAGAAGAAAGGGCAAGGAATAAAAAATTAGTTATCGACTATATTTTAATAGATGGAGAACATCGTAGTAACATAATCGATACAAAGGTTAGAAGTGGATTCGAAATTGATAGCGACCACTACTATTGATATCCAAAATAAAATAAAACACAGTAGAAGTAAACGACAGACATGATAATGAAATAAAGAAAGAAAGAGAGACGACAAAACTACACAAATTGAGAGAGGAAGAAGTAGCCAAAGAGTACACAAAAATGGTGACAGAGTTAATAACGCAAAAAAAGAGGATACAAGAGGACATTATAAAGTTATAGGAAACAATAAGAAACATTATGAAAGAGGCAGCAAAAATAACATGTGGAACAATGAGGAAAACAAAGAAGAAGAAACAAACGAGATGGTGGACAGAAGAAATTAAAGAGGAAATAAAAAATAAAAAGCTGGCCTGGAAGCAATACCTAAATGATAAATCAGATGCAAAATATGACCAGTATAAGGAAAGCCGAAAGAAAGTCAAAGAAGTAATACTAAAAGCGAAACAAAAGTCATGGGAAGAATTTGGAGAAAGAATGGAAAGAAATAGCAGAGAAAACCAGAAGTTGTTCTGTAATGTTATCAAGAGCTTCAGAAAAGAAAAAAAAATAGACTGTGAAATCAAAAGCAAACAAGGAAATATATTAAGGGTAGATAAACAAATTGTGAACAGATGGAGGGAATATTTCATGGAATTATTAAATGCCGAGGAAAACAATGATAGAGAGATAGAAGAAATTACACAAAACCGAGATAACAAAACCGAGAACGAAGAGATAAGCGAAAAATAATTAGACATAATAATTAAGAGGCTGAAAAACGGAAAAAGCGGCAGGAAAGAACCAAATAACAGCAGAAATGATTAAAACCATCGGCGAAAAAGCGAATAAACTACTATTAAAAGTATATAATGAAGTATGGGAAGAGGAGCGGATACCGGACGACTGGAGGACTGCACTTGTGGTACCAATATACAAATAAGGCGACAGAAAAGAATGTGGTAATTATTGAGGCATCAATCTAATAAATGCTGGAATGAAAATATTATAGAAGATTATAGAAAACAAAATAAGCACAACAGTAGAAACGACATTACACGAGGCACAAAGTGGTTTTCGGAAAGGGAGGAGTATACAAGACCACATTTTCACAATCGCACAGATCATAGAGAAGAAACAAAAACAAAATAAAAAAGTATACATGGGCTTCATAGACATAAGAAAAGCATTTGATACGGTCAACAGAAAGAAACTTTGGAAAATATTGGAACAAAGAGGTTTGAGCGCGAAAATCATAAACATTATCAAAATGATATACGAAAACAACAACAATATATTAGTGTACAACAGCAACGAATCAATGTGCTTCAAGACCAAAGACGGGCTGAGACAAGGAGGAAGCCTAAGTCCGATTCTATTTATCATTTACATGGACGAGATAATAAGAAAATGCCAAACGGGAACAAGAGAAATGGAAATAGGATACAGAAGAATGATGAACATCGGTGTGAAACAAGGAGCATTCGCAGACGACGTTGTATTACTATCGAATGAAGAAACAAAATTACAAAAGAACTTGGAGATATGGGAAGAGATACTTAGTACCAGTAGTAAAAGTACAAAATGGAAATAAATACGGATAAAACTAAAGTAATGGTAGTGGGAGGTATGGAAGCGATGAACATCAAATTAAAAGACACCTAAATTGAACAAGTGAAGGAAATTAAATACTTGGGTAGTATTCAACAGAAACGGGGAACAAGTGAGTGAGATTGACATGAGGATTAAGAAGGCTACACGTACTAACCATGAACTGAACAAAACCATCCTACGCAGAAAAGATATATCGACCAACACAAAAACTAAGTTGTACAAGACACTACTAAGACCAGTAATAACATTTCAATGTGAGACGCGGAATCTGAAAAAGAGGGAGAAAGAAAGAATACAAGCTGTGGAAATGAAATACCTGAGAAGAACGAAAGGGGTAACAAAATTCGACAAGATCAGAAGCTCAGTAATAAGAAATAAACTTGAAATAGAATCTACCCTGGAATTTATTGAAAAGAGACAGTTATGATGGTGGGGTCACATGCACAGGATGAAAGAAGATAGGAAACTAATGGAAAGAAGACAATGAGAAATGTAAAGAAACACACCTACACTAATTGGTAGAAGGTGTATTGATAAATATATATATATATATATATATATATATATATATATATATATATACTGGCCGAATACCCGGTTCTCTACTAAAACAGAGAACAAATTACAAAAACATATAATATATACGGCTGAGATAAAGAATTAAATATATATATATATATATACATATATATATATATCACCCACCGTTTGTTCACATTTTAACATTTCCTCTGTATAGCTAGGCAAATGCAGCTCTGATTATCTAGAAACGTATGAGATGATCCCTTCAGTTTCACAATCCACTTGTCGGCGGCCCTACAGTCCAAATTGCATATGACAAGCAAGCAGTATGTGTATGCAATGTTGTTATCTAGATAAGATACTAATATAGCAGTTAGTGTTCAGTCATGGCTAGTAGTTATGAGAACAGTCCTGACAGTTTTTGTTATATTTGTGGCGAATGTTTGATTAAGAAAAACCAACCGAACATTACAGACTTTGTTAGGAAAGTGTATTTCTCATACTTCGGAATTAAACTTGGTGATGAGAACAAATATTGGGCGTCACATAAAGTATGTTATATACCTTATGCGGACCTTTATGTCAAAATAGGAGAAAGCATTCTTTAGATTTGCCATTCCAATGGTATATAGGAAGCAAAGGAATCGTTCAGGTGATTGCTCTTTCTTTTGCATCGATGTTACTGGTTACAAATTAAAAAAAAATAAAAAAGTAATTCAGTACCCTAACCTACCATCTGCAATTTGGCCTACAGGCTATAGTTCGGATCTGCCTGTTCCTGAACCATCAGAAGCTATTGCAACTGTTAGTCTGGATAACATGTTGTAACGGTTCGTACCCAGGTGTTGTACAAATTCTCATATTTTGTAATATTTATTATTCATTGCATTTATTTAACTGCAATTCATCCTTAAATGCAATTGGATGCATTTGATTTCTTTAACTGCATATTACATGAATTCTTATAATTCAAGTAATTGATTTGGCTCGTGATTTACAAATTCTCGTAATTTGTAATATTGACTTGGCTCGTGATTTAGTGGTAGTACTCTACGTTATGTTTGATTTTTAAATCAAAATCGTGATAACTCAGTTTGGTTCGTTTTATGGGTAATGTGTCTGTTAGTAATTTTTGTTAGCAAGTAAAACACAGATACACGGACTTCATATTATTTATTCATTTTAAAAGGTTATGCAAGCGACAGGTAAATAAAAGACAATTTTGTTACTCCAATTGGACGTTATTTATTTAGTTATATTTATTTAAATTTTGGAATAGATTTGTTTAATAATTATTGAAAATGTATTATATTCTTTGAATTTTAATGATTTATTTTATTTTGAAAACAGAGTAACTTATTAACACTGCGGTTGGAATTACAAAGTGTTACTTAGCGACTTCATGCACCACAATCTTCAAATTGTGCCGAGAAGGATATCTGATACATGTCATCACTGCATAGAAATTCATTAGCACGGTGCCTACCAATGTATTTCAACGCCACCTTGTGGATAGGAACGAATCACATAACTTCACATTAAAGTACTTTAAGCGATTCCAGTGCTTCAAGCACCCAATGTGTCCTCATTCGGAGATATTGCTAGTATTCGCGTTTACCAACACTATCAGCCATGTGATCGTAAAAACTTTAATAGGTATTGTTATTCAAAATTGATTATAGATTAGTATGATAAAGCTCTATTCTACTTCTACTTTTCTATCTACTTAAGCACATACAAACATTCGTTTCATTCATTCATAATTCTGAGATTTCTTGAATGTCGGAGGGCTGAGCAAGTTTAATTATACGATTTAATTACAAATATCATTGAATTATTTATATTGAAATTATTAAGTTATGTTTCCCGGACGCAACTTTTTATTTAACTACCGATTGATTAATGAGGCCACACTGTTTATCAAATGTTTGCGACGAGGAAAGGAAGGCATGTTACAATATTCTCCTGTCAGTACGAAAATATTGTCAGGACAAGGTATAAAATGCAGTTAGGTTCAACTCCGCAGTGGCGTGAGGCTCCTACATTTCATACCCTTATTAAACTTCGTTCATTACCAGCGACAAGGCGCGGTAATATCACTAGATAGGTTACATTATTATGGATAAATTACTTTAGAATTGTTAGTGTGAAAAGATATTTGATTAAATGTTTTGCGACGGTGGAAAGGAAGGCATGTTACAATATTCTCCTGTCAGTACGAAAATATTGTCAGGACAAGGTATAAAATGCAGTTAGGTTCAACTCCGCAGTGGCGCGAGGCTCCCTACATTTCATACCCTTATTAAACTTCGTTCATTACCAGCGACAAGGCGCGGTAATATCACCGGATGGGTTACATTATTATTATGGATAAATTACTTTAGAATTGTTAGTGTGAAAAGATGTTTGATCAAATGTTTTGCGACGGCGGAAAGGAAGGCATATAACAATATTCTCCTGTCAGTACGAAAATATTGTCAGGACAAAGTATAAAATGCAGTTAGGTTCAACTCCGCAGTGGCGTGAGGCTCCCTACATTTCATACCCTTATTAAACTTCGTTCATTACCAGCGACAAGGCGCGGTAATATCACTGGATAGGTTACATTATTATTATGGATAAATTACTTTAGAATTGTTAGTGTGAAAAGATGTTTGATTAAATGTTTTGCGACGGCGGAAAGCAAGGCATGTTACAATATTCTCCTGTCAGTACGAAAATATTGTCAGGACAAAGTATAAAATGCAGTTAGGTTCAACTCCGCAGTGTTCGCGAGGCTCCCTACATTTCATACCCTTATTAAACTTCGTTCATTACCAGCGACAAGGCGCGGTAATATCACTAGATAGGTTACATTATTAGTATGGATAAATTACTTTAGAATTGTTAGTGTGAAAAGATGTTTGATCAAATGTTTTGCGACGGCGGAAAGGAAGGCATATAACAATATTCTCCTGTCAGTACGAAAATATTGTCAGGACAAAGTATAAAATGCAGTTAGGTTCAACTCCGCAGTGGCGTGAGGCTCCCTACATTTGATACCCTTATTAAACTTCGTTCATTACCAGCGACAAGGCGCGGTAATATCACTAGATAGGTTACATTATTATGGATAAATTACCTTAGAATTGTTAGTGTGAAAAGATGTTTGATTAAATGTTTTGCGACGGCGGAAAGGAAGGCATGTTACAATATTCTCCTGTCAGTACGAAAATATTGTCAGGACAAGATATAAAATGCAGTTAGGTTCAACTCCGCAGTGTTCGCGAGGCTCCCTACATTTCATACCCTTATTAAACTTTGTTCATTACCAGCGACAAGGCGCGGTAATATCACTAGATAGGTTACATTATTAGTATGGATAAATTACTTTAGAATTGTTAGTGTGAAAAGATGTTTGATCAAATGTTTTGCGACGGCGGAAAGGAAGGCATGTTACAATATTCTCCTGTCAGTACGAAAATATTGTCAGGACAAGGTATAAAATGCAGTTAGGTTCAACTCCGCAGTGGCGCGAGGCTCCCTACATTTCATACCCTTATTAAACTTCGTTCATTACCAGCGACAAGGCGCGGTAATATCACTGGATAGGTTACATTATTATTATGGATAAATTACTTTAGAATTGTTAGTGTGAAAAGATGTTTGATCAAATGTTTTGCGACGGCGGAAAGGAAGGCATATAACAATATTCTCCTGTCAGTACGAAAATATTGTCAGGACAAAGTATAAAATGCAGTTAGGTTCAACTCCGCAGTGGCGTGAGGCTCCCTACATTTCATACCCTTATTAAACTTCGTTCATTACCAGCGACAAGGCGCGGTAATATCACTGGATAGGTTACATTATTATTATGGATAAATTACTTTAGAATTGTTAGTGTGAAAAGATGTTTGATCAAATGTTTTGCGACGGCGGAAAGGAAGGCATATAACAATATTCTCCTGTCAGTACGAAAATATTGTCAGGACAAAGTATAAAATGCAGTTAGGTTCAACTCCGCAGTGGCGTGAGGCTCCCTACATTTCATACCCTTATTAAACTTCGTTCATTACCAGCGACAAGGCGCGGTAATATCACTGGATAGGTTACATTATTATTATGGATAAATTACTTTAGAATTGTTAGTGTGAAAAGATGTTTGATTAAATGTTTAGCGACGGCGGAAAGCAAGGCATGTTACAATATTCTCCTGTCAGTACGAAAATATTGTCAGGACAAAGTATAAAATGCAGTTAGGTTCAACTCCGCAGTGTTCGCGAGGCTCCCTACATTTCATACCCTTATTAAACTTCGTTCATTACCAGCGACAAGGCGCGGTAATATCACTAGATAGGTTACATTATTAGTATGGATAAATTACTTTAGAATTGTTAGTGTGAAAAGATGTTTGATCAAATGTTTTGCGACGGCGGAAAGGAAGGCATATAACAATATTCTCCTGTCAGTACGAAAATATTGTCAGGACAAAGTATAAAATGCAGTTAGGTTCAACTCCGCAGTGGCGTGAGGCTCCCTACATTTGATACCCTTATTAAACTTCGTTCATTACCAGCGACAAGGCGCGGTAATATCACTAGATAGGTTACATTATTATGGATAAATTACCTTAGAATTGTTAGTGTGAAAAGATGTTTGATTAAATGTTTTGCGACGGCGGAAAGGAAGGCATGTTACAATATTCTCCTGTCAGTACGAAAATATTGTCAGGACAAGATATAAAATGCAGTTAGGTTCAACTCCGCAGTGTTCGCGAGGCTCCCTACATTTCATACCCTTATTAAACTTTGTTCATTACCAGCGACAAGGCGCGGTAATATCACTAGATAGGTTACATTATTAGTATGGATAAATTACTTTAGAATTGTTAGTGTGAAAAGATGTTTGATCAAATGTTTTGCGACGGCGGAAAGGAAGGCATGTTACAATATTCTCCTGTCAGTACGAAAATATTGTCAGGACAAGGTATAAAATGCAGTTAGGTTCAACTCCGCAGTGGCGCGAGGCTCCCTACATTTCATACCCTTATTAAACTTCGTTCATTACCAGCGACAAGGCGCGGTAATATCACTGGATAGGTTACATTATTATTATGGATAAATTACTTTAGAATTGTTAGTGTGAAAATATGTTTGATCAAATGTTTTGCGACGGCGGAAAGGAAGGCATGTTACAATATTCTCCTGTCAGTACGAAAATATTGTCAGGACAAAGTATAAAATGCAGTTAGGTTCAACTCCGCAGTGGCGTGAGGCTCCCTACATTTCATACCCTTATTAAACTTCGTTCATTACCAGCGACAAGGCGCGGTAATATCACTAGATAGGTTACATTATTAGTATGGAATTGACTTCGGAATTGTTAGTGTGAATTACATTTGATAAACTTGTGTTATATATTCACCTGAGGAATTAATGTTTAAAGTACACTGCGTTTCAAAAAAAATGTACCACCTAGAAGGAGTTGACGTAGAACTCTGAAATTATGTGAAAATAGTTAGTATGTGTTGAGAAACAATTGATTAAATTTTCATCGAAAAATAATAATATTTATTAAGAAAATAATTAATAATGTGTTGCATCTCCGCGCACTCTTATGCATTCAGCAACCCTTCTGGGCATGCTGGAAATCAAATGGTCCAATGCATCTTGAGGCAGCTCATCCCAGGCAATCTGAAGATGGTGTCTTAATTCATTTAAATTGTTGGGAGGATGCGCCTCATGATGCATTGGACCATTTGATTTCCAGCATGCCCAGAAGGGTTGCTGAATGCATAAGAGTGCGCGGAGATGCAACACATTATTAATTATTTTCTTAATAAATATTATTATTTTTCGATGAAAATTTAATCAATTGTTTCTCAACACATACTAACTATTTTCACATAATTTCAGAGTTCTACGTCAACTCCTTCTAGGTGGTACATTTTTTTTGAAACGCAGTATATATGAGTCGTCGTCGGACAGCGTGACGTTCTGTCTCGATCGGTACATCTAACTGGCTCCGTTTGAGTTCCGCACTTCTATTTATACTGGTATACTGGTCCCCCACTTTTTACTCTTCCTCCCCCGTCCTATGATAATTTTGCTTACCGCTGCAAATTGACGCCTTCCCATACGTGTCACCGAATTACGCAATCGCCGTTTCGAGTTCCCGTCGTATTCCCACGACCTATTTCTCTGTGTCATCATTTTGATCGTGTGCTTATTTACATTTGCCCAAAACTACGAAGTCAGCAAAATGAATGTACTCGCTTGGGAAACGCGTCGTCGGCCGCGGCCTGCCATGATATTTACGCAGTTTTGTTCCGACTCGTAAAATTATGGATTTTAATATTATTAGGTTCTTACAATGTCAAGGGATGAATCATCCTGCGATAAAGATGTATCAGTTAACGATGAGTTTCAGTGTCCCATACACAGTGTGGAACGTCAGTCGTTTACTCAAACTGAGCTAAATGATTATGACAGAGATTTGGGATTAACAAAGGAGAAAGCTGAACTGCTTGGCTCCAGACTCAAGGAAAAGAACTTGTTAGCAGCTGGAACTTCAATTCGCGTGTACAGGAGAAGAGAGCAGCAATTTGCTCATTTTTTCAAACAAGAACATGATTTAGTGTATTTCTCGAATATTGTCAGTCTGGTGATTGAATTTGGAATTGAATACAAAAAAGAAAAATGGTGGCTGTTTATCGATTCCTCTAAAGGGAGTTTAAAAGCAGTATTATTAAACAATGGTAACACCTATGCATCATTACCTGTTTATTCTGTACTCATGAAGGAAAATTACGAAAATATTAGTGCATATTTAGAGAAACTAAACTACTCCGCTCATGGATGGATGATACATTGTGACTTGAAAATAACATGCATGCTTCTTAGCCAGCAAAGTGGTTTTACTAAATTTCCATGTTTGCTATGTGAATAGGATAGTAGGGCATGAGATCAGCATTAGCCTAGAAAGAATTAACCTGTAAGAAAAACCAGGAGAAAAGAACATTCTACGGAAACATCTGGTAGATCAACACAAGATTCTGCTGCCTCAATTGCACATAAAATTAGGCCTCATGCAACAATTTATGAAGGAGTTACCTAAAGATGGGTAGTGTTTCATATACCTTTGTGAAAAGTTTCCGCAATTGTCTGAAGCAAAATGAAACGAGGTTATCTTCCTTGGACCTGATATTAGAAAATTGATGTTTGATCCCCAATTTGAACTACATATGACAGTAAATGAAAAAGAATCGTGGATTGCATTTAATCACGTTGTAAACAAGTTCGTAGGCAACTAAAAAGACCCAGACTATCAAGCAATTGTTGTTTGAATATGCTCAATGCCTTGAAAAAATGAAATTGAACTTTCGGAATAAAATTTTAAAAAAATCGCGATTTTTCGAATTGCTCCAAATAATCTTAAAGGCACATGCCCAGACTAGTTGGATACTCCTGATTCCAATGAGCACACATTCAGCCTCCTAGACGCAGCGGTTCTCGAAAATTTTCGAAAATGTCGCGTTTTTTGCCATCTCGATGAAATTCTATGCCGAGAACGCCTCAACAAATTCAGACGAAATTTAGAGGGGCCATAGAGGGCCCAAAGACATGCACAATGAAGCATAGTGGGCCTTCTTAGGCGATCGCGTTTGTACAGGGTGGCCTCAAGAAATGGGAAATATTTTTCATAAAAACGTACCTTTTTCACGAAAAGCGAGATAACTCGGGGAGTTGTGGGAGTACGAGAATGGACGAGCGCTCAAAATATGCGCCACATATGGGGAAAAGTCCCCATAAAAATATTTGAAAATGTGCCGCTTGGTAGAGCACCCAGTTGACAAAACGTAAAATCGATGATATTCCGATCAAATCGACCAAAAAAAAAAAAAAAATCGCGATTTTTCGAGTTGCTCCAAATGACCTTAGAGGTACATGCCTAGAGTAATTGGACCCTCCCGATTCTAACATCGTTTTTTGCCATCTCAATGAAATTCTATGCCGAGAACGCCTCAACAAATTCAGACGAAATTTAGAGGGGTCATAGAGGGCCCAAAGACATGCACAATGAACCATAGTGGGCCCCCTTAGGCGATAGCGTTTGTACAGGGTAGCCTTAAGAAGAGTTTTCAACAACATGACATTTTCTATATGTCAAAATAATTTGACAATCTGACATTTGACAAAAATTGAGAAAAAGTGCGTTAAAGTAAAACTATTAAATTATCATTTCGATGTGCAGAATGCATCTAGTTACCATTCAAAACAACGTCAGTTAAAAAAATTTGGAATAGAGGCTTGGATTTTAAATATAGGAATAAAACAAAATTAATCAACCTGAAAAACATTCTTATTACAATATCATCAATTACAAAACTAAGAACAGAAAAACCAAAATAAATTTTTATCGAGAAAAAATACTAATAACTTATTTTAAGATAAGTTTTAAAATAATATTAAGTCACAAAAATAATTAAACTAACGAGAAAATATTGGTTAGGGAAAAAAATCAAATTAGATGTTCAAATTGTTGACCATTTTGTTCATATATATTTTGCTCTTAATGTCACCACACAATTTCTAATTTAATACATAACACTTATTATTTAAAAAAAAATCGAATTAAGGAATAATAAACTCAGCTCATTTAATAAAATATTTAATAATAAATAAATTTTATAATTGTGAAGGAGTTCAGAGCAACAAAAAGACAATACTATATAATTAATATTATTTATAATAATATATTATTTAAAATCGCGACAATGAATAAAACTTTTGTTCTTAATATTCCTGCTAAACAGAAGGAAATACAATCACAAATTTATGAAGTCAATGAGAGATTTTTTTACAGAACTTACCCGCCCAATGGTAATTATACTTCTTGCAAATAACAAAGATGGGAACAAAGCTGTCGATTGGAATTACAGCGGTTGACACTCTCGTAATAACTACCACACATTCCTTGACGACCTTAGATGAAGGCCACAATTTCAGTATATATAGTTCGCTAATCAATACCGGCAAATTGTAATCGTCGTACAGCATCATGAACACTTTGGTAAGAAAATTTCTTGCAATTAATGATTAATACATATATTAAAATATGTTAAATTTAAGAGTAGAGTTACAAGTAGGGTCGAAAAAATATGGTTTTTATCATTTAAATTAGGTTTTTTTTTGTGGGAGTACAAGTGGTTAACTATAAAAAATGCAAAATTTAGCAAAAAGCTTAATTTTAAGAATCCATGACAATGGATAATAATTATCTTCAGAAATTATAAAAGCCATTGAAATCATTTTTGTTTCAATCTTTGTTTTAATATATTATTTGCATGTCAATAATTATTTATGCATGTCATTAATTATTTGCATGTCGCATATACACGGTGATTATTTGAAAAGTATCCACCGAGGATATCTAAAACAAAAAAGCAAAGGCAAAATAACAACTCCCTAAAACAACTCCCAAAAGCAAGTCCTGAAACAGAGCAATTTTTATGTTAAGGGGTCATATTATGACGTACAGGTGTGTCAGTTAACAGGTGTGTCAGTTCCCCTTTCCCCTCAAATTTTTTAAATGGGATGACCCACCTTGTAACACCTCATTTGAATGATCTTTATGTCAGTAATAGAGCAATGCCTATGTTTTTCACAAACCAATCAAAAAATTCATTTTCTTAGTGAGAGAAAAATAAAAAAGAACTGAATAAAATAGTCTAATCTAGTCTAATCTATATGACCACCTCACTGCCCTCATCAAACACCTCTTATAACTGTTAAAAGGTATGGTAATCTATATGACCACCCCACTGCCATCATCAAACACCTCTTGTAACAGTTGTAACTGTTAAAAGGTATGGCCCACCTTCTCACACCTCATTTGAAAGTATTGTATTGATATCTGTAATATGCAGTGAACTTTAGACGAAGTAATTTTGATGAACATTTTATGAAAATAACGAAAAAATATAAACTTATTGGAAATACGAAAGAAAAACGATTATTTGAAAATAAATGAATATGTACGATCGCGGCCATCGAAAAGTGAATGATGCTTAGTGAAAATTGCCGTGTTTTAAATTAGGATTTATTTAAATTAATTAAATGTAGGTATTTGTGGTTACCACTTGGTGAAATATGTTAATAAAAAGGTAAATAAAACACTAGGTTTAAAGTTTCACGAAATTTATAGATCATAGATTATAGATTATAGTTTATAGATTATATGCCTTCTTTGCAACAGTGTACACTATTATAATAATAATTATATCAACGCGCTCGAATACACAAACCCACAGATTACTGTCCTAAACTGTCCTAAAATGTCGCAGAGTTCTAAAATATTACAGTTTTAATAGTAACTTTATACTGCACAAACGCCAGTGAATAAATCTTAAATGGTAAATAAAACACTAGGTTTAAACAGAATTTATAAATAACTCAGATCAGTATAACTTGTACTCTTGAGAATGGCTTAACTTCCGAAACGATTGTAGAGTGATCTATATAATCCGTGAAACTTTAAACCAAGTTTTTTTTTTCACTGCTGTTTGTGCAGTATAAGTTATTATTAAAACAGTAATATTTGAGAATGCTGCGACAATTTAGGACGCCTATGATTAAAAGTAAAAACCAAACTATAAAAAAAAATCGTTCACTTTTAGATGGCCGTGATTGTACTACTGTATTGATTGTTATTTTTGTTGTTATTTAGCACAGATCCTGTTTTAGAAACTTTCTCATAATTTTTCTGTCAGACCTATGGATAATTTAAGTGTTATCTTGGAGCTTGTGAAAGGTTCGCATTAATAAAGAAAAAAAACACATTACTTTCAGTAATATTTCTACTGAAGATAGTCGCCTAGCGATCGAAATATACATTTACATAAAATAAATGGGTTTTGTAAAAAAGGTGTTTTTTTCTATATTAATTCTATATTTAATATAGAATTAAATTAATTGGATAATTTGCTTATGTCTAAAAAAAAACATTCGCCGTTGCTCGACCACATTTATTCTCAGCATCATAAATGAAAATAATTTCCACCTTCTTGGCAACAGTGTACACTATTTTAATAATAAATTAATCAACGCACTCGAATACACAAAATACACAATAAGTAACACAGATAACTGTCAACAATAGATCAATATGTCAACAATATGTTAAAAGATCCCCCTTAAAATATAAATTGACGTGTTTCGGGATTTTTTTTTATTTTGCCCTAATTTCTTAAGACCCTAATTGTGTTATTCATAAAAAAATATAAACGGAGGTTTAACGGTGATTTAATCTTAGTAACTTTGGTAACCCTTTGTAAAACACCGCTATACCACGGTGTACATTTTTAAGAATGACGCTGTAAAATACTTCTGGTGTTATTCCCACAGTTTCAGAAGCTTTCTGTATTCTATGAAGAAGTTCTTACCTAGAATTAACTGTACTAGCATAAACTATTCCTTAGATATGCCCCAAAAATAATAACTGAGCGGATTGAAGTCATTTTTGGGTCAAGTCTGTATTCCCACAGTTTCAGAAACTTTCTGTATTCTATGAAGAAGTTCTTGCCTAGTATTAACTGTACTAGCATAAACTATTCCTTAGATATGCCCCAAAAATAATAACTGAGCGGATTGAAGTCATTTTTGGGTCAAGTCTGTATTCCCACAGTTTCAGAAACTTTCTGTATTCTATGAAGAAGTTCTTGCCTAGTATTAACTGTACTAGCATAAACTATTCCTTAGATATGCCCCAAAAATAATAACTGAGCGGGTTGAAGTCATTTTTGGGGTAATCGTTATTTAAAACCTGCCGTACTACCATTAAATTCAAAATTAGCAGGAACTCTGCCATGCACAAAGCAATAATCTCGTTAGGTTTCTAGAGAAACATTTTCTAGTAATAAATTAATAATGGAAACGAGTCTTAAAAAAAAAAAACATTCGCTATGTTTTCTATTCAATTTCAATGCAACGAATTAACTTGAGACTTTCTAAGAATTAAGTCCACATTAGCGTATTCTTCAAGAGAATTCCATTTTTCTTGAATCTCATCATTTCTTAGTAAAATGTTCATCTCATTTCTTAGTAAAATGTTACGAATATACTTGAGCTAATCAAATCTCATCTCAAACTGACGTCATACGTCACAAGCAAATTCATTCACTTAAGTAATGCTTCCAAACACTATCTATACCACTATCTATACCTTTTCAAGTTCAAATTGAGACCAATCAAGTTCAAATTGAGACCAATCAAGTTCAAATTGAGACCAATCATTTTCAAATTGAGGCCAATCAAGTTCACATTGATACCAATCAATTTCAAATACAGGCCAATCAATTTCAAATTGAGACTAAACAAAATCAAGTTGACACTAAACAATATCAAGTTGTCAAAGAAAATTGAGACCAATCAAGTTCAAATTGAGACCAATCAATTTCAAATTGAGGCCAATCAAGTTCAAATTGAGGCCAATCAAGTTCAAATTGATACCAATCAAGTTCAAATTGAGACTAATCAATTTCAAATTGAGACTAAACAAAATCAAGTCGACAACAAACAATATCAAGTTGTCATAATAATTTTTATTTGTTTACTCTTAACTTGATATTGTTTAGTGTCAACTTGATGTTGTTTACTCTCAATTCGAAATTGATTAGTATCAATTTGAACTTGATTGGCCTCAATTTGAAATTGATCGGTCTCAATTTCGTAGGCGACATATTTGTCTAAACGTCGTTCGGCGTCTAAACCGAGTATCATGTTACATTGCCGGGTACCATTAGTAAATGATGCGTGCGCTTGCAAGGGGTAGGCCTGCATTTTGCATCATTCACCAAACCGAACTACGGAAAATATCATGTTAATTGTGTTGCATAACTATGAAATGTCACGAAATATTTAAGTAATGATATAAACAATCGATCACACGACTTTAACATTAGCGACGATTGATTTGACATGATTTAATGCTCTATACTCTTATGTCTCTGATGTCAACACACCTACATCAAATTTTAAGTTTAATTTTAGGTATAACAAAAATAGTTTACGAAATTATCCTCCGACATACCACTCAACCTGAATAAATTAGTGGCTATTTATTGTCTCATTTTGCACTGGCAATTTTATTAGATTATTAGTTGTAAATTTGGTATGGTTAAACTACATTCACAACCACTCAATTTATAATTAATGTAAAATTTGGTTCTTCAAAAACAAAGTTCTTCACAACGGCTAAATTAGTACTTAATTTTTGCTGCAACTACAAAAAATGGAAATCAATTATTATTCTATACAATGCCAACAAATAATAGAGTAAAACAAATTTTATAGTTTTACCCATGGCATAGCAAAAATGTGCGCCCATGTCAAATTACATCAATAAATCAAACACGAAGGATTATATATTTTATTAATTCCAACATAAAATTTGCAATGTAAGGCTTACGGCAATACCAGGGACATTAGAACAAGTTCAAATAGTAAATATCTAAAAATGTACTTTACGTGCGTTTATAGATGCTAATTGATCCATTATACCGTGCGACCAAAAATTATTTTCATCCAAGAGGGCTTGGGATGAAAAAAAGGGCTCGGTTTAGATCACAATTATAAGGGGACGATATATCTAACCAAATCTTGGTTAAAATTGTGTCTAACACATGACGTGCCAAACTGATGAATTTTAAGCTAAGCTGTATGGCTTGGAAACGCGCGGTACGAGCAAAATTTATTTTTTTCTGTTTTTTCTCGTTCTTCACTCAAAATAGCCAGATCCGATAATCTTGATGGGCCAATGAAGCTCTTAAATAAGATATAATCAGTTTAAGTTTACTGATCTTTCACAACTTTTTTAAACCGATACGGTGAGCATACTTTGAATAGCAATTTTTGGATTTCGAAAAACTCTTCATCTCCATATTTAACAATAAAAATAAGTAGTTGTTCAGGTTTTGAAAGAATTAGGTTTTTCCTACTACTAAGTAAAGTTCGGTTGTCTACTATTTCATTGTAGCGTTGCGGGCATGTTTCAAAATTCCCCTTCTGATGCAAAAACATTACAATCGGACTTTTTAAATGTTGATGTGACAATAAATGTCTGACTTTACACCGACTTGATATTATAAAAATTAAATCTGTAACTTCTCAACGTATTTCGACAAAATTGAATAAAATATTGTATGAAACACGTAAGCTAAGGATGTTTTTTCAAAAACATCCCCTTAGCTCACTTGTTATATAAATAAATATTAATTCACAGGCGGATTCAAGAACATTTTATTTCACTTGTAGATAAACAAATGTTTATGACGTTTGGTAAGAGGTGTTTGCTGAAGTATAAATCCAATCAAATTCGTGTATCTGTAGTCACGTGTGCGATAATATCCAATCAAAATAACATTAGACTGATTACTACCCATGGATAGTTTTCACTTAAAAACCCTCCGCTTTCGGCGTCGGGTTGTTGCAAAGCAATGTGCTTTCGAAAACTCTAATTGAACTTAAATAAACTGTACCTTACTATTGGGTTATTACTACAGATAATTAAATGGTGATAGTTGTATTAAGTCAGTAGAATCTAACAATAATAGCAATGTTAAAGTAACGTACTTAAATTTAATACATTTAACTACTTGCTGCTTCATTTGTGTTTCATTTCAACAGCAATAGTTGATCCTAAAATAATTCACCTATGTTATTTTTGCTGTTAAAAACTTTTTCGCGACTTGAATTTGTGCTTGTTCAAAAACCTTATTGGCCTCCATCAGATATACCGAGTTATTATTATTTATCTAGTAAATCTCGTTTTATCAAATGATGAAAATGGAAATACTGCCATTTTTTTCAACTCACGCATGATATCGATGAGATTCTATTATTGCTTGTAAGTTTTAGATTACTGAATTATTTACAGTTCATAAGTATTTTTTGTCTACTGCAACTTTTGCCACAATTAAAATTTTAATGTTTTTTTCATATTTTTTAGATTTCCGTACCTAACTGAAAAAACTAAATCTTAAATTTTAATTTAGGGTTTGATAAAAACTTATAACATGTATCAGTAGCAGAAACAATTCGGAATACTAATTATTTCTTTAGAATTTTTATTCATCAAAATGCTATGTCACTGCATAGTTTCTACGTTTTTGATGCAAGGTGATTTTTAGGAGAAATATTTCTCAATGATAATTAATATTTATTTAGATAGCTTCCAAAAATATGAATCTCCTCTTGTTAATGTTTTAGTTCCACAAAAACCCTGTATGTGTTCATTTATACTGGCCTAAATGATGACGATAAGATAATAAATATTAAAAGACATTGAAAACCTAATTTATGCAAAAGTTACAGATAACAAAATAAAACATGTCCTTTAAATTTTTCAATAATCTAAAACTAACTTGCAGTAAAAATATATCAATGATATCTCGCGCGATTTCCGAAAATTAGCATTATTTCATTTTTCATCATTTTGAAAAACGAGATTTTCTGAATAAGTAAAAATTACTCGGTACATCTGATAGACGCTAATACGGTTTTTAGACAAGCACAAATTAATGCGGTACATTTTTTAATTTTTTTGTAAATCAATAATAATGAAAATGCCCAATACGATACCGACTTCTTGGAGGTCACTGTATATAATATATTTATGCTCAAGCGGATTATCACAAATTTTAATTATGAACGAATTAATTTTTATGAATAAATAGTTTCCCAGAAGAAGACAAAAAATAAGAAATTAGAAAAATCTAAAAGAAATCGAAGGATTTATTATACGTGTGTATATACCTGTTGTGTTAAGAAAACAATTACTCTAATTGTGTTCATCAAATGTAGAATCAACTCGGTCTTCCAGATATGAAGAAATTGTTTAGTTCAATTGACTCTTAAGTATAGGCAACACAAGTTACCAGATTTTACGTTTTTAGCGCGTGTGTGAATCACTCACACATTTAAGTTGCGCACGCACAATATTGCACTGGAGATATCTTCCCCACATATTTCACCCCTGACGTTTCACTCCGCCTACTGCGTTTGAGAGGGGGCGTTAAAATCTTCCCTGAGACAAGTTGGTATGTTTGCCTCAATTTGAACTTGATTGGTCTCAATTTGAACTTGAAAAGGTATAGACTCACATGTTTATATAAACTTTTTTATTTGGTTTCTATCGCTGACTCCATATATAAATTTAGGGAACACCTTTAAACACTCTATATACAGGGTGTCATAAATAGAATATCTTTGTTATTTTGTAAGCTATAGATCTGGTTAAATGGGCAACGTTATGCAGTTTTGTATGCTGGTACAGATTTTGTTGATTTTTTTTCTAAATTCCAACAAGTATAGAAATTATTCTAAAAATACAGAATATCACGATTTCCTTTAAAATCAGATATCTCCTTAATTATTAAAGATGCGGAAGAAAGTTTAAAATGGAAGCTAATTAGTTCGATTGCGAAAACTTAAGAATTTAATTGTCCATACCTGACTATGTTACATTAAATGGTGGATCGTATTAAAATTTTCTCTTCTCATATTTTTAATTGATATTAAAAATTCGGTAAGATTAGAGATAATTAGTAAATCTTATAAATTAAATATCAGTAGTTTTGTAGAAGATATGTCTGAGAAATATTTTAACGAATTTATTACTTTCTTAATATTTGATTACATTATACGTGAATATCATTTTTTCTTCACATATTATTTTTTATTAGGAGTACATTTTTCTTCGAAGAAAAATAATATATTATCTTTTCATCTATTAATTTGAATTCGACTATTTACCTATTATACAGGGTGTTAATACTAAGTTGTAACACCCGAAAAGGCAGTTAGAACTCATTGAAACAAACAACTTTTGTTAGTTAAATTTTTTGAATTGGATCCAAAGTTCATTGTTATTGGCGTTATTTTGTTTTTCGAAAAATCGTCATTACTCCCTTACTTTAAGAAATATTTAAAAAATACAAAGGTTCAGCATGCGCTATCGGTTTTCTAAAACATTTGTATTAACAATTATTTTCTATTTTATTAAATAACAAAATGGCGACCGAAGAAAAATTTCGAAACAAGATATTTTGAAAATCACTCGATTGATTTTTGAAAATAAAACATTTATGAAATCCTTAAACTATATTATAACATTTGTCTGAAACATTTTTTTCGATATGTCCAAAAAAGTTATTATTCAAATTGAATTACAAGATAAATTTTAACGAACTGCAACAATCATTTAAAACAAAGTAGGCTAACCTTAAGTTAGGCCATTAAACGAGTTGAGGCACGTGTTTTCTAGTTTGTACGATCAAATTTAAATACTTTTTGATCTTGTTCTTCAGAAATGTCTGCTTCACCTTGAAAAGTTTCTGTCACGTTTATCATTTGTGTGCGTATTTTGCATAATTTGTGTATAAAAATGCATAATTATCAAAACAGACAAATGTTATAAGATAGTTCAAGGATTTTATAAATGTTTTATTTTCAAAAATCGATCAAATGGTTTTCAAAGATATCTTAGAAATTTTTGATCGGTCGCCATTTTGTTATTTGATAAAATAGAAAATAATTGTAAATACAAAAATTTCAGAGAACCGAAAGCGCATATTGAAAGTTTTCGTATTTTTTAAATATTCCTTAAAATAAGGGAGTAATGACGATTTTTCGAAAGAGAAAAGAACGCCAATAACTATTAACTTGGGCTACAATTCAAAGATTTTAACTAAGAAAAGTTGTTTGTTTGAACGAGTTCTAACTGCCATTTTCGGGTGTTACAACTTAGTATTAACACCCTGTATAATAGGTAAATAGTCGAATTCAAATTAATAGATAATTATGAATTATTATTTATAAAGATCACCTTTTATGTGATAAAAGGTGTAATAATGTTATAAATGTAATATTATGTAATATGTAATATAATAATAATAAATGTATGTAATAAATAATCATTAAAAAGATCTTCGATTCCTATCTTATTAAACCATATATTCTGCATGATTTAAGAAAATGCATATATTTGGATATTTAATGTCTGCACATTTTGGCTTAATTGTCTGCATATACAGGGTGAGTTTTTTCGGATGTTTAGTACGGGGATCTCGGAAACTAGGGAAATTAAATAGGAAAAGAATTCCAGTTTTACGAGCTCAATTTCATGAGCTTTTTGTTTTTTGGAAAAATTGCATGGCTTACTAGATATATAGAAAAAATATATTTTTTGGTAATTTGTTAGGAGCATATGGCTCTGTTATTATTAATTTTTGAAAACATGTGTAAAGGAAAAAGTTATAGGTATATATGCTTAATAATGCTGTCTAGCCGATTATTTTATTTAAGCTTTAATTTTTGAGTTATGACACAAACTTTTGTTTTTTTTAATGGAAACCATAGTCAGCCATGACTTTATAAAAATGGCCACTTTTCAACGATTCTAATGATATACTATATTAGATATTTATTTTTATAAAATATTTCGTTCATTTTGTGTGCATATAATTTCCAGCTTTAATTATAAATAATCACATTTTTCTGAACTCTCATACTTATACTCTTTCTACATATTTTTCAGTTTATTGCCGTTCTCTTAGCTTTGGCTGCTGTTGCCAGTGCTGGCCATTGGGGCCATGGTGATGATGGCCAATGGCATGGAAACCATGGACCATGGGATGATGGTCAATGGCATGGTGACCACCACGGCTATGGATGGGGTCATGGTGGGTGGGCTGGTGGATGGGCAGGTCATGGTGGATGGGCTGGCCATGGTGGTCATGGAGTTGTAGTAGCTGGACCTCACACTGTACCTGCCACCATCGTTGGTCCAGCTGGCAAGGTGCACGCTGATGGTCTCTACGGAGTTGGTCATGGTCATGGAGCTTACGGTCACCACTGGTGAAGTGGTTTAAGAAGTTTGTAAAAAGCCTCTGTGAATTATTTTATTGTTTATTGTACATATGTCTTGAAATGTCTGAATAAATTTTACTTATTTTCTAAGTTTTGAAGAACCGTTTGAAGATTCTGAGTCCGAGTATATAGCCGATAGGTATTATTAGTCAACTTGTTTTGAGCTTGTGTTGCTAATGTGACTTATAGAAGAAATCTTATGATTCAAACGAGACAACTTTTCTGAAAACGATTTTATTTTTAAGTCATTCAATGAAAAAAAAAGAAAAAAACATGGCAGAGATACCTAAATGTCAAAAACAGTAATAACTACGAAAGGTACAAGGAAAAAAGGAAAATAGTAAAAGACGAGGTTAGAATAGCAAAGACCAGGGAATGGGAAAAGTTCGGAGAGACAATGGAGAAAAACGCAAAGGAAAATCAAAAGCTCAGTCATTATGTTTTGTGGCACGGATAATGAGAAATCATTATTTTATGATAAAACTAACATAACATCGGCGAACGCCAAAAAAAAAATTTTAAAGACAGCAAAAAAAAATGTATGTAGTTTTTTTTCTCTTCGGGTATTAGCTATGAGCTAGATTATAATTTTAATCAAGATAAAAAAATAACTTAATGATACTCCAAAATGTGATTGGAGAAAAGGTATATTAAAATTTTAAACGGAAACGCTTTAAGAAGAAATTTGAAATCACACAAATGTATTCACTCTAATTCCATCACACTACCGCAGAAAACCTACCTTTAAGGGTAAAATATAGGTACAATAAAATAGTGAATAAGGGTAAAATCTGAATTGGGTCTCTGAATACTACGAAAATGTTTAAACGCGTAATTAGAGTATTGCTTCAGAATAAAATTAATACAACAAAAAAGTTGTACAGAAATATTTTCAATTACAAATACACCATCGAATTTCAAGTCCAAAAATGATTTATGTCAATTTGTGCATTGTATCGCACTCATAAGTTGAGAAAATCTGAAATATATACAATGACAATCACAAATATAAAAAAAAATCGCGAGAAAACATAACTGGATATAAAAAAATCAATAAAATAACAACACTGCTTTATAATGTTTCGTCATGCAAAGGGTCCAAAAAAAATATCTGCGTAGTATTATAAAATTAAGTATGTTGTCTGATTTTTACGTGAATTTTATATAACTATAAAACAGAGATAAAGCATATTCTGATAATTTGTAATAATAATCTAAAATTTATTACGACGATACTCCAAATTTTGGGACTCCCAAAATCGTCAATTTACAAGAAAATCCAGGTATACTTCCATTGAAGATTGGAGAAACAAAAGTTCATCATTATTCGATAATATCGATACAATATTTGGAATTATCACCAATTAAAGATGAATTGTTAATAATATACCAATATTATAAGAATATTTGTGGAATTACAAATGCTACGGAAAATCCATATTTAAAAGGTCTAGAAAATTATGAGTCAGTCTTTAAATTCAAAATTAAACATATTAACACAAAATATAATAATTTGTTGGGAAATATTCAAAGTGGCACAACTATAAATTTTCAAGTTCAAATTGAGACCAATCAAGTTCAAGTTGAGACCGATCACTTTCAAAATGAGGCCAATCAAGTTCAAATTGATATCAATCAATATCAAAGTGAGACTAAACAAAACCAAATTGACCCTAAACAATATTAAGTTGAGAGTAAACAAATAAAATTTATTATGACAACTTGATATTGTTTAGTGTCAACTTGATTTTGTTCAGTCTCAATTTTAAATTGATTGGTCCTGTCTTAACTGAGCATAGCCTATGTTCAAAGATAAACATACATACGGTATAGAAATAATGTCAATATTCAATTTTAATTCTAACACAGTTTACCTGATAGAATGTGTCCTCCCTTGTTTATACTTAAACTTGTTTTTCAATCGTTTATTGTTATCCTTGGATATCACAATGAAGAAATTTGTGGTTTAAAATTCTGTATTTATATATTTTTTATACTGCATTCATCTGCTTCGGATCTAAGGCGAACAAGTAAACGATTTATTAAACTTGTTTTTTCAATATCCTTTTTGAAAAATAAAATTATTGTTTGGTGACGGTGCTGCTAAATATCTATATTTTAATAATAATACGTGGTTGATTGAATTTTATTTTATTTTTTGTATAGGTAGGAAAATAGATTGTAACTTTTATATTAAAAAATATATTTATTATTTAAAAAAAATATGTACAAATCATTATCACTCCTCCAAAGCTTACCAATGATGTCCATGAGCGTGGTGTCCATGACCTACTCCATATAGACCATCGGCATGCACTTTACCAGCTGGACCAACGATGGTGGCTGGGACAGTGTGTGGTCCCTTTACAACGATACCATGGCTATCATGAGAATGTCCGTCCCAATGAGCACCAGCCCATCCTTGTCCATGCCCTTGAGCAGATGGTCCAACAATTGTAGCTCCATGACCAACAACTACATCGGAGTGGGCGCCTGCCCAGTGCCCATCATCATGATTCTCCCAGTGGCCGTCATCGTGGTGGTCGTAATGTCCATCATCATGGTGATCATCATCGTGGTTGTCCCAGTGGTTGTCTTCGTGATGATCCCAGTGGCCATCGTCGTGATGGTCATCAGAGTGGATAGCGGACGGTCCTACAATAGTAGCTCCATGACTAATAACGACATCAGAATGGGCACCTTCCCATTGACCATTATCATGATGATCCCAGTGTCCATCATCATGTTGATCCCAGTGGTTGTCTTCATGGTGATCCCAATGGCCATCATCATGATGAGCGCCACTGTGTTCAGCAGATGGGCCTACAATGGTAGCTCCATGACCAACGACTACATCAGTATGACCGCCCTCCCAATGACCTTCACCATGGTTATCCCAGGATCCATCGTCATGATTGTCCCAGTGGTTATCCTTATGGTCATCCCAGTGGCCATCATCGTGATGATCCCAGTGGCCATCGTCCCAGTGGCCATCATCTCCGTGGTGGTCCCAGTGACCGTCGTCCCAGTGGCCAGAAGGTTTGGCCACGGCTACGGCGACCAAAGCGCAGACAACAACAAAGATCTAAAATAAATAAAATTACCATAGTAAAAATTAAAAAATAATCAGCAATCAATTAGTATATTATATGTAAATCTGGCAACAATGTTACACATAAAATATTATGCACATGAATTGATGTATTAGTATTTAATATTTAAATGCCATGCAATTATAATATATTATAAAAATAGCAATGATATTTATAAAGGGTGCCCTGGGAAAAAGGTGACACCCTAAATATCTACGAATATTTGTTTTTCATGAAATCGCCAAAATATGCAAATTTTTAATTAATGGGGGACCACTTTTGGCAGGGCCCAAAAGTTGTCTCAGGCGATTAGTTTGCAAGAAGTTATTTTTTTCAGGAGAGAAAAGTAGAATATAAATAAGACATTCCAGCAATATAAGTACACAGAAGAAAACTGTAAATTGATAGTACTAAAGAGATTTATTCGATTGAAAACGCTTTGATATTTTTATAAGGATTATTTTGATTTAAAACAAGAGCTGCAGCTCTGCAGCAATCAGTGTTATTAATATAAATGCTCACAATTTCAAAACGTACTTTAATCTAATTAACTACCTTAGTACGGTAAAATTAACAGTTTATTATAATCTTGTTGCAATCTAAGCTGGTGGCAAGACAGAACTAAATGTTTGCTATAAATTTTAGTCAGTGGAACTAACTAGGCGGATTCGGCTTAATCTTAATTATTTAGTATATTATCTCCAGATTTCTGCGAATTACCACGCTATGCATTTCTTGCTATGCATTATAAGTTATGCATATTATGAGTTATAATATTTGAAAATAAAAATCTTACCAGGGAGTTCATGTTGCTGGAATTGTAAGAAGTGATAATGCTTCGTACTGGACAAATAGTATGCTGTACAAAATCACATGTCCAGCATATACAGGGTTCGTCATTTCACCTCCAGTCTTCTATAGCTCAGTTACTAATTGAGTTAGGATTTTGATATTTTGCAGACTTTACTTGCATTCTGGGGTGTATTTCAGGAAAATATTTTTGATTATACAGGGTGTCCCAAAAAAGTATGACGTCATGATTATGTGTATTTTTAAATTGCATGGTATATTTTATGTTGTTTATTTGGGTGCCCTTTGTAGATGCCTACATACCTATGGAATTTTATTAAAATCGGTTCAGTGATTTTAGCACAAAAAAATAAAAACTGAAAAAAATCACTTTTGCACCATTGGTTAAGAAAATTAATAAGAGATAAAAGTATGCCTTGTTAATGAAACCATACGAGGTACTCATTAAATAAGGTCTGATAGTTGAGTTAACCAAGTTTTTTTGATATGCATTATACAGGGTGTCCAAAATTTAGTGTCAAACTTTTCAAACTTTAAAGCACTTTATTTTCCTTATTTTAAATTGGGGCCCGGTATATTTTTACGTCATTCCATGCGGAATTAAAAGACAAACATTTTTCCTAATTACAGCTCTATCGCAATTCCTAACACATTGAAAGTTATGTGCAGAAAACTCGATTTATCAACTATTCCAATAGCCATTTTAATGAATAAAATTTGAAGGTGACTTTGAAAAACAATTTATTGACATAACATGTTTTGTAGTTACAATTAATATCTCGAAAGTATTAAAGGTTTCACAGATCTTCGTCTAAACCTATTACACATCGTAAAAGTATTAAGTTTTGTATAAAAAATAGTTTTAGTAATAAAATTTCATAAAAACATAACATAACTGTGCAATTTTAAAATTAACTAATTGCTAGAACTTATATTCTATATGTCTTCCACCCTCTTGAAAGCACAAACGAAGACGAGTATAAAATGACATTGCCACTCTTCGTAACAGGTTGAATGTAATATTTTGAAATGCGAATATGAAAGTCATATCCACATTTGTTAATATAGGTAATAATATTTGTCATATTATGAATATCATATTTTCCATGACAAAAAGTAATTTTGCTATCTTGGGTATTAAGAACTTAGCTAAAAAAGTTTTAAACTTTTATATTACTACAGTCAACAATGGCTCTTGTCACTTTGTTACACTTTAATGTCAATAAATTGTTTTTCCAACCCTCCTTCGATTTTGATTAATTAAAATGGCCATTGGAATTGTTGATAAAACGAGTTTTCTGCAAATATCTTTGAATGTGTTAGGAATTGAGATAGGGTTGTAATTAGGAAAAATGTTTGTGTTTTAATTCCGCATGGAATTACATAAAAATATACTGGGGTTCCAATTTAAAATAAGAAAAATAAAGTGCTTTAAATTGTGAAAAGTTTGACACAAAATTTGGGACACTCTGTATAATGCATATCAATAAAACTTGGCTAACGCAACTGTCAGACCTTATTTAATGAGTACCTTGTATGGTTTTATTAACGAGGCACTATTTTTATCCCTTATTAATTTTCTTAACCAATGGTGCAAAACTATTTTTTTTCAGTTTTTATTTTTTTGTGCTAATGTCACTAACCTTATTTCAATAAAATTTTATGGGTATGTATGCATCTATAAAAGGCACCCAAATAAGTAACAAAAAATATACCATGCAATCTAAAAATATACATCATGATGACGTCACACTTATTTGGGACACCTTGTATAGTAAAAAAAAAATTCCCGAAATACACCATAGAAAGCAACTGAAGTCTGCAAAATATCAAAATCCTAACTCAATTAGTAACTGAGCTATTGAAGACGGGAGGTGAAATGACGGACCCTGTATACAAAAAATTCGACCTTCGTAAAAATTTGAGGTCGTTGTGAACTGCGAATTAATTTCTTCTGCATAAAAATTTCATTTAGTGTATAATATACACAAGTATATTATATGTAAATCTGGCAACAATGTTACACTTCGAGTCGTATCTGCTCAAGTGTTCTATGTTATTATTTTGTGTTGATCCAGTTGATAAAATCGCGATTTCTGGATGTTACCTAACAATTTAGATTTAACTGAGTAGGAGATGCAAATGCACCGAATGTCTTTGTGTAGTATGCGAAAAGGTAAATTGTAACAGCAGTTTGAATCCAGCAAAATTAAAGTATCACCTTGAAACGAACCATTTATATCTCTGCAACAAAGGTTGAATATTTCAAACGTAAACATGATCATTTGAAGAACAAAACAAAGGCGTTTTCTACATATATGCTCTCTGATAACGACAAATCACTCAAAGCTTCAGTCCGCATTAGATATCGCATTTCAAAATAAGGAGAGGCTTACACAATTGCCAAAAAAATAATAAAACCTTGCATTGAGGAGGTAAGATCTTGCAAATTTGGAGAGAAATATCTGAAAGAAGTGAAAAGCATTCCATTATCGGGCACCATAGTAGCAAAACGAATTGAAGAAATGGCATTAATTTGTGAAAATTATTTTATAAATCGTCTGAAAACTTCTAACCATGCATTGCAGTTGGATGAAACCATAGATGTTGCAGGATTTTCAATGTTAATTGTACGGTACGCTATGTTTTTAATTCTTCAGTGCAAGAAGATATGCTCTTCTGTAAACCCCTAATATAAAGGATGGGAGAAGACATTTTTAAACTGATTAATTTGTGTATGGAAAAACATGAATTATGTTGCAATTTATGCACGCATATTTATACTGATGGAGTAAAATCCTTATTAGGTAGCGAAAAAGAGCAATATCTCTAATTTTTCAACTAGCTGTCCATATTAAAAATTCTCATTGTTGTCTTCATAGGCATCAATTAGCAGTAAGACGTAACCCCAAAAACTAAAAGATACATTGGAAGAAACAGTGCAAATTATCAATTTTAAAAAGAAGGAACTAAATTCCAGATTATTTGCTTTGCTATGTGAGGAGCTATCTAGTCCGCAATTTTTTTTATTATTGCATGCAGAATTTCGCAGGTTTTCATGTGGTAAAATTTTAAATTGGGTTGTAGGGTTGAATGGAGGAGTAGTAGGAATTATTATTATTATTATTATTATTATTATTAAAGATGAAGTCAGATTATTTTTAAATGAACATAATCATTAGAGACCGGATTCTAAGCTTTATGCTTTTTGTAAATATCGAAAGCAGTAAAAGCTGTAAATATTAACAAATGAATTGAATTTACATCCGATTTGGGAATGAACGGATCAATTAACAATTTTTGTTTGTGCTTTTTTGTTTTTTTAGCAATGTTGTGTATATTTTACACGTTTGCGCTTACTTAGAGCTTTTATCGGCTGATTTTGGATTAAAACGAAATTTAATTATCGTTATATTTACTTTTACAAAAAAAAAAAATGCTTTACATTAAATTCGTTGTTCTATCTATAACTCGACGCTCTTTCAGTCAATGCTTTCTTCAACTGTCCTGTGTTTTGTACAAAATAATAAATGGCAAATCCATGGCAAAAATTATTTTAAAAAGTAGAACCTCATGTGTTCAATAACTTTCAATCAGAATTTTTCCTCAAGTTTCATTAATCTAGCAGCAATGGTCTGAGTGATGATAGTTGGGCCACCCTGTATATTTCTCATTAGCGACTCTGGGTGGTTTACAACATATATTTATTTTCATTACTGGTACACATACAGCGTTTTTCTGAAGACGTTCAAAAATTCGAAACCGGCAAGATACGTGTTATTAATAATAATCACCTGCCATTAGAACTAATAGTTAGTAGGTCGCTAATTAACCAAAGTATGTATATAAAATTTTATATCTTCATATGTCTTGTTCGAACTCGAAACTTTACATGAATTTTATTATAATTAAAATATAAAATCATTAATATTAATAAGCCATTGCGTTGCAAACTTGCAATTGCTGAATGTAGTGAAATTTAGTATTGAAAAGCAGGAGATAATGAGATACATTAACTGAATCATTCCATAGACGTGTAATTTTGCTAACAAGGTGAAGCTATTGTAATGAGAATATGGGAGTGTTTTCCATTTTAATGTCCTGTAACGTGATTAAATTTGTACTGAAATATATGTCATTACTCCATAATTATAGAGTTAATTAGATCTAGATGATCTATAATTTCTACATAAGAACGGAATCTTATCAAGATGATTTCAGTATAAAATAGTACGTAAACTATGCATGCACATATGATTACACTAAAATATGCAAATTTTTAATTAATGGGGGACCACTTTTGGCAGGGCCCAAAAGTTGTCTCAGGCGATTATTTAGCAAGAAGTTATTTCTTAAGGAGAGAAAAGTAGAATATAAATATGATATTCCAGCAATAAAAGTACCTAGAAGAAAACTGTAAATTGATAGTACTAATGAGGTTTATTCGATTGAAAACGCTTTGATATTTTTATAGGGATTATTTTGATTGAAAACAAGAGCTGCAGCTCTGCAGCAATCAGTGTTATTAATATAAATGCTCACAATTTCAAAACGTACTTAAATCTATTAATAAACTACCTTAATACTGTAAAATTAACAGTTTATTACAATCTTCTTGCAATCATAACTGGTGGCAAGACAGAACTAAATTTTTGCTATAAATTTTAATGTAATGCTATAAATTTGTTACATTAATGTTTAATATAACATGGTCGATTCTGCTTAATCTTAATTATTTAGTATATTATCAGCAGATTTCTACGAATTACCACGCTATGCATTATAAGTTATGCATTTTAGTTAAATTAAAATAACATAATATTTGAAAATAAAAATCTTACCAGGGAGTTCATGTTGCTGGAATTGTACGAAGTGATAATGATCCGTACAAGACAAATAGTATGCTGTACCAAATCACATGTCCAGCATATATACTAAAATTTCGACCTTCGTAAGAATTTGAGGTCGTTGTAAACTGTGAATTAATTTCTTCTGCATAAAAATTTCATTCTTTACTATCTAAAGTAAATGTGATTTTGCATACTAATTGCTTATGTCAATGACACACTCTGTCAAGTACGAAATTTCATATCTACAAATTATACATAAAATAGTGATTGATATTGTATTTGTAAATATGTTATGGATTATCAACTTTTTTCGCGTAAAACAATTATGCAAAGTACATAATTGAGAAATTTTTAATTATACTTTCTGCAGAATTATTTATTAATATTCAAATTTACTATATTCAAATCAAAGGTAATGTTTTTTTAAATTTAATGTAGTTAACATTAGGCCGTCGATAAAAGTTTGTCATACAGCGTAACATTGTTGTAACTTTTATTTTATTTTATTTCAGTTATATATTTTGTTTGGTTAATTTAACGTTTGCTTATTCCTGATGCTCATTATCTTTGCCAAAGAGAAGCAACCGCACTAATATTGCCAGCTTTATAAAACGCGCCCAAGATTAGAGCGAATTCAATTGTTATGTAACCGTCAACAAATATATATATATATATACAGGGTCCGTCATTTCACCTCCCGTCTTCTGTAGCTCAGTTACTAATTGAGTTAGAATTTTGATATTTTGCAGACTTTACTTGCATTCTGTGGCGTATTTCAGGAAAATAATTTTGATTATACAGGGTGTCCCAAAAAAGTGTGACGTCATGATGATGTGTATTTTTAAATTGCATGGTATATTTTTTGTTGTTTATTTAGGTGCCCTTTACGGATGCCTACATACCCATGATATTTTATTAAAATCGGTTAAGTGATTTTAGCACAAAAAAATAAAAACTGAAAAAAATCAGTTTTGCACCATTGGATAAGAAAATTAATAAGAGATAAAAGTATGCCTTGTTAATAAAACCATACAAGGTACTTATTAAATAAGGTCTGATAGTTGCGTTAACAAATTTTTATTGATATGCATTATACAGAGTGTCCAAACTTTAGTGTCAATCTTTTCAAACTTTAAAGCACTTTGTTTTTCTTATTTTAAATTGAAGCCCCGGTATATTTTTGTGTCATTCTATGTGGAATTAAAAGACAAACATTTTTCCTAATTACAACTCGATCGCAATTCGTAACACATTCAAAGTTATGTGCAGAAACCTAGATTTATCAACTATTCCAATAGCCATTTTAATGAATAAAACTCGAAGGTGACTTTGAAAAACAATTTATTGACATAACATGTTTTGTAGTTACAATTAATATCTCGAAAGTATTAAAGGTTTCACAGATCTTCGTCTAAACCTATTTCACATCGTAAAAGTATCAAGTTTAGTGTAAATAATAGTTTTAGTAATAAAATTTCATAAAAACATAACATAACTGTGCATTTCTAAAATTAATTATTTGCTAGAACTTGTGTTCTATATGTCTTCCGCCCTCTTGAAGGCATAAACGAAGACGTATATGAAATGACATTGCCACTCTTCGTAACAGCTTGAATGTAATATTTTGAAATGCGAATATGAAAGTCATATCCACATTTGTCAATATAGGTAATAATATTTGTCATATTATGAAAATCATATTTTCCATGACAAAAAGTAATTTTGGTATCTTGGGTATAAAGATCGTAGCTAAAAGAGTTTTAAACTTTTATATTACTACAGCCAACAATGGCTCTTGCCACTTTGTTAAACTTTGATGTCAATAAATTGTTTTTCAAACCCACCTTCGATATTGATTTATTAATATGGCCATTGGAATTGTTGATAAAACGAGTTTTCTGCAAATATCTTTGAATGTGTTAGGAATTGAGATAGGGTTGTAATTAGGAAAAATGTTTGTCTTTTAATTCCGCATAGAATTACATAAAAATATACTGGGGTTCCAATTTAAAATAAGAAAAATAAAGTGCTTTAAAGTTTGAAAAGTTTGGCACTAAATTTTGGACACTCTGTATAATTTATATCAATAAAACTTGGTTTAAAGCAACTGTCAGACCTTATTTAATGAGTACCTTGTATGGTTTTATTAACAAGGCATACGTTTATCTCTTATTAATTTTCTTAACCAATGGTGCAAAACTGATTTTTTTCAGTTTTTATTTTTTTGTGCTAAAATCACTTAACCGATTTTAATAAAATTTCATATGTATGTAGGCATCCATAAAGGGCACCCAAATAAACAACAAAAAATATACCATGTAATTTAAAAATACACATCATCATGACGTCACACTTTTTTGGGACACCCTGTATAATCAAAAATATTTTCCTGAAATACACCCTAGAAATCAACTGAAGTCTGCAAAATATCAAAATCCTAACTCAATTATTAACTGAGCTACAGAAGACGGGAGGTGAAATGACGGACCCTGTATATATATGAAATTTTTATGCAGAAGGAATTCATTCGCAGTTCACAATGACCTCAAATTCTTACGAAGGTCGAAATTTTAGTATATATGCTGGACATGTGATTTTGTACAGCACACTATTTGTCCAGTACGAAGCATTATCACTTCTTACAATTCCAGCAACATGAATTCCCAGGTACGATTTTTATTTTCAAATATTATACTATTTTAATTTAACTAAAATGCATAACTTATAATGCATAGCAAGACATGAATAGCGTGGTAATTCGCAGAAATCTTGAGATAATATACTAAATAATTAAGATTAAGCAGAATCCGCCATGTTAGTTTCACTGATTAAAATTTATAGCAAACATTTAGTTCTGTCTTGCCACCAGCTTAGATTGCAAGAAGATTGTAATAAACTATTAATTTTACAGTACTAAGGTAGTTTATTAGATTAAAGTACGTTTTGAAATTGTGAGCATTTATATTAATAACACTGCTTGCTGCAGAACTGCAGCTCTTGTTTTAAATCAAAATAATCCCTATAAAAATATCAAAGCGTTTTCAATCGAATAAACCTCTTAAGTACTATCAATTTACAGTTTTCTTCTGTGTACTTTTATTGCTGGAATGTCATATTTATATTCTACTTTTCTCTCCTTAAAAAAATAACTTCTTGCAAATTATCGCCTGATACAAGTTTTGGGGCCTGCCAAAGGTGGTCCCCCATTAATTAAAAATTTGCATATTTTGTCGATTTCATGAAAAACAAATATTCGTAGATATTTAGGGTGTCACCTTTTTCCCAGGGCACTCTGTATAAATATCATTGCTATTTTTATAATATATTATAATTGCATGGCATTTAAATGTTAAATACTAATACATCAATTCATGTGCATAATATTTTATGTGTAACATTGTTGCCAGATTTACATATAATATACTAGTTGATTGCTGATTATTTTTTAATTTTTACTATGGTAATTTTATTTATTTTAGATCTTTGTTGTTGTCTGCGCTTTGATCGCCGTAGCCGTGACCAAACCTTCTGGCCACTGGGACGACGGTCACTGGGACCACCACGGAGATGATGGCCACTGGGACGATGGTCACTGGGATCATCACGATGATGGCCAATGGGATGACCATAAGGATAACCACTGGGACAATCATGACGATGGATCTTGGGATAACCATGGTGAAGGTCACTGGGAGGGCGGTCATACTGATGTAGTCGTTGGTCATGGAGCTACCATTGTAGGCCCATCTGCTGTACACAGTGGCGCTCATCATGATGATGGCCATTGGGATCACCATGAGGACAACCACTGGGATCAACATGATGATGGACACTGGGATCATCATGATAATGGTCAATGGGAAGGTGCCCATTCTGATGTCGTTATTAGTCATGGAGCTACTATTGTAGGACCGTCCGCTATCCACTCTGATGACCATCACGACGATGGCCACTGGGATCATCACGAAGACAACCACTGGGACAACCACGATGATGATCACTGGGATCACCATGATGATCACCATGATGATGGACATTACGACCACCACGATGATGGCCACTGGGAGAATCATGATGATGGGCACTGGGCAGGCGCCCACTCCGATGTAGTTGTTGGTCATGGAGCTACCATTGTTGGACCATCTGCTCAAGGGCATGGACAAGGATGGGCTGGTGCTCATTGGGACGGACATTCTCATGATAGCCATGGTATCGTTGTAAAGGGACCACACACTGTCCCAGCCACCATCGTTGGTCCAGCTGGTAAAGTGCATGCTAATGGTCTTTATGGAGTTGGTCATGGACACCACGCTCATGGACATCATTGGTAAACTTTGGAGGAGTGATAATGATTTGTACATATTTTTTTAAATAATAAAAATATTATTTGATATAAAAAGTTACAATCTATTTCCTACCTATACAAAAAAATTAAATAAAAGTCAATCAATCACGTATTAAATTGAAACTATGTGTGGATAGTACTTGGTGGAACATTATGATTAGGTTAAATCAATCACGTATTATTATTATATATAGATATTTAGCAGCACCGTTACCAAACAGTAATTTTATTTTGTTTAAAGGATATTGAAAGAATACGTTTATTTGTTCGCCTCAGATCCGAAGCAGATGAATACAGTATATAAAATATATAAATAACAGGCTGACAATTCCCGGCAAAATGTGTTTTATCTGAAGACTAGTAAAAGTCAAAACAGTCAAAAGAAATCGTGTTAGAGATGGCTCACATCCGGAAAAGCATGCGTACTTTGAATTTGCTTTTAGAGTATATAACACCACATACAGTGTGTGCAAGAAATATTTTACAGAAACGTTGCAAATTAGTACCGGTAGACTATATAGGTGTATCTCTAAAGATGAAATGATTACGGTGACTGATCAACGTGGTATGAATCCTAGAAAAAAAGCTAGACGATTTAAAAATTGTGAAGCATATCAATTCATTTCTCGCGTACCAAAGTCATTATTCCCGAAAAAATAATCCCAAGAAAAAATATTTGAATGAAAATTTAACTATAAGTAAAATGTACGAATTGTACACGGAACTATGTGTCGCCGAGGGAATTGATGCATTGAATAAAAAAATCTATTACCATGTATTTAATACAAAATTCAATATAAGTTTTAAACCTCCGGCAAAAGATACATGTCGAATTTGTGACCAACTGCAGATGGAGAGCAGGAGCAGGAGCAGGAGCTGCAGAGCAGGAGCTGCAGAGCAGGATGAAACCAAGAAGAATTCTCTAGTAACAGAAAAAACATTACAACTTGCTTAAGCCGTACAATCACGAACATGTCTTCATGAGCATCAAATGCCGAAAAGTACGTGGCAACATTCGATCTTCAAAAAGCGCTTCCGTTTCCCAAGTTATCTACATCAGTAGCATACTATAAAAAAATTCTATATGTTTATTATCTGGGAATCCATTCTTCTAACGAACAAACGGGATTCATGTATATGTACAACGAAACTGAAGATGGGCGTGGATCTCAAAATGTAGCATCATGTCTTGTAAAGCATTTACAAGAAAATGCTCCAAATCATAAACATATTATTTTGTACTCTGATTCTTGCACCGGTCAGAACAGGAACATTAAGTTATCACTGTCTTTACTAATATTAGTGCAAGATCCTCAAATGGCTGTCGAAACTATAGATCACAAATTCCTGGTGTCAGGACATTCGTATTTGCCAAATGACGCAGATTTTGGCATTATTGAAAAGGCAAGTCGCAAGAATACACATATTTACTCCCCTCAACACAGGATGGATATCCTGTGGACGGACTGCTAAAAAGCAGGATCCAAAATTTATAGTTTTTGAAATGAAAAGAGATTTTTCTTCTACAAAAAACTAGGAATCAACAATACATAATCGAAAAAACTGTTGATGGATACGCATTCAGTTGGCTGAATATCCGTTGGTTAAGATTTGAGAAGACATCGCCGACTTCATGCAAATTTAAACAGGCTTTGAATGAAGCTGTTGATTCTGATGAAGTAAATCTTAGTAAAACTGTGTGTGGTCGACCAAGAACTTTACTTAATATAGAACAAGAGCAATTGTATCCAAAATGGCGAATTGTTACAGACTCAAAAAAAACAGCACATGATGGATTTACTGCTCTATATACCGCCAATATACCATACATATTTCAAAAACCTACCTATCACATACAAAACAATACAAAATTGCACTTACAATACAGAAGATAACATTGATGAAGATGATGCGCCTTTCTATGAATAGAGTAAATTAACTTCCTTCTGAGTAGCAATGGTTTAAGTCCACTTTCTTTACTTTTTTGTGATTTTTTTTTTTGAATTGTTAACTTTTTGCTATGCGATAATAAAGTATCATGTTAATAATTAGCTACTTTGTATGTAATAGTTGTCTACATTTTGTTGCAAATTAATAAAGTAAAAACCTCATTAAGACTTGATGACTTAACAAAGAATTTTATGGACGTGGTCCATTTCTCCTCTGAGCAGCCCATATTATAAATACAATGCAGACATACCGACTTGTCTACGGAAAGATTTTAACGCCCCCTCTCAAACGCAGTAGGCGGAGTGAAACGTCAGGCGTGAATTATGTGGGGCAGATATCTCCAGTGCAATATTGTGCGTGCGCAACTTAGACGTGTGAGTCATTCACACACGCGCTAAAAACGTAAAATGAGGTACTTGTGTTGCCTATACTTAAGAGTCATTTGAACTAAACAATTTCTTCATATCTGGAGAAGACCGAGTTGATTCTACATTTGATGAACATATTTAGAGTAATTGTTTTCTTAACACAATAGGTATGTACATACATATCATAAATCCGTCGATTTCTTTTAGATTTTTCTAATTTCTTAATTTTTGTCTTCTTCGGGGAAACTATTTATTCATAAAAATGAATTCGTTCATAATTTAAATTTGTGATAATCCACTTGATCGTAAATATATTATATACAGTGACCTCCAAAAAGTCGGTATCGTATTGGACATTTTCATTATTATTGATTTACAAAAAAATTAAAAAATGTACGGCATTAATTTGTGCTTGTATTAGCGTCTATCAGATATACCGATTAATTTTTATATATATATAAACAATCTTTATTAGGCTATCGACCCCATAGGGTCTTTCCGCCTTGCCTATTACATTATACGTACGTTACATTCTACATTAAATTACATATTATATTATATAACATTACCTAGTGATTCATGAGTGATTATTTTGATAGTGTGAAGAGAGTGTTATGAAGTGTAATATGTTTCATGAAGCGTTTTTGTCGGATGTAATTTTGTAGTGCGTTTGTTTTGTCTTTTAATACACAATTCGTCGAGTATTGTCCTATTGTCCTGTTTTTGTTGAAATTTATTTCGTAGTTTGTCTAGTCTTTGTTGGATGGGTATGATTTTGGTGATCTTGTATAAATTTATATTTGATATGTTATGAAGATGATTGTCCTTATGTCTTAATTTAGTGAGAAGTCTTAATGTCTTCCGTTCAGTTACGTCCGTAATTCGTTTGCAGGTGTTTCTTACATTTTTTAGTATGATCTGGCCGTAGTCAATCATGGGCCTGCAGATGGATTTGTAAATTTTTGTTGCTGTACTAATGGATATCCCTCTTCCTCCGTATGTTAGGCATCTAAAATGTTTTGCTCGTTTTTGTATTTCCGTCTTTGTGTTCCGTAAGTGTTTGTCGAATTTGTGCTTATTGTCAATCGTCATTCCTAAGTATTTTATCGTCGTTGTGGGGTATACGTTTGTTCCGTTAACATGTATTGTCGGTGAGTTGTTATTGATTCTGTGGTTGGGAATAAGGAGTTGGCATTTTGCGGGGTTGGGTTCGAGTCTCCATTTGTTGAACCAGTCCATTGTTTTGTCAGTCAGTATTTGAAGTGTGTCTATTGTGTCATCCAGTCGTTTTTTATGTGTTATTAATGCTGTGTCGTCGGCGTATTGTATGATATACTGTTCTAAGTCTGTCTGCCTGTTGTCTGTTCCAAATATGTCATGGCAATATATGTTGTACAGGAGGGGCGAGAGAGGAGAACCCTGTGGCAAACCTTGTTCTGGCGAAAATGATCTTGAGTATGAATTGTTTGTTCTTATCCGTAGTTGTCTGTCTGTCAGGAAGCTGTGGATGAATAGGATGAGGGATCTAGGTATTTGTAGGGTATGCATTTTGTATAGTAGTCCTGTGTGCCATACAGTGTCAAAAGCCTTTTTTATGTCCAGGAATAGTGCTGCGGTATGTCTGTTTTGTAAGTACGTCGTCTGTATGTTGTTCGTCAGAATGTAAAGGGGGTGTATGGTCGACAGTCCGGGTTTGAACCCGAATTGGTATTTGGGTATCTTTTCTTCTATGAGGTTCCATATCCTGTTCTGCATTATTTTCTCCAGGTTTTTCCCCAAAACTGGGAGTAGTGTAATAGGTCGATAGCTTTCTGGTTTTGATTTATCTAGTCCAGTCTTGGGGATTGTGATAATAATACCCTCTTTCCAGATTATTGGGTGTGTGCAGTTTTTTAGGCAGTGGTTGTACATTTTAACAATGTGATCGTGTGCTGTTGTCGGTAAGTGCCTTAGTAGATCTTTTGTTAGTGCGTCATGTCCGGGGGCCGAATTTTTTCCCCTATGCAGTACTGTGTAATATTCGTCATCTTTTATGTCAGGGATTACGTCGTCTGTCTCTGTTCGTTTATAAGCCTCGAACCAGTCATTAATGTTCGTAAAGGTCCTGTCGTCGAAAACTGGGTTTTGTGAGGGGGTGAAAGCATTTTCAAAATGTTCCGCAAATGTGTTGGCTATGTCTATGTCTGTATATTTTTCTGTCAGTCCGTCTGTCAGCTTTTGAATGTTGTTTTTCTGCTTATATCTAGTTAGTTTTTTTATTTTTGTCCAGTAGGTTCTCCCTCTGTCTGCTTCAATTTCCTGGCAAACCTCAAGCCATTTTTCTGTCCTGTATTGGTGTGTCAGTTTTTGTATGTCCTTGTTTAGTTTGTTTAATTTGGGCTTTAGGTCTCTATCTCCTGTCGATGAGTACTGTCTATATATTTTCCGTTTTTGTTTTATTAAAGCCAGAATAAATCTTGGTAGTCTGTTTTTATAGAATTTGTAACTGGTTGTGGTAGAGTATTTCTTTATTATGTTTGTCATTGTATCTTGAAATTCTGTGATATGGTCTAAGTCTATTTCGTCCGAGTTTAAGTTGGTCAGGTAGTTGCTTATGTCTTGTGTAACGTATTTGTAATTGTCCTTTTTAATTGTGCTGGAATGTGAGGGGGTTATGGTTGCCGTCAGTGTATGCGTGTCTATTGTGAACTTTATTCCTAGATGGTCTGAGCATAAATCTGGTATTAGTGTCACGTCAGTTAAATTGTTTGTTAGGTTTTCTGTGTGTAGTATGATGTCGGGGGTGCTGTCATTGTTATTTGGCATGATGAATGTTGGGTCTGTGCGTCGTCTAGTGAAGTCGGAGTTCTGTAGGAATGTTTGTAATTGTCTACTTTTCTGTCCGTTTAAATTGAAGTCGCCTATTATGATGGCATATTTATATAGTGATGCTTTAATAAATATATTTTGTTCTAGAGGGGATGTCGCGTGTATGTAAATCAGGAATATGTGGAGCTTGTCGTTTTGGAATGGGATTGTCCAGTGGAGGCAGTCATTTAGTGGGTTGGTTAGGCTAGGGGGGTTGGCTTTACCTACTTGGCAGTCTGGTCGGAATTGAGCCAGAGCACCTCCTCGGGCGTTCTGGATGGGTTGTCCGTGTCTTATCAATGTGGTCCAGTTTCTGTAGTTCGTGTTAGTATCGTTCTTCGTCTTTGTTTCTACCATCAGGCAGCCGTCTATGTCGTTTGATTCCATGTAATTGTATAGTAAGGTTTTTTTTGACGAATATCCATTGATGTTATTGTATATAAGTTTGACCAATCTTGAGGGGACTACTTCTACCGACAGGGATTTACACTGACAGTAGCTGTGCCGACTCCCAGTCCATCTGCAGGTTCCGTAGGTGAGATTGCTTCAATGTCGTCTAGGTCGAACATGATGATGTAGAGTCTGTTTCCTGAAAATGATAAAGCAGTGTCTACTCTGTATGCGTCAATAAATCTTTCTTTTAGTTTTTTAATTAATGCTTGTCTGTCTGTATGTTTTGGTGAGTTTATTTTATTTGTGTATGTGTTTATAATATGATCATGAATGGTGATGGAGGTGCGAATGCGTGATTTTGTAATTTGTTGGTCCATTTGTGCAGACTTCTTGTTGACTGCTTTAATTTTTATGTTCGGGATTCCTGCAATCGGTGCCTTCGGGCGTAGTTCGCATTTCGCGCTCCAAGCGCCATGTCCGGGTATGTGGCATCTCTTGCAGACCTCGGGCAGCTGTGATGTACAATTGTGGCTTAAGTGCGCGCCAGCGCACTAACCGCATTTCACCGGAGTGGGACAGTTTTCCGTTGTGTGGTCGTAAAGATTGCATTTTCCACACAGTTGTGGGATAGGGGCAGGGGCAAGGCTTTCCATGACGGGGTAGTGACAGTGTTTGAAATAAATTCCCTTTAAAATGGCTTCGTAGGCTGTTTTGTCACTAGTTATGATGCGGATCATTTGTGTGGGCAAGTTGGTAGCTCTGGATACGATCCTTTTGCAATATCTGTGTGGTATGTTGTGTGTTGACAGATGTAGGCTTATCTCCGTTTCGGGGATCTCCTGTTCGACGAAACGAATGATAGCAGAGTATGACATTTGTTGATATCCTTGCGTTTGGGTGTTGTTGTGGGTGGGCGAGTGTGTAGATTCCCTGTATGTTTGAATTGCGTGTGTGTTAATTAGTTGGTTTAGCAGTTGTTTTGCGGTGACTGTGTCTATGTTGGTTTTAAGTACGAACCCATCCTTTGTTTTGATAATGATGTCGGTTGTGGCTGTCACTCCCTCTTGTTGTTGTATTTTCTCCCATGATGTAGAAAGTTCGTAACGTGTGAGATTGGGGTTGGTTGTAGTGATGGAGAATGTGTTTGTTAGTGTACTGTGTATTTGTTTCATTTTCTCTTTGTGCATTGCATTCTGTTGTCTGTTGTGGGCGTTAATCTTTAGTGTGGGACTAGTGGTATCTGTGGCTGCACTTTTTTGTTGTGTGGGTGTGGATGGGGTGGTTTGTGTAGAGTGGTTACTTATATCAGTCTCACCCCCGTGTGTTTGTGTGTGTGTTTGTGTTGCCAATTTTTTGCTGTTCGGCATGGACTTAGCAGTACCCTTCGGGCGTCCACGCTTTCTCCGTTCTGAGGGTTCTTTGAACGAGGAATCTGTGGTCTCGTCCTCATCCATCTTCAACGATTGTACCCAAATTAAATTTAGATTTGATTTTCTAGCACTTTTCGCTTAAAACTGTGAGAGAGAATTCCGCACGTGTGAGCTTAATGGCTGCTCGGTCGCCAATGATTAATTTTTATTTACCCCGAAAATTTCGTTTATCAAAATGATGAAAATTGAAATAATGCTAATTTTCTGAAATCGCGCGAGATATCATTGATATATTTTTACTGCGAGTTAGTTTTAGATTACTGAAACATTTAGAGGACATGTTTTTTTGGTATCTGTAACTTTTGCAAAAATTAGGTTTTTAATGTTTTTTCATACTTATCATCACATCATTTAGGCCAGTATAAATGAACACATACAGGGTTTTTGTGGAACTAAAACATTAACAATCTCCTCTTGTTAATGTTTTAGTTCCACAAAAACCCTGTATGTGTTCATTTATACTGGCCTAAATGATGACGATAAGATAATAAATATTAAAAGACATTGAAAACCTAATTTATGCAAAAGTTACAAATAACAAAAAAAAATGTCCTTTAAATTTTTCAATAATCTAAAACTAACTTGCAGTAAAAATATATCAATGATATCTCGCGCGATTTCCGAAAATTAGCATTATTTCAATTTTCATCATTTTGAAAAACGAGATTTTCTGAGTAAGTAAAAATTACTCGGTACATCTGATAGACGCTAATACGGTTTTCAGACAAGCACAAATTAATGCTAAAACATTAACAAGAGGAGATTCATATTTTTGGAAGCTATCTAAATAAATATTAATTATCATTGAGAAATAGTTCTCCTAAAAAGCACCTTGCATCAAAAACGTAGAAACTATGCAGTGACATAGCATTTTGATGAATAAAAATTGTAAAGAAATAATTAGTATTCCGAATTGTTTTCGCTACTGATACATGTTATAAGTTTTTATCAAACCCTAAAACAAAATTTGAGATTTAGTTTTCGTACCTAACTGAAATCTAATAAATATGAAAACAAACATTAAAATTTTAATTGTGGCAAAAGTTGCAGCAGACAAAATATACTTATAAACTGTAAATAATTCAGTAATCTAAAACTTACAAGCAATAATAGAATCTCATCGATATCATGCGTGATTTAAAAAAATTGGCAGTATTTACATTTTCATCATTTAATAAAACGAGATTCACTAGATAAATAATAATAACTCGGTATATCTGATGGAGGCCAATAAGGTTTTTGAACAAGCACAAATTAATGTCGTGACAAAGTTTTTAACAGCAAAAATAACATTGGTGAATTATTTTAGGATCAACTATTGCTGTTGAAATGAAACACAAATGAAGCAGCAAGTAGTTAAATGTATTAAATTTAAGTACATTACTTTCACATTGCTATTATTGTTAGATTTTACTGACTCAATACAACCATCACCATTTAATTATCTGTAGTAATAACCCAATAGTAAGGTACAGTTTATTTAAGTTCAATTAGAGTTTTCGAAAGCACATTGCTTTGCAACAACCCGACGCCGAAAACGGATGGTTTTTAAGTGAAAACTATCCATGGGTAGTAATCAGTCTAATGTTATTTTGATTGGATATTGTCGCACACGTGACTACATATACACGAATTTTCTTGGATTTATACTTCAGCAAACACCTCTTACCAAACGTCATAAACATTTGTTTATCTACAAGTGAAATAAAATGTTTTTGAATTCGCTAGTGAATTAAATTTTATTTATATAACAAGCGAGCTAAGGGGATGTTTTTGAAAAACATCCTTAGCTCACGTGTTTCATACAATATTTTATTCAATTTTGTCGAAATACGTTTAGTAGTTACAGATTAAATTTTTATAATATCAAGTCGGTGAAAAGTCAGACATTTATTGTCACATCAAAATTTAAAAAGGCCGATTGTAATGTTTATGCATCAGAAGGGGAATTTTGAAACATGCCCGCAACGGTACAATGAAATAGTAGACAACAGAACTTTGCTTAGTAGTAGGAAAAACGTAATTCTTTCAAAGCCTGAAGAACTACTTATTTTTATTGTTAAATATGGAGATGAAGAGTTTTTCGAAATCCAATAGTTGCTATTCAAATTATGCTCACCGTATCGGTTTCAGTAAGTTGTGAAAGATCAGTAAACTTAAACTGATTATATCTTATTTAAGAGCTTCATTGGCCCATCAAGATTATCGGATCTTGCTATTTTGAGTAAAGAACGAGAAAAAACAGAAAAAAATAAATTATGCTCATACCGTGCGAGCAAAAGTTATTATCATCAACGTTTGCTTTGCAAAGCCATACAGCTTAGCTTAAAATTCATCAGTTTGGCACGTCATGTGTTAGACACAATTTTAACCAAGATTTAGTTAGATATATCGTCCCCTTATAATTATGAACTAAACCGAGCCCTACGTTTTTCAGCCCAAGCCCTCTTGGAAGAAAATAATTCTTGGTCGCACGGTATAATAGATCAATTAGCATCTATAAACGCATGTTAAGTACATTTCTAGATATTTACTATTTGTACTTATTCTAATGTCCCTAATATTGCCATAAGCCTTACATTGTAAATTTGATGTTGAAATTAATAAAAGATCTAATCCTTCGTGTTTGATTTATTGATGTAATTTGACAAGGGCGCACATTTTTGCTATGCCATGGGTATAACTTTAAAATTTGTTTTACTCCATAATTTGTTGGCATTGTATAGAACAATAATTGATTTGCACTTATTGTAGTTGCAGCAAAAAATAAGTACTAATTTAGCCGTTGTGAAGAACTTTGTTTTGGAAGAACCAAATTTTACGTTAATTATAAATTGAGTGGTTGTGAATGTAGTTTAACCATACCAAATTTACAACTAATAATCTAATGAAATTGCCAGTGCAAAATGAAACAATAAATAGCCACTAATTTATTCATGTTGAGTGGTATGTCGGAGGATAATTTCGTAAACTATTTTTCTTATATTTGTTCTTATTTGGGTGAATGTGTGTTAGTATTCATTATCATTGATTGTTTATTATTGCTTATAATTTTTCATCATATTAACCATTCTTTGTGTGTTTTATCTCGCTGCTTGTAAATTTCCTCCTGAAGGTCGCTTTCTTCACGTGACAGTAGCATGCTTTGCCTGTTTATCTCCATTTTTAGTAAGCTATACGGTTCACGCCTAAATTCCAGGATTGTCGTAGGAGCGAAAATATAAAAAAAATACGTCGTGTGGGAAATTTCGCAACGGCTGTCGCCTTTCCAGAGGAAAAACATGAATAGAAGAAAGGGCGTGACTCACCTGCCTCTCAGGCATATACGGCAAGGCCTTCTGATCGGGCGGTATAAAACTCAAGTAGTGATAACTACTTTTTCTAAGTAAAATAAGAAGTCAGCAATGAAGTACCTAGTAAGTAGATTACTGTAATAACTTACTTGTAACCTGCAGTTAACCAGAAATTAATGGCTTGTGTGATGTGAGGGACGATAAGGGGCGTGGTTTATGGTGTGTGTTGTTTTGTTTACAATCTAAATTTAACTAACAAATTGAAAAAAAAAATGGAATGTGGTGTTGTAAGCTCTAATTGTAATAGCTTATAGAGTAATTAGTTGAGTATTAATGCCGTCGAGATAATTATTATTATTTAGATAATATACAAAATATTATTTGCATTCATTTTTATTATATTATTAACATATCACACCTATATTTTATGATAATTATAAATAAAAATAAAACACTTGATAAATAACATGAACAAATAAATGATCAAATTGATAAATACAAAAAATCCATTTTTTCATACCTAAAAGCAAGGCGCAAATATGCAATATCAATTCGGTTAGATGCAGAACTCATTTAAGTAATTTAGTGGTATGTAAAAAAAAACATTTTTAATGTACAGGGTGTCTGTAAATTTTGTGGAATTGGCTTAACCACAGATTACTGGGATCAAAAGAAGATGATTTAACAAACCTTATCTATATACAAATGCGTTTGGTTTAGCCAGTATTCAGCTTCAAAGTTAATTAAAAAAAAAAATGCTTATAAAAACAGAACGTTTAGATTGATTTTGATGTTGCTTGGTATGACACTTTATACGGGTATGACATATTTTGACATAATATTGTTATTATCAGTAGACCGCTTGTGTATAAAACAAGTGAGGCCCAACATTAATATATTCATATTTTTTAATGACAAAAGCAACTAAATTTAAAAAAAATCAAATCGGACGCAGGCATTGATTACTAAGTTTTTTTGTAGAAATGGCACTAAGAACGTTAAAACTTTCTGATGTCATAGAGAAGTACTCAAATTACAGAAATTTTAATTTATTTGCTTATAATGAAGTCAAATTACTTAGAATAAAGAACACAGATATATTTTTTTCTACATGGTAATTTCCCTCTTTATAAAAAAAAAAGCGTATTTAGTTTATGCATTGACTTATAGCATAAGCTCACGTAATTGTCGAACGAGGAAACTCATAAATAACACCCAGTATTATTGCTTCATTATAATGAGAGTGCAGAATTGCCATACTATTTGTGCAACATGAAAATCTGCATTAACCATTTATAAGTTGGCGTGAAACTATGTTTGCATTATTAAAATGTCAAGTATTACTTTCGTCAATGGTAGCACGTTTCATTGCAATGTGGAGCAATCTATAGATAGAAATAACATAAATGAGTTCCTGTGTTGATATCAATTGCATTCTAAATTGATTTTGTGGCTTTCATCTTAAATGAATAATACAGGAAAGTAAACCAACTCACACATAAACGGTAATTGCACAGTGTTGTAAATAGTTTCAAACTTTAATTTCTTATCTCGTTATTGTTTACGTTTATATTTTAATTAAGTAATGCACTCATTTTTATGTATTTTGTCAATGTTCAATGCTTCATTGAATTATAACCCTCGTAGTTTTTACTAAAAAAAATTCATATATGCAACACTACAAAATAAGTAATGTATCCCAAATATTGATCTATTAATTGACACCAAAATTTTAATTATTTTGTAAAAAAAAATCAACTATAAAAATACTACGGTAATATTTGAAAATTGGACAGTATTCATTAAAATATTGATAGAAATCATTGAAAATTTGACAATTATAGTTGCAATTGTGACAGAATATTTCGTTGTTCGACAATTCTTGACAGTAAGTTTAGTATAAATAGTTGATCTATTAATTGACACCACAATTTTAATTATTTTGTAAAAAAAATTATCAACTATAAAAATACTACAGTAATATTTGTAAATTGGACAGTATTCATTAAAATATTGATAGAAATCATTGAAAATTTGACAATTATAGTTGCAATTGTGACAGAATATTTCGTAGTTCGACAATTCTTGACAGTAAGTTTCGTATAAATAGTTGATCTATTAATTGACACCAAAATTTTATTATTTTGTAAAAAAAATTATCAACTATAAAAATACTACAGTAATATTCGAAAATTGGACAGTATTCATTAAAATATTGATAGAAATCATTGAAAATTTGATAATTATAGTTGCAATTGTGACAGAATATTTCGTTGTTCAAAAACTCTTGACAGTAAGTTTAGTATACATAGTTGATCTATTAATTGACACCACAGTTTTAATTATTTTGTAAAAAAAAATATTAATTATAAAAATACTACAGTAATATTAGAAAATTGGACAGTATACATTAAAATATTGATAGAAATCATTGAAAATTTAATAATTATAGTTGCAATTGTGACAGAATATTTCGTTGTTCAAAAACTCTTGACAGTAAGTTTAGTATACATAGTTGATCTATTAATTGACACCACAGTTTTAATTATTTTGTAAAAAAAAATATTAATTATAAAAATACTACAGTAATATATGAAAATTGGACAGTATTCATTAAAATATTGATAGAAATCATTTAAAATTTGACAATTATAGTTGCAATTGTGACAGAATATTTCGTAGTTCGACAATTCTTGACAGTAAGTTTAGTATAAATAGTTGATCTATTAATTGACACCAAAATTTTAATTATTTTGTAAAAAAAATTATCAACTATAAAAATACTACAGTATTATTTGAAAATTGGACAGTATTTATTAAAATGATGATAGAAATCATTGAAAATTTAACAATTATAGTTGCAATTGTGACAGAATATTTCATAGTTCGACAATTATGGACAGTAAGTTTAGTACAAATAGTTGATCTATTAATTGACAACAAAATTTTAATTATTTTGTAAAAAAAAAATATCAACTATAAAAATACTACAGTAATATTTGAAAAATGGACAGTATTTATTAAAATGATGATAGAATTCATTGAAAATTTGACAATTATAGTTGCAATTGTGACAGAATATTTCATAGTTCGGCAATTCTTGACAATAAGTTTAGTATGAAAAGTTGATCAATTAATTGACACCAAAATTTTAATTATTTTGTAAAAAAAATTATCAACCTTAAAAATACTACAGTAATATTTGAAAATTGAACAGTATATATTACAATATTGATAGAAATCACTGAAAATTTGACAATTATAGTTGCAATTGTGACAGAATATTTCGTAGTTCGACAATTCTTGACAGTAAGTTTAGTATAAATAGTTGATCTTTTAATTGATACCAAAATTTTAATTATTTTGTAAATGAAATATCAACTATAAAAAAACTACAGTAATATTTAATAATTGGACAGTAGTCATTAAAATATTGATAGAAATCATTGAAAATTTGACAATTATAGTTGCAATTGTGACATGTTGTGACTGTTCGACATTTCTTGACAGTAAGTTTAGTATAAACAGTTGATCTATTAATTGACACCAAAATTTTAATTATTTTGTAAAAAAAATTATCAACTATAAAAATACTACAGTAATATTTGAAAATTGGACAGTATTCATTAAAATATTGATAGAAATCATTGAAAATTTGACAATTATAGTTGCAATTGTGACAGAATATTTCGTAGTTCGACAATTCTTGACAGTAAGTTTAGTATAAATAGTTGATCTTTTAATTGATACCAAAATTTTAATTATTTTGTAAAAAAAATATCAACTATAAAAAAACTACAGTAATATTTAATAATTGGACAGTAGTCATTAAAATATTGATAGAAATCATTGAAAATTTGACAATTATAGTTGCAATTGTGACATGTTGTGACTGTTCGACATTTCTTGACAGTAAGTTTAGTATAAACAGTTGATCTATTAATTGACACCAAAATTTTAATTATTTTGTAAAAAAAATTATCAACTATAAAAATACTACAGTAATATTTGAAAATTGGACAGTATTCATTAAAATATTGATAGAAATCATTTAAAATTTGACAATTATAGTTGAAATTGTGACAGAATATTTCCTAGTTCGACAATTCTTGACAGTAAGTTTAGTATAAATAGTTGATCTATTAATTGACACCAAAATTTTAATTATTTTGTTATAAAATTATTAACTATAAAAATACTACAATAATATTTGAAAATTGGACAGTATTCATTAAAATATTGATAGAAATCATTGAAAATTTGACAATTATAATTGCAATTGTGACAGAATATTTAGTAGTTCGACATTTCTTGACAGTAAGTTTAGTATAAAATGTTGATCAATTAATTGACACCAAAATTTTAATTATTTTGTAAAAAAAATTATCAACTATAAAAATACTACAGTAATATTTGAAAATTGGACAGTATTCATTAAAATATTGATAGAAATCATTGAAAATTTAACAATTATAGTTGCAATTGTGACAGAATATTTCGTAGTTCGACAATTATTGACAGTAAGTTTAGTATAAATAGTTGATCTATTAATTGACACCAAATTTTTTATTATTTTGTAAAAAAAAATTATCAACTATAAAAATACTACAGTAATATTTGAAAATTGGACAGTATTCATTAACATATTGATAGAAATCATTGAAAATTTGACCATTATAGTTGCAATCGTGACAGAATATTTCGTAGTTCGACAATTCTTGACAATAAGTTTAGTATAAAAAGTTGATCAATTAATTGACACCAAAATTTTAATTATTTTGTAAAAAAAATATCAACTATAAAAATACTACAGTAATATTTGAAAATAGGACAGTATTCATTAAAATATTGATAGAAATTATTGAAAATTTGCCAATTATAGTTGTAATTTTGACAGAATATTTCGTAGTTCGACAATTCTTGACAGTAAGTTTAGTATAAATAGTTGATCTATTAATTGACACCACAATTTTAATTATTTTGTAAAAAAATTATCAATTATAAAAATACTACAGTAATATTTGAAAATTGGACAGTATTCATTAAAATATTGATAGAAATCATTGAAAATTTGACAATTATAGTTGCAATTGTGACAGAATATTTCGTAGTTCGACAATTCCTGACAGTAAGTTTAGTATAAACAATTGATCTATTAATTTACACCAAAATTTTAATTATTTTCTAAAAAAAAAATATCAACTATAAAAATACTACAGTAATAATTGAAAATTGGACAGTAGTCATTAAAATATTGATAGAAATCATTGAAAATTTGACCATTATAGTTGCAATTGTGACAGAATATTTCGTAGTTCGACAATTATTGACAGTAAGTTTAGTATAAATAGTTGATCTATTAATTGACATCAACATTTTTATTATTTTGTAAAAAAAATTATCAACTATAAAAATACTAAAATAAATAAATAAATAAATAAATAAATAAATAATATTTATTAGCAAATAACGCTACATAATATACAAAATTTCAACAGTACAGTCAACTACAGTAATATTTGAAAATTGGATAGTATGCATTAAAATATTGATAGAAATCATTGAAAATTTAACAATTATAGTTGCAATTGTGACAGAATATTTCGAAGTTCGACAATTATTGACAGTAAGTTTAGTATAAATAGTTGATCTATTAATTGACACCAAAATTTTTATTATTTTGTAAAAAAAAATTATCAACTATAAAAATACTACAGTAATATTTGAAAATTGGACAGTATTCATTAAAATATTGATAGAAATCATTGAAAATTTAACAATTATAGTTGCAATTGTGACAGAATATTTCATAGTTCGACAATTATGGACAGTAAGTTTAGTACAAATAGTTGATCTATTAATTGACAACAAAATTTTAATTATTTTGTAAAAAAATTATCAATTATAAAAATACTACAGTAATATTTGAAAATTGGACAGTATTCATAAAAATATTGATAGAAATCATTGAAAATTTGACAATTATAGTTGCAATTGTGACAGAATATTTAGTAGTTCGACATTTCTTGACAGTAAGTTTAGTATAAATAGTTGATCGATTATATGACACCAAAATTTTAATTATTTTGTAAAAAAAATTATCAACTATAAAAATACTACTGTAATATTTGAAAATTGGACAGTATTCATTAATATATTCATAGAAATCATTGAAAATTTGACCATTATAGTTGCAATCGTGACAGAATATTTCGTAGTTCGACAATTATTGTCAGTAAGTTTAGTATAAAAAGTTGATCAATTAATTGACACCAAAATTTTAATTATTTTGTTAAAAAAAATATCAACTATAAAAATACTACAGTAATATTTGAAAATTGGACAGTATTCATTAAAATATTGATAGAAATCATTGAAAATTTGACAATTATAGTTGCAATTGTGACAGAATATTTAGTAGTTCGACATTTCTTGACAGTAAGTTTAGTATAAATAGTTGATCTATTAATTGACACCAAAATTTTTATTATTTTGTAAAAAAAATATCAGCTATAAAAATACTACAGTAATATTTGAAAATCGGACAGTATTCATTAAAATATTGATAGAAATCATTGAAAATTTGACAATTATAGTTGCAATTGTGACATAATATTTCGTTGTTCGACAAATCTTGACAGTAAGTTTAGTATAAATAGTTGATCTCTTAATTACAGAAATGTTGATATAAGTAATAAACAAATTGCAGCAATAAAAGAACTTTGATAATGCATAATTTACTATACAGGGTCCTGCAATAGTGTCGTACTTTTCTAGCGCTTTTATTGTGAGAGATAGAAAAAAAAGTATCGTACAAAAAGTTAAATAAAGTGAATACTGTTTTTAAATTTAATTTGTGTTGATATTTATGTGAATATTAACACTAGTCGACAAATTTTGACGAATGTATTGTAACTTCAATTTATATGCATTTTTGGGAAAGTATTTACTATGCATATCTACGAAATTTAAAAACATGTTGGAGGTCATTTTTTTAAATGTTTCACTTTGTTTTTCCACTATTTACTTACAAAACACGTTCTCAATTTAAGATTGGTTAGAAAAGTGATACCAGTAACTGTGAAACTGAAATTTGAATCCAGTATAGCCATAAAAAAAATCGGATTCTGTCTTGTATTGCGAAAAAAGTTACACATTTTGCAAAAATTGAAATATCTCAGAAACCTGACTATTTGATCTATCAAAAATTTAAGGATTACTTTCAACATTTCGATTGTGTGAATGAAAATGTCAAGATTGACAACAAAATTTTAATTATTTTGTAAAAAAATATATCAACTATAAAAATATTACAGTAATATTTGAAAATTGGACAGTATTCATTAAAATATTGATAGAAATCATTGAAAATTTGACAATTATTGACAATTACCAGTAACTGTCAAACTGAAATTTCAATCTAGTATACCCACAAAAAAAATCGGACCGGAATCGGTCTTGTATAGCGAAAAAAGTTACACATTTTGCAAAAATTGAAATATCTCAAAAACCTGACTATTAGATCTGTCAAAGTTTTAAGGATTTCTGTCAACATTTCGATTGTTTAAATGAAAATGTCAAGACTGACACCCAAATTTCATTTATTTTGTTAAAAAAAAAAATCATCTATAAAAATACTACAGTAATATTTGAAAATTGGACAGTATTCATTAAAATATTGATAGAAATCTTTGAAAATTTGACAATTATTGACAATTACTAGTAACTCTCAAACTGAAATTTGAATCCAGTATAGCCATAAAAAAAATCGGAATCGGTCTTGTATCGCGAAAAAAGTTACACATTTTGCAAAAATTTAAATATCTCAAAAACCTGACTATTAGATCTGTCAAAATTTTAAGGATTTCTGTCAACATTTCGATGTTTGAATGAAAATGTCAATACGGACACGCAAATTTCAATTATTTTGTAAAAAAAATTATCAACTATAAAATTACTACAGTAATATTTGAAACATGGACAGTATTCATTAAAATATTGATAGAAATCATCGAAAATTTGACAATTATTGACAATTACCAGTAACTGTCAAACTGAAATTTGAATCCTGTATTGCCATATAAAAAAATCGGAATCGGTCTTGTATCGCGAAAAAAGTTACACATTTTGCACAAATTGAAATATCTCAAAAACCTGTCTATTAGATTTGTCAAAATTTTAAGGATTTCTGTCAACATTTCGATTGTTTGAATGAAAATGTCAAAACCGACACCCAAATTTTAAATATTTTGTAAAAAAAATTATTAACTATAAAAATACTACAGTCATATTTGAAAATTGGACAGTATTCATTAAAATATTGATAGAAATCATTTAAAATTTGACAATTATTGACAATTACCAGTAACTGTCAAAGTGAAATTTAAATCCAGTATAGCCATAAAAAATAATTGAAGTGACAGCACAAATAATTTAAATTGTGACAGAAATCATTATTTTTGCAATATAACAGTTTACGTAATACTTAAAATTTTGACATAATCAATTAATAATTTGATGGCAATTATTGAAATATTGATAAAAATAATCAAATTATAACAAAAGAAATTAATGTTGACACAAATCATTGCAGTTTTGATAGTTATCACTGTAAAATGATAAGATAATGGAAATTTTGAGAAAAAATATATTATATTATATGTATCTATAGTCTGTTTTTATTTTAAAGCCCTCCACTACCTTGTGCTTTATATTTGTCAAAATAAAAATTAGTACAAAAATCACTACATGAACCGTAACCTAGTTTTTGAGAAACACTAATGACGTCCTAGAAAACAGTGTTTGACCTCTCTGAAATCAGATTTTTTTAATCAGAATCAGCTATTTATATCTTTTTAAGTTGAAATTTTGTATATTATGTAGCGTTTTTTGCTAATAAATATTCTTTATTATTATTATTATTATTATTATCAAAGGGAGAAAAATTGTGTTGAACAGTGTAATTTATTGTCGTAGATATAATCAAATATCTCGCAAGAAAAGCAGACAGTCCGTCAGTATATTTTTAATTTTTATAGTTAATCCAAAACGTAAGATTTCTTGTAAGACAAACCAGATAGAAAAATATGTCGTCAATCTATACACTAATATACTAATTATTAATCTATGGTTTACGTTTTTGATTAGATTTTGTTAGGTAACATTTTGTTAGGTAACACTTCTTAGATATCTAAGCTGATTAATTTTGTTTAATTTGTTGTTGCTTATGGCTAGATTTCAGCCTAAAAATTTTAATAGTAAAAACAAAAACTGATTTTTACAGCAATTTTTGTCATTTGTCATCGTTATACTCTAACTTTTCTAAACTGTCGTCACGTCAGCTGTGTGATGAGGGAGTTTCGTACCAACGTATTTGTTTTCGAGAATACGCATAACAATAGTTTAAGAATCGAAATTAATCTGAGAATCATTTGTTATATACACTGATTACTGGTAGTTATAAATAGGTAATCGGTGTATTAACTGCGGACACAATTTTCGCCTGCCAATCATGTAATAAATAATGTTATGTTGGCGGCCGTGATACTTTTTCGGCGACGACGTCAAATCATTTTCACTAACACATGCTCATACATGTGTGTATAACCAAACTTCTTTGACGTTTAACTTGTTACATTTGATCGATTATTGCAATGCATATTTTGCCATTGTAGATGTTAAACCATAATCACAAGGTACGATAAACGGCAGAGAAGTCGACGAATTTGATACGAACTGTCGCACAAGATTGCACGGACGCAACAGCTGATTGCAGCCATTTTTAAATAGCCAGGACAACTAGCAACGTTGTAAAATTGTGTCATCATTTTTATAATTATTATTTTGATGACGTTAACGCCTATGTAGGAAAATTAGAGTATATTATCGATGTGCATTAAAATAATTAGTTTTCATATGTATTACAATATTATGTATATTCTTTGCAATGAATGAAAGTTTTAATTTTTGCAGATTATTCTGATTTCTATGCTCACTGTGGTTGCAGCGTTGCCTAGCCACTATCCATATTCAATCAACCCTGGTGTTGGAGCTATCTATGGTGGTCCTAATTCAGAAACCATCATCGAAGGTCCTGATGGCAGCGTGATCACTTCTGAAGCATCAAAAAGTGGGGCAGTGATCGTTAAAAATGAACCCCATATAGCCCCAGCAGTTCCACTACCACCACCAGCCCCTGGATTAATTTCTGCTGCACCTACATTGTACTCATCACCAGAAGTCTACAGATCACCGGATGTGTATACATCTCCAGAAGTATATACATCCCCAGAAATTTATACATCTCCTGATGCTTTTGCTCCACAATTAATCCACGAAGCATCTCCTCCTTTAATACAAGCTACTATATTATCTGGGCCACCACCTGTACTCCTCCATGACAACCCAATAATTGTACCAGATTTAGGCCTTGTTGAAGCTGACCCAAAAATAGTTAAGGAGCATGTGATTGTTGGTAATAAGATTATTACGGTGCCTAAGTTGGTAGAGGAAGATAGCGATTTGATAGGACCATCAGGGACTATATCCACAAGGGGTGGTGATGTTGTTGTTTCAGGGCCATCATCAACAACTATTAAAGGAGGTGGTGTTGTGGCTTCCATTGATAAGCAACCTGATGTGCAGGTGAAGTCTCTTGAGTTAAAGCCCGTGGTGGCACCTGCTGTGGTAGTACCATCTGTCGTGGCACCAGCTCTAGTGGCATCAACTGTTGTACAGCCACTTCCTACGAATATCATAGCTCCAGCTCCTGTACTCGAACATGAGACCATCATTAGTACAAGACCATTGGTTACACAAGCAAGACCAATTTTACCTATACAGCGCTCATCTGTTTACGCCGATAGAGCACCGGTACTTAACACGAATGGCATACCAGGATTGAACCCAATCATCACGAATCAACCAGCAATTCTCAAAAATAGACCCATAGTAGATCCCGACTTTCCATTATCCATAAATGATTTCAATGTGTACCCCCAACGAATTATCCCTGATTATGCACCTGCCTTTCCACCTATTAACTCATACCCACTCAAGCCTATCTATAGAGGCCCGTTTCATTAAATTACTATTTTTTTTATTCATATTTATTGCCCCCTACTCATGTAATCACTTACACTCCTAGTCACCACTTTTTCTTAAGCAACCGCAGTGGACAAGGTAACGGACATGGCATTTATCCACTCAGTGGCACGTAGAATATTACGAGCCCATTCCTATTACACACGTAAATTATCTATGTAAGTTGTTTTTTTTTCTGCACATAACGAATAAAGTTGTTTGTATGAAACTGCACTGTCGTTTTAGTTTAGAAATGGTGCAGAACCTTGATGCTGGAAAAAGCACACAATGCTATAATTGATCTGCGACGAGGTCGGCTGTCGTTTTCAGCAATTACATACTTGATTTTAATTAGCGATTCTGATCAATAACTAATTCAGATAGTTGTAAAATAAAAGGTAGCGTGCATTTAAGGCGTTGTTACATAACTAACTCACTGTGGGACACACTTATAATATCCTGGAGCATTTGCAATTGTAATTCGATTGATTGCATTACGAGATAATTAATCAATACAATGCTTTATCATTTTAAATATGTGGGAAAATAATCAGCTCAATGACATTAAGAATGTAAGAATGTATTGCAATAAAACTCAAAGTTTTAAACTCGAATTTTTCTTACATTACTTTTAGACAAATATCTAATACCTTTTTAGATGAAGAAATATAATATCAATTCTAATGTTTTAGCAAGAAATCAAGTGAAATGCATAAAGTGCTATAGATGGAAAAACATTTAAGAATACAATTTTTTTAAATATACGGGGTTTTAAACATACAAAATATGTATGGATATTAAAAACTTTTTCAACAAATCTGTTAAATTAACCAAATAGTTCCATTAAAGTATAGGTAAGTAATATCGTCATAGCTATATGATTTTAATTAGATCAAATAATGGAGTTGATAATGGTGGGTATATACAGGGTGATTTTTAGTATGGGGATCTCGGAAACTATCGGAGATAGAGGAACGATTAAATGGGGCAAGAATTGCAGTTTTACGAGCTCGATTTCATGAGCTTTTTGTTCTTTGGAAAAATTGCATGGCTAACTAGATATCTCAAAAATATATATTTTTTGTTATTTTGTCCGATGCCTATGGATCGTTATTATTGAATTTAGAAAAAATCTCAACTATGTTCAACTATTCTAATATATATATATATATATATATATATATATATATATATATATATATATATATATGTCATCAAGCTATATATATATATATATATATATATATATATATATATATATATATATATATATATTGTAACGTTTTTCGTAGCCCCACGTTCGGGTTCCAATTGTTACGTTTTTGCATTGCCCTACTTTCGGGACTACAAAATGTTACGTTTTTATTTATTTACTCTTATCTCAGGTTCAATAGTAAGTTCAATCATAACTAAATAGAGTTTTGTTCAAATACTTTAATGAATTGAAAATAACCAAATATTAAAACGTCTAATATAAACTAAACTAAACAAACAAATCAAAAACAATAGAAAACAAAATTATTAAATACATAATAAACTATGACCAACATTAACAAATTAAATCCTATGTACACAAGCCAACTTATGTGATAATCTGACTCTTGCACTTTACGCAAACTTTCTACTTGCAGTTATCTTCTTGTGGTTCCTTGATTACGTCGTCCTCTTGTCCCTGCTTTCCCGTCTGATCCGTTGTTGATTCCCACAAAAGTAACCAGATACTTTTGTGTGCGAAGTTGAGCGGCTTGAAGTCCTGACTTTGAACATCTCCGTCACGGCTCCTATCTCGTTGAATTCCTCTCCTGGTTGACTGTCTTCTTCCAGCAATATGTCCAATCGTTAAAACCCCGTTAATATTTTGTAATGTATTTGTATTAGAATCGCAACATCTCCACAAGCGATCCACACGCGTCTCTCCCTCTCGTCCAACTCTTTGTTGATTATTTTCCACTTTCCATTATTTTATTCCCCAAGCGTCTATGCACAAAGTCACCTGTTACCCGTGGTAACCAATCAACAACCTTCATCCGCGGATTGCTTTGTATATTTGTGCATACTTGGTCATATTCACATTTACAATATTTACAATAATTTTTGTTGGCTTGTGCCCTGAAGATTATAATTCTATCTAAAACTCATATAATAATAACAATAAATCTTAAATACTACAAATTCCATCACAATATATATAGATGAAATAGCGAGAGAAACAAGAATCAGTGCAAGGAAAACACCAGTTGGCTACTTAAATCTCAGCAATGTCGACATTACGGAATGCCTCTTTGCTGATGACATGGCAATATTCGGAAGCGCAGAGGGAAAACTACAGGAGAATCTAAATACATGAAACGACAAACTACTAAAAATGAACATGAGCATAAACACAGAAAAAACAAAAGTGATGACGGTTTCTAAAGAAGGTAAAAGCATGAACATAAAGTTAAACAACAACAAAATTGAGCAAGTAAGCAGCTTCAAATATCTTGGAAGCGTAATCAATAGCAAAGGAGGCTACGAAGAGAACATAAATAACAGAATAAAAGCAACATATAGGAGTTACCACCTCTTAAGGAAGGCACTTTTCAACCACAGGAACATATCAAGAAGAACAAAGCTATCTGTTATATATCTGGGAGTGGATCTAGGAATCGACTGAAGAACACAACTGCCATGTGTATACTGTCTTTATTAAACTTCTATGCGTGGTCGTTGCCGTAGGTTAGACAACCTTCTTTACCTCTAAGGCACATACATTACATACATTACATCTCCCTTATTACGTTACATAGGCCGGTATCCATAGTCCGTACTTGAGCTTGAGTTCAACTCAAGTCGTATATTTGGTTGCGTTTCGTGCATAAACGTTTATACAAAATACGCAACCAAATATACGACTTGAGTCGAACTCATGCTCAAGTACGGACTATAGATACGGGCCTTAGTCATACCGTCTTTTTGGTTTTCTGGTTACTCTTTTACAGTTCACTCTTGTTACAATGTTATCATCTACAAAGTTATCGTTTACAATATTATCATCTATAATGTTATCATTTACAATACAATCATCTGTAATGTTGTCATTTACAATATTATCATCTGTAATGTTGTCATTTACAAAATTATTATTATTATATACAAAATTTGAACGTTGTATCACTTCGTTTGCACCTTTGAAGTTTTTAATGTAAACACTATTTCTTATTATACATCTTCCATCCTCTTTTTCTATTTCGTAAGTTCTTTCTTTTATTTCATTCTTAATTTTTCCTAGTTTCCAGGTGCTTTTAGGCTTTTCTTGGAACCAAACTTGCATTCTATTTCGAAGTTCAACGTTTGAACGTACACCTGATTTGTCATAATAAATTTTTGATTTGATTTGTCTTGTATCAATTTTGTTTTTTAGTTTTGTCTTATTTATAATTTGAGAATTTAGTTTGTTTTCATTAATGGGTAAGTTGTCTCTTAAGTATCGTGACATTAATATCTGAGATGGTGTGTAGGTATCATAGACAGGGGTGTTACGGTAACTTAATAAAGCTAAGTATATGTCTTCTTTATTTTCTAATGTCTTTTTAATTAATTTCTTAATGGTTTGAATTGATCTTTCTGTAAAACCATTGGATTGTTGGTGATATGGGGATGATTTAGTTATTTGAAAATTCCATTCTTTGGAAAATGTTTCATATTCTTCACTGATTAATTGTCTCCCACTATCTGATACAACAATTTTGGGTATTCCATGTCTAGCAAATATGGATTTTAATTTGTTGATTACATCTTTGGAAGTTAGATTTTTGTTCAACGTTATGATTTCGGGATATTTTGAGTAGTAATCCACTGCAATAAGGAATGTTTCACCTTGTATTTCAAATAAGTCAATTGCTATTTTTTGCCATGGTTTTTTAATTATTTGATGATTTATCATAGGCTCTCTTCTATTCGAGTTTGAATATTTATTACATACGTAACATCTATTAATTACATTTTCTATATGTGTTATCATATTAGGCCAATATACTGCAAATTTTGCTCTCGATGTGCATTTATTTATACCTAAATTACCTGTGTGTATGTCTTCAAGGACTTTGTTTCTCCATGATTTTGGTATAATGACTCTTTGATTCATATATATTAAGTTGTTGCTTCCCATTGTTATTTCTGACTTTAATTTGTAAAATGGTTTCAAATTTACTGTCATTTTATTTATGCTCTTTGGCCATCCATCCGTAATAAAGGTTTTTATCATTTTTAATTCTTCATCATCTTCAGTTGCTTCTATCAATTGTTTTAACCTGTCTTCTTTAATTGTTAATTTTTTTTCGATTAGGCATACTTGAGCGTTTAATTCTAAATTATCTTCGAATACTTTATTTACTGTTGCTCGTGATAATGTATCAGCTATTATTAGATATTTGCCTGGTTTGTAAACTAAATTTATATTATATTTTTGTAATGTCAAAAGCATCCTTTGTAATCTAGCTGGGCATGAGTTTAATGATTTTTTGAATATGGAAATTAATGGTTTGTGATCGGTTTCAACTGTAAACTCTCTTCCATAAACATATTGATAGAACTTTTGTACGCCAAAACATATTGCTAATAGTTCCTTCTCTATTTGAGCATATCTTTGCTGAGTTTCTGTCATAGCTCTAGAAGCATATGCACAAGGTTTTTCATTTTGCAAAAGTGCTGCTCCTAAGCCTGAGCTAGATGCATCAACTGATATTGTTATTTGCTCTCTTGGATTAAAATACTTTAAAATTGGTTCTTGTGAAATTATCTTTTTTAATTCGTTAAATGCTTTTTCTTGAAGGTGTTCATATGAAAATATATTGTTATCTTTAATTAAATCCCTTAATGGTTGAGTAATTTCTGATAAGTTTGGAATAAATTTTTCAACATAAGTTATGAAACCTGGGAATCTTTGGACATCTTTTTTATTAATTGGTTTGGGCATTCCTACGATGGCTTCAATTTTATCTTCATCCATTGATATACCTTTATTTAAAAACTTATGTCCTAAATACTTAACTTCATCTAGACCAAATTTACATTTGTTTCTATTAAATTTTACATTTTTTCTCTAGCTATCTTAAATACTTCTTCCAATATTTTGTCATGTTCTTCTTCAGTCTCGGCATGAATTAAAATATCACCGACATAGATTACTACATCTTTTATATGAAAAATTTCTTGAAAAGTTTCTTGGAATACTTCACTAGCAGTTTTAATACCAAAAGGTAGTCTATTGAATTTGTATCTAGCATGAGGGGTTGCAAAAGTGCATAACTTACTAGATTTTTCATCTAATGGAATGTTCCAAAATCCACTAGCTGCATCTAATATTATGAATATTTTTGAACCATTCAAATTTCTTGTTATTTCGTCCATGTTCAGTATTTTGTATTTTCTATCTATTATAACTTCATTTAAATCTCTTGGATCTAAGCAGATTCGTAGAGAACCATCTTCTTTTCTAACTAGTACATATGAATTTATCCATTCTGAGCTGAATTGAACTTTTTCTATTATTTTTAATTTTTCTAAATTTTCTAAACATTTTTTTGAATTGATCTTGTATAGCAAAAGGTACATTTCTTATTGGATTTACTACTGGTTTTGCATGTTTTTGTATTTCAATGTGATATGGCTTACTTGTTTTACCTATACCTTCAAATACATCTTTATATCTATTGGTTAATTCTTCATAATTTTTAATTTGGTTTTTATTTACTGTATTAATGAATTTAATATCCTCATCATTTTTTATGTTTACTATTACTAACTTTTACTATTACTAAGATTGACCAATTATTACTTTTGTCTACAAAGAATTCAGTTTTCTTGAAACAATTTCCATTATAGTATAAATCTAGATAACATTTTCCCAATATAGGAATTTTATCTCCAGTAAATGTGACTAAGTTTTCCTTAATGTTTTCAATATTTTTTAAATTAGATGTACACGCTTTTAATTCTAAGTAGGAAATTATATTGACACTTGCTCCCGTATCTATTTTAAATTTAGCCTTTACATCTGCATCTTCACCTATACTCAACTCTATAATGCAATGATTAAAATTATTGAGGTTTTTGTTTCCATTATTAATTGTGTCTATACTCAAGTGATCATTACAATTATCCGATTGATTCACTTGGTTTGCAGATTTATTCCTACATTTTTTTGCAAAGTGATTGTCCTTTTTACATTTTAAACATTTTTACCGTATTCTGGACATTTATTTATCGGATGTGATTTACCACATCTTGTACAGTCTTTAATTTCTCTTTGTACCTGATTGTAATTTCTATTTTCGTTCGATCTTGAAGAATCTTCTCGGAATTTTTGTGTTGTTTTCTTCTGATTTCTTGCTTGGTCCACTTCTTTATAATTTATTGTCTTGTCTCCACTCGTTGATTGTTTCATGTCCTGAAGCTGCTGTCTGGATGTTTCGGTTAACACACATGTCTCGATTGCTTTTTCCAGGGTGTACTCTTGATGTTGTAGAAGATGCTCTCGAACCTTCTCATCTGTTATCCCAATGATTAGCATCGTTTTTATTAATTCCGTTTTAAAATTTTCAGGGAATTCGCACTGTTTTGCTTGGTGTTTTAATGACGTGACATACTGTTCTGTGCTTTCCTCATTTTGGCGGGACGTGAAAAATTTATATCTCTCGTAGGTTAGGTTCTTTTTTGGAATGAAATAGTCATTAAATTTCTTCTTTAGTACAGTAATTTTGTCCTTATCATCGTCACTAAATGTGAAGCTATTGTAGATTGCAATGGCTTCTTCGCCCATTAAATGCAGTGAATGTGCACATTGCGTATTTTCTGGTTTTGAGTCTAATTCTACAGCGGCGGAGTACATTTCATACCTCTGCTTCCATTGTCTCCAATTCTCACTGAGATTGCCGTTTAATTTAATTGGTTGGATTTCTCTGCTTTCCATTTTCACGTCTTCTTTTTATTTCTGATTTTAATGTCCGTTAAGCTGCGCCATGTTATATATCTGGGAGTGGATCTAGGAATCGACTGAACAACACAACTGCCATGTGTATACTGTCTTTATTAAACTTCTATGCGTGGTCGTTGCGGTAGGTTAGACAACCTTCTTTACCTCTAAGGCATATACATTACATAAATTACACTATCAATATACAGGACAATACTACTACCATTACTATTATATGGCAGCGAAACTTGAGTAGTGAACTAAAGACAAAGTAGTAAACTCCAAGCCATGGAGATGAAATGTCTAAGAAGGATGGCAGGTGTTACCAAAATGAGCAGAATCAGGAATGAAACTATTAAAAGCTAGAAGTCTAATGACTAGAACTGAGTAGAAGTCAAATCTGTAAAAGAAAAAAATCGATGAAAATCAACTGCAATAGCTAGGGCACCTAATTAGGCTTCAAGCAAATCGATAAGTGAAACGGGTATGGATGTCCCAACCAACCGGAAAAAGGAGCAGAAGCCGGCCACAGAAATCCTGGGATGATACAATTGAGGAAATCCTAAAATTAAGAAATAGCACGTATAGACAAGCAAATGCACTAGCAAATGACCGGAAGAAATGGAAGGAGTTTATAGAACAGCAGTGAATAAACAAATCTCTACACCCTAAGGATAGAAGAGAGTCCCATTATATCTATATATATGAAACGTTAGTGAATAAAAATATAATATAGGTGTACTCTGTATAAAAATTAAAACAAAATACCATTAAATATGATTATGTATTAAAAACTTATAAAGATTAGATCATTTGAATAATGTTGATGGAAAAGTTCGATCCACGCCTACATACCCAATATATTTATTTGCTTTATTGTATGTCACATGCCTTCCACGTTCCGCGCATAAAATAACGTGCCTCTTGCACGTTGGCAGTAACTCGAGAGTTGCACAGCACTACGGTAGGCGTACATACCTGCACACTCTCCCTACCAACGCCCAATGTCGCGTGGTCGTTCACCAGTGCACGTTGCACTCGCTGAAATCGACCTTCAGGTTCATGTTCAAGTGCAGCTTTGAAACGAGGTTGAATTCCTCAGGCTCCAGCTAGAGTGTTACGTGCTCACAAGACATTGTTATTCCTGAAGAGGTACTATACCCGACAATACCCGAGAGAACAATGAAAAACTCCACATTGCTATCCAAGTTATACATTTTAATTGTTGACTGTAATTACATAAATTTGATCAATTAATATATTCAGGGGAAACAAGAGAAGGACCTGACCTTTTATTTAAAGTTTAATTTGCTAATAGCAGTTTGATTATGAAAATAATTAGGTTTGTCAATACCCGCAATTTCAGGAACCGGATTCCCGATTCTGCGTATGATGAGTCCAGATACGGGTATGGGTATACGGGTATTAGAAATAATAACTTAAATATTAAACGTTACAATACAATATAATAATTACAATACTTAGATTTCTCAAATCTATGATATTTAAATTTTATCAATTTGATTAGGTTTAGACAGTTGGGGTGGCTGTATTCGTCTCATTTAGGGTTGGATCCGTTCTTTCAATTGTTCAATTGTGGTTGGCCGATTAAAGTATACTTTACTTTTGATGTAACCACTTTTTGAATTATTGCGAAATTATACCCTGCAGAAATGCGACGAAAAAGTAATCTTCGAAATAATTCAAAAAATTCTTGCTTTAGGAGTATGGTTGTATTATATTTTTCTGTAGTAAACTTTTCTCACAATCATGCTATGTAATAAAAAATGGGTCATTTCATTTAAAAAAATTGAATTACGAGATATCTAAGAGGGCACTTAGATATAGACATTTTATAAACACTTATTATCAAAATTGACAGTTTCCAATTATTTTACTCATGGAGGCATCCTCTAGGTACAATAAGAAATGTAACTGATAAATGTATCTTATTAATAAGAGTAACTATAGACAGATTTCAGGCTACCTTTTAACCCTCTACCGCCCCATGTGACTTTAAAGACACGTACTACATTTTTCCTTATTATTATTTAAATACAAGTTATAAATCCTTTTTGGCTGCGACTTTCAAGTAACATCATGGCTTTATAGTATCATACACATTGTGCCATCTAGAAGATATCTTTGAAGACTTCAAAATTATATTTCATGTGACTCACCAGTAATGGTCTCCAACTAATGTTGAGCAAAATATTAGTCGAAATGAAGTGCAAAACAATTATTACATTTGTTAACAAAAAATATTAGTGATTTGGTGTAGATTTAGTTGTTGTGTGTGTGCATTTGAAAGGTAATAATAATTGTTATTTACATATTGGCAACCAAAAATAGGTGTGTTACTTCAAAGTTACAGGAAGCCACAATGAGCGACATACCATTTGATGATTTGGGTGTCTTCACCATCAATCCTTCAATGATCTACGGAAAAACTTCACAAACAAAACATTCTAAAATATACACTAAAGTCATAGAGCAGACTGAAGACTCTGATGATCCGCTATTGAGAGATGATGATGAAGAGGATGCCATTTTACTTGTGAACGATCCATCCAACAATAATAACTTTGGTGAAGTAGATCCTATGGAACGGGAAACTGAAGATGATTTACCACTGGCAGATATTTCTGCACAGAGAAATATACAAAAAAACAAGAAGAAAAAGAGGGCAGAAAAATAAATATCGGGAAAGGCACGTCAAATTCGACCAGAATTACCGTGGAAAGGACAGTTACCGGATGGACCTGAAGAAGTTGGCTTCCCTTTATATTATTTTCGAAAGTTTATTGATTTAGATATATTGGAACACATGGTGGAACAGTGCAACCTATATGCGCTCCAGACTGATTTGAATAGGCCTATTTCATTATCAGTAATAATATAACAAGAGAGTGAGAATAAATTGAAAATAATTTGACAGATTGTCGAAAACTTGTTGCCAGGCAATAGTCACGAGAGCCCGAAGGGCTCGAGTAACTATTGCCAAATGGCAACAAGTTTGAGACATAATCTGTCAAATTATTTTCTAATTTATCGAACTCTCGAGTTATATTTGATTAGATTATTTTTTGACGTTTTTTGCTTTCTAGTATTTCTTTATCAATTTCAGTATGCGAAACGCAGCTAAGGCGACTTTTATTCATTTTGTATGACACTTTAATATGATTGATAAATTAATAATTTGACAAATATTTTGATTGACAAGAGTGAACCTAGCTACCGAGATTATTCCCACTATAATAATCTCTAGAGAATATTCCCAGAATAATAATGACGGGATTGGTCCAGAAGTATCAATATGACAAAAATCGAAATATATCATTGGTTTTGAGAAACGTCAAAAAATAATCAGTAGAAGAATTGGAACGATTTATAGGAATTACATTCCTGATGTCCATTTATGGTTTACCTCGTACAAAAATGTTTTGGCACCGAGCTACACAGGTGCCGAAGGTGGCACAGACTATGCCAAGAAACTACTGGGAGCAGATAAAAGCGAAATTACATTTTAATAACAATACTGATCTTGCTAAAAGCTACAAATTATACAAAATCCGCCCATTTACAGACAATGTGGTCAAAAACATCAACAAAATCCCATTGGGGCAGAAAATTTGTGTGGATGAGCAAATGATACCATACAAAGGTCACCATTCCATCAAACGTATATAAAAGCAAAACCTAAAAAATGGGGATTCAAAGCCTTCGTGTTATGTGGGTCTGGTGGAATTGTGTACAACTAGGAGCTCTACTCTGGTGCTGTAGATCACGATCCTGACCTTCCAGATGTTGGTATCAGTGGAAATTTTGTCTTGCGATTAGGCAAAATAATTCAAAAAAATAAGTGTCACAAGATATACTTTGATAATTAGTTCAACAGTTTGCAGTTACAAATTAAATTTCATAAATGTGATATTGATAGTTTGGGCTCAGTACGTCCCAATCGTTTAGAAGGATGCGAATTTTCAAGTAATAAAGGCATGAAAAAAGGGCCGAGGATCTGTGGAAGAGAAGAGGGCAGTTATAGTAGGTGAGGAACTAGTAGAAATAAAGTAGTTCGACAATAAACCAGTGCATTTGCTAAGTTCCTTCTTGGGGCATATCCTGCAAACACAAGTCAAACGCTGGGAATCTAAGACCAAGAGTAGAATTGATGTAGACTGCCCTAATGCTGTAACTATCTACAATCAGTTTATGGGAGGGGTAGATTTGGTTGACTCTCTTGTAGCACTATATCGAACTACCATTCGGAGTAAAAAATGGTATCACAAACTCTATTTTCACCTCATGAATTTGCGTGTAGTGAACAGCTATCTCTTATACAGAAGAGATTGTAATTTCTGTACCACATCAAAAAAGGAACAGTTAAGCTTGCTGCAATTAAAGGCTGATCTTGCTAGCACCCTATGCGCCATGGGTGATCAGCAAACTGAAAAAAAGAGGTCGTCCCAGTTCGTCATGTGTCCTACGCGAAATTGAAGAAAAACATAAGAGCGGCAAACCTTCAGAAATGCCTACTTTAGACACAAGAAAGGATGGTACAGGACATTGGCCGATGTTTCAGGAAAAAAGAGGAATATGTAAATTTCCAGAATGTAGCTTCGTTCCAAAAATTTTCTGTCAAGTGCAAGGTGCACTTGTGTTTAACGCCGACACAAAATTGTTTTATACATTTTCATAATCAGTAAATTTTTATTGCCCACTGTAACCCAGAAGTTACACACCCCTAAAACCTAGTGGAGTGCGTGAATTCGGCTGCTTACTGTTTCATATTGCCTATTATGTATTAAATTTTGTTAAAATGATAAACTGCATTTTTTACATGTATTATTAAATCGGGCCGGAGAGGGTTAAAGGTCAACATTTTAGAAAACATTTGTTTTCTGGAAAACAGAAGAGATAAGTGTACATACGTTCTTACAAAATATGTCCAATTTAAGCGAGGAATTCAAAAATATTTTAATATATGGGATGTTCTCCCATATATTATAATCTATTATATAATCTCCCTCTTCTCTATTTTATGAAAGAACCGAAAAACAAAACAAAACATAATTTTATTACCAAGAACGCACAATAGGTAGATAAAAATAATATTGTAATAACATAGGTTTTGGTGATTAATATTAATAACAAGAATAATTAATAACAAATGCTGATTACTGCACATTTTTAAATAAACTAATAATTAAATGTTTTTCTAAATTTTCAACGGAAAATCCTATTCTCCAATCACTGAGCACATTTTTTAAGTGTGAAAAGCTTCCCTCCAAATCCACACTTGTAATCGGGGCATATTTAAATTTGAGAACAATTGTAATATTTATCAGCAAATCTTCCACAAAATATCCTTTTAAAAGTGTTGATATTTTTTGTAACTCGCCAAACGCTTCATTTTCTGACAAAACTGCATCACATTTTTTTTTAATAATCTCTCCTACAGATCCTCGTATGTTTGAGACGTCGTTCCAAAAATCTTCAACTTTTTGAACCGCATCTACCAAAGTTCATACCCTAAGTACCCAGCAAACTACTATTTCCGAGTCTTTTGCGAGTTCTTCACACAGAATGAAAATGAATTTTACTTTGATTTATGCAATACGATGGTATCTTCTAACATTCCGTTAAAAAAATTAGATAATAGTATGTTTAAATCTTTTTTTTACAAAAATACACCGGTAGACATATTCCTGCCGAATCAACCATTCGCAAATACTATGTCGAACTAGTAACACACTATTGAGGAAATAAAAAAGATATTTGGCAACAATTACATATGGTTCTGTGTAGATGAATCTACTGATTCATGTGGTCGGAACATCGCCCATTTAATGATTGGAATATTAAACAAAAACTCCACCAATGCATTTTTAATTAGTTCCAAGTAGTTAGAAAAAACAAATGACAATACCGTTGCCAAATTCGTTCACGATGTATTAACACTTTTTTTTTCAACCCCGTACCAAATGTTTAATTATTATTCATGCTTTCTGATGCCGCTGCATATATGTTGACGGCATATTCTAATTTAAAAGTATTTTATGAGCAATTAATGCATTGCACCTGTTTGGCACATGGTTTTAATCGAATTGCTGAAACGATTAGACTTTTCCCCTGGTCAATGAATTGATAAAAACCTCGAAGAAAATTTTCCTAAATGCCTGAGGGTTGAAATGTTTAGATAAAGAAATACAAATGTACCTCTTCCTCCAGCACCGGTTGTAACTAGATGGGGTTGGGCAACGTGGCTAGATGCTGCCTGTTATTATGCCGACCATTTCGATTCATTTAAGGAGCTTGTGTTAGAGTTTCCCGAAAATGTGTCAGAGGCAATTACAGAATGCCACAAAGTTCTTAAAGATAGAAGGGTTGTACAAAATTTAGCATTCCTAAAAACCAACTACAGTTTCGTAAGCAAAGCGGTAGATGCTGTTCATAAGTTTTAAGAACGACGTCTCAAACGTACGGGGACCAATAGGAGAGATTATTAAAAAAAAAGTGATGCACTTTTGTCAAAATGAAATGAAGCGTTTGGCGAGTTACAAAAAATATCAACAATTTTAAAAGGAGATTTCGTGGAAGATTTGCTGATAATTATTACAATTGTAATGAAGCTACGAAATAGGAAGTGACCACTACCTAGTGGTGACCACACTCAAGGAAAACAACACTCAAGACAGTGACCGAAAAATTCAGCGACCAACTATAGCAATAAACTACAACAAGATACGAGCATACAAACAAAGAGATGAGGAAACAGCAATACAATACAAAGAGAAATTAGAAGCCAAGTTAGAAGTGGCCAACCACAACGAAGCAGTGGAGGAAATGTGGAATAACATAAAAAGAAATATGCTTGAGGCAGCACAAGAGACATGCGGGATGAAGAAAAGTACAAACAAGAAACAACAGACAGCGTGGTGGTCAGAGGACATACGAGATAAAATAAAAGAAAAGAAAAAAGCATGACAAAGATACCTAAATGTCAAAAACAGTAATAACTACGAAAGTTACAAGGAAAAAGGAAAATAGTAAAAGACGAGGTTAGAATAGCAAAGACCAGAGAATGGGAAAAGTTCGGGGAGACAATGGAGAAAAACGCAAAAGAAAATCAAAAGCTATGTTATAAAACAATAAAACGATGCAGAAAAGAAAAAAGACAAGAAGAGATACATACAAGACAAACAAGGCAAAATGTTGAAGGAAAACGAAGAAATAATAGAAAGATGGAAAGAGTATTTCGAAGAATTACTAACTATAAATAGCGACAACGAACAGAAGACAAGAAACAGCGAAAAGAACATCACAGAAACAGTAACGGAGAATATCAACGAACAAGAGCTTCTAGAAATAATAAGGGAACTGAAAATAGGAAAAGCACCGGGGCAAGATCAGGTTACAGCAGAAATGATTAAACAGATGGGACCCATAGGAAAAGATAAACTACTGAAGCTACTGAACCAAATATGGAAGACAAATATGATACCAAAAGACTGGCAAACAGCGTTAATAGTACCGATACACAAGAAAGGTGACAAGACGAAATGCGCAAACTATAGAGGCATAACACTAATAAGTATAGGGATGAAAATATTAGAAAAGACAATTAACAAAAGAATAATAGCAAGAATAGAACAGACCCTAGAAGAACCGCAATGTGGTTTCAGGAAAGGGCGACCACACAAGACAACATCTTCACAATAAAACAAATCACAGAAAAAATAATCCCAAATAATAAAAATACATATCTGGGATTCATAGACCTCGAAAAAGCGTTTGACATGACACCAAAAAAGAAACTATGGTTAATACTAAAAGAGAGAGGAATAGAAAACAGGATAGTGAAAGTAATACGGAATATATATAACAACAACAGTAATGCAATAATATACAAGGGGCAAATTTCAAGAACTTTTAAAACAAATAATGGACTAAGACAAGGAGGAGCTCTCAGCCCAACACTATTCAACCTATATATGGATGAAATAATGAAGAGCATGAAAACAGAAATAATAAAAGCAAACGTAGGATACAAAAACATGCAAATGGTTAAAATATCTGAAGGAGCATACGCCGATGATGTGGTAGTGATGCAGAAAGTGAGAGGAACCTGCAACAAAACATGACCGTATGGAATAAACACCTAGAGAAATATAACATGAAGATGAACTACAGCAAAACAAAAGTACTAATAATAGGAAAAAGGAAAGAACACATAAATATACAGATAGGACAGGACCAGATTGAACAAGTGGAGCAATTCAAATACCTTGGAGTAGAACTTACAGAAGACGGGAAAATGGAAGGAGAATTAAGCAACAGAATAAACAACAGAATAAAAACGTACTATGCCCTGAATAATATACTTACTAACAAGAAAGAGATAAGCAGAAAGACAAAAATGAATATATACAAAACTATATACAGAACGATTTTGACATATGGGAGCGAGACGTGGAAGCTAACAAAGAGAGATACAAGTAGATTACAGGCAATAGAAATGAAATATCTGAGAAGAGTAAAAGAAGTAACGAAAAAAGACAGGATACGAAATAAAGACATCAGAGAGGAATTGGATATAGAATCAATATAAAAGTTTATAGAAAAGAAGCAGCTCAACTGGTGGGGACATCTAATTAGGATGAAAAATGCGAATCAAACAAAACAAATCTGCGAAGCAAAAACTGGAAAGAAACGAGGAAGTGGTAGACCAAGACAAGAATGGGACAACAAAATAGAAGAAATAGTAAACAGCAGAGGGAAGACAGTGAAACAAGCAAGAGAAATGGCAAAGAACAGAAGAGAGTGGAAAGAATTTGCAAATACATAACAAAACTGTAATGTAACTGTAATAACATGTATAGCCCACACCGAAAGGTAAAGGGCCTTTTGATAATAATAATAATAATAAAATATTACAATTGTTCCCAAATTTAAATATGCACCGATTACTAGTGTGGATGTGGAGAGAAGCTTTTCACACTTAAAAATGTACTCAGTGATAGGAGAAAGGGATTTTCCGTTGAAAAACATTTAATTATTAGTTTATTTAAACATGAGCAGTAATCATGATTTGTTATTAATTATTATTGTTATTAATATTAATCACCAAAACCTATGTTATTAATATATTACTTTAATCTACCTTTAGTGCGTTTTTGTTAATAAAATTATAGTTATATAATTATATTATAGTTTTGTTTTTCTGTATTTTCATAAAAAATAAAATAAGCCTTTACATGCTTTTTCTGCGTTTTTGCGCGTATTCTAATCTTTATGCTATTTTATATGCTTATTTTCTAAGATTTTTATACATATTTTAGGGCTTATTTTGTAATTTTTTATGCTTATAAATCCGCGCTTTGATAATAGCCTACAGATGAAACAATTTCGGGTACTATTACAGATAATTGCATATTACGAACTTCCTTTACTCAGTAAAATATTCACCTCAACTATCTCCATTAATTATGCATTCTTCATTTGCATGCGTTATAATTATAAATGGCGCCAATTATAATCTAATTACCGATTTTTAATCAGGAATTATGCAACGTTTTGTCTGCATTGCTTTTCTTTTCTGTATTGACTTCCTGAAGAGAGTCTTGGAATTGCAGAAGGGTGTAGCTTTGTGGAGTGCACTACAATTGCATATTATCATTTGAATAATGGGCGCAGCAAGGCCAACTACCCATATAAAACGCAGTATTGCCCTAATTGCCAGCATCACTTGTGAAGTTCCAGTCAACAGAGAACGACAATCATGATTAAAACCGTAAGTATCATCTGATAATATAAAAGAGAGTCATTAATAAATAAATATTAATGATAAACGCCGGAAAGGTCGACAACCTGATGAAAATTATTTATACAGGGTAGTATAAAGTAAGGGACCTCCTCTTTGCAGCATTGTTTTTATGTTTACAAAAAACGGTTTTTAACAAAAGTTTAATCGCTAAATTATTCGCCACTAGTTGACGGTTTAAATTTGTTTTTGTGACGCGACACTTTTTGATAATGGCGTCATCGACACATTTTTTAAATACATAGTAACCTATAATTTTCTATTCACATGTGTATAACATTCAAAATGTGCTCATTTCAAATAGAAAGCATTTCGTTTTCTTTTCACGAATATTTAAAAATACAATAAGGTTGCATATTAAAAATTTCTTGAAAAATTGAGTTTAATGCCTAATGACATTAATGTGAAAAATTAAAGACTGCCTTGAAAAACAAATGATACAAGTTAGAAAAATACGATTTACTAATGTCAGTTTGTGTTTTTAAAATAAGGTTGCAAATTAAACTGTATTAAAAAGTGTTTCTCGATAATTAAGACAGGTTTAACAGAAACTTAACGCATAACAAACTCGAAAGTTGAATGTCGCTCCAAAATATCTAAAAGTTTGAGCCTTTAATTTAATAACAAATATTGCTCATAAGCTGTAGCTCTTACGTTAAGTTAAAATAATCCCCACTACAATATCAAAACGATCTTCAATGGAATAAACTTACTTCTTAATACTATCAAATTGACAGTTTGATTCTATACTTTTGTTTCTGCATTCATTTTTGTTACTGAATTGTTTGTTTGGTAAAAAAAATATTTCTTGCAAACTCTACAGATGACAGATTAAAAAAGTTATACAACGTTGTATTGCAAATAAAGTAATCTTTCAACTGTGCTATCACAAAACCCCTACTCCAATTAAAAAAAAAAAAAGACTTACCTCTCCTGCGGCAAAAGGGTTAAATAATTGAAGATGCCAAAAGTTGTCCCACTTACAAACATTATATTCGTAGATATTTGGGGTATTTTCCTTTCTCATGGGACACACTGTGTATAAATATAGTATACAATGTGGAAATATAGTTACGATTAAATTTGATAACTTCGTTAAAGCTAATTTTCTGGAAAATATCTCGAAAGGGTATAGCAATTCTAATTAAATGACATTATACTACATCATTTTAATCTTGTTGCAGCATTTGTTTCTAAAGTTATTAAAAGTTATTAAAAATTGAGAAAAACAATGTTACGTTTTAAATATTAGAATAAAAAACATTAATTGACTAACCAGAAAATAATTAAATAACATCAATTGAAAATATAAGCACAGAAACAGCGTTTTTTTTACACTAGATGCTCATAAGAAACTACATTTTTTTTTTACAATAGATGCTCATAAGAAACAGCAGTTTTTTTTACACTTGATGCTCATAAGTAACAACAGTTTTTTTTTACACTATATTTGAAAGTGAATACAATAATACTCAAGGCGAATTTATAGTTTTAGTTTAGTTTATTTTTAGTTTAGACTGTTTTTCTCAATTTTTATTTCTGTTTAATCTTTTTTTCGTTTATTCTAATAAGTATGTAGACTTTAAAATTATTTTTCTCATTTCATTTTTAAATGTAACGTTCTGTAAGGTACGGTCTACTAGAATAATTCTTCAAATTTAAAGAATTTTCAAAATTTGAATTTTTAAGCTTTTTCTCATTTTTTTTGTATGTAGCATATTGAAAATTTAATATAATTGAAAATGGAGTAAAAAGTACTACCGAAATCCACATTACTAATCTAGATTGTCATTTAAAAAATATATCGATGACGTGAACTTAAAAAAAAATGACGTAATAAGACCAAAAATTGTGTAATATAACGTCATTTCATTCGACAGTTTATGTTGCTTTTATAATTTTTATTATTTGTTCTATACCTGAAATTTTTCATGAATATTTTGAATTTTTCAAATATAAAATGTATTGTACTTAAAAAATAGCTCTGAAGATGGCTCACAAATAGCCAAAACTAGTCAAGTGAAGAACAAATAATTAAAATAATAAAAACTACATAAACTAAGAAACAACTTTATATTTAAATATACTGCCAGTAAGCACTAATATAGAAGAAAGAAAACAATACAAAATATAATAATAACTGATGATATGATGCATGAAACTATAACAAAAATAAGTAATAATATTATTATACTGTCTGTATTCATGAGCCTTGACCCGTTAATTCAATAAATAAAAAATCCATAATTTTTCAATATTATTTGAGATTTATATAGATATTTTATTGATTTTATTGATTTTATCAATAATGATATCTATGATTGTATTTTATTTTAATTCTTCTAAATGATATCATCATGGAGAATTATCATGGTTGCTATGCTTTTTCAATAGTTTCGAGATAAAAAAATGCAGATTAGTTGACATCGTTCAATAATTCCCTAGATTTCTTAATTATTTTCGAGTTTTCCACAGATTTTCCAATTAATATCCATAATTCCAGAGATTTTTTAATAATTCTCAAGATTTATCAATAATTTTCGAGATTTATCAATAATTTTTAATATTTTAAGAGGTTTTCAGATAATAAAAATCAGAATTGACATGATTACTGTGTTTTTTTTTTAAATTTTTGTAAAATTTACACAAAAATAAATAAATATGAAATCGAAACAAACAAAAAAACAAAAAAACTCGAACTCATGTCAATTCTAATTTTTATTAAATGACGATGAAATAAAGTGATAAAGAAACATATTATAGAACATATTTAAAGACATATTGTTATTATAAAAAAAATATATACATATATATACAGGGTCCGTCATTTCACCTCCCGTCTTCTGTATCTCAGGTACTAATTGAGTTAGGATTTTGATATTTTGCAGACTTTACTTGCATTGTATGGCGTATTTTAGGAAAATATTTTTGATTATACAGGGTGTCCCAAAAAAGTGTGACGTCATGATGATGTGTATTTTTCAATTTCATGGTATATTTTTTGTTGTTTATTTGGGTGCCCTTTATGGATGCCTACATACCTATGATATTTTATTAAAATCGGTTCATTGATTTTAGCACAAAAAAATAAAAACTGCAAAAAAATCAGTTTTGCACCATTAGTTAAGAACATTAATAAAAGATAAAAATATGCCTTGTTAATAAAACCGTACAAGGTACTCATTAAATAAGGTCTGATAGTTGCATTAACCACGTTTTTAGATATGCTTTATACAGAGTGCCCAAAATTTAGTGTCAAACTTTTCAAACTTTAAAGCACTTAATTTTCCTTATTTTAAATTGGAGCCCCTGTATATTTTTATGTCATTCCATGTGGAATTTAAAGACAAACATTTTTCCTAATTACAACTCTATCGCAATTCCTAACACATTGAAAGTTATGTGCAGAAAACTCGATTTAGCAACTATTCCAATAGCCATTTTAATGAATAAAATTTGAAGGAGACTTTGAAAAACAATTTATTGAAAAATTAAACCAGTTTATTTCGGTTCCATGCTTGCTCAAACTTACGCATAATACACGATCTTATTCGGCACTTCAGTTGAATTTTTTTAGCACATTCACAAAAACAAAACAAAAAATTATCTTTGACCGGCACTGAATCTAAAACGAACAAAGCGTTATTTTTGCCGGAACGAAAACAGGAACCGAACCGATATATTTTTTTAATTGAACAGGAACGAAAATTGTAACGGAAAAAAAACGGTTCGATGCTCTGATGTTTTATTGCATACAGTTACGTGCATGATACCGTTATGAACAGAAAAGTTCTAATACATTGCGAAAAATAACGAAGTTTTTTTAGTCACTCTGTATATATCACATCTATATGATCATTAATTTATCTATATCTAGATATTTATTTGTATGTATGCATTATGTTGAATGCAGATAATGTGTCTAACTTTAACAATATTTTCTAATCCATTTCAACTTTTATTTTAGCTTCTTGTTCTGTGCGTGGCTGTGGCATTCGCCAATGCTGGCCTCCTTGTAGGTCCATCATCTCACGGCATTGTCCTTCATGGGCCATCTGCCAGAGGTTCTGTCCATGGTCCAGATGGCAGTCACATCCATGCCGTTATCCCAGGAGCAACTCTCGTTGCCCATCCTTCACATGGCGGTGCCGTTTCCGCTTCCTTCCATCCAGGACACATTGACCATCATGGTCACGGTGGTCACTGGGGCGGTCACTGGTAAGGCGGGAAGGACCTAATGATTTGAAGATCGTTAAACTGCCCTACATATTATATTTTTCTACCACAAACCAATTTTATTGTTTCATGTTTTAACTTTTTTTAATGTAATTGTATCAGAGAATAAATGTATATTTGTATATAAAACCTTTTCAAGTTTTAATTAAAGTCAGTATTTCCAAATCATCACAATAACAACGCTAAGTTAATAAAAAATATCAAAAAATATCAAATACTTATTCAACGGCATTAAAATATAGGTAGTCATGTGAGCACGACTACCTATATCATCTAGTACAAAAAATTGGCATTGCTATATAAAGTTACTATTGTAACCTAATTTCTTGTACTACATTTATGTGAGCATGACTGTACCTTACAATTAATGCTGATTATAAATAAATCATGTTTTGTCTAAAGCCATCTTATTTTTCATAATTAGAAGGGCTCCAATCATATACTAATTATTTTCTGAATTACAAAGGTAGCTAATTGGATATTTCTATTTATTTGTGATCACAAACCTATCATTATTGATTATTTTTTTAATGTAAATAACAATAATAAGACTATACCAAATTCAACACTTTTTATATTTTTATACGTCTAAATTATCGTAGGCGACATATTTGTCTAAACGTCGTTCGGGGTCTAAACCGGGTATCATGTTACATTGGCGGGTGCCATTAGTAAATGATGCGTGCGCTTGCAAGGGGAAGGTCTGAGCATTTTGCATCATTCACCAAACCGAACTTCGGAAAATATCTTGTTAATTGTGATGCATAACTAAAATGTCACGAAATATTTAAGTAATGATATAAACATTCGATCACACGACTTTAACATTAGCGACGATTGATTTGACATGATTTAATGCTCAATACTCTTGTGTCTCTGTTGTCAACACACCTACATCAAATTTTAAGTTTAATTTTAGGTATAACAAAAATAGTTTACGAAATTATCCTCCGACATACCACTCAACATGAATAAATTAGTGGCTATTTATTGTTTCATTTTGCACTGGCAATTTCATTAGATTATTAGTTGTAAATTTGGCATGGTTAAACTACATTCACAACCACTCAATTTATATTTAACGTAAAATTTGGTTCTTCCAAAACAAAGTTCTTCACAACGGCTAAATTAGTTCTTAATTTTTGCTGCAACTACTATAAGTGCAAATCAATTATTGCTCTATACAATGCCAACAAATAATGGAGTAAAACAAATTTTAAAGTTTTACCCATGGCATAGCCAAAATGTGCGCCCTTGTCAAATTACATCAATAAATCAAACACGAAGGATTATACCTTTTATTATTTCAACATAAAATTTGCAATGTAAGGCTTACGGCACTATTAGGGACATTAGAACAAGTACAAATAGTAAATATCTAGAAATGTACTTTATAGATGCTAATTGATCGATTATACTGTGCGACCAAAAATTATTTTCATCCAAGAGGGCTTGGGCTGAAAAACGAAGGGCTCGGTTTAGATCACAATTATAAAGGGGCGATATATCTAACCAAATCTTGGTTAAAATTGTGTCTAACACATGACGTGCCAAACAGATGAATTTTAAGCTAAGCTGTATGGCTTTGCAAAGCAAACGTTGTTGATAATAATTTATGCTCGCACGGTATCAGCAAAATTTATTTTTTTCTGTTTTTTTCTCGTTCTTCACTCAAAATAACAATATACGATAATCTTGATGGGCCAATGGAGCTCTTAAATAAGATATAATCAGTTTAAGTTTACTGATCTTTCACAACTTATTGAAACCGATACGGTGAGCATAATTTGAATAGCAACCATTGGATTTCGAAAAACTCTTCATCTACATATTTAACAATAAAAATAAGTAGTTCTTCAGGCTTTGAAAGAATTACGTCTTTCCTACTACTAAGTAAAGTTCTGTTGTCTACTATTTCATTGTACCGTTGCGAGCATGTTTCAAAATTCCCCTTCTGATGCATAAACATTACAATCGGCTTATTAAATTTTGATGTAACAATAAATGTCTGACTTTTCACCGACTTGATATTATAAAAATTGAATCTGTAACTACTAAACGTATTTCGACAAAATTGAATAAAATATTGTATAAAACACATGAGCTAAAGATGTTTTTTCAAAAACATCCCCTTAGCTCACTTGTTATATAAATAAATATTAATGTACTAGCGGATTTATGAACATTTTATTTCACTTGTATATAAACAAATGTTTATGATGTTTGCTAAGAGGTGTTTGCTGAAGTATAAATCAAATCAAATTCGTGAATCTGTAGTCACGTGTGCGACAATATCCAATCAAAATAACATTAGACTGATTACTACCCATGGATAGTTTTCACTTAAATACCCTCCGCTTTCGGCGTCGGATTGTTGCAAAGCAATGTGCTTTCGAAAACTCTAATTGAACTTAAATAAACTGTACCTTACTATTGGGTTATTACTACAGATAATTTAATGGTTATAGTTGTATTGAGTCAGTTGAAATCTCACAATAATAGCAATGTGAAAGTAATGTACTTAAATTTAATACATTTAACTATTTGCTGCTTCATTTGTGTTTCATTTCAACAGCAATAGTTGATCCTAAGATAATTCACCAATGTTATTTTTGCTGTTAAAAACTTTTTCACGACATTAATTTGTGCTTGTTTAAAAACCTTATTAGCCTCCATCAGATATACCGAGTGATTATTATTTATCTAGTAAATCTCGTTTTATCAAATGATGAAAATGGAAATACTGCCATTTTTTTTTAAATCACGCATGATATCGATGACGTTCTATTATTGCTTGTAACTTTTAGATTAGTGAATTATTTACAGTTCATAAGTATTTTTTGTCTTCTGCAACTTTTGCAACAATTAAAATTTTAATGTTTTTTTCATGTTTTTTTAGATTTCAGTTAGGTACGAAAACTAAATCTCAAATTTTATTTTCGGGTTTGATGAAAACTTATAACATGTATCAGTAGCAAAACCAATTCGGAATACTAATTATTTCCTTTTATTCATCAAAATGCTATGTCACTGCATAGTTTCTACGTTTTTGATGCAAGGTGCTATTTAGGAGAAATAATTTTCAATTATAATTAATATTTATTTAGATAGCTTCCAAAAATTTGAGTCTCCTCTTGTTAATGTTTTAGTTCCACAAAAACCCGGTATGTGTTCACTTATACTGGCCTAAATGATGAGATGATAAATATGTAAAAACATTAAAAACCTAATTTTGCAAAAGTTACAGATAACAAAAAAGCATGTCCTTTAAATGTTTCAGTAATCTAAAACTAACTTGCAGTAAAAATATATCAATGGATAACTCGCGCGATTTCCGAAAATTAGCTTTGGTTCAATTTTTATCATTTTGAAAAACGAGATTTTCTGGGTAAGTAAAAATTACTCGGTACATCTGATAGATGCTAATACGGTTTTTAGACAAGAACAAATTAATGCCGTACATTTTTAATTTTTTTTGCAAATCAATAATAATGAAAATGCCCAATACGATACCAACTTTTTGGAGGTCACTGTATATAATATATTTATGATCAAGTGGATTATCACAAATTTAAATTATGAACGAATTCATTTTTATGAATAAATAGTTTCCCAGAAGAAGACAAAAATTAAGAAATTAGAAAAATCTAAAAGAAATCGAAGGATTTATTATATGTATGTGTGTACCTATTGTGTTAAGAAAACAAATACTCTAAATATGTTCATCAAATGTAGAATCAACTACATTCTCCAGATATGAAGAAATTGTTTAGTTCCATTGATTCTTAAGTATAGGCAATACAAGTTACCAGATTTTACGTTTTTAGCGCGTGTGTGAATCACTCACACGTCGTAAGTTGCGCACGCACAATATTGCACTGGAGATATCTGCCCCACATAATTCTTCCCTTAGACAAGTCGGTATGTTTGCTATATTATTCATAAAATAACAAATTAAAATATTAGAGTAACATAATGCTACATAAGATTTCAATGCAAATCCATGTGCGAAAGTATGCAGATATTCATCGGTTAGACAGAATTCTCTAGACTGTAATTAGCGAAAATATACCAACGAAAATAACTAAACATTTACAAATAGTGCAAATATAACAATAGTTGCTTATTTAAAGAGCGGTTCCAATTTTCTAATAGAAAGCAGGGTAATTAAAATAATGCGATTTATCCGTTATACACAATAATTTGCGGATATTCTCATCATAAGTAACAATAACACATTATTTAAGTAATAATTAATAGTATTCGTATATCAGCTTATAAGTAAGTACTTCGTATGTGTTTATAATTTCTGTCTTATTAGGAGGTAATTTCAATAACGACAAGGTTAATTTTATAGCTAGAGCGAAAATGTGCAATAATATGTATGTGCCTGACGGTTTTTCTGTTCCTGGAGTATGTCGTGTCCGCAATTGAAGTTAATAGCTCTTTCACTTGGCATTGACCGTATCAGCCAACGCCTCCAGCCACATTTATCTTAGGATTGCAGTTTTTTTCCACACTTTCTTGCCTACGAGATTTTTTACGGTAGAGACAGTAAAATTTTTACTTTGGGTCTGAAGAAATATTCGAATTTGCAACAGCAAACAAACAAAATTATGACAATGATCAAGAAAACATAAATTTTGATGATTTTCATATAATTTTTGGTATTTTGGGTATAAGTCTTGAGATATAATTAAATGCGTCGTCAATTGATGGTTTCGGCATGATTGTAATAATGCCTAATTTGCGTGGTTGGATAGCAGTCTTCTCATGCCGAAATATTTCAGGACGTAGATCCACCGACTTAGATAGATATATAGAATTTATTTCTAAAAAGTTTGAACATACAAATTCGTTACAAATTGGGTTCGAACGAGAACGAAACACGTCACAAAACAAATGTACAAGTACATACAAATTGCACTACACTAAATATTCACTAATGATATATAGTTCCTTGGCACATAGGAAACTATGTAGCTGCTTCTTAAATAAAATTATGTTTCTTATACCTTTTATATCACCTGGCAATCGATTATAGAATGATATGCTGCTGTAATGCAGCCCTTTTTCAGTCAGGGTTAGACGGTGCTTTGGAATATTGTAATTCGATTTGTTTCTTGTATCATATTTATGATCTATTTCATTACCAGCGAATAAATGTTTGTTTTTAAATAAGAATAAAATACACTCATACACATATATTCCGTACAATGTGAGTAAATTATTTTGTTTGAATGTACCTCTACAGGATGATCCAAATTTTAGATTATACATTCTTCGTATGACTCTTTTCTGTATTATAAATAATCGTCTGCATTCTGTACTGTGTCCCCAGCAACGTATCCCAAACCGAACATTTGATATGAATATGTTGAAATACATAATTTTGATTGATGAAAAGTCCAACAAATCCTTAATTGTATTCATAGCACAGCATATTCCGATTAATTTGGTAGATAACGTTTCAATATGTTCGTCGAAACTGAGAAGTTCATCAAGCTTGATTCCTAAAAGTCTAACGGCTTTATCAGTGAAATACCTATTACTATTGATTTCTATATATTCAGGCGTCGGAATAGCAGTGTTACTTTTAAAAATGATACATTTAGTTTTGTTTTTATTTAACATAAGTTTGTTGGATGTGAACCAATTATTTATTTTGCTGAGATATATATTACAGTCAGTTGTAATATCTTGATAATTTGAGCCACTGATAATGACAGACGTATCATCAGCATATGTGATGATTTGATGATCTGAATCGGCAATGCTGTAAATTATGTCATTTGTGTAATTTATAAACAGTAAAGGGCCCAAAATGCTCCCCTGTGGAACACCTTTTTTCAAAACACAGGGATTTGACAGACGTTCGACGCCTTTTATATTTATTTTGACAACCTAAGAGCGGTTTGCTAAGTACGATTTAAACCATGCCTTGGATATCCCTAGCACCCAATATCGTTCGAGTTTTGTTAGAAGGGTGTTATGGTCCATACCATCGAATGCTTTTGACAAATCAAGGAAAACTCCACACACTAGTTTCTTAGATTAAAGACTAGCTAAAATTGTGTTTTTGCATTCATAAATGGCTGTGTCTACTGATTTACCCGGCAGAAAACCGTGCTGATTTACATTAAAAAGTCCATTTGAAATGAAAAAAATGGGAGTCTCTTTGATACCAGCTGTTCAACGATTTTAGAAAAAGACGTCCAAACCCTTATTGGTCTATAGTTGTCCAGTTGATTAATGTCACCCTTTTTATGCAAAGGGGTGAAAAGTGCAGTTTTGAATAACTCGGGGAAACCCCCTGAACTAAAAGATTTGTTAATAATGAACACCAATGGAGGGATCAAATAATCAGAGTTATCCAAAATTACTTGCATAGCTACGCCGTCAATTCCACGACTATGTTAATTTTTTATTTCACAGATAGCATTAAATATTTCCGAATCACTAACTGGGAACAGAAAAAATGATGTTCTATTATCCGGAAACACAAGGTCTTGACTGAGATCATTAAAATTTGTGTGTTGTAAATTCAATGTTTTTGCCACGTTAATAAAGAAATTATTGAAATCATTTGCAAAGTCCTTTACATTGTTAGCAGCGGGATATTTGTTGCCCACAGATTTACCACGTTCACAATTGATTATGCTCCACATTTCTTTAGATTTATCTTTTGCCAGACGAATTCGGTTTGCATAGTAATTTTGTTTGTTCAAAATTAGGGTTTCTTTATAAATGTTTTGATACGTTTTAAATTCTTCCTTAAAACTGCCATCGACAGATGATAGCAAATGTAGTGTGGAAACAATATTTCTTAATTGAATTGACTGCAGGTTATTATTTAGAACCAATTTAGTCATTTTGGGAAAATGTGAATTGAAATGATAGGTAAATGTATTTAAAAATCGACCACAATTCACGTTCACGTCATCCGATGTCTAAACACTGTGCCAAGACTCCAGTGATGTGCAGGTTTTAAATTCCGCCATATTGGTGTTTGTAAAAGACCGAGATGTGACATAATGTTGCTTGACTGAGATTTCTTCAGTAATAAAATCAAACACAATCGAACAGTGGTCTGAAAAACCTTGATATACCACATTTGTTTTTCAATAAGAGGAGTTAAATAAACTGTCGCTAATTATAATGTTATCAATACAAGTTCCACCATTGATTGTCACTCTAGTGGGTTCATTCACCATTAAATGCGAACCATAAGAGTCGACCATGTCTAAAAATCGAGATAAAATAGGGTTTTTAGATGGAATATTAACATTAAAGTCGCCAGGGATTGTATACATGAATATGCAAGTGTTCAAATTATTTAAGATAGTGTCGAATTTGGTGAGGAATAAGTTAATATCACTAGCTGGTGACTTCAACCCAATAAGAGTATATACAGTGTGTTTTACTATGTTTTCATTATGAGAAGCTACTGAAGCTTTGTTTAATGAATAATCTACATTTTAGCCCTAGTAAATAGCTAGTCAACTGTGATAAAAAAATTAACGCAAAACATTGAAAAACATATTAGGGATTTTTTCTTTTCAAAACATCTTGGGACTTGGGATTTTCGGTTTTAAGGTGACTCCGAACAACATTTCTTAATTATCATCAATAATTTCTTAATACCAATATTTTGACTCAGCTTTTTATCTTAGTAGGCTAGTTATTTACTATGGCTAAAATGTAGTTTACCCATTCAACAAATCTTCACAAGCTTCACATATTAAAGAAGAGTATTTTGAATTCCACTAAAATATAAAAAAAACTATTGAGGTGTTGAATGGGTAACAAAATTTCACAAGCTTCACATATTGAAAAAAAAAGTATTTTAAAATCCACTTGAATATAAAAAAAAAATACTGGGGTGTTATAGCTTCAGGTGTAACACACTGTATATTTTCAAAAAAATGGATTTCCATACATTGATATATCTAGCAGACTGATAAACTCTTCCCAGAAAAAACTGTACCAACGCAAATTTATCGGGTACCTTCCACTCTTGCTTTGATTTTATAATTATAAACATTTTATCATCTTCTTGTACACTTCTCTTGTTGATTTAGACATACAATTCATCTACTGACACATTTATGAAACAACCAATTTAAAAAAATCAAATAATCTTTATTGATACAAAAAAATTATATACAATTATATGTACATTAGGCGGTTGCTGAGCATTAAATATACCATTAGGTATATTCGTTCTCTTTCGATCATCTCTCGAGAGCGATTTACCAGTGATGACCATAGCTATGGTGTCCATGACCAACTCCATAAAGACCATCAGCGTGGATTGAGCCAGATGGGCCAACGATGGTGGCTGGGACTGTGTGTGGTCCAGCTACTACAACACCATGAGCACCATGATGTGCACCATGACCGTAACCGCCCCAGTGAGCTCCAGCCCATCCATGACCATGGGATACAACAGCATGTCCAGCGGATGGTCCTACAATGGTAGCGTGTCCGGCGGATGGTCCAACAACGGAAGCGTGTCCAGCGTGAGGTCCAGCCACGACAGCATGACCACCATGAGGTCCAATAACTGAAGCGTGTCCACCATGAGGTCCAGCTACAACGGCAACATCTCCATGCCAGTGACCATCATCGTGGTGGTCCCAGTGGCCATCATCCCAATGACCGTGGTGACCGTGGTCGCCCCAACGGGCCTCGTTCCATTGTCCATCTTCGCCATGGTGACTCCAACTAGCACTGGCAGCAGCAGCCAATGCGAAGAAGAGAGCAATAGTCTAAAACATGTACAAAAATGTAATAATATGAGACTTTGTCCTCAAACAGAAATTTAAGGATGTGGATTTGTGAAAACAGTGCTGAATTTTATAATACTTCAAAAATCGTGAACTGGTTATATGATAACAAATTATTAATTGCAAATTTGTTATAGTTGATGCTAGGACTAGAAGATAATAAATTATTAATATTATAAAAATATCCTAAACCAACGGTAACTAACTAATTTTCAACACTTAACTAGTCATTTTCTAGTGATTCCAAATGTAAAGGAATTGTTTTATAATGATGAATTATCGCAAAGAGAGGATAATAAATTTTAAATATTTTAAGAATATATTTTACAAGAATTAATTGTTGTCACATTATAAGAAACGGCTAAGAACAAAGAGCCTTAAGATAATTACATTGCTGGGATTGCACATATCACAGCAAATAGTTCATCTCCAATTCATGAGCTTGTGACCTGGGCAGATAATGAGTACAAGAAAACATGCTAAGAGAAACTATTATTATTAACGGAGTAGATAATAAAGAAAATATTATTCTGCATTTTAGTGTTAAATTTATTGCAGGTGACAATATTATTTGCTTTCAGGGAAGGTTTGAAATTCGATTCTTAATATATATTTACAACATACCTACTTCATTTGTATTGTCAGATACCTTGTAATTAATAAATTATTTGTGATTGGTATAATATTATTAATTACGTCGATTGATATCATTGAATTATAAACAATTTCCTCCAACAAAATAAATGTATTTAATTATTGAGGTTTATAAATATTTATCTATTCATTAATTTTGTTTATAATTATAGTGCGTATAACTTACCAAAGTATTCATGTTTGCTGTATATATGTGATAAAACAGTATGCTTGGATTGCCGAAACGCAAAGTATATATACGAAATATTTGTCCTTGTGAATTATGACGACCGCAATTGTGAAATTGCAGAATTTTGTCAATAGAACTACCGGCAGTGAATTTATAATTAGATCATTTAATTTCAGCAAAAAAACCTACACTTTTTTTGGTTACACTTAACTTAAGGACAATGATAGAAACAAAACTCTCGCTAATGTACATTGAAATCATAGAATTATCACAATTCCAAATAGTAACTAAAGTAGTAGTCCATTATTGAACGAGCTTATTATCTAACTACTGCACTTTATCATTAGAATTTTTGTCCGAAGTAGAGCAACCAGCAGTTGCCTGCAAAAAAAAATTAATCAAATTTTCATCGAAACTAAATAATCCTCCACTATTTGTTCTCTATCACATGAGGATTTTGTATCTGCAATATATGAATTATAAATTTAATGAAAATAAAACAAAATACACATTAAAATAAAGTAAATGCTTATCTCTATTGCGCACTTTAAGATCCTAAGTGCCAAATGACAATACTAAACTGGAAATTTTACTAGAAATAAATACCAAACTAATAATATAACGATATAGGCAACTTTATTGTCACATTCATATCGCCTTATATTCGCTTCTATATCCGAAAATAAATACTTTGCCATATCATATTTAAATAAAAAGGTCAAAACTATTTGCCGCAGACGAAATTAATCTTCTATCGTCATTTCAATATTCTGAAACGTTTGTTATCTCTAATAACTGTTATTAAAATAAATTTTAAAATATTAATCAATTAATTAGTTATTCAATTAATCAATTTTGTTTTATTCCAATATTTAAAATCCAAGCCTGTTTTTCTAATTTTCTTTTAACTGACGTTGTTTACAATGGTAACTAGATGCATTCTGCACATTGAAATAATAATTTAATAGTTTTACTTTAACGCACTTTTTCTCAATTTATTTCAAATGTTACATATTGAAAATGTCATGTTGTTGAAAACATAATAAAAAGTACTATCAAAATGAATAATAAAAATATAGGTTACCATTTTAAATAAATATCTCGGACGTCATAATTTCAAAACGGAGAGAGATGGAAAATTGAAAATGGTTTCAAAATATTTGTTTGAAAAAAAATCATTTTGACCTGTTGAAGCGTTTTTCGAAAATTTATACAGGGGAAAAAATAAAGCCAGGTATTAATACTTTATGCGCTCTCTGTATAATATATTACTAAATATTATTGAAATTAATAATAAATGTATACTTACTATTGCTGGAAATCCGAAAACAAGAAACCTTCTTCTAAAGCTTCTGACTCCTTATTATTGGATATCTGGAAACTGGCAATTTTAATTTGCAGAACTTCGTTGATGACAGTGACGTATATGGCATATGTAGTTGATATAACAAATGCCAACCATCCACGATTAAAAATAATATTCACGCATAGCTACCTTGTAAAATTAATCTAAATGTTTCTTATTTTCTCTTTATTTCCAAAGTGTGGTTCAGTTATATTAACAAACAATGTATGATACACGTACATAAGGGCCTTTCAAGCACCGCACCGAAGTCTTTAATTCGATTCGTGCCCTTAAACCCGACGAGCATGCTTGAAAGGCTTTCTTATGCACTTGTATGATAATATACTGTTCAATTAGAAACTTTTGTTAATATTTTTGAAACGAGTAAATAAGTAAAATATATAATATGTAAGCTGGCAGCTTACCTATGAGTTTGTAAGTGACACATTTCAACTATCATTTATATTTAAATATAATTATCTAACAGCAAAATTAACCGTTATTTCCAACGCTACAAAAATAATTGAATAACATAAATTGATAGTACCTTGAATACACTGTGAGTCACTTATCAGCAATTTATTGTTTGTTGGTATTCCAATTGACATATTAAAATTTAATGCCCACATATGACGAGAAGACAGACCATAAGATAGGCTAATAAAATTGTATTATAATACAATTATAATTATAATAATTATTATAGTATTATAATATGGGCCAATAAAATTATATTAAGAAACACCGGATATCTACAAAACGGAAGAGCCGACCAATTCTTATGACGTTGATTAGAAGGTCATGCGATTTGTACAAATTCGTATTAATCCAACAAAATTTCGTTGTGAAACGGCGGCAATCTTGAAAAACCGTTACTTTCGATATCTCGCCTCCTATTGATCAAATTTTATTTTTTAAATATTATTTTGTAGGGAAAAATATTTCCTACAACTTTTGTTTGAAACATTTTTCTTTACCTGTTAAGGGAAAAAATTAATACAACAAATATTTTTTTTAACGATGATTTAAAGTTGGACGAAGACGATTGTGGCGACTTTAAATTCTCCCCAGTTGTTGTTTACAAAGATGCTGCCTACATTTCTGAAAGTGAGAACGTCAACACCTAACAGATCGAAGATAATATCTATGTATAATGATGAAATTAATATACCTGGCCCATCGACAAAACGGAAGAAATTTGGATAATTTGTATTCAGAAGTTCAGGAGGAACTAAAGCATATCTTGCTATATGGCTATGCTATTTTTTTTAAGATATAGAAAATAATTGTAAGTGCTAGAAGTATTTGACAAATTCTAATATTTTCCTTCCAGATTCATTTAAGAATCTTATGACCATTTTGTTGTGATTTGTCATTAAACAATATATTAGGTAAGACATTATGTAAAGTAAATTAAAAAGCTAATATATGGTATATATATATATATATATATATATATATATATGTATATATATATATATATATATATATATATATATATCGATAGGACCACATGGAGAAGAAAAGACAAATGGAAATGGGAGAAGACTTCTAGACAGAAGTCGATAACTGCAGTGTACAGAAGTACACTGCAAAACATGTTCATAACAAACACTTTCTTCGCACACAAAGACATTCACAAATACACCAGAGAAGTTAGGAGCAGGATGGAAAAATCAATAATTGATTATTTACTGGTTGAACAACAAAACAGAGAAACCGTAACAGATACAAAAGTGAAAAGAGGACCAGAGATTGGAAGCGACCATTACCCAGTAGTGGCAAAGTTAGAACTAAAAGATATAGGACAAAAAACAGAAAATCCCCCCATAGAAAAAAAAAAACAGTACGAACCTATAAAAGCATTCAAATAGAGAGAAGAAGAAACAAGTAAGGAGTTCACAGAAGCAATTACAAGCAAAGTTGAGAATTGCAAAGAAATACACAGATATGGAGGTATAGATGAGAAGAAGAAGTATTTAAAAAATCTAATACTTGACACAGCGAAAACAATTTGCGGCACAAACAAAAGTAGCAATAATAAAAAGCAAACTGCATGGTGGATGGAGAAAATCAAAAAAGAAATTAGAGAAAAGAAAAAAGCGTGGAAAGCCTACCAATCACAAAAGACAGAAGGCAGCTATAATAAATATAAATAAAAAAGAAGAAAAGTCGAGGAAGTAATAATAGAATCAAAGAAGGAAACATGGAAAGTGTTCGGCGAAAAAATGGAGCAGGATAGTAAAGAGAAACAGAAACTCAACATAGAGTACTCAACAATTGCCGGAAAGAGAAGAGATTCAACACCAAACAAATAAAGAACAGAGAAAGAAAGCAAATAACAGATGTAAAAGAAATTATGGAAAGGTGGAAAGAGTATTTTGAATAGCTTTGGGGTACGGACACTATTGTAGAAACATCAAAGAACAAGGAAACAACCAGACACGAGGAAAAATCAAATGAAGAAATAACTATGGAAGAACTAAAAGAGGTAATAAAGAAAATGAATAATGGAAAAGCACCCGGATCGGACAAAATCACGGCTGAAAGAAGAACTACTTTTGGAACTGTACAACTCAGTGTGGCAAAAAGAACAAATTCCGAAATACTGGCAAACTGCACAAATAGTTCCAGTATATAAAAAAGGGGACACAAAAGAGTGCCAAAACTACCGGGGAATAACATTACTAAACACAACTATGAAAATGTATGAACAAATCCTAGACAAAAAACTAAGAACAAAGATAGAACCAACATTAGATGAACCACAAAGTGGCTTCAGAAAGGGACATAGCCCACAAGGTCACATTTTCACGATTCAGCAAATAATAGAGAAATCAGAAATACAAAAAAATACGTCTACTTAGGCTTTGTAGATATGGAAAAAGCCTTTGACTTGGTGAACAGAGAAAAGCTATGGGATTTACTTAAAGAACGAGGAGTCAACCCCAAACTAATCAGAATAACTAAACAAATGTACAATACAAACACAAACGTGATAATACATGGTAACCAGCAATCAGAACCGTTCAAAACGAAAGAAGGATTAAGGCAAGGGGGAGGCTTAAGCCCAACAATGGTCATCGTCTACATGAACGAAATGTTAAAAAAATGCACTAAAAAAATTAAAAAAAAAACTTATTGGATACAAAAATATGCAGAGAGTGGAAATCCCACAAGGGGCATTAGCGGATGATGTAATAATAATAACGAAATGCGAAGACGATCTACAATACAGCCTAAACATATGGACTAAGGTACTAAAAGAATATGGTATGTAGATGAATATAAACAAAATAAAAGTAGTTGTAATCGGGGAACCTACAAAAATAAACATTAGAATAGACAACACAAACATAGAACAAGTGGAAACCATGAGATATCTGGGAGTATAAATAAATAAGGGTGGCAAGCAAGAAACGGAGATAAACAGCAGAATAGAAAAGACAATGAAAACTTATTACGCGCTGAACAAGATAGTCATAAATAAACACGAAATATCCCGTCAGACAAAAATAAAAGTATTCAAATCGGTTTTTAGACCGATATTAACATATAGCTGCGAATCATGGACACCAAAAAAGAAAAAAGTAAATTACAGGCAACTGAGATGAACTACCTCAGAAGAGTAAGAGGCATTACAAGGAGGGACCAAATCAGAATCACCCAAATCAGAGAAGAGTTGGAAGTAGAATCGTTAGAGGAATTTATGGCAAGAAGAAAACTGAGCTGGTGGGGTCCACTACAAAGAATGAGAAACACAAGGCCAGTTAACAGAATATGGGAAGCTAGACCAGGAAGGTGTTAATCCCCTTCTCTGGGGGACATTTGTCGTAGTGAGAAGGGCTCAGTACTTTTGATGATCCTGAGAGCAATGCCGGCGGGAGTTATACTCCTGGTAGGGCCACCCTTGCCGGTACGGTCGATGGTAGAAACGAAGCTGAGATTATTCCACAATCGCAGCGTCTGCCTCAGAATGAGCGGCTGCAAAACGAGACACTCTCTTGCCTCTGGGAGTGAAGCACACCGAAAGGCGGATGAACCAGAGAATGGTCAACGGCATAGGATGTTGAACGCAACGGGAAACGACAACATTAAAGATCCACTTGGATATCCCCAGAAAAGTCATAATGGCTGACTTCAGTACGAAATTTTCCGGAGACATAATTCCCCCGATCGGATCTCCGGGGGGGGGAGGCACTGAAAACAGCAACGAAATATAAAATAATGCACAAGGACAAAACCTTTGTTAAGATAGGCACGTGGAACGTAAGATCGATGGCCCAAGCAGGAAAGGCTCAGAATGCCATAAATGAGATGGAAAGAATGAACATCAAGATCTTGGGAATCAGTGAGATGTGATGGCTAGGAACAAGCTATGTCAACATCAAGAGCCACAGAATATATTACTCAGGACCACCAGATGGAAAACATACGAACGGAGTAGGGATAATTGTAGAAGACTCGGAGGCGAGACATGTAACCAACTTACCGATATCGGAAAGAGTAATACTACTACAAATATCGAGTAGCCCAGTACCCCTAAATATAATCCAAGTTTATGCTCCCACATCCGACAGCAATAATGAAGAAATACAGCTGTTTTACTCAGAACTAGAAGAGGTACTTGGGAAACTCCCTAAACATGACATCACAATAACAATGGGAGATTTTAATGCAAAAGTGGGCAAAGGTAAATCTGGAGAACATATAGGACCACATGGATTAGGCGAACGAAATGAAAGAGGAGAACTATTGAGCATATTTGCATCCGAACACAAGATAACTGTACTAAATACCTTCTTCGAACTTCCACCCAGGCGACTGTACACCTGGACATCACCTGCGCACACTTCTGAAACGATAGTTAGACATCAAATCGATTACATTCTTGTAGGACAAAGATACAGAAAGAGCTTTACCTCTGTAAAAACATACCCAGGAGCAGACATAAATTCCGACCACAACCCAGTCGTGGGACGATTGAGACTCCGAATGAAAAAAAATAGAAAAGAAAATAACTACCAACACAAGATTCGACATTCGTAAGTTAAAGGAGACAACCACAAAAGCTCAAGTAGAGAAAGAACTAACAGACATATTTGAAGCAACAAACTATAACACATGCACAGAAGATGAGATAAAAAGAGTAAATGTAGTAGTAGAAAAGATTAAGAGAAAGCTCCTAAAACCAGAAAAAGGCATCAAACGAAAATCCTGGATGACGGATGAGATTCTGCAATTAATGGAAACGAGAAGAGGCTTCAAGAACACAGATAACCTACAGTATAATAGAACACACAAAATAATTAGACAAAAGATAAGAGAAGCAAAAGAAAAGGAAACGAAACAGAAGTGCGCAGAGATAGAAGCGCTGCAGATCAAACATGATATTTTTAACGTACATAGAAAGGTGAAGGAAGTTACTAGAACATATTAAAGAAAAGAAGTAAGCAAACTTGTTGACAACGATGGCAACATACTAATAGACAAAAACGCAATAAAGAACACATGGAAGACATATATCGAACAACTATTCCAAGATGAAAGACCAGAAATTCATCATATACAGCCAGAAACAGGCTCAAGCATTCTGAAAGACGAAGTACTAAATGCCATAAAACAAGTTAAAGACGGTAAAAGTCCAGGACCAGACGGATTACACGCTGAATTTTTGAAACTATTAGACGATGAAGGAATTAAATGGCTAACCGACATCCTTAATAATATCTACAACACAGGTGTAATACCACAACAGTAGTTGGAATCAGAATTCGTAATACTCCCAAAAAAGGCATCGGCAAAAAGATGCGATGAATATAGAACAATAAGCCTAATGAGCCACCTATTGAAAGTGTTTCTAAAAATAATACATAAAAGAATATACAATAAAGTGGAAGGACAACTGGGACCCACATAATTTGGATTTAGAGACGCAGTCGGGACAAGGGAAGCTCTCTTTAGTGTGCAAGCATTGGTACAGAGATGCAGATATATGAATTATGATGTATACGCGCGTTTCGTTGATTACAAAAAGGCCTTTGACAGAGTCCAACACCAAAAACTGATACAAATTCTGGAAAACACAGGAATAGACGACAAAGACCTCAGAATAATTACAAACCTATACTGGAACCAAACGGCAAGCGTAAGAATCGGAGACGATAGCACAGAAAGAATAAAAATTCTACGCGGTGTGAGGCAGGGATGTGTACTGTCTCCTCTGCTATTTAACATCTATTCTGAAGTCATATTTCGGGAAGCCCTAGTAAATACACAAGAAGGAATTTCTTTAAACGGGAAACGTATAAACAACATCAGATACGCAGATGATACCATGATCATGGCCGACAACATAGAAGACTTACAACTAATAATGAATAGCTTAATAAGCACTAGTCACAGATTAGGACTAGATATCAACATGAAGAAGACCAAATTCATGATTATAAGTAAGAACAACCCACAACACCACCAACAGCAACTGGAGCTGGAGCAGGGGAACATCGAAAGAGTTAAAATATATGTATATCTAGGCACCGTTATTAATGAGCAATGGGACCAGACACAGGAAATAAAAAGCAGGATTGAAATCAGCAGAAATATATTCATTAAAATGACCACAGCCTTTAAAAGTCGTGATATAACTTTTGACACAAAAATGAGACTCTTACGCTGCTATGTATTCTCTGTGTTATTTTATGGAATGGAAGCTTGGACGCTGACGGTAGCTAACACAAAAAAACTAGAAGCATATGAAATGCGGCTCTAGAGAAGGATATTTAGGACATCATGGAGAGACCGTATTACCAATGCCGAAATACTAAGAAGAATGGACAAAACGACAGAAATCCTGACCACGATTAAAACCAGGAAACTACAATACCTGGGACACATCATGCGCAACTCTAGTAGATACGGACTCCTTCAGTGCATACTACAAGGCAAAGTTGAAGGAAAAAGAAACATAGGAAGAAGACAAATCTCGTGGCTTAAAAACTTGAGAAGTTGGTTCTCCACATCAACCACAGGCCTCTTCCGGGCAGCTGTGAACAAAGTTAAGATAGCCAATATGATAGCCAACATCCGGAATGGATAGGCACTTGCAGAAGAGACCAGGAAAACGAATAAGCAGAGAAAGACCAAGAAAAAAATGGAACAACTCCATAAACGAGATTCTGAAAAACAGAGGAAAATCATGGGCAGAGACAAAAACAATGGCGAAAAACAAAAAGGAGTGGGCAAAATACCACCATTATATGGTAGAAGGGATACTTTTATATATATATATATATATATACAGGGTGTATCAGCCAAATGGAATAAATTCAATAATAAATAAATGGGGGCGTGTTCGAAAAAACGCTCGGACACGTCGATTGTTATTTTTAGATGCGCATTTTTTTCAACAAAAACTTTTTATACAGGGTGTGTCATGTGACCGTGGCCAATACCAACTTTCTTATTTTAAATGCAACGCCTGGTATATTATTTAATTTTTGGATTCTTCAGAAAATTCTATACTTATTTCATGTACAATGTCCTATACCTATCTTCAACTGTAGCAAGATGGAGCACCGCCCCATTACCAAATCAATGTCCGGAACTGCCTCAACCGAATATTTCCAAATCGGTGGATAGGGAGGCGAGGATCGATGGAATGGCCAGCACGATCCCCTGATCTGATGTCATTAGACTTCTTCTTATGGGGATATGTCAAAAGTATTGTATACAAAACTAAACCCCTCGACTTAGCTGACTTAAGAAGACGAATAATGCTTGCGATTAGATCGGTCACGCCTGAGATGTTGAGTAACGTTAGAAGAAATTTCTATTTAAGATTAGGATGTTGCCAAGACGTTCACGGCGAGCATTTTGAACATCTCCTCCATTGAAATTTATTGTTTTTTTTTTGTTTTTTTTACATTATCAAGAAATAAACAGTATTACTTATTAGTTTTTGAGTGTGTTGTAACGAATTTCTGTAATCAAATAATTTTCTTTTTTTAATGTTAATTTTTGCAATAAATCTGAAAACACTTAATATTTCTGAAACAGTTGAAGATAGGTATAGGACATTGTACATGAAATATGTCTAGAATTTTCTGAAGAATCCAAAAATTGAATAATATACCAGGTGTTGCATTTAAAATAAGAAAGTTGGTATTAGCCACGGTCACATGACACACCCTGTATAAAAAGTTTTTATTGAAAATAATGCGCAACTAAAAATAACAATCGACGTGTCCGAGCGTTTTTTCGAACACGCCCCCATTTATTTGTTATCGAATTTATTTCATTCGGCTGATACACAGTGTATATATATATATATATATATATATATATATATATATATATATATATATATATATATATATATATATATTGATCATGCATTTAAGCGAATAGATGTGTAACATAAAACAAAAAAGATTACGTCACTATAGTTTCATTATTATTTTATCTTATAAATAATTTACATCAATAACCTCAAGATCAATTAAGTGAGTTCAGAGTACTACACACTCGATTTGTTTTTCGTTGTGCATCTCGTGTAATTTTAATCAAGGACGTTGGCGTCGTGTCGATATAATTAATAATTTAATTAGTCGTGGTGCATATAAAACGGAGATAAGATGCTATCTTCTGACCCAGTAACATTCTGCAGGTGTTTTGAAATCAATATGAAATTCACAGTGAGTATCAGTTTGAAATTATTATTCACATTGCCCTTAAATACTATCAAGAAGCAACAAGAGGAGTGCACATTGAATTTTTAGTTATTTGCGATGAGAAATTCTTACCTTATATACAAAATGTTTTCCATAATTTTATTGAATCAAAATAACATTAATAAAATATATAAATCTTAATTTATAACAAAAATTTAAATAAAACAAAAAATTAAGTTGATTACTAAACAGCTACAGACTGTTCGATAAAGTGGTGTCAACTTTACCCTGGATACTAATAGATGCCACTGTTCAAGATGCAAATCAAAGATGTTTTGCAACATTGTTGAAATGTTTCCTAGGATACAAGAAAATAATTTAACTAGATTTTTTCAAATTTCATTTTTTGTTGAAATTAGCTGTAAAAGTTGACACCACTTTTTTTAACGTTCTGTATAATGGCTGATCTTGATCAAAATTGTTCAGAAAGAATAGTTCAGAATTTAAAGACTACATTGAAATATCTATGGTGCATCCTCCAACGCACCTCCCATTATGAAAATTACATTATCAAAATTTCTAGAACCATTTAGCTAAGAAGTATATGTATGTTATTGTCACTATTTTAAAAAATGGGGCTTTCTAGCTGTTTGTACTTTGAAACCATATTTACTCCAAACAATCGATTGAAATAATTAGTGCAGACCTTTTTTCTTCCTATGCACTTGCTAATTTTATTTACATGCATTTGAGATAAACAAACTATGTTTTTAATACTTGTTAAAAACAATATCCGACAATCATTACGGTGTAGCAGCAGAATCGTCGCGTTAGTTAGCTAATTAGCTTTTATTATATTAATATATTAAAAATATTAATAGTAATAGATTACAAGTCATGAAAACTATTTTTTTATCGTTTCTAATTATTGTCGGTTTAGAGTGAATCGGCAAGTATACAATTAAACTTTACTCATTCGATTGTAATAATTTATTATCATAATATTTAGATTCTAATTTCCTGTTTGCTGGTCTTCGCTTCTACAGCAAAGAGTATGCCAGCAGCTGATCCAGTAGCAGCACCAATACCATCGGCATCTCCATCCGGTGTAAGTCGCATCTGTGTATGTATTTTGAATATTTTCCCCTGAAATGGATGGTTGGCCATAAATAAGTTTATTGCTTTAGGGAACATTTAAATAAATATCATTATCAATAATATTTTTATAAAGAAGAATTAAAGCCATTTACTTACGAATTTATTGCTCACCACTCCTATCAACGATTTATTGTTATTATTATTGTTACTGTTAGGTGTACAGGGTGGGCCACGAATAACGGCCACTAAAAGTTTACAGGGTTCCTGATGGAGGAAAAAATGAAAAAAAGTCAACATTGCATGGTTGAATACGAAACATTTTTTCGACTCTCTATCACTTCCGGTTCTACAAGAAATGGCTACCAACTTTGTTATTTTAAATGGAACAACCTGTATATTATTACACTTTTCGATTCCCTGCTCAATTGCCTACATCCTCATGTGAACTTATGTTCACTTAACTTTTATAGTGTTTGAGTTAAAAATTTATTTGTCAAATTTTGACCTCAAAGAGACGTTTTGAAAAATGCGTATAACATCTAGCAGGAACAAGATAGAAACACGAACTGCATCTTGAATTGTAACTAATAGATCCATCTACAACTAAAAAAATCGACAACTGTCACTTTTGACAATGGGTATTTAAAAAAAATCGATATTTCAGTGCCCACTTAGAAACAATAAAATATGATGTTTCTAAGTGGGCACTGGAATATCGAAAAATTTTAAATACCCATTGTCAAAAGTGACAGTTGTCGATTTTTTAGTTGTAGAGGGATCTATTAGTTACAATTCAAGATGCAGTTCGTGTTTCTATCTTGTTCCTGCTAGATGTTATACGCATTTTTCAAAACGTCTCTTTGAGGTCAACATTTGACAAATAAATTTTTAACTCAAACACTATAAAAGTTAAGTGGTTTTCAAATGAAACGACCAATATTTTATATCATAGGGCGATTGGCAAGAACATTTGCAATAAAAAAGTATAATGCAACCCTATATCTAAAGCAAATGGTTTTTGAGTTATTTCGAAATTTGTTGCCTCCCAGAATTTCTGCACAATAGAATACCTTCTGTACTATTCACACGTGCACCATAGTAGGCTAATGTCAATATTCATTGTTTCAAATCTGGTAAAATTTATTTCTAACGTGTCAATATTTTTGAACGCGAAAGAAGAGAGATTAAAATGAATAAGTATACAAGCACTGGATGCACCTGGATTTTCTTCAGAATGAGCCAAAACATTCACTTGCATTTCTTCGTCTGGGTTATTGGCTTTGGTTAATTTTTTTCTGCGTTTTGTTTTCCAAATTGTACAAAATTTGATTCCAGTCTTCTAATTTTTTTTTCTGTCCTTGGGCGGTGAGTGTGGATAAGTTTCGTTGAAAGTTCTGCAAGTTCTCTCAACAATTCTGTCATACTGGCCATGTATGACGAATAAATTCATAATTTCTTGATTTGTATACTTATTCATTTTAATCTCGATTCTTTCGCGTTCAAAAATATTGACACGTTGAAAATGAATTTTGACAGATTTGAAACAATGAATATTGACACTAGCCTACTATAGTGCAGTGAATGGTACAGGAGGTATTCTATTGTGCAGAAATTCTGGGAGGAAACAAATTTCAAAATAACTCAAAAACCAAATGCTCTAGGTATAAGGTTGCATAATACTTTTTTGTAGCAAATTATCTTGCTAAGTGCCCTATAATATAAAATATTAGTCGTTCTATTTGAAAAAATCAAAATCTGATGTTTCTAAGTGGACAGTGAAATATTGACATTTTTAAATACCTATTGCCAAAATTGACAGATGTCATTTTTGTTAATTGTAGAGGGATCTATTAGTTATAATTCAATATGTAGCTCGTGTTTCTATCTTGGTCCTACTAGCATTTTTCAAAACAACGTCTTTTTGAGGTCAAAATTTGATAAATAATTTTTTAACTCATAAACTATAAAAGTTAAGTGGACATACGTTTATATGGGAACGTAGGGAATTGACCAGGAAATCGGAAAATGTAATAATATATAGGGTGTTCTATTTAAAATAACAAAGTTGGCAGCCATTTCCAGTAGAACCGGAAGGGATAGAAAGTCGAAAATATTTTCTGTCGTAGAGATCGTATTCAACCATGCAATGCTGATTTTTTTTCAAATTTTTTCTCCATGAGGAACCCCGTAAACTTTTAATGGCCGTTATTCGTGGGCCACACTGTATCTATTTGTATAAACCATGATATGTTTCTTCTATCATAGATAATATTTTGTATCACAATTGGCGACGTTCGACTTTGAGTTTATTTAATCCTTAACGGATTCGTTAAGGTGCAGGTACTTATTATTTAGTACACGAGATCTCCCGTTTCAGACCCCTTAATATGATTAATTCAGATAATTTTAATGTTCTTATTTTATTTGTAAGTATGTATATTTTCAGGTCATTGGTTACGGTTATGGTGGAGGATTATATGGAGGTCTTGGTGGGTATGGAGGCCTAGGTGGATATGGAGGCATTGGTGGATATGGAGGTTATGGTGGATATGGAGGTTATGGTGGAATTATAGGAGGGTACGGTGGATATGGAGGATATGGACTATATGGTGGATACTCTCCATTTCTTAACCATTACCATTACTAAATTAAACGATTGTTACAATAATGATTCGAAACAGCTAATTTTCCAATATCCATTGAAATGCTTGCGAATTCTGATTAATTTGTAATTGGGATTAATTAATTATGAGTAGTATTATATACTATGTATGGTTTAGAGGATTGTTTTAAGCGATTACTATATAAAATTAAATAATAATTACATGTAATAAAATAATGACCAATAATAAATAATAAATTGAAATTTGTATTAAATTATTATTATTCAATACAAATACTCTTCTTTATTTTTATCACACTATTTATTAAATTAGTGACTATAGTTTCGATCACGTTCTGATCATTATCAAACTTACGATGTGATGATCAGAACGTGATCGAAACTATAGTCACTAATTTAATAAACAGCGTAGTATAAACAAATAAAAGTGTTTTATTTAATTTCATCATGTATCACGAAGTTGATGCCTCCAACATCGACCAATTACCTAATAAAGACTTTCGTTAATTTTTAGAAGTGTATTACTTGTCGTTTTCTGAAAATGAAACATTTCATGCTATTCTAGGGTTCTAGGCTACTCAACTCTCGAGTCGCTTTTGAGGTGAGTTACCCGGTTTCTTGTCCGTATATACGGTTAATGGCGTGTTTTCTTGTGTTGCGCAAAAATAATAGAACAAAAATAAAATATTAAATTGGTGGAAGAAGTTGCAAAATACCCGCTTTTATACAAGCATTCACACATACCTCCATATTTGTATTTTGGTTGTATAGAGCAGAGGAAATCAGTTTCACTAATTCTAAATAGCTACCTTTAGACATACGATAAAGACTTAAAAATTTAGCATCTGAAAGTTGGAGTTCTTTTGCGTCAACGAATAATCTGTGGTGGAAATTTCTTTTGAGGTATGGAAGAACCCCAATTCTTCTTTGTATTCTATTTCGTCTATTATAATAATAATAGTAAACTAACTTCGCTTCATCACTAGGATTACTATCCTCAATAGCCCGCAAGGATGACAACCACGAGGTTCCTACTTCCATGATCACACAGAAAAAGCTACTGATATCGATAACTGCTGAGGAAGCACGTGTGTGGAACCACATCACTAATGAATTAGTAACCGGTTAGTGATTTTAATAACAAACCCGTTCCGTTTCTTTTCAGTAGCTCCGTGTGAAGGCGGGAAGACAAAAATTTACAAATCCATCTGCAGGCCCATGATTGACTACGGCCAGATCATACTAAAAAATGTAAGAAACACCTGCAAACGAATTACGGACGTAACTGAACGGAAGACATTAAGACTTCTCACTAAATTAAGACATAAGGACAATCATCTTCATAACATATCAAACATAAATTTATACAAGATCACCAAAATCATACCCATCCAACAAAGACTGGACAAACTACGAAATAAATTTCAACAAAAACAGGACAATAGGACAATACTCGACGAATTGTGTATTAAAAGACAAAACAAACGCACTACAAAATTACATCCGACAAAAACGCTTCATGAATCATATTACACTTCATAACACTCTCTTCACACTATCAAAATAATCACTCATAACGTACGTATAATGTAATGTATTATGTTAGGCAAGGCGGAAAGACCCCATGGGGTCGATAGCCTAATAAAGATTGTTTATATATATATATATTTGTAAAGTGGTAAATGTAATACAAACTTTTATAAAGCCATATGAAAAAAATTGAAATTGAGTTCATTTACACGTTATTATTATTGACTAATTAATTTGGATAATATTGCTTTTGAAAAAAATAATTAAAATCCATTTGATTCAAAAGATATGTATAAACTTCTTTTTGAAATAATTTTAATATACCAAAGCGTTATATTTTATTGCAAATTGGAAGTAAAAACTTTATTATTATCAAACATTTTATTTTTAAGAAACAATAACATTATTTTTAAGTACATATTATATAAGAACACCACCAACATCTTCATTGCAATCACAAGGTTCATCGTGGCTGGTTGCTGGGTTTAACTTTGGTTCATCCAATAGTAATTCTTTAAAAAACTAAAAAAGTTTTTCATGTTGCTGCCAATTTTCGTCGTATAATAAGAGTAATGTTTTGAGATTTTTCATTTTCTCTTCCTTTACTGGGACTTTCAGTACCTTTTCATTGACATTCACGTCTTTTAAAACTATACCTTTTTTTTGTTAGGCTTTCAAAACTTTTCGATGAGTCATCGTTCCTAAAATATTGTTCCATTTTCATTTTTACAACTCCATTATTGTCTTTTCTTAATATAATTCTCTTCATGTCTTTTATACCTTTGAACTTTTTATAGCTTGTATCAAGGGCCTTAAAATCTTTGATTGTCCAATCTATTCCTAGCTTCTTTACAGTTCCAACTTCTTTATAAATTTCTATGTACTCTTCAGCATTCAGTATTACTTCTATTCTCCTAAGCTTATTTTCTAAAAGCCCAAACACCCGATCTGCGGGCAGAAAATAGTGCCCTCGAACCGGAAATGTAACTTTAATTTCTTTTAATGACTTAGAAGCACTTTTGGACAGCCATAGTACCAGAGCATACATTACATATGAATTTTTATTTTGCCCAGCCCATCCGTCTGCATATAATCCTAACACTTTGCAATTATCGGAAAATTTATGCGAATTTAAGTAATTTGTAATGACAGAATACACTTCATTATATCCTCTACCGGCTTGGATTTTATTCCAATTGTAGAATCCGTAATACAAAGATTATAAAAAGAAAGCTGCAATAAGTAATATGCTTCTCCCACAGGCAGATTGGGCAGATTCTGAACTGCTGTAGGTCGAAACAAAATACTTCACTGTTTTCCTCATAGCTATTCATTAATAAATGAAAATGTTTCACTCTTAATTTGTAAATTCTTAACTCTGCCATCACATTAACTTTTGGCAACTCAGTGCAATTCTTTAGTTCATTTTTCTTATTAAAACAGAAACTACAAACATCCGATGCTGGTGACCCGAAACAAGTATTAAAATTGGGAGAAAATATTTTATGAAAAAAACCGTATTTTACCTTGTATTATTCCTCAACAGAAGAATCGTACAATTTTCACAATCTTCTTATATTTAAATTGGCGGGCAAATACAACGTTTTCAATTTATTCAGGATATAATGGCTTTCTTTTGCATGAAGTTTACAAATTAACTTTTTAACCTCCTCTCTTATTTGATTATTCTTTAATGAACATCTCCTCCTCCTCTTCTCTCTTTTATGTCGTATCCAATTTTTTTTTGTGTAATCGTTATGTAACCGTTTAAAAAAAGCCAAAACATCATTTTTTTCCACACTCTGTAGGTTTTACCATTTTCAGTAACCATACGGTATTTTGCTGACAAAACATGTTTTTGATTTCGGCAATTGGGCTTATATTTTTCCCTGTGCCTCTTTTGATTCGAAACTATACGGAAATATGATAATTTTCTATCTGGAACATGCTTATCCGGAGTATGAAAAATGTTTTTTCTTGCTGTAATTATATCGCGTCTCTTTATTTTTAAACATTTATATATAGGCCCTTTATGTGTGCAGGGATGTTCAACATTTTCTAAGTTAGGTAAGTGATCCACATATCTATAACATAAGAGTTAATATTAGAAACGTAGGGTTATAAATAAAATTATAGGAATTTTACCTTTTTCTTTTTGCGTTTTCTTCTGCTTTTTCGGCTACCTTCATTATATTCATTCACTAAAACACCTTTTACATCCAATTAATTTTGATTAAAATACTATCGAGTAAAGCAAACGAGCTGATTTTCGTTACTAACAAGTAAACAAAAAATAAAATTCTTTTTGACACGAACTTTATAGGATAATAATCCTTTTGAAAAAAGTTGCGATGTTTTTACATTTATTTTAGATGGGAAGGATTTTTTTTTTGAACAGTTTCTTCTTCAGTATATTAATTATGTGATATTGAAGCCTCTAACGCCACCTATAAGTCATCAGCTGAATTTAACGGATAATATTCTTTTTGAAATTTAGTTCCTCAAATGCCGGCGAATCTTTACATTCCCATTTTAATAATTCAATGTGTCTTACACATCCCTCTTTGTTTAGTTTTGTAAATGCAATAGGGTCTTCCTGAAAAAAAAAAATAACCTTTTTATGTCTTAACGTAAAGTTTATAACCTGTAATTAAACTTCCCACAGAGAAAACGTTTGGTTTTCATTGTAACTTATCAACAAACAACATACAATATCGTAAAACTTACACATTTTGTCACGTGACCGACGAAACGCTGTTATTGGCCGAGCGGCACTGTGACGTCTTTGCGCATGTTGGCGATCGGGAGTCAGTGTATAAGGGATAGGAATCGTGGATTAATACGACTTAGAATACAGTCTGACATAAAATAAGTTCTGATGGGTTAGTAAAGGGACAGCCAGATAATCTGATAGAAGTTCACGTGTTAATGGTTCCCGACTTTTCCTCAAAAAGTGAATTTTTCAACGAAGCCGAAACGCGTGGAGTCGCATATAATTTTCCAAATCCTCTTCCAGCTGTAAGAACTAATAAAATACTGTTTAAACTTTGCAATATATCCTACATCTCATACGAATTGGTAATGCTGATTTCAAAATTTGTAATTATTAATCATCTAATCAAATTTATAAAATCAACAGTTTGCTACAAATATTGTTTCAACATGTTTTTTAGTTTTAACTAAACGTTTGTGTAAGAACATATTGTACAAAATCTCACAGTACTTTAAAAAAGTAATAATTATATGGAAGGTATTGTTTTAGAATGGAACTCACATAACTATTTTGAGGTTATGTTATTACTAATGTATATATATAATCGGAAATCCCCTTGAATACCCATTACTAATGATGATAGTTAATTATATATATTTATCGAATTTCGTCGATAATTTATTGAAAAATTATGTACTTACATTAAAATGGTCTTCACAAAAATAGTGAGACGTCAAAGTGACACTCGCGGAATCACTTCGGACTTGTTATAACCCCTTTTTCCGTATATCCCCTGTTGGGACGTTTATAAACAACTTATTTGGTTCGCATTTACTGCTGCTATCACATCCAGGCACAATGCAATACTTATTCGTCCTGTTTTTCGTTAAACCGACGTTTTCTTTCTGTCGCTCCATTGTAAGCAATGCTACAGCTGAGCGCCAACGTGCGTAGTGACGTCACAGCAACATGGCGGGCTTTCGGGACTTTTTCAAACGCCGTTAATTTTAAGATCGTGTTTGCTAATTACAACGATTTGTCTCAGCACAAAAATTAGTGCCAATGATGTTTTTAATGTGTCCAGAGTTCAGTTTCAAGGTTTTTGAAAAGTCGCGGAAGACCCTATTGTGGGTGTACAAACTGAGTCCTATATAAAGTGCAATACTATTAACACACCGCACAAATTCAAAAACATGAAATCGAAGAACAGGCATGATTTTATTTTTGATAAAATAATGAAGTATGAAAATAATAATTTGTCAAAAATGGAATATGTTAAAATATTACCACATCATTATGACCAATGTTGATATTTGTAATAAATGTCAGTTAAAAGTTAGTCTTGACATATTATGTTAGTTAGTCTTGACATATTATCACATCATCATGCCCAATGATGATATTTGTAATACATGTTAGTTTATTCTTAAATGTTTGTTTCTTTAATCCCGCACTTGCAAGAATTATTTTTCAGTAATTTCGTATTTCCAAGAAGCCCCTGTGCCGAGTTGGGATATCTAAAATAAGGGCTTATTTAACTCTGTGCTGAGATGGGCTATTTTTGAGTAGTATACCTGCGTCGTGTGTCGAAGTGGATATGCCTCGAAGAAGGATAACAAAATTGTCTATTTAAATTTCTCTGGCCCACCGCTAAATTGATTATAAAATCTTTATAGTAAATGAGACAACTTATTATTTTCGGTCCAAGTAACACCCTCCAGTAGGATTTTTTATTTTTTTGAGTCAATTTTTGGAAAAAACTAAAGTATCACTAATGATACTTTGGGCCTTAAGCACAACAAAAAAACCATATTGAACTTATATTTTATTGGCGAAATTGCACAAAACAGTTTCGGTCAACGCTGCAGTATAAAAAAACCTTACAAAATGAGCACTTGGCAAAAGTGAGTTTCTTGCAGCCTAGATAGCGAAATTAAGATCGTGATTTTATTGATGTTTCATGAACTGCGGAAGATGTTTGTTCTCTTTCTTTGGAATCCTTTTCTCGGGTATTGCCTCTACCTTTCTGCACTTTCTACTACTCTGTGCTGTTTCCTCATCCTCACTGTCACCCGAATCTGAATTTCGCGGGTTTGCAGCAAGTGCTAACGACAAAAGTGCTTTCGCAATTGAAAATTTAAAATCAAGATTATCCAGTTTTTCTTTTTTTGGAACATTTGCAGTTTCAGCATCTTCTCGATATTCTAGCCAGGCTGCCGCTGCACTAAAGTCTACAAAATGGCAAATTGCATTAATGGTCCATTTCTTAGTACGACTCTTCATTCGGTAGTTTGAAATAACTCGATCAAGCAAATCAATGCCTCCCATGTTTTCATTGTACAATTTTACAAGAGATGGATGATTTATTTCAATGTATTTGTTGTCAACTTTTGACCAGCGCTTGCACAATCCCACAGGTTCAGTTCCAAATTTTGAAGACCCGATATGAACTGGCTTGGAGTCGTACTATGTAATTAAAGCTATTTTATTATCCTCAGTAACAAGCATATCTTGGGAACCACGGCCAGTTTTTTTCATTTGATTATCTGTTCTGAAACTCACCACTTTTGGCATTCGAATTTTCATGAGAGTGCCAGTGAGAGTAATCCCTCGAGCGAGAAGCGTTTCTATTAATGGTATTGACGTAAAAAAACTATCAGTAAAGACGAATAGAACTGGTAAAGTGTCCGCAAGTCTGAGAACCACCCTTCCTCCAACATCTAATTTTTCGGGAGTAGGTACTGTAAGGGATCGAAATGCACATATTTTGTATGAATTAATTTATATATATTATTACGAAAAATGACTGATATTAATTGAAACGGTTCGTGATAGAATTGAAACAATTTCATACTCAGGTATAAACATTGAAAAAAACACGTAAAAGCCAAGTATTGTGTTAGAATAGGAAGGGGGTCATCATTTGGGGGATTTTATAAGTAATTTGATTAAATATGAATTCAATTTGAATCGATTGCAAACGAAATTACGAGAACTTTTATAATCACTTATTAAGACGCGTTCGATGCGTGGTGACGCAATTTTATAAACAAAACACTCGCGCCCGAGCCGTCCGATGACAAATCATAACAATTTAGTATTTTAGGTCAATAACCTTGCTATAGGGCCCATGTGAGATCAGCGAAATTAGAAATAATGTTACGGGGAATCACACAACATCGCTGAGTGGGCAAAATTTTAATATAAATAGCATCGCTTTGCATACGAAAAGTTAGTTGGTTCCAGATTAGCGAGACGTCAGTCCGTTATTATCTTCGTTAATAGTATACGCAAATATCATTACAAAGAGTATTATCCGATTTATTTTGAAAGTGAGTGTGTTCAGAATGGTATCGATTATTTCGAAATTGAGTACCAATAATCGATGTATTCCAACCAAAGTACCAAAACCAAATAACCCGTGAAGTATATTTATAATCGTTCCGGTTACACATACGTGGGTTGTTCGAAAGCTTTATTAATTTCTGGCATACGCTATGAGCGATGTCGTGGATTTTAATGACGTCATCTTTCCGGTGTCATTCGCGTTCAGACACTAGAATGCTACTATCTCTAATTGTGTTTACCTTAGTAGACATGATTAACAATTCTCCTCACAAGTTAACAATTCTTCTAAACATATCAATTAAAATGTAGAATAGAAAGGATAATACTCTTCAGGGGATAAGTATAAATTGTTAAAATATAACCTAAATAATATCTCTTCGATAAAGTGGCAAAACATTATTTAATTATGAATCATTAATCATATGGAATTGAATCAAATTAAGGTTTAGTTTAAATCGGAAACATTACAAGATTTTAACTAAAAAAAGGGTTAAGTAAATGAAATCCATAAAATTATCAGAATTGCTTATTTAATGAGTTTCATTCTAAATTTCAAGATGAAATCTAAAAACGATAACGTTCTCCAGGGAATAATTATGAAATATTAAGGTATAATTTACATAATAACTGGGCAATACTGTGGCAAATTATTGGTTGTTTTGTGTAATGAGTAAAAACATTATTCAATCTTCTTGCAAATTCATTAATATCAGTCATACGAACAATTTACAGGACGTATTTAACAACATTGCATCTATCAAAACCTAGTTAGTGAATCCTGAAGTAATAGATGAAAAATGACATTGGAAGGCACAAACAGTGACATATTTCATGAAGTGGTGACATGCATTGAGCCGTTTTGCGGGCACGTAGAATTGAGCAATGTGTGAAAGTCATTGACGTTAAGTACATCTTTTATCCAAAACTAACTAACACTTCTTGAGTCAATAAAGAAAGTCATTAAATTCAAGTTGATGTTTAATTATTGGTGCAAAATCCTTTAAAGTGAATAAATTACACTTAATCTATAATTCTTTGTCTTTATTTTATTAATATTATTGTTACTAACACACGCATTACCTCTAAAAGAAGTTTGAGTCGTCACGATAATGATTTAATATCAAACATAACGTAAAGAAGTACTGCCATTATACGATCACTCAAAATAAAAGTAAAATAGATAAATCACGAGCCAAAACAAATATCATAAATTATAAGAATTTATGATTACAAGTAAAATATACCTAATTATTAAATATTGGGAAAACCGAAGTCTTACAGTACCAAGGAGTATTGTGTTGTTTTTCCGTTTCTTCCATACATGAGGAAGTCCAATGGAATTACTTATGCCGTCGTCATCGCAAAATTCTTGAGACCAACAGGATGTGGTATTCCACGAAGAAATTGTCTCATTCTTATCTTACCATGAAAGGGGATCATTTCTTCATCCACTGATATTTCATTTGACGTTTCATTCTGTAGACACACTTTTTGTCTAACATTGGCCTTATTTTCCCAAATCTATCATTTTCCCGGGCTTCTTTCTATACAGTATTGCCATCTACTATTTTTAAACGAGTTTGAAGCGCAAAAAACTGATTTCAGGAAATGTTTTCACAAATAATTGGTACTCTAGTATCCATTTTCCAGTACATCCTGATTCGTGGTAGGTTGTAGATGCCATTAACATGCTGCATGCAAAGAAAACGTTCAGCTTTGCCGCAGAAGTATCTAAAGACTTTCCGGTATTATTTACTTCGTTCATGTTGGTCACAAGGGCCATGGATTCAATGAAATCGTCTTAGAGATATCTGCTGAAATAACTTATTGGATCCGGAATGTTTTCAGGCAAAAGTTCAGCACGAACCGTTGGTGAATGTTTCACAGCAATTCTAGGTACAAAAGCACTTCGCTTCCATTTCCAGTTTCTTTCCCTTTGGTAGCAAGTGAACCAAAGGCTGCGCGTCATCTGAAGAAGAGACTGTACCTCCAATTTGCCTCTCCTCTGCTTCATTTTCTTCGCCACTTTAGGTGGTACTTTTACCGCCTTCATCAGTTTCAGCCGTTTGCTCTGGCACATCTTCCTTCATTTTACCAATTTCGTGTTCATTTTCATTGTCATCATCAGGTAGTATATCACCATCAAGATCAGAGTCATCGAAGTTCCAATTATCAACGATCTCCTAGAGTTCTTTCTTAGAGAGAGCTAAAAAACGGATGACAGACAATTGTAATGGATATTGGGTAAGGCCCGAAGTATCACCAAATATACTTCGAGTAGATAGGCCAATAGGTTTTGTAAACTTTTAGATAGTGTAGCTTTGAAGGCACTAGAACCAACAACTAACCTTCACTCAATGAGACGCTAGCGCAAAATGCATAATTAGTCATTACTTATAGTCGACCCAAAAATCTAAGAATATTACGACTCTGACTTTTAATTATTTTATGGGGGTTTTATTTGGTGTTGCCATAAAATCAGCGCTTATATTACCTGTCCTGCTAATATTATTCAGTTATGTGGGGTTGCCCGGCTGTCTTTCTGGTATTGACGACGGCGTGCGATTCTTCCGTCTTGACCATCCGTTTGATTTATGGCGACCCTAAATTAAACCCCGAATATAACTATTAAGAAGTCAAAGTCATAATATTCTTAGATCTTTGGGTCAAGTATACCTATTTTTGATCACGTTTCGAACTGGACGCCATAACTGCATAAACACTGCTCGATTTTTAATGACCAGACACTCTAGAAGACGTGCGATTCGATTGTGAATTTTTGTGCGCAACCACCTCACGCATATTAGATATGATACCGCTGGAAACAGCCAAATTCTGATTAGAAATAGCAAAAAAAAAATGTTGAGCCGTAGTATCGTATATGATACTCAGGGTCCGAGGAGGCTAAGGGTGCTGTTAATTTTATTATAGTATGAATGGGGAAAAGCAAACTAAAGAACATCATTTTTCCATAATATTTGTTTAAATTATATAATTTAATATTGTAATAAATCAAAAGTGGAACGCAGAAATCAAAGAAGAAATAAAGAAAAAGAAACTGGAATGGAAGAAATATCTAACTAACAATACGAAAGAACAGTATGCAGCATATAAAAATCAAAGAAACCTAGTGAAAAATCTGGTTGCAACAGCAAAAGAAAAATCATGGAAGGAATTTGGAGAAATTATGGAGAACAATAGTAAAGAGAACCAAAAGCTATTCTATAAAACCATAAAATCCTTTAGAACAGAAAAACAAACTCGAGAACTAAGTATAAAAAACAAAAAGAAATAAATATTAACAGAAGATACAGACATAATGAACAGATGGAAAGAATACTTTCAAGAAATGCTAGGACAAAGCCAAGAAAAAAATGAAAGGGGCAATAAAGAAAGAAAGAAAGAAAATATAAATGAAGAACAGAGAAATGAAGAACCAATAGATGATATACAGATAGAAGAACTACAAACTGCGATAAAGAAACTGAAGAACGGTAAAGCACCTGGGAACGACAAAATAACTTCGGAGATGATAAAAAACCTAGGAGAATATGGTAAAACAGCATTATTAACGATACTAAATAAAGCTTGGAAAACCGAGAAAATACCAGAAGAATGGGGAATAGCGTTAATAACGCCTATACACAAGAAAGGTGATAAAAGGCTGTGCAATAACTACAGGGGCATAACATTGATAAATACAATAACGAAGATCTATGAACAAATAATAAATAGCAGACTAATACCAATACTTGACCCACAATTCTCAGAACCACAGAGCGGATTTAGACCGGGAAGATCCACCCAGGATCACATATTTACATTAAAACAAATAATAGAAAAAAAGACATCACACGACAGAAAAATATTTACAGCATACATAAATTTACAAAAAGAATTCGACACGGTACCTAGAACGACAGTATGGGAAGGAATGGAAAACAAAGGAATACACAGTAAAATAATAAAAATAGTCAGAGACCTATATACAACCAACACCAATCATATTATTATAAACAACATGAAATCAGAAGGCTTCAAAACTAAAGAGGGACTGAGACAAGGCGGCGGACTTAGCCCAACATTATTTAATGTACATATGGATGAAATAATCAAACAATGCGAAACAAAACTCATTAAAACGTACGTAGGACACTGGAAGCTCAATAAAGTGGAGATTGCCCATGGAATCTTTGCTGATGACATAATACTAGTAGCTAGCACTGAAAAACAACTACAAACAAATTTGAAAATATGGAAAGAAGCATTAGATGAAAAAGGTATGAAAATAAATCTAGATAAAACACAAATACTAGTCATAGGAGACAAAAACTATAAAACTAGAATCGAAATAGATAGAACCAGCATAGAACAAGTAAATGAATATAAATATCTAGGAGTTACCATAGAGGAGACAGGAAATCAAGACGCAGAATTAAACGAGAGGATTAACAAAACAATTAAATTATATTACATGATAAACAACAAATTCATAAATAAAAAAGAGATCTCAAAAGAAACAAAACTAAAGGTATACAACGCTATATGCAAACCAACCCTAACATACGGATGTGAAACATGGAAACTATCGAGGACTCAAAAAAGTAGACTCCAAGCAACAGAATTGAAATTCCTACGAAGGATTCTAGGGGTAACAAAAAAAGATAGAATTAGAAACACCGAAATACGCGAAAAATTAGGAGCTAACCCACTAATAGAGTACATAGAAAAACGTCAACTTAGCTGGTGGGGACACGTTCAAAGGATGTCTAACAACAGGCAGGCAAGAGAGGTATACGAAGCACGAACAACGCAGAAAAACAAAAGAGGAAGACCAAAACTTACCTGGAACAAGATTATTGGAAACTTAATACAAGAAAGAGGAAAAACATGGCAAGAAGCTGCAGTGATTGCCAAAAACAGGAAACAATGGAGGAAATTTATATACGAAGAAAGAAAGGAACAAACAATGAAATAAATAATAAGCTTGTATATTCACCCGACACCCTATGGGTACATGGGTCATTGATTATGAATAAATAAATAAGTAAATCAAAAGTGATAATTTTTAAGTCTGACAAAACGATGCTTCAATTTCTTTATAATTACAGTTTTCAAAATATCGAGATGATTGAAATTCTACTAATATTTATATTAAAACGTGAAGCCGACTTCGTCGTAGTGATATTTTCAACTCGCTATTTACAGTTATTTTCACAGCGGTAAATGAGAATTCAATAAAATTACATATACTTGGCGAATTTGATGATCTTTAAAGCTGCTACTAATATAATAATGTTTCGCAAAGACCTTTTCCAGTGTCAAGCTCTCCCAAATTTGTAGTCCCGCTTGAGAAGGAGGAGAAACAACAAATACTTATTAAAAAACCTTTAAATAGCACATTTAATAATAATTTATTAAGCGCATGTGAGGCTTAGTTCAGTAGCGTTTTATAATGATTAAGACCCGACAACAATTATCATGGGAATATAAACCTGTTAGTTAATGTAGGGCAAAATTTATATGAAATAATGTATTCCTTATAGCTGAAAATTATATACGTTCATATATGTCTACTCATATATAAAATATAAGCAATGAAAGGCAATCACCTGTTATTGGAATTGAGAGATCTCCGTGGTTTATTAATCACCAGTTGTGGATAGTAATCTTCAATAAATAATACTAAATTGGGAGCAACACAGGCAATTACCCGCTCTATTGGTGTTCCGGATTGAACGTGAATTGATAGAATCGACACTATCGCGATTACTTTCACGGTCTCTCTCACCAAAACCGCAAGGTATGGCACACCTACAATAAAATTAACCAATAAGACATGATAGAATTAATATTAGAAATTTACTTTAGATTGTTTAGAATCTATGAACATTGTCTAAACATTCACTAATTTCTCGAGAATTCACAACTCACAATGTTAATAGATTCTAAAGTATAAACATTGTGAGTTGTAAATTCTCCAGAAATTAGTGAAAAATTACTTCACTTTAAATTATTATAAATACCTAGGTTTACCTATAAATTAGGTTTTTTTAAATTAAGAGTATATTAATATTGTCAATTTAATATAATTATCGTTACGTTCTTAACAAACAATTAATACGTTGTATATTGTATATTAATATTGTCAAATTAATATAATTATTGTTACGTTCTTAACAAACAATTAAAACATTGTATATTATTTTATAATACTTAAAAAAAATCTAAATGTAATTTACTGAAGTAGGAAATATGTATCAAATTCTGGTTTCGTACGAGCACATTTGATATCCAGTCACGTAATATTGTACATCTCTGCGGCATTCAAGTTTAAGTTTAAGTCACGACACTTACACCATCGATGTCTAGGTTACACAACAGCCACATGAAGATGACAATGCACAAAGAGTTAATCGCCAGCTTGAGAAAGTAATGCATGGGCGTTTGCCTTATGCGTGCTCTCCGCACGAAATCAAGAATAATAAAGACGAGCAAAAATGTGAGAGGCGGGAATCGCTCATATATCCTGACTGATTGAAATCGGATTCCTCAGCTCCAAGAAAGCAGAGTCTGCCCGCAGGCAATCACATTCGCGAAGAAACGCGAGGCCTTGAAGACTAATTGAGGTGATTAATAGTAATAAAAAAAAACTACAAGCCCAACCAAATGGACAAACAATTACGAGAAGCATGAATGAAGATTATAATTACTGAGGATATTAATGTTACTGATTTATGAGATAAATATTAATAATTACAAAATTTAATAATTTGTCGTTGTGTTTCACACAATTTAAATATATATATATATATATATATATATATATATATATATATATATATATATATATATATATATATATATATATATATATATATATATATATATATATATATATATATATATCTATATATATATATATATATATATGGCCTTAGACTCCTAGCGGAGTATTAGCCGCTCCTTTCCTGGAGCTCTTTTGATCCTTTTTTTTTGCGGTGGATCAGTCCACATTTTCTATTTCTCCTTCATAGGTTCTTGTGTGTTTTTGTTTATTTTATTATTTTCTTCCATTCCTTTCTCTCTTGCACCTTCTTCTTCCATTCTGTGACTTTCATTATTCGCAAATCTTCATGTATTTGGTCCTGCCATCTTATCTTCGGTCTTCCTCTTGATCTGCTGAGTGGTGGTTTCCAGCTCGTAATTTTCTTCAATATGGGGTCTTGGCTCCTTTGTATGTGACCATACCAGCTGAGCCTCCGTGCTTTTATGGACTTTACTATATCTTCCTCTTCTAGAATACTTTTTATTTCTTCGTTTCTTAGTGGTCTGTGCTCTTGGCCTTGTATTTTTTTAGGGCCCAGTGATCTTCTTATAATTCTTCTTTCCAGTATTCTCAATCTTTCTTCGTCTCTTTTGGTCAGGCACATTGTCTCTGCTGCGTATGTTGTTACTGTTCTTATGTTGGTTTTGTAGATTTTTATTTTCGTTTTCGTGCTGAGGTTTTTATCTTTAAGCAACTTCTGGTATTTCCAGAAGGCCATTTTCCCTGCCTTTATTCTTTCACTGATTTCGATAGATCTGTCGTTGCTTCCACTTACTGTGACTCCTAGATATTTGTAGCTGTTTACTCGTTGGAATGTGTACTGTGCTATTTGTATCTTTGCTGGTTTGTTTTCTTCATGTGTACGTGCACTGTGCATATATTTTGTTTTCTCCTCGTTGATGCTTAGTCCTCTTAGATGTGCCTCCTTGATAATTGTAGCCATAGTTTTGTCTAGGCTCTTTTTACTTGTTGTTACTAGCGCGAGGTCATCTGCGTAGCCAATTATCTGTGTTTCGTTATGTACTAGTGATTTGTTGTTTCCCACTTTGCTTATAATGCCTTCTAACATAATGTTAAAAAGCACTGTTGATAGCCCGTATCCCTGTCTTACTCCTTTCCCTATGTTTACTTTATTTGTTTTACCGTCTCTTGTGATGATCTCTGCCGTTGAGTTGTTCATTGTCATTTTTGTTATATTTATCAGCTTGTTCGGTATTCCCATTTCCACCATTTCCTTTACCAGTTGCTCTCTTATTACGCAGTCAAACGCGTGTTTGAAATCTATAAATAGGATATGTAGCTCCATTCCGTACTCGTAGCATTTTTCTATTATTTGTGTCAATACGTGTATGGCGTCTATTGTTGATTTTCCTCTTCTGAACCCGTTCTGGTATGGGCCAATCTTGGCTTCCGTGTGCTGTGTTAGTCTGTTCCTTATTAGTTCTGTTAGTATTTTGTACGTGGTATTTAGTAGCATTATAAGCCTATAGTTCTCACATTTCGTTGTGTCTCCTTTTTTGTGTATTGGTGTTATTTGTCCGTTCTTCCATTCCGAGGGCATTTTCTCTTCTTTCCATACTTTGTTAATTAGACTGTATATTCTCTCCGTTAGTACTGCTCCTCCCTTCTTTATCAGTTCGTTGTTTATTTCCTCCGGCCCTGCTGTATTGTGTAGTTTTAGCTTTTTTATCGTCTGCGTGAGTTCTTCGTAGTTGGGTGGTTCTTCGTCTTCGGCACTGATTACTGCTACCTCGTCCTCTGTTTGTGTTTCCAGGTACATTTTCGTGAAATGTTCTTCCCATTCTTTCTTCCTGATTTTGGTGGCAGGCCTACTTTTGTTGTTCTGTCGTTTGATATATTCGTATAGCTTCCTGTTGTCCTTGCTATTTTCTTCTATTTCCTGTAGTTCTTTATCAAGCCAGTCAATTTTTTTCTTTTTGTAGTGTTTCTTTGCGTCGCGTTGTGCTTGTCTGTATTCTTGGAGGTCCTCTTCTTTTTTTGTCTTTATCCATTTCTTCCTTTTTTGACTTTTTTCTGCACTTTTCTCCTGGCACTCTTCGTCGAACCATTGTTTTGCTGGTTTTTTATTTCCCAGGCCTATTATCTGTTCAGCTGTTTCTATTATAGTGTTCTTTATTCTGCTCCAGTCCTCTTCTATTGTTGTTTCTTCTTCGGTGGCGAGTTTGTTTTCAATTGCAGATCTATATTCTGTTTCTGTGCTCTCATTATCTAGCTTCCTTAGGTTCCATTTCCTTCTTCTTTCTTCTTTATTGTTGTTACGGATTATAATTTCGTTCATTTTTGCCATTATCAGCACGTGGTCCGTATCCGCATTGGCTCCTCTATAAGATCTAACATCCTGTATCATTTTCTTCCATTTCTTCGAGATGAGCACGTGGTCTATTTGGTTCCCATCTGTTCTTCCTGGTATCATCCATGTTATTTTATGTTCTCTCTTGTGTATGAATGTCGTACTTGCTACGAATGTGTTTATTGCTGCTGCTAAGTTGCATATTCGTGAGCCGTTATCGTTTGTTTTGTCGTGTATTGTTTCCCTCCCTGCAACGTCTCTGTTTTGTTCCTCTTTCCCAATTTTCCCATTAAAGTCGCCAATTATAATTAAAATGTCGTTCCTGGGTATTTCCTCACAGATCTCCTCTAGCTTGTCATAGAATTCCAGCTTAGTGTCTTCCCCCGCTTCTTCTGTGGGTGCATATACGTTGACTATCGTTATGTTGGCCTGCTTGTTTTCAATTCTTATGTATGCTATTCTGCCGTTCACTGCTTTGAATTGGATTATTTTCCTTCTCCCATAGTTGTTGACCATAAATGCGGTGCCATTTTTCCCTTGTTTCTTTTCTCCAGAGTAGTATAGCGTGAAGTTCTTTCTGTCTATTTTCCCTGCATTTTTCCATCTCACCTCTTGTAGTGCCAAAATTTCTAGTTTGTATTTGGTCATTTCGTTTGCTATTTCTTGCATTTTCCCAGCTGTTAACATCGTTCTTACGTTCCATGATCCAATTTTTGTTATTTTGTTTCTTCTTTTCTTCTTTTTTAACTTTTTGTTGGTGGCTTTTGTTTTTTCTTTCTCTTCTCTTCTCCTTCGCCATTGCTTTGTCGTCCTCTGTGTGTGGTTGTCTCGGAACTCTTGTTTCCCTTGCATTCCTCTAATGTTCCAGTCCTTTTTCGTTGCCAGGGTCTCTCTCCTTTGTTTCTTCTTTGTTGTTTTTAGTTTTTTGCACTGTCCCTATTTCCGACCTATGTTAGTCTATCTGTTTGAGGGTTCCATCTGTATTCAGTTCCATTTAACACTAATTTCTTATACCCCACTTTTACTCTATTGCCTTTGTTGGTTTCTTCCCTAGCAATGTTTCTGATTTTTATCTGTATGCCTCTTTCCGCTAGTGTTAAATCATTGTCCATGTATATTTTTGAGTTTCGTAGTTTGTTACTTTTTGCTTTCATGATTTCTTCTTTTTTCTCCCATGACTCCATTTCCATTATTATCATCTCTGCTGTCGTACCTTTGTTTATCACGTATGCCTTGGCAATCGTTGGGTCTATTCCTATATCTTTCTTTACAAAACTTTCCACTTCTTCCTTTATATCTGCTCCTTTTAGTTGCAATCCTTTAAGTACGATGTTATTTTTCCTCTTTTCCTTTTCCATTTTTTCCATCCAGCTTTCTAGTTTTTCTATTTCAGTCACCATTTCTCGTTTATCAATCTCCCACTTTTCTTCTTTCATTCTGTTTTCGTTTCTTAGTTCCTTTATCTCAGTTTTTATTTCTTCATTGCTTTTCATTACCTTTGACAACATTTCTTTCAATTCCTCCATATCTGCTCCTTCTCCTGTTGGTACTTTACAATTTCTCTTTTCTTCTTTCCTCCTTTCTTCTTCTATTTTCCTTTGCTCTGGTGATCTGAGCGTTTTCTTTGAGATGCTGAACCCCTCTTTCTCTTCACTCCTTTTCCTTATCTCTCCTCTAGTGGTCATTTATTTCGTTTTCCCTCGCTTCTAAAAAGTTTCGGAAAAATTTATCTAAGCCGGTCCTGTCTCTTACCTGACTACGCGCGCGCCGCGCGAGGCCCGCCACCCAGATCGACTCTTCGGAGGCAACTTAACCTCTCTGCGCCTCCTTTGCTTTCCGTCTTTTCTTCCTACTTTTGATGTTATTGGTCCTTCTGTTATGTTTCTCTTGGCTTCCTCACTTCCTTTTCACTTTTCCCTTCACACTATTTGTTTATTTCTTCCTGCCGATGTCTAATTTATAGATTTAATATGCGAGGAATTATATATATATATATTATTATATATTATATATATATATATATATATATATTATTATATATTATATACATATATATATATATATATATATATATATATATATATATATATATATATATATATATATAAGTATATAATACTTATTTTGAAAAAATTACGAAATTGAACACAAATTATTGTACAGGGTGTCCGGTAAGAAAGGAAACACTCTAAATCTAAATAACTATAGTGTTTTCACTTGAAATTGAAAATGTACCTGCAATGAAGGTTTATTACGGTCAAGGGTTCTCCATTGTATGGCGTGCTGCGAAGAGGCGAGCATCCAGAAACGTAACAAAATAATTTACTTTCGACGAAGATGCTACTTAATTGTTTTCTCTTCGATATATACACAATTATATCACTGTGATCATAATATAAAAATGATTTATTAATTAAATTGAATTCAATAATCTTACAACTATCTACATCGTTTTTTATGAGTGGGCGGACGTAATTATTTTTACAATTTTACAATTCGATATAATTACAAGACTACAGACGCCAGTAGATAATTAAGAGCCGTCACCTAGGAAACGGTTTTAAAAGGATTATACATTCGCCCATGCAATTCATTGTACCTTAATTGCTGGGCGAACATGCAGTCCAGGTAGACAATCAGTTGAGGCTGCCTCAAATAGTCTTATTCTCAAATAGTCTACATCTGTCTTTCAGTCGGTGTTAACCTTTACATTGCAACAGTACTCATTTTACATACGTGTGCATATTATCATTTATAAACTTGTGAAAAGGTAGAGTTTATTAAGATGGAAACGTCGTTAAGTGAAACTGCAACAATTATTTCATCAATTTATAATGATACTCAGTTCGACGATCTATTTCAATTATGTGAGGAAAGAAGCCATTCCGAAAGTTTTGTTGAAGAATCCCTTCGACAGTCTACAGAGGGAAGCTGTTCTCAAATTGATTTTGATAAATTTCAAAACAACCATCATCAAATGGACACATCAACTATCGAACATTAAATACAGGGACTAATAAAGCATGCTTTTCTTTCAACTGATACTGAAAGGATAGTCGTAAATATTTATAACACCCTTATAAGCGAGAATCATGCATTTCCACTGCAAAGAATTTCCATTCTGACAGGAATATCATATTCAACGGTTTGGAGAATAATTACGAAAGGACCGCTAGAAATGAAAAGAAGAATAAGTTCCAAATTTACCGAAATAGAGGATGCCATCGCCAAGAGGATCAAAAATATAATTTACAATTCTTATAAATCAGGTAACGTTCCCACTGTCCAATTTATTTTGGAAACTCTTGAAAATGATTTTCCATAAAAGGAAACTACTTTGTATAAATACCTACTTAGTCAGGATTTTAAGTATAAAACTTTAGACAAACGAATTGACATCATGGAATCGCCGAGATTGCAAAAAGAGCGATTAGAATATTTATCTAAAATAAACGAACATAGAAATCGAGGGAGGTCGATAATTTATTTGGATAAAACATGGTTCGATACTCACAACGTCGTTTCCAAGGGATGGGTCGATAATACAAATGAGTTTCACCTTAGAGCACCGTGCAATAGAGGAAAAAGAATTGATATTCTTCAAGCAGGAAGAGACTCAGGTTTTGTTTCAAATAGTTTGCTCATATCAGCCAAGAATATTGCATCAAGCTCGTTAGACTATCATCAGGACATGAACGTCAAATTATTTGAAAATTGGTTTCGCAATCAATTATTGCCCTACATACCCAATAACTCAATAATCGTAAAGGATAAATGCAACTTACCACTCAAAGCAAATTATTAAAATCGAAACCGCCGCTTCCAAGAAAGGCGATATTGCGGATTTATGCATTCAAAATGTTATTGTTATTCCGCTAAGTGCAAAGAAAAAAACATTATTACAATTTATAAAAAAACAAAATTTCAAAAAAACCTATGTGGTTGATAAGATGGCAGAAGAATTTGGTCACCAAGTGTTGCGCCTTCTACCTTATTACTGTATCTTCAATCCAATTGAGCAGATATGGTCCACTTTAAAAAGAAATTTGCAGAAAAATAATGCACATCCCAAAATGAGTGAAGAAACAATTCAACTTGTTCAGCGAGAATGCAACAACATTTTAAGTACCATGTGGAAAAACTGGATCGAGCATGTGATTAAAATTGATAACGATTATAGGACGCTTAGTGTACCAAATCTAATTATTAATGTTCAAAGTGAAAGTTATAGCGATGAATCTAGTTGTGCGGAATAATATTTGCTTGTTACATTACGTTTCATGAATACATTAACTGTTGATAAAGTCGTTAATTTTTTAACGCAATGAGCAAGTCAATAATGTTATGGGTAACTTAAGTTATTTGTTTCGCGAATCATACTGTATATAAATTTTCTATGAAATCATAACTACATTTATAAAACACAATTAATTATATGTACACTTAAAAATATAATGAAAAGTACAATTAAATGATAATGAAACACTAATGTTAATTTTCTACGGGGCACTGAATCTGTATTTTCTGATGCCGGCTCTGGACTCTGTTCTCTTCCCATTACCCGTCATAAAATTCCGTTCGCACAATAGAGCGCAATAAACACCCTTGGTAGGTAGATTTTCAATTTCAAGTAAAAACACTGTACGTATATATACAGGGTGTTAATACTAAGTTGTAACACCCGAAAATGGCAGTTAGAACTCATTGAAACAAACAACTTTTCATAGTTAAATTTTTTGAATTGTAGCCCAAGTTCATAGATATTGGCGTTCTTTTGCTTTTCGAAAAATCGTCATTGTTGCTTTATTTTAAGAAATATTTAAAAAATACGAAAACGGTCAGCATGCGCTATCGGTTCTCTAAAACATTTATATTTACAATTATTTTCTACTTTATCAAATAACAAAATGGCGACCGAAGAAATATTTCGAATCAAGATATTTTGAAAATCACTCGATTGATTTTTGAAAATAAAACATTTATGAAATCCTTAAACTATATTATAACATTTGTCTGAAACATTTTTTTCGATCTGTCCAAAAAGTTATTATTCAAATTGAATTACAAGATCAATTTTAATAAACTGCAACAATCATTTAAAACAAAGTAGGGTGACCTTAAGTTAGGCCATTAAACAAGTTGAGGCACGTGTTTTCTAGTTTGTACGTTCAAATTTAAATACTGTTTGATCTTGTTCTTCAGAAATTTCTGCTTCATCTTGAAAAGTTTCTGTCGCGTTTATCATTTGTGTGCGTATTTTGCATAATTTGTGTATAAAAATGCATAATTATCAAAACAGATAAACGTTATAAGATAGTTCAAGGATTTTATAAATGTTTTATTTTCAAAAATCGATCGATTGGTTTTCAAAATATCTTGCTTAGAAATTTTTGATCGGTCGCCATTTTGTTATTTGAGAAAATAGAAAATAATTGTAAATACAAATGTTTTAGGGAACCAAAAGCGCATGTTGAACGTTTTTGATTTTTTTAAATATTCCTTAAAATAAGGAAGTAATGACGATCTTTCGAAAAACAAAAGAACGCCAATAACTATGAACTTCAGCTCCAATTCAAAAATTTTAACTGAGAAAAGTTGTTTGTATCAATGAGTTCTAACTGCCATTTTCGGGTGTTACAACTTAGTATTAACACCCTGTATATATATATATTTTTTTTCACGAAATCGCTGAGATGTGTCAAGTTTTAATTAAAGGAGGACACCTTTAAGCAGGCATATTTGAAAGTTATCTTAAGGTTTATTTTAAAAGTCAAGGTGACACTTATACAAAAATTAAATAAAGACAAAGGAAACACAGAATTGCAAAAATTGAATGTAGATAAATTAAAAGACGAATATAATACAGAGAAATATGAAAAAAAAGGACTAACTCATGAAGTACAAGGACGCGAATGGGAAGACAGAACAAGACATTGAAAGTGTTTGCGTGAAATAAAAAATGACATAGAAGCAGCGGGAAATAAATAGGAAATACTCAGAGAAGATATAGTAATGACTGGTGGAACGACAAATGTAAAGACGGAGTAAGAATAAAAACCGAAACAAGAATATAATGCATGAAAACCAACAAAACAGAAGACAGAAACGCATACGAGCGAAGGATAAGGACAAGCAGCAGAGTCATAATGTCAATAAAAAGAGAGTGGATGGATAAAGAATTGGATGAAATAAAGCGTGAAAGAAACTTGCAAAACACTAAGAGCTTCTGCCAGAAAATAAAGGTACATGAAAAAACGAACTCTCTGAATATCAAACGAATAAGAGATGAAAATGGAAAAGCAGCGGAAAACGATCAAGAAGGTAAAGAAAATACTGTATACAGGTAGCCGTTACTTTGTGGAACATGGTAAATGAATTAAATAAAACAATTTTACTTTGTTCTTGTTTGTACTTTCACTTAGTTTGACAATGACTATAAAGTAGTCGAAACTGCAGTAACTAAATTATTTTTGTAAAATAAATGTGTTAGTGGAAGCAACAAATTAAAATTGTTTTATTTAATTCAAGGTAAAGAAATGTGGAAAAAACACTTTATGAATCTGCTAACAGAAAAGAATGAAGAAAACTTAGAGGAACAAGAACAAAAACAAGAAAACGAAACTAAAGACCCACCATCGATGGACGAGATATTGGAAATAATGAAAAGCAGCAAACATGGAAAAACACCAGGAAGCGACGAAATACATATGGATTTAATAAAATATGGAGGAAAGGCACTGCAAGAAATAATACTTAAACTAATGCAAAGGATATGGATTGAGGAGCAAATTACCAGCAAATTATTATAAGGTAATACCTTCATAAGGTATTACCTTATAAAATCTGTCCAACAAAAATGAATCCAGCATTAAAAGTACAAAGTTCGAGACTTATTCCATTGAAGAGCGTTCTTAAATTTTGAGCTTTTATTTCGTTTCTCCCCGAACACCCTGTATTTATATTTATGCAAGAAGGAGACAAACGTATTGTAGACTTATTATTCCTGAAAAACTTAATGCGTTACGAGATATTTGGATACCTTCCCAAAAACCAATAACTGTTGACTCCCTCAGGGTTCCATTCTTGTACTACTCATATTTTTGATTTATGAAAATGACTTGCGAGATTTTCTTCATAGTGCTACAATCATAGTTTTTGCAAGTGATTCCACATTATTTGTAAGTAACAACTCTTTGCCAGATGTACTTATGACCTGTGTAAGACGATTTTTTCAATAGCACCAATAAAGATTATTATTAATAATAAAGATTATTATTATTATTATGTAAAGACTGTGAGACTATAAGTGCGGATACGCTATCGAGAGCTTGAGTTTGGTGCACTAAATGAAAACAAAACTCAGAATATTCTATGTTTCCTAAACATTCAGGACGACTCCAAAATCTTGCAGACATTACATTTTTAGAACTAAAAATTGACCAGCACCTTACCAGGGGAACTCATGTAAGATACATAAATGTAAAATTGGCTAAAAACATTTTTCTGTTTGGAAGCTAACCGGTATGTCTTCTAATGAAATGAACGAAGATATCGTATGGAATTGATGCATGAGGGCATTCTGCCCATGCAAAGACCGTCTTTTCACTGCAGAGGAATTATTATCGGTGAGCGGTATTATTATCGGTATTATCGGCGAGTTATTACCGTATTATCGGTGAGCTTTGCTACCAAGGTTCATGCAAACAAGTTTATAAAGATCTAAATAGACTCACACTTTCATGCATTTACATACATATTCAAATTTTTATTGCATGTAAATAGTAATATAACTAAGTACAATCGACATGAGTGCCTACACGATTATAACACTAGACAAAAACCCAATTTGCATAATAATATTTACAGACGTTAAACGCCCAAAATGGCACATATTTTTTGGGAATAATTTTTTTAATACTTTGCCACATGAATTTCAAAGAACAACTCTACCTAGTTTTAAGGTGTGCACTAAACAGTTCCTTTTGCGCCATGCAATGATTGTTTTAAGTTCGTGGAAAATAAACTCCGCTTAGTACAGTTTCTATAATGAACGTGATTTGTTTCCTAATTTGTGAATTTCCTAGGTGACCTATTATTATTATTTTATTTTATTTTATTATTTATTTTAATCCTATTATTTTTTCTATATTTGTATTTTATCTGTGATCTGACGATTAAAAACTGAAATGTATGTTATTACATAATGCAAATTAAACTACTTCAATCCTATTTCCCTGGTCTCCAAGATATGTTTCCTATTCCCTGGAACGTCCTCTTCAAGTTGCCACCATCAGCCCATGCAGAATTTAGGTAGCTGTCATCGTCGTTAGCATCTAACTTCTTCATTTCCTCCTGCTTCCTGTAAGCGTGCAGCATTAGCTGCTTACGCTGTTCCTCTGTCATCACAGGCTCACGGCCTGGAGCACCTTTACCACACTGAGAGATCTTCATTATAACCTGAAAAATAAAATCAGATATACACAGTGCTTTTAAAAAATATATTCGGATATTTTATTCAATCATAGTACTAACGGATGAAATAGCTATTTATGGTATAAGTGAATGTAGTCGAATTTTATGAATAAAATTGCTTTATTCGCGTGTATAATGCAAGATTTTTTCCAATTCGTTATCATAATTGAAGAATTTGCGTGAAGTGTCACATTGTCATATGACAACGAAAATTTTAAAGATAGTGTGAATTTACCTATTTTTTACATTATTCACGTTATCAATATTTATAGTGGACATCTATGTAATTGGATAGGTTCGCAAAACCGCACCATTTTTTTTCTTTTGCACATTGGTAAAAGTAGGTGTAATTTATGCTGGTAAGGTTCATTTACTCTCCAGAATGATTTTCAAACAAAAGAATGACGAGCGGCATTTCCCGTCTTGTCCCAAATAAAAGTTTTACTATGATCTTGGGACAAATCGGCAAATGCCATCGTAAAATAATAAGTGTCAAAAAAACTTTATTTCAATAATTTTGTATGATACAACTTAAAATATGGTACAATACATAGCGGGGGTCTATTTGGGCAAGTTTTACACAAGTATTTAGTTTCTTTTCTCAAATGGTTACTTGCACACAGCATGTGCATGTGATAGAACTTGTTAAGGTCTAAGTTAAGGTTAAGGTTAAGGATGTAGAATGTTGTCCGGAAAGTGAAATGGATATTTCACCTGAAATATCCATTTCGTTACTAGGTCCAGGCATATTTTCAATTCTAGAGCATTTTCCTCATGCAGAGGCCCGATTCTTACCAATTTCCTACCATCGTTCATGTTCTGGCGATATTTCAAGTAACGCTTTCAATAATTCCTCTCTGAAGCCCAGAAGTGTCAGCTTACTCTTGTACTTTTTTTCGATGTAATAAGAATTCCAAATTGCTACATCCAAAAGGTGAAAAATAACTTTCCTTTACCATCTGATTGGTTTACATGGGGATGAATAATAGCTTGTCATTTTATCACTTTGATCAACATCCGACATAAAATCATTATACCGAGCTATTTCTTCGGGCTTTATTTTTTCTTGGCCATATCTATTTTTACCTTCAAAAGCTATGGTTGGTATTTGGTGGTAATACAAAGAACATCCCTCTTATCTTTCAATTTGAATACATACACACTACCATTTCTTCTCCATGTATGCTTTCCTTTCTGTAGTTTGAATGTTGTGATGAATTTTGGATTTCCTCGTCGATTGGATCGCAATGTACCTGTAGAATGTGTTTTTCTCTTTAGTAACTCATTAGAAAGATGAACACTGTTGTGAAAATTGTCCATAAACAAATGTTGCCCGCGGTCCAAATAGGGATCCATAAGAGAAAGTACAAGCGATTCAAGTTTTGACTTTCCGTCTTCCAGTTCCGTTTTTCCTTTATAAATTTGCATGTTTAACACATACCTGTCAAACGTGCTTAAGTTATAAAATTTTATTCCATACCTAGCACTTTTACCTTTTACGAATTTCCTAAAATTGAGGCGACCTCGAAAAAGTAGTAGAGATTCGTCTAAAGACAACTGTTCCGGAGGATAATAAGTGTTCCTGAAATTTGACAATAGTTTGTTCAAGATACAACTGACTTTGCTTAGTTTGTCAGTGGGATAAACTTCTTGACCATAACAATAACTAAAACACCTTAGTATTTCTTCAAACCTTCTACCTGATAGAGAATAGTGAAAAATGGGGAAGTAGTATAGCGGGTCCATAGAAAAGATTTTCCTAATTGTAGGAAGTTTTTTCTGTCCTTGCAAAATGCAAATTGCCAGGAATTTTTTCAGTTCAGTCATGTGAAGCTTTTTATACATTTGTATCTACTGTATCTCCTATGTGGTTGTTTGGTGATTATCAAAACCGTTGCATATTCATTCATAGACTCCCAGAATTTGTAGGAAGATTTTCATCAAAGTCGAGTTTTACCCCAGTAGTGGATTCATCGAACTTGAAATCTGGGATGTCTGCAACATCTTCATACCATTCGTCATCACCTATTTCTTCACTTTCCACATCTACATTTTCAATTAGTTGCATAATTTCCTCTTCACTTTCGAAATGTTCCCATGCGACATTACACTCATCGCTGTGTTGATGGTAAATCGGATCTTTACAGCTATCATCAGAACTACAAGGTGTACCTAAATGATTGCAGTTACGTAATCACTTCAATTCAATTGTGCCGCCTTTCCAATATGTATATCGTACTATTTGAGAACTGTCACTGTCAACCATACCTGTCAACTGTCAGACAACATAATAACAGAAGTTTGTTAAAATGTACACTGATCAGAAGAACACTTTTATTGTTGAGGCTTACTTTCGCAATGGACGATTTGAAAATGGAGAATGGATTTATTCAATTCCAGAGTGCGTTCTGGATTTTCAACACAAGTTCCCTGACCACCAATTTGAATACTCGGTTTTGTCAACACATATTTCACGAATAGTGCACCGTTTTAGGGAAACTGGTAGTGTTCAGAAAGGGAAATCCTCAGGCAGATCTTCAGTATCTCGAGAGGTTGTTGCAGATATTCGTGAACGACTCGAAGCAAGCCCTCAAAAGTTAATTTGTAAATTGGCTATGCAAGCTGGAATTCCCTCAAGCACCTGCCATAAAATTGTGAGAAAGAGGTTGAATTTACACCCTTATAGGGTGTCAGTGGTGCAAGAATTGTTGCCAGTAGATCCTCAACATCGATTGAGTTATTGCCGATGGTTTATGGATAATTTAAATGACGATCGATTGCTCGATTTAACATTTTTCAGTGATGAGGCTTGGTTCCACCTATCAGGATATGTTACTTCACAAAATTATAGGTGCTGGCATGCTGAAAACCCTCATCTTTTTGTGGAAGCACCACTACATCCTCAGAAGGTTGGAATTTGGTTGGCTGTGTCTCGCCGTAGAATAATTGGGCCTATATTCTTTCATGACACAATAAACGGTGAGAGATATCGGCAACAAATTATCCAGCCTTTCATAGAACAATTAGATGATGAAGAATTGCAGAACGGATATTTCCAACAAGATGGTGCAACAGCTCATACAGCCCGAGCAACGTTAGCCTATCTGCAAGAATTTTTTGATAATAGACTAATTAGTCAAGGACTATGGCCCACGCTCTCCAGATCTAACTTCACTGGACTACTCAATTTTTGGATTTCTAAAAGATAGAGTTTTTCGAAGAAGACTGCATACGTTGGAAGAGTTAATGGCAGAAATCATAAATGTTTGCCAAACCATAACTCCTGAAATGTTAATCAACATTTTTAACAATAAAAGAAGACGAGTGCAAATGTGTTTACAAGCAAATGGTACACATTTTCAACATCTGCTTTGATTATATATTTTATTTATTAATTATGTTTTGTAAATCTTTACTTCGTATGATTCCGTTTATTAAATACATTATTTTGATAACTTTAATAACTACTTGTGATTGTTTTATTGTCTGCTACTCCTCAATTTGCAATAGTAAAACGTTTTGTCTGCTAGTCCTCAATTTGCAATAGTAAAACATTTTGTAACATTGTCAGATTTAAAGCAATTATTAGCTGCATCGCAGCTCGTTTATTTAATTAATTCCTGCATGATTTTCAGTTTACAGCTTGTTTGTGCCGTGGAATAATCTGTTGCCTGTGAGGACTTAATTTTCATGCATATCTGGTTATTTTTATGTACACACAATTTAACAATAACCTCGACTTTAAAAGTAAGGTTATGTAGACAATGTACATTCAAATTCGTTGGCCCTAAGTAATTCTTCATTGTAATCTTTTCATGTGCTTGGAAGCCACAAATATTGCTGAAACTAATAATAATTTAGTATTTGAGTAGTGAAATATCGACTGACAGAATTGAGATTTCAATTGCACGAAGATAGCTTTTAATGCCATCTTTATGAGTAATGAGTAAGATGTCTCTTTAAATAATTCTTTATTGTTGTCTTTTCATGTGTTTGGAAGCCACAAATATTGCTGAAACTAATAATAATTTCGTATTTGAGCAGTTAAATATGAAATTCCACAATAAAAATTAGAATAGCATGAAGGTAACTTTTATTGCCATATTCATGTCTAATAAGTGTAAATGAAGTTGCCTATGTCCAAAATTGAATTATTTTGACTAGAGCGGCACAAAAATAATTTACATGGTTACGTAACTGCAATCATTTAGGTACACCTTGTATATGGCTCGTTCTCAGAACTACAGAATTTGTCGTCTCATGCTGATGCTGATGAAGCACTAACTTCGTCCATCAACCGTAAAATTCTAATTTCTTCTTTGGTATTCATCTCTATACTGTAAAAGGGAAATCACGTATACATATAAATATAATAGAATCTGTTCAATCATACATACTGCACGGACTATTTACCCGCACAGTGAGGCATATAAATGAGTATAAAACAGTTTTATATACAAAATACATATGTAGGATAGGTACTTACCAAAGATGTAACATATACCTTTATAAGATAAACACTAATTTAGAACAACAAATATTATTCACAAAGAAATCCACGAACACTAATACTGCGCGTTTTTTTTATCGCTGAACATAGACTATGTTCAGTTTTAAAACGACAGTATCAATTGCAACCAGTTATGCAACTAAAATTACATGCACGTGCAACTTGATCATTTGAAATGTCAAAACTATTGACAGAAAATGTATTCAATGCAAAAAAGTGTTTAAATAGGGCACTTTCACAAATGAGTTACTATTTCGGGATTAACAGTTGATGATTCCTATTTGAACGGGAATGATGGGATTGGTGTCTCAGGATATTTTTTTATAATTTTAACGTATATTTACGTAACGTATAAAACGTCAAAATTGTTGGCGGAAAATGTATTCAACGCAAGAAAGTATTTAAATTTTCTTCATCAGTACCTATGCTATGCTTCAGCATAGCATAACATGTTTAATTTCATTTCTTCAGTCAAAACGTGGCATCTTGTAGTTAATTTATGATGACTACCGGAGATGCATTATCTACTTTTAAATTTGGCGATTATATTACTAATTGTTCCGATTGATGGTATTGGTCTCTCAGGATAATGAACAGAAAATAAATTGCGCACAGTCCGTATACTAATGCCACATTGTTACCAGTGCTCTGTATTTGTGCACTGGTACAGATGCACTGCCCAGATTGTATCTTTTCTTGCGTTGAATACATTTTCTGTCTACAGTTTTGACGTTTTATTAAATGGGTTATGAATTTGTCATTTTTTTTTAAAATAATTGAGTTACCCACGCTAGTGAATTTGGTTGCATACATTAAATTTTAGCGTATGATTGATACTGTCGTTTTAAAACTGAACATATCCTATGTTCAGAGATAAAAAAAAACGCGCGGTATATTTGCCTATGTATTAGTCCACACACTTCGTATAAATGAATTCATCTACCCATCGCACAAAATGTTTTGCTTGTACAGCATATTGAAATGAATAAGCATCACAAATAATTTATTGTATGTTTTTTTCCGGATGTAGAACTGTACCAATTTAGAACTATAAAAAATATATTCGGTTAGTCATACACCTAATTTAATTGAATGTTTATTTAAAAATTCGCTGTAGACTTCACAACGACATTTCACAAAAAAAAATCTGCTAGGACAGTAAATTGCAATACATATGAATACCCATTGAAAATTGACGACATATCACGCTTTGCATTTATTCGAAGCACTGGAAGTAATACTGCATATGCCACTTTGTCCATATACATAGAGCGGCATATGCCGTCTTGTCCGCGAACGTGTTAAAAAAAAAGTTAGATATCTTTTCTGAAAATCGCTAGGTTATTGATAAAAAATCATTGCACCATTGTGTAGTCTAGGTTGCGTATGACATGTTTCTTATGAAACTTGTTTTATTTGTATTTTTGACAGTTTTGCAGGTAAAAGCTGGACACTGAAAAATCAACCACCCTGTATATATCAGTAACGTAGAGCTGAGGTACTATAATAAGATAAAATACCCGAACATATTTTTTAAACATCCTGTATATAGGGTGACTCGGGAGAAATGAAACACCCTAAATATCTACGAATATACAGGGTTATTCACTCTATACGGCACGGAATATTGATTTACATGGCACGATAAGTTTATATCGATGAGATCTGTGTTCATTTTTCGGAAAATCCAAATTATCTCCAAAACTACCAACTTTTGAGACAAAAAATGAATTATGACATTTTGAAGTGTAGCTACATGTAAATAATTGAACTTTTCAAATAGTACTAGTAAAATATCAACATGTACGAACGTGATTATAAAAATGATAGAGCCATACTTCTGCTACAATATGGAAACATGTTTACGTTTCAATTTCATTCGTTAGAGAAATTATGAATATTTTTTAAATCGTTCATTTGAAACAAAAATTTCGGAAATTATTTTTTTCCTCAAAAATAGTAAATATAAGTACCCAATAGGCTTAACAAAATGTATTCAGAGTTGAACGGGCAATATGAACATGTAAAAATATACAGGCGTACAACCGGAAGTGATGGAAGCGTGTACGTATTTTCCTTGAAGAGATTGCTATGAACCATGTTTGTGTAATTTTTTTTTTCAGCTATTTACTACATCAGCAACCTCATAAACTTTTAACCAACTACTTGCGTGAGACACCCTGTATTACAAATATTCAAAATCAACATATTTTGGATTCGTTTTGAAAAAAAAAAACAGGCTCAGCTACTAATTTTTTCCTCGCAAACTTATAAGTAGATACGAGACACGTAAAATTTCAATCTAATTATTAGGATCTGCAGCGTTATTGTGTTCAAGGCTCAATTTAGCTTTCAGGAATTAAACAAATATGGCGTGTATAATTACAGGGTATGCTAAGTTTGATGTGCGTGGAGTTATCAGATATTTGCAAGTCGAAGCAATTAATCTCTAAAAAAAAAAGAATTGGGCATCAAATTTCGAAAAATGTATTGGCTGCTTGGTCGGAATTCCACCCTGTCAATCTATAATAAGATATTTCTGTATAAACAAATTCTTAACCCTTAGACTCCAAGTACCCACAATTGTGCGGTCCGTATTCAAAGTCACTTCAAATGTCATAATGGATATGGGAACGACTGACTCCTGATTCATATGTTTGTGCAATGCGTATAATACGTCAAATTCATGAGCCTGCATTGTTGTTTCGTCGAAAACACATTGAACACACACGTGCTAAGTGCTAGTTAATTCAGTGCCATGGCGACAAAAATAAAGTATTTTTATTTTCAATTATTGGTTTAGTTTATTTACTCCAGATTGTAGATTACGTTTGTTGATTAGTTTTAGTTTCATTGTAAACTTTAAAACATGTAGATTGAGGTTACTTCTTCTTCATGTGCATATCCGATTTCGGATGTTTGCGATGAGCATGAATATCTTCACTTTATTTATTGCTATTTTGAAGAGCTCGTTCGACGTCTTCCCGTACCACGCCCTGAGATTCTGCAGCCATGAAATTCTCCTTCGTCCCGGCCTTCGTTTGCCGAGTATCTTGTCTTCAATGATGACTTGTAACATGGCGTATCTGTCTTCGTTCCGCATGATGTGGCCTAGATATTGGAGTTTGCGGGTTTTGATGGTGTCCATAATCTCCTTCTCTTTCTTCATCCTGCGGAGGACTTCGATGTTTGTTACCCGGTCTTTCCAAGATATCCGCAGGATACGTCGATATAGCCACATCTCAAAGGCTTCAATCTATTTTGTTGTTGCTTCATTTAGTGTCCAGGACTCGACTCCGTAAAGTAATATTGGGAATATGTAGCACCTCAACATGCGTACTTTGATATCAAGATGGAGTTCGTGATTTTTGAAGAAGTTAATCATTGTACTGAAGGCAGCTCGAGCTTTCCCAATTCTACTTTTTATCTCTTGGCTATTGTCCCAGTTTTCATTCACAAGTGTACCTAAGTATGCTGTTTGTCTCACTCTCTCTATTTGTTGATTGTGAACGTAGAGATTTGCATTGGCTATATTTTCTTTGCTTATGACCATGAATTTTGATTTGTTGCTATTGATATTAAGTCCATATTTTTCACTAGCTGCTACAATTCTGTTCAATAGTATTTGGAGTCCTTCAAGAGAGTCAGCGAATACCATTGTGTCGTCGGCATATCGGATGTTATTCAATCTAGCCCCGTTCAGTAAAATGCCTTCTTCTATGCCTTCTAACGCTTCTTTAAAGATCTGTTCGGAGTATAAATTGAACAGAATCGGAGAAAGAATACACCCCTGTCTTACCCCTCTAGCTATTTCAATGTCGTCTATTTGTTCCTCTTCAATTTTCATGGATGCGGTCTGGTTCCAGTACAAGTTAGTGATGATTTGGAGGTATTTGGCACCAATTCCTACTTGTTTTAGGATGTCTATCATCTTGTGATATGGCACCCGATCAAACGCTTTCTGGTAGTCAATTAGGCATACGTAGATATCGCAGTTTACGTCTCTAGATCTTTGGAAGAGCACATGTACTGAGAAAAGCACGTCCCTTGTGCCTACAGCGTTGATGAATCCAAATTGATTTGAGGAGATTTGTTCTTCACACTTGTTATAAATTCTCTTGTGTATTATTTTTAGAAATATTTTGAGGAGGTGACTCACGAGACTGATACTTCTATATTCCTCGCACCTTTTTGCTCCTACTTTCTTTGGTAATAAGATGAATTCCGACTTCAACCACTCTTCTGGTATGCTGCCCGAGTTGTATATTCTGTTGAATATGTTGGTGAGTATTTTCATATGCTTATCACTTAACAGTTTCAGGATTTCAACTTGTATGTCATCCGGCCCCGCCGCCTTCCCATCTTTCATTCGTTTTATTGCTACGTCCACTTCCTCATCCAAGATGTGCGGTCCCGTTTCTCCTTCTATGATTGGTGTTGCTATTCTCTCTTCATCTTCAAAAAGTTTGCTGAGATATTCCCTCCACGTTTTCTTCTTCTCTTCTAAGTTTATGATGATTTTTCCGTCGTTGTTCACCAGTTTTCCAAAGGCCTTTTTTCTTGTTTTACCTGTCAGTTCTCTAATTCTTCGGTGCATGTTAAAATCGTCATATATTTTCTGCAGCTCTTCTATCTCTCGACTTGCTGCCGCTCTTTGTATTTCCTTAGCCTTTCTAATTTCTTGTCTAATTGTCTTGTTTATTTTTCTGTATTCTTCATTGTTGTTCTTTTGTTTTCGTCTCTGCTCCATTAATATTAGTGTCTCGTTTGTCATCCATGGTTTCTTCTTCTTTTTCTTTTCTCCTTCCTTCATATGTGTTTTCTTGGTATTTTGGATGATTTGATTAAGAATTGCTATTTGTTGCTCTACTGACACGGTATCATCCATTTCTTTATTGATTTTCTCGTTTAGTTCTTTTTCCACCTCTCTTTTGATGTTAGGATCCTTCAGTATTCTCATGTTGTATTTGTTATTGTTTTTGTTTTTTGCCTTAGTTTTCTTAAACCGAACTTTAAATTCCCCAACCACTGGCACATGGTCGGAGTTAATATCGCCACCGGGGAATGTTTTAGCATAAGTGCAACTATTTCGGAATCTTTTATTTATGAGTATGAAATCAATCTGATTTCTGATGAGGCGGTCTGGCCTGCTGAGTGGGGATTTCCAAGTATAGAGCTTCTTTGGGGGCATCTTGAATTGTGTGTTCAGTACGACGAATTCATTCTCCAGGACAAATACTTCCATAGTATCGCCCCGATGGTTTCTCTCTCCTAACCCGTACTGTCCGATGTATTCCGATTTGAATCCTGCTCCAAGCTTTAAGTTAAAGGCCCCCATCGTAATGATGATTTCCTGTTTTAGTAAGGCTCTTAATAGTTCTGTGATGGATCCGTAAAATTCTTCCATCTCTTCTTTTGGTTTATCCGCAGTTGGTGCGTAGACCTGGATGATATTGATGTTTACGGGAGTTGCGTCAAGTTGAATCATCAGAACTCTTTCTGATACCGGTGTGAAGTTCTTCACGCTTCGAGCCATTTGTTTGGTCATAATGACACCAACTCCGTATTCGTACTTGTTATTAGATGTTCCAGAATAAAATACTTTGTATTCGTCTATATCTATAACTCCTGTGCCCGGCCAGCGCATTTCACTTACCCCCATGAACATGAATAAGAAATTTATTGCCAGGGCTACATTTCGTAATATTTATGTATATATTGGTATGGTATTAGATGTTTTGGTCCTGGCAAAGGGCTATCGACCGGAGTCCTTCCGCCCTTGATGGTCATTGTCCTTGGTTTAGTCCATTTCCAGGGAATACAGTATCTCTTTAATGGTGGCTTTGGGTTTTATTCTTTTCCAGATGTCTGTGGTGGCTGGGGTGAATTGAGTGATGATGGTTTTATTTGAGTCTTTATTGATGAATCGCTGTGACAGATATTTTATTCTTTCTTGGATGGGTTGTATGCGGGTCTTGTTGTATAGTAATTGATTGGATGGATTGTGCACTGGGTTATGAGGGTGTCTCAGTTTAGTTATTTTACGTAGTGCAATAGTCTCTGCTCTTTTTAAGTTGGTGAGGACGCTCTTGTTGGAGTTGAGGTACGCTATGCAGCTGTAATCCAGAAGTGGTCTGCAGGTGACTTTGTAGATACGCGAAGCCGTTTTTATGTTTATGCCAGAGTTATTTAGCCTTAGGCTGTTGAAATATTTCGCTCGTTTTGTTATTTGTTTCTTGATGTAAGACGTGTGTTCTTGTAGTGTGGTGACACTGTCTATGGTTATTCCCAGATACTTAACCGATGATTCAGGGAAGACGTCTTGATTTAAGAGGGTGATGTAAGGTGAATTAGTTTCGATTCGGTGGTGATGTAGTAGGAGGTGAGATTTTTCTGGGTTTGGTAGTAGTCGCCAATTAAGGAACCATTCTGTGGTGTTGTTGATAAGGCTCTGTAATTGATTTACTGCTTTGTCAATGGAGTTATGGTGTGATATTAACGCTGTGTCATCTGCGTATTGTAGGATGTAACAGTTGGGGTTGAAATATTCAGGGTTTGCATTATATATATCGTGACAGTACAAGTTGAATAATGTAGGCGATAGGGGCGAACCTTGTGGGACACCTTGTTCAATTCCAAACGGGTCGGAGAGATGATTATTTATTTTTATTTTGCTTTTGCGGTTTTTCAGCACTTCGTTTACTAACAGGGTGAGTTGTTTTGGTACCTGGACTGCGTGTAGTTTATATATGAGTGATGGATGGGATACGCTATCGAATGCTTTGTTGATGTCTAGCATTAGGCATGCACTTGCATTGCCTAGTTTATAGTTGTGTTGTATGTTGTTTAGCGCGATGGTGATGGGGAGTGTTGTACCCTTTTGTTTGCGGAATCCAAATTGGTAAGGTGGCACAACTCCTGTCGTTGCTTCCTCTATTTTATTTTTGATGTAGATTTCTAGGTTTTTTCCCATAACTGGTAGTAGGGTGATGGGTCTGAAGTTGCTTATCAGCGTTGGGTCACAGTTGAGTTTCTTGATAGGTATTATTACACCAGTTTTCCATTCTTCGGGGAAGTGGGTGTTACTTAGACAATAGTTGTATATTTTCCGGATGTAGTTATGGATGGTCGGATTTAAGTTTCGTAGGATGGCTTTTGTGATGTTATCTTGTCCGGGTGAACTGTTTTTTCCACTGTAGAGGATCTCATAATATTCGTCTTCAGTGATTTCGATGTCCCGCTCGTGTGATTTATCGTTTGTAAATTCCTGGTGCCATTTGTTGATTTCCTTAAATTTGTCGTTGTTGTATAAGGGGTTGTTATCGACTTTGTAGGCTGTAGCAAAATGTGCGGCTAGTGCTTCCGCTTTTTCATGATCATTTTCAATTTCTTTGTTGTTCATTTTAATGGGGTAGTTCAGTTTGGATTCTTTGTATTTTGTCATGCATTTGATGTCTCTCCAGAATATTTTCCCCTTTGTTGCATTAAGGTTTTCGCACTTTTGTAGCCAGTTGTCGGTTTTGAATTGTAGTATTAAGTTGTGTATATCGTTGTTTAGCTTGTTGAAAGTTCGTTTCAGTTCTCTGCATTCCGTCCTTTTGAATTCTCGGTAGAGTTTTCGCTTTTCCTTAATTAATGCTTTTATGAACGGTGGTATGTTGTGTGTATAATAGTTTATTTTCACGTTTGGCGTATTCAGACGGATTATATGTTCTGTATGTTTGAGGAATTTTTTTATAGTTTCCTTCGATATAGGGGAATGTGCTGAGTTCTCCAGGTATCTGGTCAGTTCTTCGTTTACACTTGCAATATCACATTTTTTATAATTAGGGCGTGTTGATTGGGGGTCGATCAGGATGTTATGGTTTGGAGTTGTTACTTCAAATTCCAGGGCTAAGTGGTCGCTGCAGAGGTCTGGTACGACTTTCACTTTGCTAATAAGGCTTTTCATGCTCGCTGTGTATAGTATTATGTCCGGCGTTGAGTTATTGTTGTTGGCCATCACAAAGGTAGATGTAGTTTTTTGTTGTATAAAGTCCGAGTTGTTTAGGAAGTTTTTCAGTTGTTTTCGTTTGACTGACGAATTTACATTAAAATCACCGATTACGATGCAGTATTTGTATTGCGATGCTTTTTTGAATATTGTCTCCTCAATTCTAGCTGTGGGGTGTATATATACTAGGATGATATGGAGGTAGTCATCGTGATATTTGATTTTTATGTGTAGTGCGTCGTTTAGAGGGTTATTCATTTTGGGAGGATTTTCTCTTGTAGTGACCAGTTTAGGGTGTATTTGCGCTAGAGCGCCACCCCTGGGCTTGTTTGTTATTTTATTCCCGTGCTGTTGTATGATCTTCCAGTTTCTATAGCTCATGGGTGTATTGATGGATGATTTGGTTTCTACAAAAAGAGTGCCGGTTGTGCCATTTTCTTCGATATAATTGTTGATTAGGTGTTTCTTGAGGATGTAACTGTTGATATTTGCATAGATAAATTTAATTTTGAGCTCTGCTTATTTGAATGCCATGTGTGGGTTCTGTGGGTGATGCCAGTTCGGGTGTTTCGAGGTCATGCATTATGATATACAATCTATTTCCTGAGAAAGAGATATTGATATCTACCCTATAGTTGTCTATAAATCTTTTTTTCAGCGCTTGGATTAATTTGGCTCGGTCTGTATGTTTTGGTTTGTTAATTTTATGTATGACTATGTTAATAATTTCGTCGTGTATTGTTACAGGTTTATGTATCCTGCTATTTAGGGTTAAGTTGGGGGGCAATTCCTGGGATTTCTTGTTAAGTGATTTAATTTGCGCGTTTGGTATGCCCTCAATAGGTTTTGTTGGTCGGTTTGGACATTTCATCGACCAAGCGGCATGTTCTGTTGATTCGCATGAAGGGCATTTTTCTGGTAGAGGTGATGTACATTTGGAGGTATGGTGGGCGCCTTTGCATTTATTGCAGGCAGTGGTGTTTTTGCAATCTGCGGTTGCATGGTCAAATGTGTGGCATTTCCCACAGGGAATAGGTATGGGGGGAGGTGGTAGGCTCTCAATTACTGGATAGTGTTTGCTTTTGTAGAAGAGACCATCATGTACAAGTTGTTCGTATGAAGTGATACAGTCGGTGATGATTCTGATCTTCCAGGTCGGCAGGTCGTTTGCTTTGGCAATTATTCGTTTGCAGTAGCGGTGTGTGATATTGAGTGATGTAAGGTATGTACTTATTTCAGTGTCTATAATATCGGGTTCGACTATTGTGATTATGGCAGAATATGTGGGTGTGTTTGGCTTTTCCTTGTGATAAGGGACTGTATTTGTTTCTTTAAAGCTTGTAATTGTTTTATTGATTTTTAGGGATTCAAGTTTTGTAATAATAGTGTCCTTCGTTTCATCTGATTTTATTAAGAAGCCGTATTTTGTTTGTAAGATAACGTCTTTTAACGTGGTGTTGTCTTTCGTCCACATGTCGGATAATTGCGATCTTGAAATGTTCCCGGTAGTGTTAATGAAATATGCATGTGTGAAGGCTTTTTGTGTTATTCGTTTCATATGGTCCAGTTGTGTATTTGTGAGTGTGTGTGTATTTGTATGTTGTGTGTTTTTAGTGTTGAGGTGTACCTGGTGCGATGGTTCCTCCTGCGTTTGTGTCTTGGGTTTTTTTTTTTATTGATTCATCTTTGCGCGGTCTACCTCGAGGACGCTTAAACTGTGGTTTTTGCCATCTGGATTGTGAGCTATTGTATTCACCATCTGTGGAAGTCTGTCCTGTCTCCCTTGCACTAGTGTTGGTATCCATGTTGTTTTGGAAGCCCTTACGGGCCTTATGCGGGTGTGTCCTTTTATCCGTCGGGAGTTCGTAGTCCTAGCGGTCGTTAGTTAGTTTTAGCGTGGCGATTCCTTGTATATTTGCGATAATACACAGAGCGATCTGAGAGCAGATATGTATGCGACCATATGCGTCCAGCGTTGGCTATATACTGCACTTACCCCCATTATTTCAATATTTAGTCGTTTCATTTCTTTCAGCGCGTTGTATATTTTTCCTTCTTGTGCCATTGTTTTAGCATTCCACGTGCAGATTCTCATTTTACTCTTCTTTGCATCTACTGATGTATGGATATAGGTTTGGTTGAGTAGTTGCTTCGCTCTTCACTGTCTCCCCCGGAGATCCGAATGGGAGACTTGAAACTCCGGATTGAAATTTAGGTCTGAGCATATTCATAGTCATGTTCAATTTACTAGGACTTATCTCCTTCGATCTTTAATGAGGTGAGTGTCCAAACTTCTTCCTCATCCGTATGCCGTTAACTGTATTAGTTTCCTACTGCAGTTCATCCGCCTTCGGGTTGCTTTCTCAATCCCTGGGCAAACGAGTGCCCTTCTTCCTCTCAATTCTTCCACCCGTAGCTGTTGATTGACAGGAAGGGGACTACTTATACCGGTAGTCACTCGGTCGACATAGCCTTGTTAGTTTCTGGTAGGGTGCACCACGTACAGGTAAGGTTGTCGTTTGGGGCAGCGTGTGCCGTCACCCCTTGCACCCCCTAGGTTACGTTACCATGAAATTAAGTACACAATTTGATTTTCACAATTGTGAGCTCCAGGAGCCTACTTGTTTCGTTTTTCGGACATAGTTTAATTCTGCAGAAACCAGTAGAAAGATTGATTTGAAGCATCTCGCAAACAACCCGGAAGAGCTCTACATGTTGTTGGACGAGATTGGATCAGATTTTGATGTCGTTGGGGAACAAGACGACTGCCTTTGGGAAGCAGATGGCCAAGAATATTACGTAGGCGAAAATGATACTGCAATAATTGATGACAAAAATGGAGAATTGCCAGAAAATGTAGACGAAAGTGAAGAAAAAACCTGTACTAGCGATAATGAAATACCTCTGTCAACAATGTTTCGTTGGGAAAGAGGTTCCTTCCAGAGTCTGACCGCACCATCAGATGCCGATTCTGTTCAAGGCGAAGTACTCACTCCATGGAAATATTTTTCTAAATATTTGAATGATGACTCTTTTGAACTTGGTGCTCAATGCACAGCCCAGTACTATCTACAGCAAAATGGAAAGTCGATTATTGTAACTGCCCAAGAGATAAAAAAGGTTTTTTGGTTTACACGCTCTCATGCGCTACTTAAAATTATCGAAAATTCATATGTACTCGGATTCAAGATATCAATGTCCGATGGTTGCAAATATTATGCCTCGCGACAGATTTTATTCGTTAAGGGTCAATTTTCACGTGGTTGACAATCTTAGCTTTTCTGATGAAGAGCAAAAAAATAACAGATTGTGGAAGGTTCAGCCTATGATTGATGTAGTGAGAAATCGATGTCTTGTTATTGTCAGAAAGCAGAATTCAGCATTTTCTGTTAATGAGCAAATTATACCATTCTTGGGTAGATGCCCACTGCGTTATAAACCAAGGCCGGTCGGACTTACGAATTTTGTCGTAACTACATCTGATGGCACAGTTTTGGATTTTGAAATATATCAAGGTCTAACCACCCCACTAATAAAAAGAGAGTTAGGATTATGACCATCGTTGATCATTAGACTCTCACAGACTTTGCCTGAAAATATTTTTTTTTATTTTTTGACCGATATTTCTCAACTTTAGGTCTAATGAATGAATTGAGCAATTTAAAAATTTATGGAACTGGCACTATTATGGGCAACAGAATAAAAAGACTAAATTTCAAGAAAGATACGGAAATGAAAAGAGGGGAATCTGAAGAAATTATCAGCAGTGATAAAAAAAAATTGCCTAACAAAATGGAAGGACCACAAAACTGTGCTGATGATTCCAACAGCTTTTAGTAAAGAGCCTGAGTGTCTTGTAAAAAGATGGGATAAGACACAAAAACAGCGGGTAGAAGTAACTTGCCCTAGAGTAGTGAACATGTACAATCGACGGATGGGTGGAGTGGACATCTGCAGATGATAGAATATTATCGAACATTCTTTAGAACGAGAAAATGGACATTCAAAGTAATATTGCATCTCTTTGATCTATCCATTGTAAACAGTTGGATGGAATACAAGCGAGATTGTAAAAATACAAAAACCAAACCTATTAAAATCTCGATTTCCGACTTGAGCTTGCGGAATACTTGACTGCTGGGTCCAAGAAATGATTAACTGAAGACGAGGCAGATACCGGAGATGAAAAGAACGGATTGCGAAAGAAAACGAAAGAATGAAAAGAAAAACGCCTGCAGCTTTGCCATACAAATATAAGCGTTTACGACGGGTTTGAGCATTGGCCCATTGCCGATGACCTCAAAAATCCTGTTAGCTGTAATTGTACAAGTCGACCAAGAGTTTGCTGTGAGAAGTGTAATGTATACTAATGTTTTGGCAATCATCAGAATTGTTTTCTGAACTTCCATTGTAATAAATAATTTAATGTCACTAAGACTATTTGACTCCCAAGACATACAATTGTGACTATCCTTAACAACCCAGTAAAAATTCTTAAAAAATTAATCCAAAAATTTAGTGACGTTTTCAAACCATTTAATCGCAAAAAAGTTGACCAGTATCTTTTAATCCAACTTTTAAAAATTCGAGAGTCTAAGCTATACATGGATCATATGGAATTGCTTCAAGTTGCAGCCTACATCAAGCATCTGAATCGACAGCAATATTACCGTGGAGGGATATTTAAACTAGTTTTATGCTGGGATAAATGAGCCAATGTTTAAGGAGATTGTGTCGAGACGTAATGAAAAGTATGTCGTTTTTGTTGGAATGCATTGCATATTTTCTTAAAATTTACGATTTATCTAATTTGTCATGTTAACGTTTAATATCGGATTCCCCTCGTAGTAGCTTGCTGCCAAAGCACAGAAATACTTATGTACAGTCATGCTCACATAAATCTAGTACAAACGTATTGACATTGCTATATAAAACTACTATTGTAACCTAATTTCTTGCACTAGATTTATGTGAGCATGACTGTACTTAAACAATATTTTAAAAAAATATCCCTAAAAATTCTAACTTTAAGAAAATATGTTCTTCACAATATTCACAATCATTTTCAACTTTTCAATTTTTTAAATCAACGATTAAGTCCACATTATAATATACAATTTAATGTCAATCTTACCTTGCAGTTTTCAAATTTTCCTACATAATCCCCAATAGCCTTCCCATCTCTGTACATCTCCTTCCCACAGAACCACATCTGAGCTGTGACTGGGTCGATGACCTCTTTAGCTGCTTGGGTGCCTGTAAGGTCCTCCACGTTTTCAAACTCCATCCTGATAAAATCGTGTGGCGGTAACTTCATGGGGTACACTATGGTGACAGCGCCTTTAAGCAAATCAAGAGCTTGCTGCACGATTTTCAGGGTCATTAATTTATCTTCCATCACTAGATTCTTGGAGATCATTTCCTTGGCTTCTTTGGTAGTTTTAGTGAGGACGTCTCGCATTTGCTGCATAGGTTGCTTTCCATTTCGCCTACCCACAGGATCCTTAACCTCAATGTAGCCTCCACTGGGGATACACTTATTGCCCCAATGATCCACCAGTTTCAATTCTTCGACTTGCTCTTCGGTAAGGCCCAATATTTCTGGAGGGTACATTGTTCCATATTTGGCGAGCTCCTCAATCTCACCACAAACGCGGTCTATCTTTAGACGTCCGTTGTAGACGGATGTAACGTTGTTCACAAAATCATCTACTGAAGTCTTGAGTGTTGTTGCGAATAAAAATTGACTTTGATCGTTATGTTTAACGTGCACTATTACCATTATGTCCGAGTTAATACTAAAATAAATTATAATAATATGTACTGCAAGCTAAAATTACTGAATGATATTTAATGTCACGTAGTCAACAACTATCGATCAAACATGTTTACATGGAAACATACTGCCAGAGTTGAAAATCAATAATATGCTTAGCTTAAATTTACGTCTTCTTTGCATAAAATGCACATGATCATATTTTCACATTGCAAGTTTTATTAGGTATAAAGATAAAAAGACGTTTGTTGTTTCATTAAACAAATGCCCAGTTGGCAACTTTCCTCATATTTTGATATTACATAAATATTATATTTTTGCATGAGATATGTTTAAATGCCCTACATTAAATATTTAGGGTTAAAGATACTTTACAAATGAATAAATGATTATTTATTTTTGTTAATTTAAGGGGCTAGTTTAATTCATTTTGACTTTTTTGACACTGGCAGCATTATTCATAGGAGGATCTACAATAATTATATTTATGGCAATACTAATCATTATATCTGGGAATTGTACACACAATGCACACAAAATATACAAAATATGCCCATATATATGCACACTATTTAGCCAAAATACGCAGGATTATCGGAAAATATGCACTAAATAACTTTATGGTTTATGGTTTAAATATAAGATAAGAATAGAATTTTTTTAGTGATGTATTTATTGCATACATTATCAAAACAAAAGGTGATCTTTATAAATAATAATTCATATTACAAAAAAAAAAAAGAAAAAAAGTTTGTGTGTTCTCGCTTCCTGCCTTGTTTGTTTTCATCCATTACATCCATGTTTCTCTTGCCTTGTTGTCATAAGTAGGTAATGGTCACTTCCTATTCCAAAGCTTCTACTTACTTTTAAGTTCACTCCACATTTGATCCACATCACCTTCAATCCTCGTTTGCGATTTTTTGTCTTCTAGTTTTACCATGTATTGTACAGCTATTTCTTACTTCCAAAGATTGTGTGTTCTTATCTTGTTGTATGTGATCGCTTCCTGCCTCGTTTGTTCTCATCCATTACATCCATGTTTCCCTTGCCTTGTTGTCATAAGTAGGTAATGGTCACTTCCTATTCCAAAGCTTCTTCTCACTTTTAAGTTCATTCCACATTTGATCTACATCACCTTCCATCCTCGTTTGCGATTTTTGTCTTCCAGTTTTACCATGTATTGTACAGCTATTTCTGACTTCCAAAGTTTGTGTGTTCTTATCTTGTTGTATGTGATCGCTTCCTGCCTCGTTTGTTCTCATCCATTACATCCATGTTTCCCTTGCCTTGTTGTCATAAGTAGGTAATGGTCACTTCCTATTCCAAAGCTTCTTCTTACTTTTAAGTTCATTCCACATTTGATATACATCACCTTCCATCCTCGTTTGCGATTTTTTGTCTTCTAGTTTTGCCATGTATTGTACAGCTATTTCTGACTTTCAAAGTTTGTGTGTTCTTATCTTGTTGTATGTGATCGCTTCCTGCCTCGTTTGTTCTCATCCATTACATCCATGTTTCTCTTGCCTTGTTGTCATAAGAGGGTAATGGTCACTTCCTATTCCAAAGCTTCTTCTTACTTTTAAGTTCATTCCACATTTGATCTACATCACCTTCCATCCTCGTTTGCGATTTTTTGTCTTCTAGTTTTACCATGTATTGTACTGCTATTTCTGACTTCCAAAGTTTGTGTGTTCTTATCTTGTTGTATGTGATCGCTTCCTGCCTCGTTTGTTCTCATCCATTACATCTATGTTTCTCTTGCCTTGTTGTCATAAGTAGGTAATGGTCACTTCCTATTCCAAAGCTTCTCCTTACTTTAAAGTTCATTCCACATTTGATCTACATCACCTTCCATCCTCGTTTGCGATTTTTTGTCTTCTGGTTTTACCATGTATTGTACTGCTATTTCTGACTTCCAAAGTTTGTGTGTTCTTATCTTGTTGTATGTGATCGCTTCCTGCCTCGTTTGTTCTCATCCATTACATCCATGTTTCTCTTGCCTTGTTGTCATAAGTAGGTAATGGTTACTTCCTATTCCAAAGCTTCTTCTTACTTTTAAGTTCATTCCACATTTGATCTACATCACCTTCCATCCTCGGTTGCGATTTTATGTCTTCTAGTTTAACCATGTATTGTACAGCTATTTCTGACTTCCAAAGTTTGTGTGTTCTTATCTTGTTGTATGTGATCGCTTCCTGCCTCGTTTGTTCTCATCCATTACATCCATGTTTCTCTTGCCTTGTTGTCATAAGTGGGTAATGGTCACTTCCTATTCCAAAGCTTCTTCTTACTTTTAAGTTCATTCCACATTTGATCTACATCACCTTCCATCCTCGGTTGCGATTTTATGTCTTCTAGTTTAACCATGTATTGTACAGCTATTTCTGACTTCCAAAGTTTGTGTGTTCTTATCTTGTTGTATGTGATCGCTTCCTGCCTCGTTTGTTCTCATCCATTACATCCATGTTTCTCTTGCCTTGTTGTCATAAGTGGGTAATGGTCACTTCCTATTCCAAAGCTTCTTCTTACTTTTAAGTTCATTCCACATTTGATCTACATCACCTTCCATCCTCGGTTGCGATTTTATGTCTTCTAGTTTAACCATGTATTGTACAGCTATTTCTGACTTCCAAAGTTTGTGTGTTCTTATCTTGTTGTATGTGATCGCTTCCTGCCTCGTTTGTTCTCATCCATTACATCCATGATTCTCTTGCCTTGTTGTCATAAGTGGGTAATGGTCACTTCCTATTCCAAAGCTTCTTCTTACTTTTAAGTTCATTCCACATTTGATCTACATCACCTTCCATCCTCGGTTGCGATTTTATGTCTTCTAGTTTAACCATGTATTGTACAGCTATTTCTGACTTCCAAAGTTTGTGTGTTCTTATCTTGTTGTATGTGATCGCTTCCTGCCTCGTTTGTTCTCATCCATTACATCCATGATTCTCTTGCCTTGTTGTCATAAGTGGGTAATGGTCACTTCCTATTCCAAAGCTTCTTCTTACTTTTAAGTTCATTCCACATTTGATCTACATCACCTTCCATCCTCGGTTGCGATTTTATGTCTTCTAGTTTAACCATGTATTGTACAGCTATTTCTGACTTCCAAAGTTTGTGTGTTTTTATCTTGTTGTATGTGATCGCTTCCTGCCTCGTTTGTTCTCATCAATTACATCCATGTTTCTCTTGCCTTGTTGTCATAAGTAGGTAATAGTCACTTCCTATTCCAAAGCTTCTTCTTACTTTTAAGTTCATTCCACATTTGATCTACATCACCTTCCATCCTCGGTTGCGATTTTATGTCTTCTAGTTTAACCATGTATTGTACAGCTATTTATGACTTCCAGAGTTTGTGTGTTCTTATCTTGTTGTATGTGATCGCTTCCTGCCTCGTTTGTTCTCATCCATTACATCCATGTTTCTCTTGCCTTGTTGTCATAAGTGGGTAATGGTCACTTCCTATTCCAAAGCTTCTTCTTACTTTTAAGTTCATTCCACATTTGATCTACATCACCTTCCATCCTCGTTTGCGATTTTTTGTCTTCTAGTTTTACCATGTATTGTACTGCTATTTCTGACTTCCAAAGTTTGTGTGTTCTTATCTTGTTGTATGTGATCGCTTCCTGCCTCGTTTGTTCTCATCCATTACATCCATGTTTCTCTTGTCTTGTTGTCATAAGAGGGTAATGGTCACTTCCTATTCCAAAGCTTCTTCTTACTTTTAAGTTCATTCCACATTTGATCTACATCACCTTCCATCCTCGTTTGCAATTTTTGTCTTCTAGTTTTACCATGTATTGTACTGATATTTCTGACTTCCAAAGTTTGTGTGTTCTTATCTTGTTGTATGTGATCGCTTCCTGCCTCGTTTGTTCTCATCCATTACATCCATGTTTCTCTTGTCTTGTTGTCATAAGAGGGTAATGGTCACTTCCTATTCCAAAGCTTCTTCTTACTTTTAAGTTCATTCCACATTTGATCTACATCACCTTCCATTCTCGTTTGCGTATTTTTTGTCTTCTAGTTTTACCGTGTATTGTACAGCTAGTTCAGACTTCCAAAGTTTGTGTGTTCTTATCTTGTTGTATGTGATCGCTTCCTGCCTCGTTTGTTCTCATCCATTACATCCATGTTTCTCTTGCCTTGTTGTCATAAGTAGGTAATAGTCACTTCCTATTCCAAAGCTTCTTCTTACTTTTAAGTTCATTCCACATTTGATCTACATCACCTTCCATTCTCGTTTGCGTATTTTTTGTCTTCTAGTTTTACCGTGTATTGTACAGCTAGTTCAGACTTCCAAAGTTTGTGTGTTCTTATCTTGTTGTATGTGATCGCTTCCTGCCTCGTTTGTTCTCATCCATTACATCCATGTTTCTCTTGCCTTGTTGTCATAAGTAGGTAATAGTCACTTCCTATTCCAAAGCTTCTTCTTACTTTTAAGTTCATTCCACATTTGATCTACATCACCTTCCATCCTCGGTTGCGATTTTATGTCTTCTAGTTTAACCATGTATTGTACAGCTATTTATGACTTCCAGAGTTTGTGTGTTCTTATCTTGTTGTATGTGATCGCTTCCTGCCTCGTTTGTTCTCATCCATTACATCCATGTTTCTCTTGCCTTGTTGTCATAAGTGGGTAATGGTCACTTCCTATTCCAAAGCTTCTTCTTACTTTTAAGTTCATTCCACATTTGATCTACATCACCTTCCATCCTCGTTTTCGATTTTTTGTCTTCTAGTTTTACCATGTATTGTACTGCTATTTCTGACTTCCAAAGTTTGTGTGTTCTTATCTTGTTGTATGTGATCGCTTCCTGCCTCGTTTGTTCTCATCCATTACATCCATGTTTCTCTTGTCTTGTTGTCATAAGAGGGTAATGGTCACTTCCTATTCCAAAGCTTCTTCTTACTTTTAAGTTCATTCCACATTTGATCTACATCACCTTCCATCCTCGTTTGCAATTTTTGTCTTCTAGTTTTACCATGTATTGTACTGATATTTCTGACTTCCAAAGTTTGTGTGTTCTTATCTTGTTGTATGTGATCGCTTCCTGCCTCGTTTGTTCTCATCCATTACATCCATATTTCTCTTGCCTTGTTGTCATAAGTGGGTAATGGTCACTTCCTATTCCAAAGCTTCTTCTTACTTTTAAGTTCATTCCACATTTGATCTACATCACCTTCCATTCTCGTTTGCGTATTTTTTGTCTTCTAGTTTTACCGTGTATTGTACAGCTAGTTCAGACTTCCAAAGTTTGTGTGTTCTTATCTTGTTGTATGTGATCGCTTCCTGCCTCGTTTGTTCTCATCCATTACATCCATGTTTCTCTTGCCTTGTTGTCATAAGTAGGTAATAGTCACTTCCTATTCCAAAGCTTCTTCTTACTTTTAAGTTCATTCCACATTTGATCTACATCACCTTCCATCCTCGGATGCGATTTTATGTCTTCTAGTTTAACCATGTATTGTACAGCTATTTATGACTTCCAGAGTTTGTGTGTTCTTATCTTGTTGTATGTGATCGCTTCCTGCCTCGTTTGTTCTCATCCATTACATCCATGTTTCTCTTGCCTTGTTGTCATAAGTAGGTAATAGTCACTTCCTATTCCAAAGCTTCTTCTTACTTTTAAGTTCATTCCACATTTGATCTACATCACCTTCCATCCTCGTTTGCGATTTTATGTCTTCTAGTTTAACCATGTATTGTACAGCTATTTCTGACTTCCAAAGTTTGTGTGTTCTTATCTTGTTGTATGTGATCGCTTCCTGCCTCGTTTGTTCTCATCCATTACATCCATGATTCTCTTGCCTTGTTGTCATAAGTGGGTAATGGTCACTTCCTATTCCAAAGCTTCTTCTTACTTTTAAGTTCATTCCACATTTGATCTACATCACCTTCCATCCTCGGTTGCGATTTTATGTCTTCTAGTTTAACCATGTATTGTACAGCTATTTCTGACTTCCAAAGTTTGTGTGTTCTTATCTTGTTGTATGTGATCGCTTCCTGCCTCGTTTGTTCTCATCCATTACATCCATGTTTCTCTTGCCTTGTTGTCATAAGTAGGTAATAGTCACTTCCTATTCCAAAGCTTCTTCTTACTTTTAAGTTCATTCCACATTTGATCTACATCACCTTCCATCCTCGGTTGCAATTTTTGTCTTCTAGTTTTACCATGTATTGTACTGATATTTCTGACTTCCAAAGTTTGTGTGTTCTTATCTTGTTGTATGTGATCGCTTCCTGCCTCGTTTGTTCTCATCCATTACATCCATATTTCTCTTGCCTTGTTGTCATAAGTGGGTAATGGTCACTTCCTATTCCAAAGCTTCTTCTTACTTTTAAGTTCATTCCACATTTGATCTACATCACCTTCCATCCTCGGTTGCGATTTTATGTCTTCTAGTTTAACCATGTATTGTACAGCTATTTCTGACTTCCAAAGTTTGTGTGTTCTTATCTTGTTGTATGTGATCGCTTCCTGCCTCGTTTGTTCTCATCCATTACATCCATATTTCTCTTGCCTTGTTGTCATAAGTGGGTAATGGTCACTTCCTATTCCAAAGCTTCTTCTTACTTTTAAGTTCATTCCACATTTGATCTACATCACCTTCCATCCTCGTTTGCAATTTTTGTCTTCTAGTTTTACCATGTATTGTACTGATATTTCTGACTTCCAAAGTTTGTGTGTTCTTATCTTGTTGTATGTGATCGCTTCCTGCCTCGTTTGTTCTCATCCATTACATCCATATTTCTCTTGCCTTGTTGTCATAAGTGGGTAATGGTCACTTCCTATTCCAAAGCTTCTTCTTACTTTTAAGTTCATTCCACATTTGATCTACATCACCTTCCATCCTCGGTTGCGATTTTATGTCTTCTAGTTTAACCATGTATTGTACAGCTATTTCTGACTTCCAAAGTTTGTGTGTTCTTATCTTGTTGTATGTGATCGCTTCCTGCCTCGTTTGTTCTCATCCATTACATCCATGTTTCTCTTGCCTTGTTGTCATAAGTAGGTAATAGTCACTTCCTATTCCAAAGCTTCTTCTTACTTTTAAGTTCATTCCACATTTGATCTACATCACCTTCCATCCTCGGTTGCGATTTTATGTCTTCTAGTTTAACCATGTATTGTACAGCTATTTCTGACTTCCAAAGTTTGTGTGTTCTTATCTTGTTGTATGTGATCGCTTCCTGCCTCGTTTGTTCTCATCCATTACATCCATGATTCTCTTGCCTTGTTGTCATAAGTGGGTAATGGTCACTTCCTATTCCAAAGCTTCTTCTTACTTTTAAGTTCATTCCACATTTGATCTACATCACCTTCCATCCTCGGTTGCAATTTTTGTCTTCTAGTTTTACCATGTATTGTACTGATATTTCTGACTTCCAAAGTTTGTGTGTTCTTATCTTGTTGTATGTGATCGCTTCCTGCCTCGTTTGTTCTCATCCATTACATCCATATTTCTCTTGCCTTGTTGTCATAAGTGGGTAATGGTCACTTCCTATTCCAAAGCTTCTTCTTACTTTTAAGTTCATTCCACATTTGATCTACATCACCTTCCATCCTCGGTTGCGATTTTATGTCTTCTAGTTTAACCATGTATTGTACAGCTATTTCTGACTTCCAAAGTTTGTGTGTTCTTATCTTGTTGTATGTGATCGCTTCCTGCCTCGTTTGTTCTCATCCATTACATCCATGATTCTCTTGCCTTGTTGTCATAAGTGGGTAATGGTCACTTCCTATTCCAAAGCTTCTTCTTACTTTTAAGTTCATTCCACATTTGATCTACATCACCTTCCATTCTCGTTTGCGTATTTTTTGTCTTCTAGTTTTACCGTGTATTGTACAGCTAGTTCAGACTTCCAAAGTTTGTGTGTTCTTATCTTGTTGTATGTGATCGCTTCCTGCCTCGTTTGTTCTCATCCATTACATCCATGTTTCTCTTGCCTTGTTGTCATAAGTAGGTAATAGTCACTTCCTATTCCAAAGCTTCTTCTTACTTTTAAGTTCATTCCACATTTGATCTACATCACCTTCCATCCTCGGTTGCGATTTTATGTCTTCTAGTTTAACCATGTATTGTACAGCTATTTCTGACTTCCAAAGTTTGTGTGTTCTTATCTTGTTGTATGTGATCGCTTCCTGCCTCGTTTGTTCTCATCCATTACATCCATGATTCTCTTGCCTTGTTGTCATAAGTGGGTAATGGTCACTTCCTATTCCAAAGCTTCTTCTTACTTTTAAGTTCATTCCACATTTGATCTACATCACCTTCCATTCTCGTTTGCGTATTTTTTGTCTTCTAGTTTTACCGTGTATTGTACAGCTAGTTCAGACTTCCAAAGTTTGTGTGTTCTTATCTTGTTGTATGTGATCGCTTCCTGCCTCGTTTGTTCTCATCCATTACATCCATGTTTCTCTTGCCTTGTTGTCATAAGTAGGTAATAGTCACTTCCTATTCCAAAGCTTCTTCTTACTTTTAAGTTCATTCCACATTTGATCTACATCACCTTCCATCCTCGGATGCGATTTTATGTCTTCTAGTTTAACCATGTATTGTACAGCTATTTATGACTTCCAGAGTTTGTGTGTTCTTATCTTGTTGTATGTGATCGCTTCCTGCCTCGTTTGTTCTCATCCATTACATCCATGTTTCTCTTGCCTTGTTGTCATAAGTAGGTAATAGTCACTTCCTATTCCAAAGCTTCTTCTTACTTTTAAGTTCATTCCACATTTGATCTACATCACCTTCCATCCTCGGTTGCGATTTTATGTCTTCTAGTTTAACCATGTATTGTACAGCTATTTATGACTTCCAGAGTTTGTGTGTTCTTATCTTGTTGTATGTGATCGCTTCCTGCCTCGTTTGTTCTCATCCATTACATCCATGTTTCTCTTGCCTTGTTGTCATAAGTGGGTAATAGTCACTTCCTATTCCAAAGCTTCTTCTTACTTTTAAGTTCATTCCACATTTGATCTACATCACCTTCCATCCTCGTTTTCGATTTTTTGTCTTCTAGTTTTACCATGTATTGTACTGCTATTTCTGACTTCCAAAGTTTGTGTGTTCTTATCTTGTTGTATGTGATCGCTTCCTGCCTCGTTTGTTCTCATCCATTACATCCATGTTTCTCTTGTCTTGTTGTCATAAGAGGGTAATGGTCACTTCCTATTCCAAAGCTTCTTCTTACTTTTAAGTTCATTCCACATTTGATCTACATCACCTTCCATCCTCGTTTGCAATTTTTGTCTTCTAGTTTTACCATGTATTGTACTGATATTTCTGACTTCCAAAGTTTGTGTGTTCTTATCTTGTTGTATGTGATCGCTTCCTGCCTCGTTTGTTCTCATCCATTACATCCATATTTCTCTTGCCTTGTTGTCATAAGTGGGTAATGGTCACTTCCTATTCCAAAGCTTCTTCTTACTTTTAAGTTCATTCCACATTTGATCTACATCACCTTCCATTCTCGTTTGCGTATTTTTTGTCTTCTAGTTTTACCGTGTATTGTACAGCTAGTTCAGACTTCCAAAGTTTGTGTGTTCTTATCTTGTTGTATGTGATCGCTTCCTGCCTCGTTTGTTCTCATCCATTACATCCATGTTTCTCTTGCCTTGTTGTCATAAGTAGGTAATAGTCACTTCCTATTCCAAAGCTTCTTCTTACTTTTAAGTTCATTCCACATTTGATCTACATCACCTTCCATCCTCGGATGCGATTTTATGTCTTCTAGTTTAACCATGTATTGTACAGCTATTTATGACTTCCAGAGTTTGTGTGTTCTTATCTTGTTGTATGTGATCGCTTCCTGCCTCGTTTGTTCTCATCCATTACATCCATGTTTCTCTTGCCTTGTTGTCATAAGTAGGTAATAGTCACTTCCTATTCCAAAGCTTCTTCTTACTTTTAAGTTCATTCCACATTTGATCTACATCACCTTCCATCCTCGTTTGCGATTTTATGTCTTCTAGTTTAACCATGTATTGTACAGCTATTTCTGACTTCCAAAGTTTGTGTGTTCTTATCTTGTTGTATGTGATCGCTTCCTGCCTCGTTTGTTCTCATCCATTACATCCATGATTCTCTTGCCTTGTTGTCATAAGTGGGTAATGGTCACTTCCTATTCCAAAGCTTCTTCTTACTTTTAAGTTCATTCCACATTTGATCTACATCACCTTCCATCCTCGGTTGCGATTTTATGTCTTCTAGTTTAACCATGTATTGTACAGCTATTTCTGACTTCCAAAGTTTGTGTGTTCTTATCTTGTTGTATGTGATCGCTTCCTGCCTCGTTTGTTCTCATCCATTACATCCATGTTTCTCTTGCCTTGTTGTCATAAGTAGGTAATAGTCACTTCCTATTCCAAAGCTTCTTCTTACTTTTAAGTTCATTCCACATTTGATCTACATCACCTTCCATCCTCGGTTGCAATTTTTGTCTTCTAGTTTTACCATGTATTGTACTGATATTTCTGACTTCCAAAGTTTGTGTGTTCTTATCTTGTTGTATGTGATCGCTTCCTGCCTCGTTTGTTCTCATCCATTACATCCATATTTCTCTTGCCTTGTTGTCATAAGTGGGTAATGGTCACTTCCTATTCCAAAGCTTCTTCTTACTTTTAAGTTCATTCCACATTTGATCTACATCACCTTCCATCCTCGGTTGCGATTTTATGTCTTCTAGTTTAACCATGTATTGTACAGCTATTTCTGACTTCCAAAGTTTGTGTGTTCTTATCTTGTTGTATGTGATCGCTTCCTGCCTCGTTTGTTCTCATCCATTACATCCATGATTCTCTTGCCTTGTTGTCATAAGTGGGTAATGGTCACTTCCTATTCCAAAGCTTCTTCTTACTTTTAAGTTCATTCCACATTTGATCTACATCACCTTCCATCCTCGTTTGCAATTTTTGTCTTCTAGTTTTACCATGTATTGTACTGATATTTCTGACTTCCAAAGTTTGTGTGTTCTTATCTTGTTGTATGTGATCGCTTCCTGCCTCGTTTGTTCTCATCCATTACATCCATATTTCTCTTGCCTTGTTGTCATAAGTGGGTAATGGTCACTTCCTATTCCAAAGCTTCTTCTTACTTTTAAGTTCATTCCACATTTGATCTACATCACCTTCCATCCTCGGTTGCGATTTTATGTCTTCTAGTTTAACCATGTATTGTACAGCTATTTATGACTTCCAGAGTTTGTGTGTTCTTATCTTGTTGTATGTGATCGCTTCCTGCCTCGTTTGTTCTCATCCATTACATCCATATTTCTCTTGCCTTGTTGTCATAAGTGGGTAATGGTCACTTCCTATTCCAAAGCTTCTTCTTACTTTTAAGTTCATTCCACATTTGATCTACATCACCTTCCATCCTCGGTTGCGATTTTATGTCTTCTAGTTTAACCATGTATTGTACAGCTATTTCTGACTTCCAAAGTTTGTGTGTTCTTATCTTGTTGTATGTGATCGCTTCCTGCCTCGTTTGTTCTCATCCATTACATCCATGTTTCTCTTGCCTTGTTGTCATAAGTAGGTAATAGTCACTTCCTATTCCAAAGCTTCTTCTTACTTTTAAGTTCATTCCACATTTGATCTACATCACCTTCCATCCTCGGTTGCAATTTTTGTCTTCTAGTTTTACCATGTATTGTACTGATATTTCTGACTTCCAAAGTTTGTGTGTTCTTATCTTGTTGTATGTGATCGCTTCCTGCCTCGTTTGTTCTCATCCATTACATCCATATTTCTCTTGCCTTGTTGTCATAAGTGGGTAATGGTCACTTCCTATTCCAAAGCTTCTTCTTACTTTTAAGTTCATTCCACATTTGATCTACATCACCTTCCATCCTCGGTTGCGATTTTATGTCTTCTAGTTTAACCATGTATTGTACAGCTATTTCTGACTTCCAAAGTTTGTGTGTTCTTATCTTGTTGTATGTGATCGCTTCCTGCCTCGTTTGTTCTCATCCATTACATCCATGATTCTCTTGCCTTGTTGTCATAAGTGGGTAATGGTCACTTCCTATTCCAAAGCTTCTTCTTACTTTTAAGTTCATTCCACATTTGATCTACATCACCTTCCATCCTCGTTTGCAATTTTTGTCTTCTAGTTTTACCATGTATTGTACTGATATTTCTGACTTCCAAAGTTTGTGTGTTCTTATCTTGTTGTATGTGATCGCTTCCTGCCTCGTTTGTTCTCATCCATTACATCCATATTTCTCTTGCCTTGTTGTCATAAGTGGGTAATGGTCACTTCCTATTCCAAAGCTTCTTCTTACTTTTAAGTTCATTCCACATTTGATCTACATCACCTTCCATCCTCGGTTGCGATTTTATGTCTTCTAGTTTAACCATGTATTGTACAGCTATTTATGACTTCCAGAGTTTGTGTGTTCTTATCTTGTTGTATGTGATCGCTTCCTGCCTCGTTTGTTCTCATCCATTACATCCATATTTCTCTTGCCTTGTTGTCATAAGTGGGTAATGGTCACTTCCTATTCCAAAGCTTCTTCTTACTTTTAAGTTCATTCCACATTTGATCTACATCACCTTCCATCCTCGGTTGCGATTTTATGTCTTCTAGTTTAACCATGTATTGTACAGCTATTTATGACTTCCAGAGTTTGTGTGTTCTTATCTTGTTGTATGTGATCGCTTCCTGCCTCGTTTGTTCTCATCCATTACATCCATATTTCTCTTGCCTTGTTGTCATAAGTGGGTAATGGTCACTTCCTATTCCAAAGCTTCTTCTTACTTTTAAGTTCATTCCACATTTGATCTACATCACCTTCCATCCTCGGTTGCGATTTTATGTCTTCTAGTTTAACCATGTATTGTACAGCTATTTCTGACTTCCAAAGTTTGTGTGTTCTTATCTTGTTGTATGTGATCGCTTCCTGCCTCGTTTGTTCTCATCCATTACATCCATGTTTCTCTTGCCTTGTTGTCATAAGTAGGTAATAGTCACTTCCTATTCCAAAGCTTCTTCTTACTTTTAAGTTCATTCCACATTTGATCTACATCACCTTCCATCCTCGGTTGCAATTTTTGTCTTCTAGTTTTACCATGTATTGTACTGATATTTCTGACTTCCAAAGTTTGTGTGTTCTTATCTTGTTGTATGTGATCGCTTCCTGCCTCGTTTGTTCTCATCCATTACATCCATATTTCTCTTGCCTTGTTGTCATAAGTGGGTAATGGTCACTTCCTATTCCAAAGCTTCTTCTTACTTTTAAGTTCATTCCACATTTGATCTACATCACCTTCCATCCTCGGTTGCGATTTTATGTCTTCTAGTTTAACCATGTATTGTACAGCTATTTATGACTTCCAGAGTTTGTGTGTTCTTATCTTGTTGTATGTGATCGCTTCCTGCCTCGTTTGTTCTCATCCATTACATCCATATTTCTCTTGCCTTGTTGTCATAAGTGGGTAATGGTCACTTCCTATTCCAAAGCTTCTTCTTACTTTTAAGTTCATTCCACATTTGATCTACATCACCTTCCATCCTCGGTTGCGATTTTATGTCTTCTAGTTTAACCATGTATTGTACAGCTATTTCTGACTTCCAAAGTTTGTGTGTTCTTATCTTGTTGTATGTGATCGCTTCCTGCCTCGTTTGTTCTCATCCATTACATCCATGTTTCTCTTGCCTTGTTGTCATAAGTAGGTAATAGTCACTTCCTATTCCAAAGCTTCTTCTTACTTTTAAGTTCATTCCACATTTGATCTACATCACCTTCCATCCTCGGTTGCAATTTTTGTCTTCTAGTTTTACCATGTATTGTACTGATATTTCTGACTTCCAAAGTTTGTGTGTTCTTATCTTGTTGTATGTGATCGCTTCCTGCCTCGTTTGTTCTCATCCATTACATCCATATTTCTCTTGCCTTGTTGTCATAAGTGGGTAATGGTCACTTCCTATTCCAAAGCTTCTTCTTACTTTTAAGTTCATTCCACATTTGATCTACATCACCTTCCATCCTCGGTTGCGATTTTATGTCTTCTAGTTTAACCATGTATTGTACAGCTATTTCTGACTTCCAAAGTTTGTGTGTTCTTATCTTGTTGTATGTGATCGCTTCCTGCCTCGTTTGTTCTCATCCATTACATCCATGATTCTCTTGCCTTGTTGTCATAAGTGGGTAATGGTCACTTCCTATTCCAAAGCTTCTTCTTACTTTTAAGTTCATTCCACATTTGATCTACATCACCTTCCATCCTCGTTTGCAATTTTTGTCTTCTAGTTTTACCATGTATTGTACTGATATTTCTGACTTCCAAAGTTTGTGTGTTCTTATCTTGTTGTATGTGATCGCTTCCTGCCTCGTTTGTTCTCATCCATTACATCCATATTTCTCTTGCCTTGTTGTCATAAGTGGGTAATGGTCACTTCCTATTCCAAAGCTTCTTCTTACTTTTAAGTTCATTCCACATTTGATCTACATCACCTTCCATCCTCGGTTGCGATTTTATGTCTTCTAGTTTAACCATGTATTGTACAGCTATTTATGACTTCCAGAGTTTGTGTGTTCTTATCTTGTTGTATGTGATCGCTTCCTGCCTCGTTTGTTCTCATCCATTACATCCATGTTTCTCTTGCCTTGTTGTCATAAGTAGGTAATAGTCACTTCCTATTCCAAAGCTTCTTCTTACTTTTAAGTTCATTCCACATTTGATCTACATCACCTTCCATCCTCGTTTGCGATTTTATGTCTTCTAGTTTAACCATGTATTGTACAGCTATTTCTGACTTCCAAAGTTTGTGTGTTCTTATCTTGTTGTATGTGATCGCTTCCTGCCTCGTTTGTTCTCATCCATTACATCCATGTTTCTCTTGCCTTGTTGTCATAAGTAGGTAATAGTCACTTCCTATTCCAAAGCTTCTTCTTACTTTTAAGTTCATTCCACATTTGATCTACATCACCTTCCATCCTCGGTTGCAATTTTTGTCTTCTAGTTTTACCATGTATTGTACTGATATTTCTGACTTCCAAAGTTTGTGTGTTCTTATCTTGTTGTATGTGATCGCTTCCTGCCTCGTTTGTTCTCATCCATTACATCCATATTTCTCTTGCCTTGTTGTCATAAGTGGGTAATGGTCACTTCCTATTCCAAAGCTTCTTCTTACTTTTAAGTTCATTCCACATTTGATCTACATCACCTTCCATCCTCGGTTGCGATTTTATGTCTTCTAGTTTAACCATGTATTGTACAGCTATTTATGACTTCCAGAGTTTGTGTGTTCTTATCTTGTTGTATGTGATCGCTTCCTGCCTCGTTTGTTCTCATCCATTACATCCATGTTTCTCTTGCCTTGTTGTCATAAGTAGGTAATAGTCACTTCCTATTCCAAAGCTTCTTCTTACTTTTAAGTTCATTCCACATTTGATCTACATCACCTTCCATCCTCGTTTGCGATTTTATGTCTTCTAGTTTAACCATGTATTGTACAGCTATTTCTGACTTCCAAAGTTTGTGTGTTCTTATCTTGTTGTATGTGATCGCTTCCTGCCTCGTTTGTTCTCATCCATTACATCCATGTTTCTCTTGCCTTGTTGTCATAAGTAGGTAATAGTCACTTCCTATTCCAAAGCTTCTTCTTACTTTTAAGTTCATTCCACATTTGATCTACATCACCTTCCATCCTCGGTTGCAATTTTTGTCTTCTAGTTTTACCATGTATTGTACTGATATTTCTGACTTCCAAAGTTTGTGTGTTCTTATCTTGTTGTATGTGATCGCTTCCTGCCTCGTTTCTTCTCATCCATTACATCCATATTTCTCTTGCCTTGTTGTCATAAGTGGGTAATGGTCACTTCCTATTCCAAAGCTTCTTCTTACTTTTAAGTTCATTCCACATTTGATCTACATCACCTTCCATCCTCGGTTGCGATTTTATGTCTTCTAGTTTAACCATGTATTGTACAGCTATTTATGACTTCCAGAGTTTGTGTGTTCTTATCTTGTTGTATGTGATCGCTTCCTGCCTCGTTTGTTCTCATCCATTACATCCATGTTTCTCTTGCCTTGTTGTCATAAGTAGGTAATAGTCACTTCCTATTCCAAAGCTTCTTCTTACTTTTAAGTTCATTCCACATTTGATCTACATCACCTTCCATCCTCGTTTGCGATTTTATGTCTTCTAGTTTAACCATGTATTGTACAGCTATTTCTGACTTCCAAAGTTTGTGTGTTCTTATCTTGTTGTATGTGATCGCTTCCTGCCTCGTTTGTTCTCATCCATTACATCCATGTTTCTCTTGCCTTGTTGTCATAAGTAGGTAATCGTCACTTCCTATTCCAAAGCTTCTTCTTACTTTTAAGTTCATTCCACATTTGATCTACATCACCTTCCATCCTCGGTTGCAATTTTTGTCTTCTAGTTTTACCATGTATTGTACTGATATTTCTGACTTCCAAAGTTTGTGTGTTCTTATCTTGTTGTATGTGATCGCTTCCTGCCTCGTTTGTTCTCATCCATTACATCCATATTTCTCTTGCCTTGTTGTCATAAGTGGGTAATGGTCACTTCCTATTCCAAAGCTTCTTCTTACTTTTAAGTTCATTCCACATTTGATCTACATCACCTTCCATCCTCGGTTGCGATTTTATGTCTTCTAGTTTAACCATGTATTGTACAGCTATTTCTGACTTCCAAAGTTTGTGTGTTCTTATCTTGTTGTATGTGATCGCTTCCTGCCTCGTTTGTTCTCATCCATTACATCCATGATTCTCTTGCCTTGTTGTCATAAGTGGGTAATGGTCACTTCCTATTCCAAAGCTTCTTCTTACTTTTAAGTTCATTCCACATTTGATCTACATCACCTTCCATCCTCGTTTGCAATTTTTGTCTTCTAGTTTTACCATGTATTGTACTGATATTTCTGACTTCCAAAGTTTGTGTGTTCTTATCTTGTTGTATGTGATCGCTTCCTGCCTCGTTTGTTCTCATCCATTACATCCATATTTCTCTTGCCTTGTTGTCATAAGTGGGTAATGGTCACTTCCTATTCCAAAGCTTCTTCTTACTTTTAAGTTCATTCCACATTTGATCTACATCACCTTCCATCCTCGGTTGCGATTTTATGTCTTCTAGTTTAACCATGTATTGTACAGCTATTTATGACTTCCAGAGTTTGTGTGTTCTTATCTTGTTGTATGTGATCGCTTCCTGCCTCGTTTGTTCTCATCCATTACATCCATATTTCTCTTGCCTTGTTGTCATAAGTGGGTAATGGTCACTTCCTATTCCAAAGCTTCTTCTTACTTTTAAGTTCATTCCACATTTGATCTACATCACCTTCCATCCTCGGTTGCGATTTTATGTCTTCTAGTTTAACCATGTATTGTACAGCTATTTCTGACTTCCAAAGTTTGTGTGTTCTTATCTTGTTGTATGTGATCGCTTCCTGCCTCGTTTGTTCTCATCCATTACATCCATGTTTCTCTTGCCTTGTTGTCATAAGTAGGTAATAGTCACTTCCTATTCCAAAGCTTCTTCTTACTTTTAAGTTCATTCCACATTTGATCTACATCACCTTCCATCCTCGGTTGCAATTTTTGTCTTCTAGTTTTACCATGTATTGTACTGATATTTCTGACTTCCAAAGTTTGTGTGTTCTTATCTTGTTGTATGTGATCGCTTCCTGCCTCGTTTGTTCTCATCCATTACATCCATATTTCTCTTGCCTTGTTGTCATAAGTGGGTAATGGTCACTTCCTATTCCAAAGCTTCTTCTTACTTTTAAGTTCATTCCACATTTGATCTACATCACCTTCCATCCTCGGTTGCGATTTTATGTCTTCTAGTTTAACCATGTATTGTACAGCTATTTATGACTTCCAGAGTTTGTGTGTTCTTATCTTGTTGTATGTGATCGCTTCCTGCCTCGTTTGTTCTCATCCATTACATCCATGTTTCTCTTGCCTTGTTGTCATAAGTAGGTAATAGTCACTTCCTATTCCAAAGCTTCTTCTTACTTTTAAGTTCATTCCACATTTGATCTACATCACCTTCCATCCTCGGTTGCAATTTTTGTCTTCTAGTTTTACCATGTATTGTACTGATATTTCTAACTTCCAAAGTTTGTGTGTTCTTATCTTGTTGTATGTGATCGCTTCCTGCCTCGTTTGTTCTCATCCATTACATCCATATTTCTCTTGCCTTGTTGTCATAAGTGGGTAATGGTCACTTCCTATTCCAAAGCTTCTTCTTACTTTTAAGTTCATTCCACATTTGATCTACATCACCTTCCATCCTCGTTTGCGATTTTATGTCTTCTAGTTTAACCATGTATTGTACAGCTATTTCTGACTTCCAAAGTTTGTGTGTTCTTATCTTGTTGTATGTGATCGCTTCCTGCCTCGTTTGTTCTCATCCATTACATCCATGTTTCTCTTGCCTTGTTGTCATAAGTAGGTAATAGTCACTTCCTATTCCAAAGCTTCTTCTTACTTTTAAGTTCATTCCACATTTGATCTACATCACCTTCCATCCTCGGTTGCAATTTTTGTCTTCTAGTTTTACCATGTATTGTACTGATATTTCTGACTTCCAAAGTTTGTGTGTTCTTATCTTGTTGTATGTGATCGCTTCCTGCCTCGTTTGTTCTCATCCATTACATCCATATTTCTCTTGCCTTGTTGTCATAAGTGGGTAATGGTCACTTCCTATTCCAAAGCTTCTTCTTACTTTTAAGTTCATTCCACATTTGATCTACATCACCTTCCATCCTCGGTTGCGATTTTATGTCTTCTAGTTTAACCATGTATTGTACAGCTATTTCTGACTTCCAAAGTTTGTGTGTTCTTATCTTGTTGTATGTGATCGCTTCCTGCCTCGTTTGTTCTCATCCATTACATCCATGATTCTCTTGCCTTGTTGTCATAAGTGGGTAATGGTCACTTCCTATTCCAAAGCTTCTTCTTACTTTTAAGTTCATTCCACATTTGATCTACATCACCTTCCATCCTCGGTTGCGATTTTATGTCTTCTAGTTTAACCATGTATTGTACAGCTATTTATGACTTCCAGAGTTTGTGTGTTCTTATCTTGTTGTATGTGATCGCTTCCTGCCTCGTTTGTTCTCATCCATTACATCCATGTTTCTCTTGCCTTGTTGTCATAAGTAGGTAATAGTCACTTCCTATTCCAAAGCTTCTTCTTACTTTTAAGTTCATTCCACATTTGATCTACATCACCTTCCATCCTCGTTTGCGATTTTATGTCTTCTAGTTTAACCATGTATTGTACAGCTATTTCTGACTTCCAAAGTTTGTGTGTTCTTATCTTGTTGTATGTGATCGCTTCCTGCCTCGTTTGTTCTCATCCATTACATCCATATTTCTCTTGCCTTGTTGTCATAAGTGGGTAATGGTCACTTCCTATTCCAAAGCTTCTTCTTACTTTTAAGTTCATTCCACATTTGATCTACATCACCTTCCATCCTCGGTTGCGATTTTATGTCTTCTAGTTTAACCATGTATTGTACAGCTATTTATGACTTCCAGAGTTTGTGTGTTCTTATCTTGTTGTATGTGATCGCTTCCTGCCTCGTTTGTTCTCATCCATTACATCCATGTTTCTCTTGCCTTGTTGTCATAAGTAGGTAATAGTCACTTCCTATTCCAAAGCTTCTTCTTACTTTTAAGTTCATTCCACATTTGATCTACATCACCTTCCATCCTCGTTTGCGATTTTATGTCTTCTAGTTTAACCATGTATTGTACAGCTATTTCTGACTTCCAAAGTTTGTGTGTTCTTATCTTGTTGTATGTGATCGCTTCCTGCCTCGTTTGTTCTCATCCATTACATCTATGTTTCTCTTGCCTTGTTGTCATAAGTAGGTAATGGTCACTTCCTATTCCAAAGCTTCTCCTTACTTTAAAGTTCATTCCACATTTGATCTACATCACCTTCCGTCCTCGTTTGCGATTTTATGTCTTCTAGTTTTACCATGTATTGTACAGCTATTTCTGACTTCCAAAGTTTGTGTGTTCTTATCTTGTTGTATGTGATCGCTTCCTGCCTCGTTTGTTCTCATCCATTACATCCATGTTTCTCTTGCCTTGTTGTCATAAGTGGGTAATGGTCACTTCCTATTCCAAAGCTTCTCCTTACTTTAAAGTTCATTCCACATTTGATCTACATCACCTTCCGTCCTCGTTTGCGATTTTATGTCTTCTAGTTTTACCATGTATTGTACAGCTATTTCTGACTTCCAAAGTTTGTGTGTTCTTATCTTGTTGTATGTGATCGCTTCCTGCCTCGTTTGTTCTCATCCATTACATCCATGATTCTCTTGCCTTGTTGTCATAAGTGGGTAATGGTCACTTCCTATTCCAAAGCTTCTTCTTACTTTTAAGTTCATTCCACATTTGATCTACATCACCTTCCATCCTCGTTTGCGATTTTTTGTCTTCTAGTTTTACCATGTATTGTACTGCTATTTCTGACTTCCAAAGTTTGTGTGTTCTTATCTTGTTGTATGTGATCGCTTCCTGCCTCGTTTGTTCTCATCCATTACATCCATGATTCTCTTGCCTTGTTGTCATAAGTAGGTAATGGTCACTTCCTATTCCAAAGCTTCTCCTTACTTTAAAGTTCATTCCACATTTGATCTACATCACATTCCATCCTCGTTTGCGATTTTATGTCTTCTAGTTTAACCATGTATTGTACAGCTATTTCTGACTTCCAGAGTTTGTGTGTTCTTATCTTGTTGTATGTGATCGCTTCCAGCCTCATTTGTTCTCATCCATTACATCCATGATTCTCTTGCCTTGTTGTCATAAGTGGGTAATGGTCACTTCCTATTCCAAAGCTTCTTCTTACTTTTAAGTTCATTCCACATTTGATCTACATCACCTTCCATCCACGTTTGCGATTTTATGTCTTCTAGTTTAACCATGTATTGTACAGCTATTTCTGACTTCCAGAGTTTGTGTGTTCTTATCTTGTTGTATGTGATCGCTTCCTGCCTCGTTTGTTCTCATCCATTACATCCATATTTCTCTTGCCTTGTTGTCATAAGTGGGTAATGGTCACTTTCTATTCCAAAGCTTCTTCTTACTTTTAAGTTCAATCCACATTTGATCTACATCACCTTCCATCCTCGTTTGCGATTTTATGTCTTCTAGTTTTACCATGTATTGTACAGCTATTTCTGACTTCCAAAGTTTGTGTGTTCTTATCTTGTTGTATGTGATCGCTTCCTGCCTCGTTTGTTCTCATCCATTACATCCATATTTCTCTTGCCTTGTTGTCATAAGTGGGTAATGGTCACTTCCTATTCCAAAGCTTCTTCTTACTTTTAAGTTCATTCCACATTTGATCTACATCACCTTCCATCCTCGTTTGCGATTTTATGTCTTCTAGTTTAACCATGTATTGTACAGCTATTTCTGACTTCCAAAGTTTGTGTGTTCTTATCTTGTTGTATGTGATCGCTTCCTGCCTCGTTTGTTCTCATCCATTACATCCATGATTCTCTTGCCTTGTTGTCATAAGTGGGTAATGGTCACTTCCTATTCCAAAGCTTCTTCTTACTTTTAAGTTCATTCCACATTTGATCTACATCACCTTCCATCCTCGTTTGCGATTTTATGTCTTCTAGTTTAACCATGTATTGTACAGCTATTTCTGACTTCCAAAGTTTGTGTGTTCTTATCTTGTTGTATGTGATCGCTTCCTGCCTCGTTTGTTCTCATCCATTACATCCATGATTCTCTTGCCTTGTTGTCATAAGTGGGTAATGGTCACTTCCTATTCCAAAGCTTCTTTTTACTTTTAAGTTCATTCCACATTTGATCTACATCACCTTCCATCCTCGGTTGCGATTTTATGTCTTCTAGTTTAACCATGTATTGTACAGCTATTTCTGACTTCCAAAGTTTGTGTGTTCTTATCTTGTTGTATGTGATCGCTTCCTGCCTCGTTTGTTCTCATCCATTACATCCATGTTTCTCTTGCCTTGTTGTCATAAGTAGGTAATAGTCACTTCCTATTCCAAAGCTTCTTCTTACTTTTAAGTTCATTCCACATTTGATCTACATCACCTTCCATCCTCGGTTGCGATTTTATGTCTTCTAGTTTAACCATGTATTGTACAGCTATTTATGACTTCCAGAGTTTGTGTGTTCTTATCTTGTTGTATGTGATCGCTTCCTGCCTCGTTTGTTCTCATCCATTACATCCATGATTCTCTTGCCTTGTTGTCATAAGTAGGTAATGGTCACTTCCTATTCCAAAGCTTCTTCTTACTTTTAAGTTCATTCCACATTTGATCTACATCACCTTCCATCCTCGTTTGCGATTTTATGTCTTCTAGTTTAACCATGTATTGTACAGCTATTTATGACTTCCAGAGTTTGTGTGTTCTTATCTTGTTGTATGTGATCGCTTCCTGCCTCGTTTGTTCTCATCCATTACATCCATGATTCTCTTGCCTTGTTGTCATAAGTAGGTAATGGTCACTTCCTATTCCAAAGCTTCTTCTTACTTTTAAGTTCATTCCACATTTGATCTACATCACCTTCCATCCTCGTTTGCGATTTTTTGTCTTCTAGTTTTACCATGTATTGTACTGCTATTTCTGACTTCCAAAGTTTGTGTGTTCTTATCTTGTTGTATGTGATCGCTTCCTGCCTCGTTTGTTCTCATCCATTACATCCATGATTCTCTTGCCTTGTTGTCATAAGTGGGTAATGGTCACTTCCTATTCCAAAGCTTCTTCTTACTTTTAAGTTCATTCCACATTTGATCTACATCACCTTCCATCCTCGTTTGCGATTTTATGTCTTCTAGTTTAACCATGTATTGTACAGCTATTTATGACTTCCAGAGTTTGTGTGTTCTTATCTTGTTGTATGTGATCGCTTCCTGCCTCGTTTGTTCTCATCCATTACATCCATGATTCTCTTGCCTTGTTGTCATAAGTAGGTAATGGTCACTTCCTATTCCAAAGCTTCTTCTTACTTTTAAGTTCATTCCACATTTGATCTACATCACCTTCCATCCTCGTTTGCGATTTTTTGTCTTCTAGTTTTACCATGTATTGTACTGCTATTTCTGACTTCCAAAGTTTGTGTGTTCTTATCTTGTTGTATGTGATCGCTTCCTGCCTCGTTTGTTCTCATCCATTACATCCATGTTTCTCTTGTCTTGTTGTCATAAGAGGGTAATGGTCACTTCCTATTCCAAAGCTTCTTCTTACTTTTAAGTTCATTCCACATTTGATCTACATCACCTTCCATCCTCGTTTGCAATTTTTGTCTTCTAGTTTTACCATGTATTGTACTGATATTTCTGACTTCCAAAGTTTGTGTGTTCTTATCTTGTTGTATGTGATCGCTTCCTGCCTCGTTTGTTCTCATCCATTACATCCATATTTCTCTTGCCTTGTTGTCATAAGTGGGTAATGGTCACTTCCTATTCCAAAGCTTCTTCTTACTTTTAAGTTCATTCCACATTTGATCTACATCACCTTCCATTCTCGTTTGCGTATTTTTTGTCTTCTAGTTTTACCGTGTATTGTACAGCTAGTTCAGACTTCCAAAGTTTGTGTGTTCTTATCTTGTTGTATGTGATCGCTTCCTGCCTCGTTTGTTCTCATCCATTACATCCATGTTTCTCTTGCCTTGTTGTCATAAGTAGGTAATGGTCACTTCCTATTCCAAAGCTTCTCCTTACTTTAAAGTTCATTCCACATTTGATCTACATCACATTCCATCCTCGTTTGCGATTTTATGTCTTCTAGTTTAACCATGTATTGTACAGCTATTTCTGACTTCCAGAGTTTGTGTGTTCTTATCTTGTTGTATGTGATCGCTTCCTGCCTCGTTTGTTCTCATCCATTACATCCATGTTTCTCTTGTCTTGTTGTCATAAGAGGGTAATGGTCACTTCCTATTCCAAAGCTTCTTCTTACTTTTAAGTTCATTCCACATTTGATCTACATCACCTTCCATCCTCGTTTGCAATTTTTGTCTTCTAGTTTTACCATGTATTGTACTGATATTTCTGACTTCCAAAGTTTGTGTGTTCTTATCTTGTTGTATGTGATCGCTTCCTGCCTCGTTTGTTCTCATCCATTACATCCATATTTCTCTTGCCTTGTTGTCATAAGTGGGTAATGGTCACTTCCTATTCCAAAGCTTCTTCTTACTTTTAAGTTCATTCCACATTTGATCTACATCACCTTCCATTCTCGTTTGCGTATTTTTTGTCTTCTAGTTTTACCGTGTATTGTACAGCTAGTTCAGACTTCCAAAGTTTGTGTGTTCTTATCTTGTTGTATGTGATCGCTTCCTGCCTCGTTTGTTCTCATCCATTACATCCATGTTTCTCTTGCCTTGTTGTCATAAGTAGGTAATGGTCACTTCCTATTCCAAAGCTTCTCCTTACTTTAAAGTTCATTCCACATTTGATCTACATCACATTCCATCCTCGTTTGCGATTTTATGTCTTCTAGTTTAACCATGTATTGTACAGCTATTTCTGACTTCCAGAGTTTGTGTGTTCTTATCTTGTTGTATGTGATCGCTTCCAGCCTCATTTGTTCTCATCCATTACATCCATGATTCTCTTGCCTTGTTGTCATAAGTGGGTAATGGTCACTTTCTATTCCAAAGCTTCTTCTTACTTTTAAGTTCAATCCACATTTGATCTACATCACCTTCCATCCTCGTTTGCGATTTTATGTCTTCTAGTTTTACCATGTATTGTACAGCTATTTCTGACTTCCAAAGTTTGTGTGTTCTTATCTTGTTGTATGTGATCGCTTCCTGCCTCGTTTGTTCTCATCCATTACATCCATATTTCTCTTGCCTTGTTGTCATAAGTGGGTAATGGTCACTTCCTATTCCAAAGCTTCTTCTTACTTTTAAGTTCATTCCACATTTGATGTACATCACCTTCCATTCTCGTTTGCGTATTTTTTGTCTTCTAGTTTTACCATGTATTGTACAGCTAGTTCAGACTTCCAGAGTTTGTGTGTTCTTATCTTGTTGTATGTGATCGCTTCCTGCCTCGTTTGTTCTCATCCATTACATTCATATTTCTCTTGCCTTGTTGTCATAAGTGGGTAATGGGCACTTCCTATTCCAAAGCTTCTTCTTACTTTTAAGTTCATTCCACATTTGATGTACATCACCTTCCATTCTCGTTTGCGTATTTTTTGTCTTCTAGTTTTACCATGTATTGTACAGCTAGTTCAGACTTCCAGAGTTTGTGTGTTCTTATCTTGTTGTATGTGATCGCTTCCTGCCTCGTTTGTTCTCATCCATTACATCCATATTTCTCTTGCCTTGTTGTCATAAGTGGGTAATGGTCACTTTCTATTCCAAAGCTTCTTCTTACTTTTAAGTTCAATCCACATTTGATCTACATCACCTTCCATCCTCGTTTGCGATTTTATGTCTTCTAGTTTTACCATGTATTGTACAGCTATTTCTGACTTCCAAAGTTTGTGTGTTCTTATCTTGTTGTATGTGATCGCTTCCTGCCTCGTTTGTTCTCATCCATTACATCCATATTTCTCTTGCCTTGTTGTCATAAGTGGGTAATGGTCACTTCCTATTCCAAAGCTTCTTCTTACTTTTAAGTTCATTCCACATTTGATGTACATCACCTTCCATTCTCGTTTGCGTATTTTTTGTCTTCTAGTTTTACCATGTATTGTACAGCTAGTTCAGACTTCCAGAGTTTGTGTGTTCTTATCTTGTTGTATGTGATCGCTTCCTGCCTCGTTTGTTCTCATCCATTACATTCATATTTCTCTTGCCTTGTTGTCATAAGTGGGTAATGGTCACTTCCTATTCCAAAGCTTCTTCTTACTTTTAAGTTCATTCCACATTTGATGTACATCACCTTCCATTCTCGTTTGCGTATTTTTTGTCTTCTAGTTTTACCATGTATTGTACAGCAAGTTCAGACTTCCAGAGTTTGTGTGTTCTTATCTTGTTGTATGTGATCGCTTCCTGCCTCGTTTGTTCTCATCCATTACATCCATATTTCTCTTGCCTTGTTGTCATAAGTGGGTAATGGTCACTTTCTATTCCAAAGCTTCTTCTTACTTTTAAGTTCAATCCACATTTGATCTACATCACCTTCCATCCTCGTTTGCGATTTTATGTCTTCTAGTTTTACCATGTATTGTACAGCTATTTCTGACTTCCAAAGTTTGTGTGTTCTTATCTTGTTGTATGTGATCGCTTCCTGCCTCGTTTGTTCTCATCCATTACATCCATATTTCTCTTGCCTTGTTGTCATAAGTGGGTAATGGTCACTTCCTATTCCAAAGCTTATTCTTACTTTTAAGTTCATTCCACATTTGATGTACATCACCTTCCATTCTCGTTTGCGTATTTTTTGTCTTCTAGTTTTACCATGTATTGTACAGCTAGTTCAGACTTCCAGAGTTTGTGTGTTCTTATCTTGTTGTATGTGATCGCTTCCTGCCTCGTTTGTTCTCATCCAATACATCCATGTTTCTCTTGCCTTGTTGTCATAAGTAGGTAATGGTCACTTCCGATTCCAAAGCTTCTCCTTACTTTAAAGTTCATTCCACATTTGATCTACATCACATTCCATCCTCGTTTGCGATTTTATGTCTTCTAGTTTAACCATGTATTGTACAGCTATTTCTGACTTCCAGAGTTTGTGTGTTCTTATCTTGTTGTATGTGATCGCTTCCTGCCTCGTTTGTTCTCATCCATTACATCCATGTTTCTCTTGCCTTGTTGTCATAAGTGGGTAATGGTCACTTCCTATTCCAAAGCTTCTTCTTACTTTTAAGTTCAATCCACATTTGATCTACATCACCTTCCATCCTCGTTTGCGATTTTATGTCTTCTAGTTTTACCATGTATTGTACAGCTATTTCTGACTTCCAAAGTTTGTGTGTTCTTATCTTGTTGTATGTGATCGCTTCCTGCCTCGTTTGTTCTCATCCATTACATCCATGTTTCTCTTGCCTTGTTGTCATAAGTAGGTAATGGTCACTTCCTATTCCAAAGCTTCTACTTACTTTTAAGTTCATTCCACATTTGATCTACATCACCTTCCATCCTTGTTTGCGATTTTTTGTCTTCTAGTTTTACCATGTATTGTACAGCTATTTCTGACTTCCATAGTTTGTGTGTTCTTGTCTTGATGTATGTGATCGCTTCCTGCCTCGTTTGTTCTCATCCATTACATCCATGTTTCTCTTGCCTTGTTGTCATAAGTAGCTAATGGTCACTTCCTATTCCAAAGCTTCTACTTACTTTTAAGTTCATTCCACATTTGATCTACATCACCTTCCATCCTCGTTTGCGATTTTTTGTCTTCTAGTTTTACCATGTATTGTACAGCTATTTCTGACTTCCATAGTTTGTGTGTTCTTGTCTTGATGTATGTGATCGCTTCCTGCCTCGTTTGTTCTCATCCATTACATCCATGTTTCTCTTGCCTTGTTGTCATAAGTAGCTAATGGTCACTTCCTATTCCAAAGCTTCTACTTACTTTTAAGTTCATTCCACATTTGATCTACATCACCTTCCATCCTCGTTTGCGTATTTTTTGTCTTCTAGTTTTACCATGTATTGTACAGCTATTTCTGACTTCCAAAGTTTGTGTGTTCCTATCTTGTTGTATGTGATCGCTTCCTGCCTCGTTTGTTCTCATCCATTACATCCATGTTTCTCTTGCCTTGTTGTCATAAGTAGCTAATGGTCACTTCCTATTCCAAAGCTTCTTCTTACTTTTAAGTTCATTCCACATTTGATCTACATCACCTTCCATCCTCGTTTGCGTATTTTTTGTCTTCTAGTTTTACCATGTATTGTACAGCTATTTCTGACTTCCAAAGTTTGTGTGTTCCTATCTTGTTGTATGTGATCGCTTCCTGCCTCGTTTGTTCTCATCCATTACATCCATGTTTCTCTTGCCTTGTTGTCATAAGTAGCTAATGGTCACTTCCTATTCCAAAGCTTCTTCTTACTTTTAAGTTCATTCCACATTTGATCTACATCACCTTCCATCTTCGTTTGCGAATTTTTGTCTTCTAGTTTTACCATCTATTGTACAGCTATTTCTGACTTCCAAAGTTTGTGTGTTCTTATCTTATTGTATGTGATCGCTTCCTGCCTCGTTTGTTCTCATCCATTACATCCATGTTTCTCTTGCCTTGTTGTCATAAGTAGGTAATGGCCACTTCCTATTCCAAAGCTTCTTCTTACTTTTAAGTTCATTCCACATTTGATCTTCATCACCTTCCATCCTCGTTTGCGATTTATTGTCTCCTAGTTTCACTATGTATTGTACAGCTATTTCTGACTTCCAAAGTTTGTGTGTTCTTATCTTGTTGTATGCGATCGCTTCCTGCCTCGTTTGTTCTCATCCATTACATCCATGTTTCTCTTGCCTTGTTGTCATAAGTAGGTAATGGTCACTTCCTATTCCAAAGCTTCTTCTTACTTTTAAGTTCATTCCACATTTGATGTACATCACCTTCCATTCTCGTTTGCGTATTTTTTGTCTTCTAGTTTTACCATGTATTGTACAGCTATTTCTGACTACCAAAGTTTGTGTGTTCCAATCTTGTTGTATGTAATCGCTTCCTGCCTCGTTTGTTCTCGGCCATTACATCCATATTTCTCTTGCCTTGTTGTCATAAGTAGGTAATGGTCACTTCCTATTCCAAAGCTTCTTCTTACTCTTAAGTTCATTCTACATTTGATCTACATCACCTTGCATTCTCTTTTCCGATAGTTTGTCTTCTAGTTTTACCATGTATTGTACAGCTGTATTGTACAGCTGTACCATGTATTGTCCATACACAACAATTATCGTTCTTCTCATATTATCATCTTTCAGTGCAATTTTCGGTATTCTTGATGTAACTGCCTTGAAATCATTTATTGTATGCTTAATGTCTTTGTGTATGATACATCCAACACCTTCTGCTGCTCTTTTATCTTGTTCGACTCCACTCTAAATTATTGTGTGATTATTGCTTGTTTAGTGCACACCCCTGCCTTTTCTATTGGTTTAAGTTAATGCTAGCATCTGTACTTTGGCTTTTTCTAACTCTTCCTCCATTTCATTTTCATTCCCAGCCATGCTTCTGATGTTCCATATTGCTATCTTCCATGTTGAGTGTTTTCTTTTGTTTTTTGTTTAATAGTTGTTAATAGTTTTTTGCTATTAATTCGTCATCTGTTTCGTCCCACCGTTACAATCTACTATTTATTATCAGCTTTTTGTATCCCACTTTTGTTGTGTTTCCCCTTTCCCTTTCTGCTTTAGCCATTTCTCTTATCTTCCTTCGTATTCCGTGTTCTGTAGTAGTTAAGTTGTCATCAATATGTACTTTCCTTCTCAGATTCCTTAACTTGTTCTTGTTTCTCATTACCTTTATTTTATCGTCCATTGACTCCAGTTCTACAATAACCATATCAGTATTTACATTTCTTAGCTTGAAGGTTTTACTAATTTTTGCATCAGTTCCCATATCTTCTGTTATTAATTTGTGGATTTCTTCTTCTACATTGTCTCTGACTGCCAGTTCTTTCACCACTATGTTATTCTCTCGACTTAATCTTTCTCTTCTTTCCAAATCTTTTTCCAGTCTATCTATTCTTCTTGTTAGCTCTATTTTCTCCTGTTTCCATTCACATTATTTTATTCTTATGTCTGTTCTTAGTTGTATAATTTCCTCTTTTATTGTTTGTTGTGCTGTTAACATTTGTTTTATCATTTGCTTGATTTCATCCATCTCATTTTCCTTTTATGTAGTTGTTTTCTTCAGGTTTAACTTATCTTGTTCTCCTCTAGAGTCTAGCGAGAGACTGGCGTCACATGAGGGAAATCGACGAAGAAAAGAGAAAAAATGAGAAAAATTAGACTTGCTTTTTTTACCACACCAGTAATTAGGGCAGCATTTAGTACAAATTGGCATACCTATGTCTCCACATAATCCTTGTCCAAATTGCAATTAAATGAATGTTTTTCAGTACATTATTTTTCATTTTCTTTCCTGCCGTTCCATTTTTATCTCTAATAATTAAACTTTACATCTGGCAACAATGTTATTTAAAAAATATAACCTCAAATTGAAAATAACTTAACCTAAAAAAAAAATCCATTAGTGAATTCAGTTATTTTAGAAATACTAGCAACAAAATTACTAGATATGCATAGACTCCCTTGACGCAAAAACGTGAATGGAGGGTAGAAATGAAATTAGTTCCTGACCTTTATGGTCAGAATGATCAAAATCTACACATCTGGTGTTGAATGAATCGAAGTTTAGTTTAACAAATATGTTGTCCAAACAGTTTCTGTTTTGACATATAATTTATGAAAGTATTATGGAGGTATTATGGAAGTATTATGGGGCAATGCTATAAATTGCTCTAGTGTAAAATGGCCTACCCTGTATACCAAAGAATAAAATTATTCAAATTTACATATAAATTTATTTGATTCAGAAATGCAACATTATAACCTGAATTATTCAAATTTACTGCTGATATACAATTGCAAGCCATGTAACAGTAATGATAATAATTATGTTAGTATTAGCCCGTCCGTTGTAATTACCCAAAGCAACTAATGAAGGAAAAGTCTCCATTTCACGTATTTAACCACACGATTCGACACAATAAACAGTAATGTTCGTTATGATCGTTAAATCGAAAACAAACCGTGACCAATTACCATCACGCATATCACAGTAATCAACTCGATTTCTTGACAAATCGCCGAAATCAACGCTTCCATATTTCTGTAGAATTAGGCAATGCAATGCAATTCGTACAGGAAATAACATGTAACACATAATCATGTCGCAAACTATAGATATTGGGTATTATAGATTGTAAACTAGTAATATATCTATATTGAAATTTAGTAGCATAGAGTAGGTTGAATATCAATGAAAGATTATTAAGACACGCAAAGAGATAATTTTGATAGATAGAGAAAAAGTGTAGTAAAGAATAAAACAGTGGCTAAACAAGGAGATTAATACATAAAAGGCTAGAGATGTATACGAGGTGTGACTATTATACTGGGTTGGGCAAATGTGTCGAAACACCTGAATTTTGTCTTAACTTTATTATTATTATTATTACTCTTAAGACAAATATTAGTATATTTTTTGTCTCTTTTCAGTAGCGTACTTTGTTTTTCAAAACCTAACCAACTTGGTATGACTCGAGATATGACGTCATTGACAGTTTTTTTTAAGGTTAACCCTGTATATTTTTACATTTTCTAATAGACTCTTTTTCAACAATTACAATTATATAGGGTTTGGTGGGTGCGTGACTTAATATTAAGTAAATGTAATATTACGTTAGACTTAATATTAAGTAAGAGTAATATTAAGTAAGACTTAATATTAAGTAAGAGTAATATTAAGTAAGACAAAATATTGAATAAAATAATTCAATAATACAATTAAATGTATTCATAAATTGTATACGCTGCCTTCTGAAGGTTTCTCTTGTTTTTCTCGAAAACAGTTATAAGTGACTTGGCGAGAGTTTTGCATCTGTAAAACTCAAATAACCAAAATCAATAACCGAAAAATAATTCTATACATTTGGAAGTGCGTTCCAAATACATTTCCAAGTCTGTAATACATTATTGCCGAGTCATAAATAGTTCACATAGATATAGAGAACTAAAAAAAAAAACAAAATGAATAAAATATCAATAGTAAAAGTAAATACATAATTATGATTAAATTTTATTATGCACAATCTCATTTGTACATTTGTAGTTACAATATCATTTTTTATTACATAACTAAAGGCTCTTCAGTACAATTAATGATAATCAATTCTGTACCTATAAGAAACTTGTATTCAATAAATAACTTATAGTTGTGTTAAGCCAAGTAATTATCAACATGTTTCTCGGTTCTCTTCCGGAATCCAAAAATTCCTCGCATTTGTATCACCGAGTGGTACATTTGAAATACCTCACGGAATCTTAGGGAAAGGCTCGACTTCCTGTACTTTTTAATGGCTGCTGGAAATGCAGTGACCGTTGCTATTATCCATTCCCATATCTGCATAATTAATTCATGATCTAAAAGTCAACGTAATAACAGAAAATGAGGAGACATTACCAGAGAAATTACTAGCTTCACAAGAAAACGATTACAGCGGAAGTGATTACTGGCAGTGGTTTATGTTGTTTCTTGACGATTATCAGGATTATGGCGTTCATGGGCGTACCCTATGGTATAGTGTTTTTACTTGAAATTGAAAACCTACCTACGAAGGATGTTTATTGCGCTCCATTGTGCGAACGAAATTTTATGACGAGTAATGGGAAGAGAACAGACTCCAAAGCCGGCATCAGAAAATACAGATTCAGTGCCCCGTAGAAAATTAACATTAGTGATCCATTATCTTCAAATTGTACTTTTCATTGTATTTTTATGTGTACATATAATAAATTGTGTTTTACAAATGTAGCTATAATTTCTTAGGAAATTTATATACAGTATGATTCGCGAAACAAATAACTTAAGTTACCCATAACATTATTGACTTGCTCATTGCGTTAAAAAATTAACGACGTTAACATCAGTTAATTTTTGCATGAATCGTAATGTAACAAGCAAATATTATTCCGTACAACTAGATTCATCGCTATCACTTTCACTTTGAACATTAATAATTAGATTTGGTACACTAAGCGTCCTATAATCGTTTTCAATTTTAATCACATGATCGATGCAGTTTAATTTTTTTTTTCAAAAGCAATATTATCCAAATTAATTAGTCAATAATAATAATGTGTAAATGAACTCAATTTCATTTATTTTTCATATGACTTTATAAAAGTTTGAATTACACTTACCACTTTACAAATTTAATTTTGGTTATACAGTTTTGCCGCAGTCACAAAACAGTTCTTTTCTCCAATTCGTGAAAAATGGATAATAATCGTTTTGAAATTTAGCTCCTCATTTAGTTTGGAGCACTACAGCGCTAATACCCAATCATGGCATCGCGTTTAAGCGATATGCCATGAGTTTTATGGTTACCAAATATGTTTTTCATTTTGTATCTTTGTATCTTATATCGATTAAAGTAAAAAACTAGGTATAATGTTTCCATAAACATTATTTGTGTAAAAGTTTATAATGTGCAGATATGCATTAAATTCGATGAACGTGTTTATGAGCAATAAGTTGAACAACTTTATGACAAGGCTGGCTGGACGTCTGAAGTGATTAATATCGTCTCTCCGTGTTTACTGTTCAACCATCGTGGCGAAAGTACTCTGCATTTGTGTGCTGCAGTGAAACTCTTTCTTCGCCCAGCTGACAGAGGAGGAACTGAAGAGGTTGAAGAAGAAATGGCCCCACCTTCATGCCTCTTCGGACGCGTGCCGTTTTTGTGATTGTGTGGTATATATAGGAAGGAAGACGTGCCGCAAGGTGCATTTGTGCGTTCGTTGTGAGTGTGCGACATCTACTGTGATCAGTCGGATGACGCCTATGTACAGCAACATGAAGACCATTGTAAGTTAATAAATAATAATATAGTATAGTATATATAGTATATATAGTATAGTTAATAAACATTTTCAAATAGTTTGGATTTACAGGATATATTTTGAAATTATTTTTACATGTTGATCACAAATTTATACTCTTGAGAATGGTTGAGAGGTCGAAACAATTGTAGAGTTCTTTTCTATGTATATATATATATATATATATATATATATATATATATATATATATATATTGTGAAACGTTAACCAAGTGTTTTATTATTCCTACACAAATTTATGATCAAGGCTGTAGATCGAATCATTGATCAATTAATAGTTAACTGGTACATTGTATAATTGAATTTGATTGTGTGTCGTAAATGATCAATAATCACATCACATATGAGTAAAAATAAATCGAAAATAATCAAACAAGCTGTAGATATAAAAAATATTGAATAAATACTTGACTATAGATTGTATAATTGGATCCTGTATGAAATATGATCAATCATAATATCACAAGAGAGTGATAATAAATTGATAATAATTAAAAAGGTTTTCGAAAGCTTATTCCCAGGCAATAGCTACGAGAGTCTAAAGGGTCCAAATGGCTATTGCCAAAAGCATAGGCGCCGACTTTTCACTGGATCACTGGATTATGGGGTTCGCTCCTACGTCGCTCGCCCCACAAACTTCCTGCTCGCCCATAAAGATTAATTTACAAAGCTTGTCACGTAAATAACTATTACCAGCCATTATAGACAATATTTTAGTATAAACATAATGAGAGCACCATTTATTATTGGTACGATTGTACCAACCATTCAACTATTCAATTCAGGAACATCTTCAGAACGGAGTTTTAGTAAAACATTGAAATTGGAAGTTTCATCGATATAGCCTCTAATTGCTAATCCCTGTAGACAGGGATGAGATAGACACACTTGAAAAACTATTAAAACATTTAATTTTTTTTCTGTAACGAATATTCCATCACAGCCAGCTTATTATACAGCTTTGGATTCAGAAAAATAATCTCTATAAGAAAAAAAAACGCTGAAATGAAAATTGATTTTGCAAAAAACCAAAATTAGGGCCCTTTTGTAGAACATGTGTAGCCATTTAATCCTGTTTTTTTGATATCGGAAAATAAATAAAATATTTATGGTCAGCGACGTTTTTTAAGAGACACCCTGTATATATAATCATACTCCCTTTTACAACAGAATGGTGTGGGGAATAACAAGATAACAAGACTTTGATTTCTGAAAGTTTCATTATTACTACGTAAATGAAAGTAAATGGGCACAAAAGGAACAAAATAAAAAATATATATATTTCCAGAAAACTTGACTTACAAAGATGTCGCATTTCACTCGTTTTCTAATCTTGAACAATTCGACTAATCATGTCATATGACAGTTGTTTGCAGTATACATTTCTTTTCTTTTTGTCATGAGAAACTATTTGAAACAAGTACATGCATTTATTATTTCAAGAATATAGAACTGATAGGACAATAACAAATACACTAATGAAAATAATCGAGGCATTGGAAATGTGGGCATATCAAAGAATATTGAAAGTCAGCTGGGTAGATAGAATTACTAACATAAAGATCCTACACAGACTAAATAAAGATAAAGAATTGGGAAACACCATCAAAAGCCGGAAATTCGAATATTTTGGACACATCTTGCGGCATCCGGGAAATTATGGTCTGTCACATTTTATTTTACAAGGGAAGATAATAGAAAAGAGAAGTGTAGAAAGAAGAACAACCTCGTGGTTAAAGAACGTAAGGACATGGTATGGCATAACAGCAGCCCAACTGTTTTGAGCAGCAGTTGATAAAGTGAAGATTTTCAATTTAATAGGCAGCATCATTGTCAACGATCGAATCGGTCAAGGCACGTAGAGAAGAGAAGAGAAAATAGAAATAGACGAAATCATTTATATTTTTGCATATTTTTGTATGTATCATTGCTTAACTAAGTTCCAAAAATGAGGAATTTTCAATAAATATTTAACTACTTAGTACTTTTCCGTAAAGAAAATACTTTTCAATCTGAGGGATTTACAATTGCAAAGTTTTTATTTATTATTATTTATTTTTTACCTTGGCAATCATCTAATCATCAACCTGTTGAAGGAACCTGCAATAAAATTATTTAAATCTAGGGATACACCTTGAGAAGACAAGATAAAATAGAAATAGACCAAATCATTTATATTTTTGAATGTGTTGTATCATTGCTTAACAAAGTTTCAAAAATGAGGAATTTTCATTAAATATTCAACTACTTAGTACTTTTCCGTAAAGAAAATACTTTCAATCTGATGGATATACAATTACAATATATATTTTTATTATTATTTATTTTTTACCTTGGCAATCATCTAATCTTTAATCTGTTGAAGCAACCTGTAATTAAAAAATAATAATCTAGGGATACACCTTGAAAAGACAAGATAAAATAGAAATAGACCAAATCATTTATATTTTTGAATATGTTGTATCATTGCTTAACAAAGTTTCAAAAATGAGGAATTTTCATTAAATATTTTTTGTAATACCTCTGTGTTATTGACATTTATCAGTACTGTCTGCTTGATCGATATGACAGGCGTAAAGGCCTTGGCCGTTATAATAACGGCCGTGGACGTTATTTAATTGACAACGCAAATTTATGAGCAATAAAGTCTTCATATTCATTCTCATACCTGCTGCTGCTTTTTTGGGGAAGTAAATCGATCGTGGCAGCATTTGCTTCATTTAGTACATCTTCGGGGATACCACAAAACGAAGAACTTTGCACATCTGACATTATTTTTCTAATTTCACTTTGATTTGTTTGTTTGTATTTGAACCGTTGATGTTGCTATGGTATCAAATTGCGCCTGGATAACCAGTATATTAATTTTGAAATTTAATATTGTTAAATTGACCAGTTTTTGTAATTTAGGTATTACATAAAGTATCGAACAACATACGGCCGATATGCAAATAACAGGCTTGGTTGAATATAAACCTCGGCTGCGCTCCGCTCCGCTTCGCCTCGGTTTACAAACTTCAACCCGCGCCTGTTATTTGCTACATATCGGCCTAATGGCGTAATATACTATAACTACTTAGTACTTTTCCGTAAAGAAAATACTTTTCAATCTGAGGGATATACAATTACAATATATATTTTTATTATTATTTATTTTTTACCTTGGCAATCACCTAATCATCAATCTGTTGAAGCAACCTGTAATAAAAAAAATTAAATCTAGGGATACACCTAGAGAAGAGAAGAGAAAATAGATATAGACGAAATCATTTATATTTTTTAATATGTCGCTTAACCAGGTTCCAAAAATGAGGAATTTTTATTAAATATTTAACTGAATTAAATAAAACAATTTTACTTTGTTGCTTCCACTAACACATTTATTTTACAAAAATAATTTAGTTACTGCAGTTTCGACTACTTTATATTAACACCCTGTATATTGTGTTTCATTCTCAATTTTTGTACTAAGTTTGACAATGACTATAAAGTAGTCGAAACTGCAGTAACTAAATTATTTTTGTAAAATAAATGTGTTAGTGGAAGCAATAAAGTAAAATTGTTTTATTTAATTCATTTACCATGTTCCAAAAAGTAACGGCTACGGTATTTAAATATTTAACTACTTAGTACTTTTCTGTAAAGAAAATACTTTTCAATCTGAGGGATTTTATTAAATATTTTTTGTAATACCTCTGTGTTATTGACATTTATCAGTACTGTCTGCTTGATCGATATGACAGGCGTAAAGGCCTTGGCCGTTATAATAACGGCCGTGGACGTTATTTAATTGACAACGCAAATTTATGAGCAATAAAGTCTTCATATTCTTTCTCATACCTGCTGCTGCTTTTTTGGGGAAGTAAATCGATCGTGGCAGCATTTGCTTCATTTAGTACATCTTCGGGGATACCACAAAACGAAGAACTTTGCACATCTGACTTGCAAGTTTGTTTTAGTATTATTTATTGTTGACCTTGGCAGTCATCTAATCATCAACCTGTTAAAGGAACCTGCAATAAAATAATTGTAAGCTATTGATGTACAGTAAGACACATTTTTCACACCTATGGACTATGGTTTCTGGAGCCGAATTACGTGGCCAAAAGTAATATAATGTGTTTTATTAGAAACTAATGGTCTTTACTAGTTCTATGGCAATAAATAAGCAAATTAAACAATTTTGTATTAGTATAACATACAGTGTACCCCAGAATTGACTTCACGATAGATATAATTAACTGATTTTTTAGTACATATTTTTTTAATCGTTACTGAAAGTCTACCAGCTTCACACTGTATGCAATAACATATAATAAATTATATTCTACACATGAAATGTTATATTTAACCATCTAATTCTAATTAAAAGATGTCTAATTCAGCAGTAGGCATCATTTCTTCTAAAAGTATAGTCTCCAAATCATTTTTTTTATATGTTCTTCATATTCATCAGTTTGTTTAAATTTGGATTGGTTTGGATTCGGTTCCAGGAGTAATCTGATAACTTCAGAAATAAAGTGCAATTTCTTTTGACGACGTAACGATCTTCTACGTGTATGGAAGATATCAAAGGATCTGATGTGTCCATTGCTCGGCAAAAAATGTCTTGCAAATTGTTTTTTCTACTTCTTTTCTGGCATGGAATTACTTATCAGATTTATAAATTTTGTTTCTTCCTTCCGACCCTTCCTCACCAAAGTAACCCACCGGCAATACGGTATTTTCAATAATTTGTCTGCCATGAATTAAAATTTTGTGGACAGTTGGTGGCATGGTGTACCAAGAATATTTGTACATAAATAATCTTTCCGTTTCGTAGCAATATGTATCAAATTTTATAGGGTCTATTTCTAAATTATAAGATAAACAAATTAAAATTATTTTAAACCTTTGAATTAATACTTCACTGACATCTGTAATTTTGGAAAATAATTTTGAGTTGCTAAACGCTCGATGGCTGGCATTTCCGTCGTACTGCCAAACCCGTTGGATTTGGGTTTATCGACAACTAGATGCAGCTTTTCCAAAAATCGTTGATGAACAAGTTTCTTTCTTTCATTTAAAATTTCCTTATTTTGATCCCCTCGAAGTTCCCACACACACAAATCATATCTATACGATATATGAACTATGTACTCAAAGAATCTAATCCATGCATGTAAAGGGCTTGATAGAAACTGCAACGTATTTGCTTTCGGCTCAAATATTTGTGTCGTTTCAAAATGTTCTATTTCGAGCGTCAGTCTTGGAGTAGCACTACTTATGGGACAAGCTTGACTTGACTTTGTTCCGGTCAATGTATTTAATATTTTACCGTCAATTAAAGTCATATATAATTTATATTTTATTTTTATGACTTTGTCTTCTATCAATCATATTGTTAATACTTCAAGCGTCTCAATTTCGTTATCAATATTTTGCTTCTCCTTTAAAAAGTGCTCCAATGTTTCTTTTACCTACTCTAGTTTGATTGGTCTACAAAAACGTACCGATTGTGGAGTGCGATTGTTCCATAAAATTGTTTCATTCAAGGTTTGCAAGCGAAGAGGAATACATGTTGTTGCAAACAAAGAGTTGTCAGAATGAGTACCAGGACTTTCAAATTTTGGTTTATAATTTGATTGACCATTACTTCCATCGAAGCCATAACTGAAAAGTATTTCGGCGACCTTATGCATTTCCATATGACTTAAAATAACCTCTCATTGCAATTCAACTACACGTCTACTTGTGGCCAAAACAGAATCAAGTGGAACTTATGCCTTAATATCGATAATATTTATGCCACATGGTCTACATTTTGATTTACAAAGCTACACTTGTTTGTAATCAGGATAAATGTCGCATCCCTTTGAAAGAGCACCCTGTCTGATATCCAAATATTGCTTTTTACTTAAATTACTATTTATAACAAGCTCTAAGGCTTCTTCGGCGATATATTTTGACATATTTTCTTTGGGAGTAGAAATAATTTTCCGAATGTTGGATGGTCGAGATGGACTTGTGTTTACTTCCTTCAAAACGGCCGCTAAATCATGTTTGCCTTGATGTCGTGCTGCCGATGATGCTGCTTGTACCAATAAAACGCATTCATGATTTTTTTCTTTGGATAATTCTGAAGCTTCTTTCATTTGTGATCGGCTTGTTTTTACAAAAAATGGAAGAGTGGGTCGACCAAAAGATATCGAAAGCGTGGGTTTGTCTACTTCAACAATACAGTCTCCATCCAGCCAAGCAAAATTTGTCCTCTTAAAATATTCTACTAGTCGACAAGCTCGATTGTACCTTTCTTCAAAATTTCGGGAAAAACGGCGAATTGTTGCAAAAAGTTCTCCTTCATTTGAGGGCATCAAGGGTTCTCCAATAAGTGTTTTAATATAATCTACAATTTTTCGGAACTTCTCTCCTTTATTAATGCCTTTCAGCCAAATTTCGAATAGGTTTATCTTTTTGAACACATGCATTGCTAGAAAAAACTTGTCATGCTTATAGCAGAAAATAGCAACGTAAGTTAAATATTTTTGACTTCTTAAAATAAGGTTTAAAACGTGGATGCAATAAATCCCGCCAAACCCCGCCAATTTTTTATAAATCAAGTAAAACTTTAAAAATGATATATTAGGAATCTACAAACATCGATATTGATAAAAATTAATTTGAACCATTAAAAATCAATGAACGGGGTAAAGATTTTACATAGTAAATAAACATACCTGAGAGAATAATATAAAAATTACTGCACCAAGTTTTATTGAAACACACTCACTCTGCTAAACGTGTCGTCGATAGACAAATGTGTGACTAATGACATCAAATTAAAAGGCAACATTCAGTTATTTTCATCGGTAACTGGATTAGTTAAAGGGACTGTGAACGTGATTACATTGTAGTTTAGAATGTTTAGCATCTGTTATTATGTCCAAAAATACGCTTTCTTACAATCGAAAAAATGACTTTAGGCCAAGTAATCGGGCTCTAGAAACAATAGTGCTATGGGTCTATCTAACACTGGCTAACAGGTTTACCAGTAAACACGACTAGGCCTCGGAAAGAAGGATTTACCTACAAACGTTGTACAGAGGAATTATATCTACGCCTTAAAATTAATTGATTCGATGAAGTTGTATACATGCTCATTAGGGTGTCCGTTATTTCCCAAATCGTGATTTGCTTTGAGAGGACTAGTTAAATGTCTTCTTTCTATGGTAAATAACTATTTGCCTGCAGGCAAAATAAATTTCTCATTTGATTAACATGGGAAAATCGTCCTTAAAGGCTCAATTTTTTTAAACAAATCTTAGATCTTCATATATGTCAACATACCATGGCAAAACTACAAAAACCGTGTATTGAATACAGGGATTTTTTTTGCAACAAGAAAACCATTTCTGATCGTGACTTTTAGGTCGGGTACACTAAAATTTAACCTGTAATAAACCTAAAATTCGGGATCAAAAATTGTTTTTTAATTTTAAAATAGTTATTTACCATGAAAAGAAGGCATTTAACAAGTCCTCTTAAAAAAAATCGCGATTTGAGAAATCGTAGGCGACATATTTGTCTAAACGTCGTTCGGCGTCTAAACCGGGTATCATGTTACATTGGCGGGGGCCATTAGTAAATGATGCGTGCGCTTGCAAGGGGAAGGCCTGAGCATCTTGCGTCATTCACCAAACCGAACTACGGAAAATATCTTGTTAATTGTGTTGCATAACTATATAATGTCACGAAATATTTAAGTAATGATATAAACAATCGATCACACGACTTTAACATTAGCGACGATTGATTTGACAAGATTTAATGCTCTATACTCTTGTGTCTCTATTGTCAACACAACTATATCAAATTTTAAGTTTAATTTTAGGTATAACAAAAATAGTTTACGAAATTATCCTCCGACATACCACTCAACCTGAATAAATTAGTGGCAATTTATTGTTTCATTTTGCAATGGCAATTTCGTTAGATTATTAGTTGTAAATTTGGTATGGTTAAACTACATTCACAACCCCTCAATTTATAATTAATGTAAAATTTGGTTCTTCCAAAACAAAGTTCTTCACAACGGCTAAATTAGTACTTAATTTTTGCTGCAACTACAAAAAATGGAAATCAATTATTGTTCTATACAATGTCAACAAATAACAGAGTAAAACAAATTTTATAGTTTTACCCATGGCATAGCAAAAATGTGCGCCCTTGTCAAATTACATCAATAAATCAAACACGAAGGATTATATCTTTTATTAATTCCAACAAAAAATTTGCAATGTAAGGCTTACGGCAATACCAGGGACATTAGAACAAGTACAAATAGTAAATATCTAAAAATGTACTTTACGTGCGTTTATAGATGCTAATTGATCGATTATACCGTGCGACCAAAATTAATTTTTATTCAAGAGGGCTTGGGCTGAAAAACGTAGGGCTCGGTTTAGATCACAATTATAAGGCGACGATATATCTAAATTGTGTCTAGCACATGACGTGCCAAACTGATGAATTTTAAGCTAAGCTGTATAGCTTTGCAAAGCAAACGTTGATGATAATAATTTTTGCTCGCACAGTATGAGCAAAATTATTTTTTTTCTGTTTTTTTATCGTTCTTCACTCAAAGTAGCAAGATCTGATAATCTTGATGGGCCAATGAAGCTCTTAAATAAGATATAATCAGTTTAAGTTTACTGATCTTTCACAACTTATTGAAACCGATACGGTGAGAATAATTAGAATAGGAACTATTGGATTTCGAAAAACTCTTCATCTCCATATTTAACAACAAAAATAAGTAGTTCTTCAGGCTTTGAAATAATTACGTTTGTCCTACTACTAAGTAAAGTTCTGTTGTATACTATTTCATTGTACCGTTGCGGGCATGTTTCAAAATTCCCCTTCTGATCAAAAAGTAATCAAAAAGATTACAATCTGCCTTTTTAAATTTTGATGTGACAATAAATGTTTGACTTTTCACCGACTTGATATTATAAAAATTAAATCTGTAACTACTAAACGTATTTCGACAAAATTGAATAAAATATTGTATGAAACACGTGAGCTAAGGATGTTTTTCAAAAACATTCCCTTAGCTCACTTGTTATATAAATAAATATTAATTCACTAGCGGATTCAAGAACATTTTATTTCACTTGTAGATAAACAAATGTTTATGACGTTTGCTAAGAGGTGTTTGCTGAAGTATAAATCCAACCAAATTTGTGTATCTGTAGTCACGTGTGCAACAATATGCAATCAAAATAACATTAGACTGATTACTACCCATGGATAGTTTTCACTTAAAAACCTTCCTTTTTCTTCGTCGGGTTGTTGCAAAGCAATGTGCTTTCGAAAACTCTAATTGAACTTAACTAAACTGTACCTTACTATTGGGTTATTACTGCAGATAATTAAATGGTGATGGTTGTATTGAGTTAGTAGAATCTAACAATAATAGCAATGTGAAAGTAATGTACTTAAATTTAATACATTTAACTACTTGCTGCTTCATTTGTGTTTCATTTCAACAGCAATAGTTGATCCTAAAATAATTCACCAATGATATTTTTGCTGTTAAAAACTTTTTCACGACATTAATTTGTGCTTGTTTAAAAACCTTATTAACCTCCATCAGATATACCGAGTGATTATTATTTATCTAGTAAATCTTGTTATATCAAATGATGAAAATGGAAATACTGCCAATTTTTTTAAATCACGCATGATATCGATGAGATTCAATTATTGCTTGTAAGTTTTAGATTACTGAATTATTTACAGTTCATAAGTATTTTTTGTCTTCTGCAACTTTTGCAACAATTAAAATTTTAATGGTTTATTTCATATTACGTAAACTAAATCTCAAATTTTATTTTCGGGTTTGATAAAAACTTATAACATGTAGCAAAAACAATTCGGAATACGAATTATTTCTTTAGAAATTTTATTCATCAAAATTTCCAAATGGGTGGATAGGGAGGCGAGGATCGATGGAATGGCCAGCACGATCCCCTGATCTGACGTCATTAAACTTCTTCTTATGGGGATATGTCAAAAGTATTGTATACAAAACTAAACCCCTCGACTTAGCTGACTTAAGAAGACGAATAATGCTTGCGATTAGATCGGTCACGCCTGAGATGTTGAGTAACGTTAGAAGAAATTTCTATTTAAGATTAGGATGTTGCCAAGACGATCACGGCGAGCATTTTGAACATCTCCTCCATTGAAATTTATTGTTTTTTTTTTGTTTTTTTACATTATCAATAAATAAACAGTATTACTTATTAGTTTTTGAGTGTGTTGTAACGAATTTTTGTAATCAAATAATTTTCTTTTTTTAATGTTAATTTTTGCAATAAATCTGAAAACACTTAATATTTCCGAAACAGTTGAAGATAGGTATAGGACATTGTACATGAAATATGTCTAGAATTTTCTGAAGAATCCAAAAATTGAATAATATACCAGGTGTTGCATTTAAAATAAGAAAGTTGGTATTGGCCACGGTCACATGACACACCCTGTATAAAAAGTTTTTGTTGAAGAAAATGCGCAACTAAAAATAACAATCGACGTGTTCGAGCGTTTTTTCGAACACGCCCCCATTTATTTATTATCGAATTTATTCCATTTGGCTGATACACAGTGTATATTTACCTTTACTCACCGATTTTATATTGTAATGAAGTGATGAAAAATGAAGCCATTACTCACGAACGAAATCGCAGTTTATAAATAATACAGTTTGAATTTTAACAAATGTCGCCATCTAATGGTTACAGGGTAGACTAATTGAATACATCAGTGCAGTGGTTTGTAAATAATACCTCCGTGCATTCTGTAAACAGCTTCTTTTTTTTTCCAAACTTTGTCAGTTTGCTTTGGTTTTATTCTATTTTACTTTATTTTTGCATATATATATATTGTTTAGTATTTGTTTCTGTTCGAAGCGAAATAAAGATTATTATTATTATGTAAACAGCTTTTGAAAAGGTGGTACTATTTTTGAACCACCGCCCACAAATATGTATCTGGTGGTATAAAATATGAACCTCTGCCCCTGCAAGAGTGCTAAAGGCCTGAAAGAGGTCCCTGAAAGGGCCCTAATGTAATTTTATTAAAGTTTGCAATAAAGGACGAGCGGCTTGTAGCATGATTCAGGCATTCGAAAAATATGTGGTCAAGTAATCTGCTTCACCGCACGAACAAAATGGGTAAGTTCTTAGTTTCATTCAATATTGCTGTTTTCGGCACAATGTATGGCCAGTTCTGAATCAGCAGAACTCAGAGCTTTATTTTGATTATAGAACTACGGGGATTTAGGAGATACAGTACATATGGGTTTATAAATAATATCTTTGTTGCTATTCTTATATTCATTGTACCACAGTCTACTGACTAAATTCATTAATATTAAAAACTGCCATTTGTAAATACTTTGCAGAATTTTACATATTTCACGTATTAGATAGATAGATATAATTTATTTCTAAAAAGTTTGATCATACAAATTTGTTACAAATTGGGTTCGAACGAGAAAGAAACACGTCACAAAACAAATGTACAAGTACATACAAATTGCACTACACTAAATATTCACTAATGCTATATAGTTCCTTGGCACATAGGAAACTATGTAGCTGCTTCTTAAATAAATTGATGTTTCTTATACCTTTTATATCACCAGGCAATCGATTATAGAATAATATGCTGCTGTAATGCAAGCCTTTTTCAGTTAGGGTTAGACGGTGTTTTGGAATATTGTAATTCGATTTGTTTCTTGTATCATATTAATGTTCTATTTCATTACCAGTGAATAAATGTTTGTTTTTAAATAAGAATAAAATACACTCATACACATTTATTCCGTACAATGTGAGTACATTATTGTGTTTGAATGTACCTCTACAAGATGATCCAAATTTTAGATTATACATTCTTCGTATGACTCTTTTCTGTATTATAAATAATCGTCTGCATTCTATACTGTGTCCCCAGCAACGTATCCCAAACCGAACATTTGATATGAATGTGTTGAAATACATAATTTTGAGTGATGAAAAGTCCAACAAATCCTTAATTCTATTCATAGCATGGCATATTCCGCTTAATTTGGTAGATAACATTTCAATATGTTCGTCGAAACTGAGAAGTTCATCAAGCTTGATTCCTAAAAGTCTAACGGCTTTATCAGTGAAATACCTATCACTATTGATTTCTATATATTCAGGCGTCGGAATAGCAGTGTTACTGTTAAAAATGATACATTTAGTTTTGTTTTTATTTAACATAAGTTTGTTGGATGTGAACCAATTATTTATTTTGCTGAGATATATATTACAGTCAGTTGTAATATCTTGATAATTTGAGCCACTGATAATGACAGACGTATCATCAGCATATGTGATTATCTGATGATCTGAACCGGCAATGCTGTAAATTATGTCATTCGTGTAAATTATAAACAGTAAAGGGCCCAAAATGCTCCCCTGTGGAACACCTTTCTCCAAAACACAGGGATTTGACAGATGTTCGACGCCATTTATATTTATTTTGACAACCTAAGAGCGGTTTGCTAACTACGATTTAAACCATGCCTTGGATATCCCTAGCACCCAATATCGTTCGAGTTTTGTTAGAAGAGTGTTATGGTCCATACCATCGAATGCTTTTGACAAATCAAGGAAAACTTCACACACTAGTTTCTTAGATTCAAGAGAAGCTAAAATTGTGTTTATGCATTCATAAAGTACTGTGTCTACTGATTTACCCTTCAGAAAACCGTGCGGATTTACATTAAAAAGTCCATTTGAAATGAGAAAAATTAAGAGTCTCTTTGATACCAGCTGTTCAACGATTTTAGAAAAATACATCAAAACGCTTATTGGTCTATAGGTGCCCAGTTGATTAATGTCACCCTTTTTATGCAAAGGAATGACAAGTGCAGTTTTGAATAACTCGGGGAAAACCCCTGAACTAAAAGATTTGTTAATAATGAACACCAATGGAGGGATCAAATAATCAGAGTTATCCAAAATTACTTGCATAGGTACGCCGTCAATTCCACGACTATGTTTATTTTTTATTTCACAGATAGCATTAAATATTTCAGAATCACTAACTGGGAACAGAAAAAATGATGTTCTATTTTCCGGAAACACAAAGTCTTGACTAAGATCATTAAAATTTGTGTGTTGTAAATTCAATGTTTTTGCCATGTTAATAAAGAAATTATTGAAATCATTTGCCAAGTCCTTTACATTGTTAGCAGCGGGATATTTGTTGCCCACAGATTTACCACGTTCACAATTGATTATGCTCTACATTTCTTTAGATTTGTCTTTTGCCAGACGAATTCGGTTTGCATAGTAATTTTGTTTGTTCAAAATTAGAGTTTCTTTATAAATGTTTTGATACGTTTTAAATTCTTCTTTAAAACTGCCATCGACAGATGATAGCAAACGTAGCGTGGAAACAATATTTTTTAATTGAATTGACTCTGGAGTAATTTGTATATTCCTACGCAGGTTATTATTTAGAACCCGTTTAGTCATTTTGGGAAAATGTGAATTGAAATGATAGGTAAATGTATTTAAAAATCGACCACAATTCACGTTCACGTCATCCGATGTGTAAACACTGTGCCAAGACTCCAGTGATATGCAGGTATTAAATTCTGCCATAATGGTGTTTGTAAAAGACTGAGATGTGACATAATGTTGCTTGACTGAGATTTCTTATATATATATATATATATATATATATATATATATATATATATATATATATATATATATATATATATATATAAGTATATAGTATATATAAGAGTATATTGCATCAGAGATGGAAATTGTTGTCAGTAGGCTGTGATACAACAATTCCCATCTCTAATGCAATACGTGAAATATGAAAAAATCTGCAAAGTATTTACAAATGGCAGTTTTTAATATTAATGAATTCAAAGCGAAAACTTCGTGGCGATTTAATCTGTCGTTACGCATACTTTCAATATTAAGGTGAGAACAATTAGACAGCAGACAATGGACTTTTCACCTTAAACTTCACCTTCGTGGACCGCGAAAGTCGATTTAATCGCTCCGCTTAATATTCACAGTAGCTGTAAAAACAACGTACGTTTTACGTGAAATGGTCCTTTTTTTAAATTTAAAACGTACAAGTACTAAATACTTTTTAATGTCAAAGATTCCGGCCTTGTTGCATAGAGAAAACAGATCGCAGTTTAGAAGCACGAAAATTGAATTGAATTGCTAAAAAGTACAGGTGAAATAATTCATATACATGGTGAAAATTTTCTAATTGCAAATCTATTTGGACTGATATGTCGCCGGATTCAGTTCAAGAAACCCATGCATATATAGCTGGTTAGACAAACTAAGTACTGTGTTGAGTAATGCTTACTCTATTTGTCATTAACTTGTAGTATAGTAAGTATATAACTGGTATTTAGTAATGTAGTAGTAATATTGTCAGTAATATATTGTAACTTGTCAATATATGTGATTGAGAGAATGTAATCCCTTTTTTTTGTTAGTGTGAGCTCATCGCCATCTATGGGCATTAGCGCTGAGAATGGAAGCTATTGGTTCCGCTTATTAAAAATAAGTTAAGGCTCCGAGTAATGAATAGACATGGGTTTCATCGTAACTTTTAGAAATCACCTCAATAATAGCAACAATCTTAATAATGGCAACGTATATCAAATCAATGTGTTTTTTGAGTTATTATTGTTGTTGTAAGTGATGAGAATTGTATACACTTTTGTACAACTCTACTGTTCTAATACAGACTGACTTGTGTAAACATGTAAATGTGGTAACACCAAAATAAATAAATAAATAAATAAATAAATATGATCGTGAACTACAATTTACGTTACAGTAAGAAAATATGTGAAGAAATAATTTTTACATAAAAAAATATTAATTTTATATATTAGTTAAATGTTCCATTTTCAGTTCTCGTACTAAATATTAAAACCAACAAAAACCTTCTAATTTTTATTACAACCTACTTGACATTCATTCTCGAAAATGTTTGATGGGAGTCGTTTATCTTACCACGACATCACTAATAATTAAATTCGTCCGCCTCTCACTAAAGAGAACGAACGCAATTTCTTGAAACCGCTACGATTCCATCATTACCAATCCCTTTCACGAGGTGGACGCAGCCAGAAGGCTTATGCCAAGTGCTTTCTAAATGTGGAGCACACTGATAAATGCGGGCGCCCATAAAAAGACGAATCATTTTCACTTTCTTCGACGTTCTTGTTAAACACGAGCCAGTTCCTTGTATTAAAAGTAGGCACGGTCCGTGCATGTGTGATGGGCGTGCCCCTCCTTAAAGTAATAATGATGGACAAAAACAGGGCTATTAATCACTTTCACCTGTTGGTAATAGCATACATTTTTTATACTGTTTTTAGTGGATTTCGCAAACTTATACCTATTCTCAAAATTTGTAATGCAAGTGGGCAAGGAACTGCATGCCTATTGTTATCGAGGTGCAAATTTTTATTATTTATCAAGTTTCATAACTTGGGAAACGTGCAAAACATTCATATATGGATCAGTAGACCAATAACTATAGTAATACGTAAATTCCCATAATAATCACCATGCCAAATAATGCTTGTAGTTCATCCATACTGATATCCTCCCAATTATTTGAAGGACCAGGTTCCAAATTTTTATTACTTCTCCTCATCATGTTCTGAACTGCATAAGTGTTGGTCTCGCTAATTATTATTGGAAGTATGTCTTCTCCGAATAAGGAATTTAAATAATCTATTTCTTTGGCATTTTTGGCAAAATCTGTAGTAGAATGAGCTTCTTCTTGCATATCTACAACTGCATTATCAAATTGCTCCGTATTCTAACTCCATTCTTCATTATCGAGAAATTCCTCTACATATGCGTCATCATCATCACTGTCAACATTATGCAATAGAGGAGAAACTGCTGCTATAAGATTTTCTTGAGCATCAATAGGAGTAATGTGAGTATTGGAACTGGAACTCGAAATTGTAGAAGAATTCATCTCCATACTCTGCAATTCTTCTTCTGCTTCGTCGTCTTGATCATTTTCAGAGTAGATTTCATTATCAGGAAGGATGATCAATGATGCTTGTAGTTCATCTATACTTATATCCTTCCAATTATTTGAAGGGCCTGGTTCCAAATTTTTATTACTTGTTCTTGTCATATGCTGAACTGCATGAGCGTTGGTCTCGCTAATTATTATTTGAAGTATGTCTTCTCCGAATATGGAATTTAAATAATCTATTTCTTTGGCATTTTTTTCGAAATCTGTAGTAGAATGAGCTTCTTTTTGCACATCTACAAATGCATTATCAAATTGCTCTGTATTCTCACTCCATTCTTCATTATCGAGAAATTCCTCTACATATGCGTCATCATCATCATTGTCAACATTTTGCAATAGAGGAGAAACTGCTGCAAGAAGATTTTCGTGAGCATTAATAGGAATAATGTGAGTATTGGAACTGGAACTCGAAATTGTAGAAGAATTCATCTCCAAACTTTAAAATTCTTCTTCTGCTTCGTCGTCTTGATCATTTTCAGAGTAGATTTCATTATCAGGAAGGATTATCAATAATGCTTGTAGTTCATCTATACTGCTATCTTTCCAATTATTTAAAGGACCAGGTTCCAAATTTTTATTACTTCTCCTTATCATATTCTGAACTGCATAAGTGTTGGTATCGCTAATTATTATTTGAAGTATGTCTTCTCCGAATATGGAATTTAAATAATCTATTTCTTTGGCATTTTTGGCAAAATCTGTAGTAGAATGCGCTTCTTTTTGCACATCTGCAATTGCATTATCAAATTGCTCCGTAGTCTCACTCCATTCTTCATTATCGAGAAATTCCTCTTCATACGCGTCATCATCATCATTGCCAATATTATGCAATAGAGGAGAAACTGCTGCAATAAGATTTTATTGAGCATCAATAGGAGTAATGTGAGTATTGGAACTGGAACTTGAAATTGTAGAAGAATTCATCTCCAAACTCTGCAATTCTTCTTCTGCTTCGTCGTCTTGATCATTTTTAGAGTAGATTTCATTATCAGGAAGGATTATCAATAATGCTAGTAGTACATCTATACTGCTATCCTTCCAATTATTTAAAGGACCAGGTTCCAAATTTTTATTACTTCTTCTTGTCATATGCTGAACTGCATGAGTGTTGGTCTCGCTAATTATTATTTGAAGTATGTCTTCTCCGAATATGGAATTAAAATATGCTATTTCTTTGGCATTTTGGTCGAAATCTGTAGTAGAATGAGCTTATCTTTGTACATCTACAACGGCATTATCAAATTGCTCCGTATTCTAACTCCATTCTTCATTATCGAGAAATTTCTCTTCATACGCGTCATCATCATCATTGTCAATATTATGCAATAGAGGAGAAACTGCTGCAATAAGATTTTCTTAAGCATCAATAAGAGTAATGTTAGTATTGGAACTGGAACTCGAAATTGTAGAAGAATTCATCTCCAAACTCTGCAATTCTTCTTCTGCTTCGTCGTCTTGATCATTTTCAGAGTAGATTTCATTATCAGGAAGGATGATCAATGATGCTTGTAGTTCATCTATACTGCTATCCTTCCAATTATTTAAATTCGTCTTGATCATTTTCAGAGTAGATTTCATTATCAGGAAGGATTATCGATAATGCTTGTAGTTCATCTATACTGATATCCTCCCAATTATTTGAAGCACCAGTTTCCAAACTTTTATTATTTCTCCTTGTCATATTCTGAACTGCATAAGTGTTGGTCTCGCTAATTATTATTTGAAGTATGTCTTCTCCGAATATGGAATTAAAATAATCTATTTCGTTGGCATTTTTGTCAAAATCTGTAGTAGAATGAGCTTCTTTTTGCACATCTACAACTGCATTATCAAATTGCTCCGTATTCTAACTCCATTCTTCATTATCGAGAAATTCCTCTTCATATGCGTCCTCATCATCATTGTCAATATTATGCAATAGAGGAGAAACTGTTGCAATAAGATTTTCTTGAGCATCAATAGGAGCAATGTGAGTATTGAAAATGGAACTCGAAATTGTAGAAGAATTCATCTCCAAACTTTAAAATTCTTCTTCTGCTTCGTCGTCTTGATCATTTTCAGAGTAGATTTCATTATCAGGAAGGATTATCAATAATGCTTGTAGTTCATCTATACTGATATTCTCCCAATTATTTAAAGAACTAGGTTCCAAATTTCTATTACTTCTCCTTATCATGTTCTGAACTGCATAAGTGTTGGTCTCGCTAATTATTATTTGAAGTATGTCTTCTCCGAATATGGAATTTAAATAATCTATTTCTTTGGCATTTTTGGCAAAATCTGTAGTAGAATGCGCTTCTTTTTGCACATCTACAAATGCATTATCAAATTGCTCTGTAGTCTCACTCCATTCTTCATTATCGAGAAATTCCTCTTCATACGCGTTATCATCATCATTGTCAACATTATGCAATAGAGGAGAAACTGCTGCTATAAGATTTTCTTGAGCATCAATAGGAGTAATGTGAGTATTGGAACTGGAACTTGAATTTGTAGAAGAATTCATCTCCAAACTCTGCAATTCTTCTTCTGCTTCGTCGTCTTGATCATTTTCAGAGTAGATTTCATTATCAGGAAGGATTATCAATAATGCTTGTAGTTCATCTATACTGATATCCTCTCAATTATTTGAAGGAGCAGGATCAATTTTTTTATTACTTCTCCCTGTCATGTTCTGAACTGCATAAGTGTTGGTCTCGCTAATTATTATATGAAGTATGTCTTCTCCTAATATGGAATAAAAAGTATCTATTTCTTTGGCATTTTTGTGAAAATCTATAGTAGAATGAGCTTCGTTTTGTACATCTACAACGGCATTATCAAATTGCTCCGTATTCTAACTCCATTCTTCATTATCGAGAAATTTCTCTTCATACGCGTCATCATCATCATTGTCAACATTATGCAATAGAGGAGAAACTGCTGCAATAAGATTTTCTTAAGCATCAATAAGAGTAATGTGAGTATTGGAACTGGAACTCGAAATTGTAGAAGAATTCATCTCCAAACTCTGCAATTATTCTTCTGCTTCGTCGTCTTGATCATTTTCAGAGTAGATTTCATTATCAGGAAGGATGATCAATGATGCTTGTAGTTCATCTATACTGCTATCCTTCCAATTATTTAAATTCGTCTTGATCATTTTCAGAGTAGATTTCATTATCAGGAAGGATTATCGATAATGCTTGTAGTTCATCTATACTGATATCCTCCCAATTATTTGAAGCACCAGTTTCCAAACTTTTATTACTTCTCCTAGTTATATTCTGAACTGCATAAGTGTTGGTCTCGCTAATTATGATTTGAAGTATGTCTTCTCCGAATATGGAATTAAAATAATCTATTTCGTTGGCATTTTTGTCAAAATCTGTCGTAGAATGAGCTTCTTTTTGCACATCTACAACTGCATTATCAAATTGCTCCGTATTCTAACTCCATTCTTCATTATCGAGAAATTCCTCTTCATACGCGTCATCATCATCATTGTCAATATTATGCAATAGAGGAGAAACTGCTGCAATAAGATTTTCTTGAGCATCAATAGGAGCAATGTGAGTATTGAAAATGGAACTCGAAATTGTAGAAGAATTCATCTCCAAACTTTAAAATTCTTCTTCTGCTTCGTCGTCTTGATCATTTTCAGAGTAGATTTCATTATCAGGAAGGATTATCAATAATGCTTGTAGTTCATCTATACTGATATTCTCCCAATTATTTAAAGAACTAGGTTCCAAATTTCTATTACTTCTCCTTATCATGTTCTGAACTGCATAAGTGTTGGTATCGCTAATTATTATTTGAAGTATGTCTTCTCCGAATATGGAATTTAAGTAATCTATTTCTTTGGCATTTTTATCAAAATCTGTAGTAGAATGAGCTTCTTTTAGCACATCTACAACTGCATTATCAAATTGCTCTGTAGTCTCACTCCATTCTTCATTATCGAGAAATTCCTCTTCATACGCATCATCATCATCATCATTGTCAACATTATGCAATAGAGGAGAAACTGCTGCAATAAGATTTTCTTGAGCATCAATAGGAGTAATGTGAGTATTGGAACTGGAGCTCGAAATTGTAGAAGACTTCATCTCCAAACTCTGCAATTCTTCTTCTGCTTCGTCGTCTTGATCATTTTCAGAGTTGATTACATTATCAGGAAGGATTATCAATAATGCTTGTAGTTCATCTATACTGATATTCTCCCAATTATTTGAAGGACCAGGGTCCAAATTTTTATTACTTCTCCTTATCATGTTCTGAACTGCATAAGTGTTGGTATCGCTAATTATTATTTGAGGTATGTCTTCTCCGAATATGGAATTTAAATAATCTATTTCTTTGGCATTTTTGTCGAAATCTGTAGTAGAATGAGCTTCTTTTTGCACATCTACAAATGCATTATCAAATTGCTCCGTAGTCTCACTCCATACTTCATCATCGAAAAATTCCTCTTCATACGCGTCATCATCATCATTATCAACATTATGCAATAGAGGAGAAACTACTGCAATAAGATTTTCTTGAGCATCAATAGGAGTAATGTGAGTATTGGAACTGGAACTGGAAACTCTAGAAGAATTCATCTCCAAACTCTGAAATTCTTCTTCTGCTTCGTCATCTTGATCATTTTCAGAGTAGATTTCATTATCAGGAAGGATGATCAATGATGCTTGTAGTTCATCTATACTTATATCCTTCCAATTATTTCAAGGGCCTGGTTCCAAATTTTTATTACTTCTTCTTGTCATATGCTGAACTGCATGAGTGTTGGTCTCGCTAATTATTATTTGAAGTATGTCTTCTCCGAATATGGAATTGAAATAATCTATGTCTGCTTTTTTTTTCAAAATCTGTAGTAGAATGAGCTTATTTTTGCACATCTACAACTGCATTATCAAATTGCTCTGTAGTCTCACTCCATTCTTCATTATCGAGAAATTCCTCTACATATGCGTCATCATCATCATTGTCAACATTTTGCAATAGAGGAGAAACTGCTGCAAAAAGATTTTCGTGAGCATTAATAGGAGTAATGTGAGTATTGGAACTGGAACTCGAAACTGTAGAAGAATTCATCTCCAAACTCTGCAATTCTTCTTCTGCTTAGTATTCTTGATCATTTTTAGAGTAGATTTAATTATCAGGAAGACTATATACAAAGCTCATAATAGTTCGGCTGGTTTACATTTTCAGGCAGAGGCCTAAATAAATCAGAAAGTTACACAAATCATGAGACATTTCGACAAAATTGTTTCGACTGTATTAAAATATATACTTTAACCTTACAAAAGCTAATTATTTTATCCGAATAACTTAATGAACTAAATTAATATAACAAAAACTTTTGTAAACGGATAGCTCATAATAGTTCGGCCGACTTAGAACAGTTTAAGTAATTTTCAACGGTCTAAGTTTTTAATAGGGTTATACTATAAAATATTTGCAAAGAAATGTAAAAAACTGAATTGAGCTAGTAGGCTGTGAAATCCGAAATTTTCTGGAACAAACAATTGGTGATAATAATTAAACAAGCTTGAAATAAGTTTATTCGTTTTGCAGCATCATTCAGTTGAAAATTATGAACTAGGTTCACGAAATTAATTAATGAGAGTAAAATCGTAACTCATAAAGATATAATTAACCTTGCAAGGACGTCATTTATGTTTTCTTAAAATGTGGTGAACCGTGCTAACAGATTTGTTAGTGTTGCGTCCAGTTTCAGGAACCGACGTTTTTGGTCTTATTTTGATGTATTATTATGATAAAAAATTGTTTATTCCAGAGAATTTAGGATTTAATAGCCTACTAGCTCAAATCAGTTTTTCACACTTTATGCAAAACTTTCATAGTATAACAATACTAAAAATTCAGGCCGATGAAAAGTACTTAAAGTGCTCTACAAGAATAAACCAAAAAAAAAAATTAAAACGAGCCATTTAAAAAAATTGCCGCTGACGTCACAACAAATAAATAAAGGTGTTTAAACAGTTTTTTTCACCAACTTGTAGCTAAGACTGTTCCAATTAATTAATAATATATATATATATATATATATATATATATATATATATATATATATATATATATATATATATATATATATGATATATATATATATATATATATATATGATATATATATATGATTAAATAACCAATGAAGTCGCTACACTCTTGGGCCCTTTTTATCGAACACACTATATATGTATATATATACACGGTGAGTTTTTTCGGATGTTTAGTATGGGGATCTTGGAAACTAGCGGAGATAGAGGGATGATTAAATTCGGAAAGAATTGCAGTTTTACGAGTTCAATTTCATTAGCTTTTTGTTTTTTGAAAAAAAATGCATAGCTAACTAGATATGTCGAAAACATATATTTTTTGTTATTTGGTTCGGTGCCTATGGATCTGTTATTATTGACTTTAGAAAAAATGTGTAAAGGAAAAAGTTGTACGTAAGTATGTGCTTAATAATACAAACTAACCGATTATTTTATTACAGCTATAATTTTTGAGTTATGAGACAAAGTTGAGTTTTTGATAATGGAAGCCATAGTTGGCCATGACTTTATAAAACAGGCGCTTTTTCAACTATTCTAATGATATACCACTTGATATAGTTATTTTTATAAATAATTAATTTATCGTTATGTTTTACTTTTCATATTCGAACTATTTAAGAAGTAGGCTATGGAAACAATTGATAGATGCGCAACGCGTTAAATAATAAAATTCAAGTTAGTTCTTAAAATTTTTCTTTTCATTTCGAAATTATAAACATTATTATTTTGGTGTAAAATGTTTAATTCGCTGGAGTTACAATTTTATATAAAACTTATTTCTGATAAAACAAAAATACATAAGTACCAAACTACTAAACCGGGAATGACAGTCGATAAAATGAGAAATAATACAAGCATATTAGAACATAACTAAAGTAGTACCAAAACAACGTAATTAAAGTTAGGAAACTATTTAAGACTAAATATGATCAAAAGGTTCACCATTATGATTAATGCACACTTTATTAAAACAGAATTTGTTGCTTTTCTAACAGAGCGTCCATCAATATTAGCAAAAACTTGTAACTTGTAAGTACAGCTTTTCTAAGATCATCTACTGTGACGTACGATGTTTGATACTCTATCGTTTACCATTCATCATAAATAAAAATCTAAAATAGAGAGATCGGGAGATCGGCCACCTCTATGATTGTCGTTTGTATCTATCAATTGTTTCTATAGCGTACTACTTCGAATAGTTCGAAACTGAAAAGAAAAAAATTGCCCTAATTTAATTATTTATAAAAATACCTATGTAATATGATATATTATTAGAATCGTTGAAAAGATGCCTTTTTTATAAAGTCATGGCCGACTATGGTTTCTATTAGAAAAAACACAAGTTTGTGTCATAACTCAAAAATTATAGCTTAAATAAAATAATCGGTTATACTGTATTATTAAGCGCATCATTTCCTATTACTTTTTCCTTTACACATTTTTTCAAAAGTCAATAATAACAGAGCAATATGCTCCGTACAAAATAACAAAAAAAATATTTTTTCGAGATATCTAGTTAGCCATGCAATTTTTCCAAAAATCAAAAAGCTCATAAAAAAAATTGTACTCTTAAAACTGCATTCTTTCCCCATTTAATCGTCCCTCTATCTCCGCTAGTTTCCGAGATCCCCATACTAAACATCCGAAAAAACTCACCCTGTATATATATATTTAGTAATTTTTAACTTTGTTTCGTAATTTCTACACCCCTTTCTTAATGTATTTCGAAAAATTGCCTTATAACTTATAACAACCCATTGTTACACATCCATCACACTTTCACTTCCTGTGGAACTCAACAATTTCACGTCATTAAATTTATCGATTTCCTCTCATGCCTGTTATTACTTATTATGAACGTGCAGTAACCTGTGGCGTGGACAGCCTTGGCCTTGTTTGAGGTGCTCAAATACACGGCGGATGTTCAAGTAGCAATTCAAGTACATGCTTCTTGCTAAAAATGCTGCAACCATGCGGGAAATGCAGACAACCGGTGTACTTTCTCGACTTGAGATGTGAAAAAACTATAAAAAGACACGCAATGACTGCATTTATCTGTGCAAATTGACTTTCCAGAAATAGACAATGCATTTGTTGATCGTCATCGTGGTCAATGAAGCGAAAGTGTTATCGAGCTAGTGGACTTTTATGGAGTCCTGTAGATTACAAGTAATGGGTTTAGTGATGAACACGCAAATGAGGAAACAAATTCGAGATGCCTTGCGTGACCCACAAAGAGAATGACTCCTCCTCTAATTTAATCACAATCCATTAATCCATTTATAGCACTTATCTGCCCATTACTGGACTTGAGTACTTTAATCTAAGCCTTTAATCATTGACCATAATATATAAATGCTTAGCTGTGATTCCAAATTTGTATGTATTCGAAATAAATGATGCCTTCCTGTCTATCAATTTCTTCATTCTGGAATTTCTACTTCCTAGTTAATTTCATCCAGTACACATATCGGGTGTTGAATTGGTTTTGATATACATAGGAATTACACATTAAAACCCCCGCAGTTATGCATTTTCCTGCTTCCCTGATTACTTATCTGAGAATCTTCTTCTCTTCTGCATGTGCCTATCCGTTCCGGATGTTGGCTATCATATTGGCTATCTTAACTTTGTTCACAGCTGCCCGGAAGAGGCCTGCGGTTGTCGGGGAGAACCAACTTCTCAAGTTTTTAAGCCACGAGATTTGTCTTCTCCCTATTTTTCTTTTTCCTTCAACTTTGCCTTGTAGTATGCACTGAAGGAGTCCGTATCTACTAGAGTTGCGCATGGTGTGTCCCAGGTATTGTAGTTTCCTGGTTTTAATCGTGGTCAGGATTTCTGTCGTTTTGTCCATTCTTCTTAGTATTTCGGCATTGGTAATACGGTATTTCCATGATGTCCTTAATAACCTTCTGTAGAGCCACATTTCATATGCTTCTAGTTTTTTTGTGTTAGCAACCGTCAGCGTCCAAGCTTCCATTCCATAAAATAACACTGAGAATACGTAAGAGTCTCATTTTGGTGTCAATAGTTATATCACGACTTTTAAAGGCTGTGGTCATTTTAATGAATGTATTTCTGCTGTTTTCAATCCTGCTTTTTATTTCCTGTGTCTGGTCCCATTTCTCATTAATAACGGTGCCTAGATATACATATTTTTTAACTCTTTCGGTGTTCCCCTGCTCCAGCTCCAGTTGCTGTTGGTGGTGTTGTGGGTTGTTCTTACTTATAATCATCAATTTGGTCTTGTCCATGTTGATATCTAGCCCATATCTGTGACTCGTGCTTATTAAGCTATTCATTATTAGTTGTAAGTCTTCTATGTTGTCGGCCATGATCATGGTATCATCTGCGTATCTGATGTTGTTTATACGTTTCCCGTTTAATGAAATTCCTTCTTGTGTATTTACTAGGGCTTCCCGAAATATGACTTCAGAATAGATGTTAAATAGCAGAGGAGACAGTACACATCCCTGCCTCACACCGCGTAGAATTTTTATTCTTTCTGTGCTATCGTCTCCGATTCTTACGCTTGCCGTTTGGTTCCAGTATAGGTTTGTAATTATTCTGAGGTCTTTGTCGTCTATTCCTGTGTTTTCCAGGATTTGTATCAGTTTTTGGTGTTGGACACTGTCAAAGGCCTGTTTGTAACCAACGAAACACGCGTATACATCACAATTCATGTCTCTGCATCTCTGTACCAATACTTGCACACTAAAGAGAGCTTCCCTTGTCCCGACTGCATCTCTAAATCCAAATTGTGTGGGTCCCAGTTGTCCTTCCACTTTATTGTATATTCTTTTATGTATTATTTTTAGAAACACTTTCAATAGGTGGCTCATTAGGCTTATTGTTCTATATTCATCGCATCTTTTATCCGATGCCTTTTTTGGGAGTGTTACGAATTCTGATTCCAACCACTGTTGTGGTATTACACCTGTGTTGTAGATATTATTAAGGATGTCGGTTAGCCATTTAATTTCTTCGTCGTCTAGCAGTTTCAAAATTTCAGCGTGGAATCCGTCTGGTACTGGACTTTTACCGTCTTTAACTTGTTTTATGGCATTTCGTACATCGTCTTTCAGAGTGCTTGGGCCTGTTTCTGGCTGTATATGATTAATTTCTGGTCTTTCGTCTTGGAATAGTTGTTCGATATATGTCTTCCATGTGTTCTTTATTGCGTTTTTGTCTATTAGTATGTTGCCATCGTTGTCAACGAGTTAGCTCACTTCTTTTCTCTTGTAAGTTCTAGTAACTTCCTTCACCTTTTTATATACGTTAAAAATATCATGTTTGATCTGCAGCGCTTCTATTTCTGCACACTTCTGTTTCGTTTCCTCTTCTTTTGCTTCTCTTATCTTTTGTCTAATTATTTTGTGTGTTCTATTATACTGTATGTTATCTGTGTTCTTGAAGCCTCTTCTCCTTTCCATTAATTGCAGAATCTCATCTGTCATCCAGGATTTTCGTTTGATGCCTTTTTCTGGTTTTAGGAGCTTTCTCTTAATCTTTTCTACTTCTGCATTTACTCTTTTTATCTCATATTCTGTGCATGTGGTATAGTTTGTTGCTACAAATATGTCTGTTAGTTCTTTCTCTACTTGAGCTTTTGTGGTTGTCTCCTTTAGCTTGCGAATGTCGAATCTTGTGCTGGTAGTTATTTTCTTTTCTATTTTTTTCATTCGGAGTCTGAATCGTCCTACGACTGGGTTGTGGTCGGAATTTATGTCTACTCCTGGGTATGTTTTTACAGAGGTAAAGCTCTTTCTGTATCTTTGTCCTACAAGAATGTAATCGATTTGATTTCTAACTATCGTTTCAGAAGTGTGCGCAGGTGATGTCCAGGTGTACAGTCGCCTGGGTGGAAGTTCGAAGAAGGTATTTAGTACAGTTAGCATGTGTTCGGATGCAAATATGCTCAATAGTTCTCCTCTTTCATTTCGTTCGCCTAATCCATGTGGTCCTATATGTTCTCCAGATTTACCTTTGCCCACTTTTGCATTAAAATCTCCCATTGTTATTGTGATGTCATGTTTAGGGAGTTTCCCAAGTACCTCTTCTAGTTCTGAGTAAAACTGCTCTATTTCTTCATTATTGCTGTCGGATGTGGGAGCATACACTTGGATTATATTTAGGGGGACTGGGCTACTCGATATTTGTAGTAGTATTACTCTTTCCGATATCGATGTGTAGTTGGTTACATGTCTCGCCACCGACTCTTCTACAATGATCCCTACTCCGTTCTTATGTTTTCCATCTGGTGGTCCTGAGTAATATATTCTGTGGCTCTTGATGTTGACATAGCTTGTTCCAGGCCATCCCATCTCACTGATTCAGAAGATCTTGATGTTCATTCTTTCCATCTCCTTTATGGCATTCTGAGCCTTTCCTGCTTGGGCCATCGATCTTACGTTCCACGTGCCTATCTTAACAAAGGTTTTGTCCTTGTGCATTAAGTTTATATTTCGTTGCTGTTTTCAGTGCCTTCCCCCCCGGAGATGCGATCGGGGGAATTATGTCTCCGGAAAATTTCGTACTGAAGTCAGCCATTATGACTTTTCTGGGGATATCCAAGTGTATCTTTAATGTTGTCGTTTCCCGTTGCATTCAACATCCTATGCCGTTGACCATTCTCTGGTTCATCCGCCTTTTGGTGTGCTTCGCTCCCAGAGGCAAGAGAGTGCCTCGTTTTGCAGCCGCTCATTCTGAGGCAGACGCTGCGATTGTGGATTAATCTTAGCTTCGTTTCTCACCATCGACCGTACCGGCAATTGTGGCCCTACCAGGAGTATAACTCCCGCCGGCATTGCTCTCAGGATCATCAAAAGTACTGAGCCCCTCTCACTACGACAAAGTGTTAATCCCCAGAGAAGGGGCTATACATATATTCTCCTCTACTTCCAATTCCAGACATCTCTTTCTTGTCAACTATAAAATTGGTCGGACTTTGTAAAACCTGTCGCTGCAATTTTCTTGTTTATCCAGGTTATTTACGCAACTTCTTAACTGGAAAAGCTATCCCCAGACATGTTTTGCAAGAAGCAGCCAATCCCAAGAGGCCGTTCCCAATACATCCTTATTCTTAGGACTTTCTTTAGACATCCAATAACTATATGTAAGGGAAACATTTTTTTAATTTCAGATGCAGATGTATTTCTGAATGTTTTCCCTTGTTGAACAGTATATAGATTGGTAAAATATGCCATTTTATCGAACTCATTATTGGGTATGTATTTCAGAAAGTAATCTAGAGGACATACAGGTTTTGTAATATCGTGTTTAGTTGGAACTGGTGGTTCGAATTTTATTATGTTAGGTGGTGTAAATGAACTTTTCTTCCAATTTACTTGGCTTATTTTTCGAAGTTCTGAGAGGGGTTGGTCAAAGTTTCCTTCATCCGAACTACCTATTATGACTATCATGTTGTACTTCGATACTTTTATTAATTCCTTCTATTTCTGCTCTGTTAATCACATCAGGACCTGGTCTTACATTAGTTAGCTCTAAATAAAATTCTTCATCTACTTCATCTTCATCTCCAATGCATACATCTTCAATTTCCGATAGGTCGCCATTATTTACCAGATCTATCAGTTCCTGGATATCTGAGGGATTTTTTAGATTGTATGTTTTTTTAACTTATCCATATTCACGTTAGCTGTAATCATAATAGTAAAATTACACCAAAAACAAAAAAAAATACATTCAATTACTTGTAAATGGGATAATATTTCAGACCAAATGTATACATGAGGATATACAAATTGTGTAACGAATTTTAAATTCCCACAACGGAATTATTTTCTACAGGAAAAATGAACTACTGTACTAAATAAGTTAATATTCATATTTTGTGACGGTGTTAATATTATACCTTGAATAATAATAACTATTATTATTAGTAAATAATAATCACAGCTTTTCCTTCTCTAGTTTACCTACTCATCGTTTTGCAAAGTATGCTATTAAAGTAATTATTATTGACATTCTGTTTTTGCGTTAATTTGCGATGCTTTTTCCAGCAAACCAAATGCAAAAGTATTATAATGACAAGAGTTGCAATTAAGGTGAAAGCAAGGAGATTATATCGCTTGTTGTTACAGTAAAAATTAAATAGAAATTGTGTCGACGGTGTAAATATGATAAATGATTAACGTATGTAAATTATTTATTACTTTTAAATGAAATATTTGTAGTTTTTTTATATATTATATTCACAGACGTACCATTCTAGTTGTTACCATATTTTGTGAGATAAGACGTTATCAATTTTTTTTTAATGTATGAGCGTTGAATGTGTATATTTATTTTGTTGCAAGTTTTCTGACAAACTGGTCTTCAAAATCTGAATTTATATTATTTTATTTAATAGTTAAAAAACCACAAGTTACACACCCACCAAATCATATATCATTTTAACTGCTGAAAAAATGGTTACATGAAAATGTGAAAATATACAGGGTTCTCAGGGGCACTGTTGGAAATCAAAGTTCATCACAGAAAATTATAAAAAAACTACAAACATTAATTCTAAGAGTAATAAAAACAGTTTAGCTAGATTTCAGGTTACATTTCAGGTTTTCAAAAGCTTACTTAATTTGCAATACAACGGTCTATTACTTTTTAAAATCTGTCAATCAGTTTGCAAGAAATTATGTTTTTAAGGTGAGAAAAGTACTCAATAAATATGACATTCCAGCAAAAAAATAATGACACTGATTACTCCAAATCTGCAGCTTTAAATCAAAATAATCCCCATAAAAATATCAGAACCCTCATCGCTGAAAAAAAAAAACATTTTAGTATTGTCAATTTTACAGTTTTTGTATCGATTACTTTTATTGCAGGGTACATTTTTGTAGCTGAAATGTCATGTTTAATGTGTACACAAAAAAGTTATAACATCAAGCCACAAACATTTTCCAAAAATTGTAGAATAGATTATTGGTTCTATTGGAACCTATTGGTCTATTAAAAATACCGTTAGGTCGATAGCCTTATAAAGATTGTACTGTTACTACTACAAAAACATTTTTTTAACCATTTTTTTTACAAAAGCTCTATTTTCGCCATATACTTGCAGCAAATAAAAGTATATGTAGAAACATTAAACTAACATGTAGTCAAGTTCAGTTTATTTTTAATTTAATAAAGCTACATTGCTTATTGTCTAAATTTTATTTTATTTATGGGGCTTCGTAGGTATTATTTTCTTAATTTGTGCTTAATTTCTAGATTGCATGAGAACGATACTCATAACTGTAAGTGTATGTAAATATATAGACTGTGGAATACATATGATAAATAGTACAATAGCACTTTCGCGAAGGAGACCACACACGAAATTATAAATATCACAGTTATTAAAATTAATTAGTCTTGCAATTGTTATAGAGATAATAGAAACTGAAATACTTTGAGTTCGTTCAACTTGAGCAATAATAAATTTACACCCGCAAATCTGCAAAAAGTAACTGGCAATTTTTTCAGCTTCATTGTCCAAGCATTAAGAGGCTCTAGACAAGAAAACTCAGGTTGTTATAGTAAGAACAAGCTTAATCTGTTTGTTTTAATATTAATAAATATTTCTCTGATTGTTGTTTAAAACTCAGGTTGTTGTAGTAAGAAAAAGCTTAATACTTCTATTTGTTTTAATATTAATAAATATTTCTCAGGTTGTTGTTTAAAACTCAGGTTGTTGTAGTAAGAACAAACTTAAAACTTCTGTTTGTTTTAATATTAATAAATATTTCAGAAACGCTCGCTAAATAGATGAAAGGTGCAGAAAAATTGTATGCACAAACTCAAAGGGACAATAGATCAGTTCACAACATTTTATGTTGATCAATCAACATTTATGTTAATCAACAAGACGTACATAATACGTATGATTATTGCTTCTTAAATTTCCAAGACTAAGAGGAAAAGAGGGATTCATGTAGATATAACTCATTTGAACATGAACATGAACATGATACTCATTTGCCATACTGTAAAGCAAATAGAAATAGTAAACTTGCGAATGAATTTACATTTAACGCCTCCCAAATAGGATTTCCATCTGTGCTTTCAAAATACATTCATATTACAGTAAAAAATATAGCAAACATACCGACTTGTCTAAGGGAAGGTTTTAACGCCCCCTCTCAAACGCAGTAGGCGGAGTGAAACGTCAGGGGTGAATTATGTGGGGCAGATATCTCCAGTGCAATATTGTGCGTGCGCAACTTAGATGTGTGAGTGATTCACACACGCGTTAAAAACGTAAAATCTGGTAACTTGTGTTGCCTATACTTAAGAGTCAATTGAACTAAACAATTTCTTCATATCTGGAGAATGTAGTTGATTCTACATTTGATGAACATATTTAGAGTAATTGTTTTCTTAACACAATAGGTACATACATACATATAATAAATCCTTCGATTTCTTTTAGATTTTTCTAATTTCTTAATTTTTGTCTTCTTCTGGGAAACTATTTATTCATAAAAATGGATTCGTTCATAATTTAAATTTGTGATAATCCGCTTGATCATAAATATATTATATACAGTGTATACCTCCAAAAAGTCGGTATCGTAGCATTTTCATTATTATTGATTTACAAAAAAATTAAAAAATGTACGGCATTAATTTGTTCTTGTTTAAAAACCGTATTAGCATCTATCAGATGTACCGAGTAATTTTTACTTACCCAGAAAATCTCGTTTTTCAAAATGATAAAATTGAAATAATGTTAATATTCGGAAATCGCGCTAGATATCATTGATATATTTTTACTGCAAGTTAGTTTTAGATTACTGAAACATTTAAAGGACATGTTCTTTTGTTTTCTGTAACTTTTGCAAAAATTAGGTTTTTAATGTATTTTCATATTTATCATCTCATCATTTAGGCCAGTATAAATGAACACATACAGGGTTTTTGTGGAACTAAAACATTAACAAGAGGAGATTCATAATTTTGGAAGCTATCTAAATAAATATTAATTATCATTGAAAAATATTTCTCCTATAAAGCACCTTGCATCAAAAACGTAGAGACTATGCAGTGACATAGCATTTTGATGAATAAAAATTCTAAAGAAATAATTAGTATTCCGAATTGGTTTTGCTACTGATACATGTTATAAGTTTTCATCAAACCCGAAAATAAAATTTGAGATTTAGTTTTCGTACCTAACTGAAATCTAAAAAAACATGAAAAAAACATTAAAATTTTAATTGTTGCAAAAGTTGCAGAACACAAAAAATACTTATGAACTGCAAATAATTCAGTAATCTAAAACTTACAAGCAATAATAGAACCTCATCGATATCATGCGTGTTTTAAAAAAATTGGCAGTATTTCCATTTTCATCATTTGATAAAACGAGATTTACTAGATAAATAATAATCACTCGGTATATCTGATGGAGGCTAATAAGGTTTTTAAACAAGCACAAATTAATGTCGTGAAAAAGTTTTTAACAGCAAAAATAACATTGGTTTATTATTTTAGGATCAACTATTGCTGTTGAAATGAAACACAAATGAAGCAGCAAGTAGTTAAATGTATTAAATTTATGTACATTACTTTCACATTGCTTTTATTGTTAGATTTTACTGATCTCAACTGACTCAATGCAACTATCACCATTAAATTATCTGTAGTAATAACCCAATAGTAAGGTACAGTTTATTTAAGTTCAATTAGAGTTTTCGAAAGCACATTGCTTTGCAACAACCCGACGCCGAAAACGAAGGGTTTTTAAGTGATAACTATCTATGGGTAGTAATCAGTCTAATGTTAATTTGATTGGATATTGTTGCATACGTGACTACAGATACACGAATTTGTTTGGATTTATACTTCAGCAAACACCTCTTAGCAAACATCATAAACATTTGTTTATCTGCAAGTGAAATAAAATGTTCTTGAATCCGCTGGTGAATTAATATTTATTTATATAACAAGTGAGCTAAGGGAATGTTTTTGAAAAACATCCTTAGCTCACGTGTTTCATACAATATTTTATTCAATTTTGTCGAAATACGTTTAGTAGTTACAGATTTAATTTTTATAATATCAAGTCCGTGAAAAGTCAAACATTTATTGTCACATCAAAATTTAAAAAGGCCGATTGTAATGTTTTTGATTACTTTTTGATCAGAGGGGGAATTTTGAAACATGCCCGCAACGGTACAATGAAATAGTAGACAACAGAACTTTACTTCGTAGTGGGAAAAACGTAATTATTTCAAAGCCTGAAGAACTACTTATTTTTATTGTTAAATATGGAGACAAAGAGTTTTTCGAAATCCAATAGTTGCTATTCTAATTATTCTCACCGTATCGGTTTCAATAAGTTGTGAAAGATCAGTAAACTTAAACTGATTATGTCTTATTTAAGAGCTTCATTGGCCCATCAAGATTATCAGATCTTGCTATTTTGAGTGAAGAACGAGAAAAACAGAAAAAAAAATTTTGCTCATACTGTGCGAGCAAAAATTATTATCATCAACGTTTGCTTTGCAAAGCCATACAGCTTAGCTTAAAATTCATCAGTTTGGCACGTCATGTGTTAGACACAATTTTATCCAATATTTGGTTAGATATATCGTCCCCTTATAATTGTGATCTAAACCGAGCCCTACGTTTTTCAGCCCAAGCCCTCTTGGATAAAAATTTTTTTTTGTCGCACGGTATAATCGATCAATTAGCATCTATAAACGCACGTAAAGTACATTTCTAGATATTTACTATTTGTACTTGTTCTAATGTCCCTAATATTGCCGTAAGCCTTACATTGCAAATTTTATGTTGAAATTTATAAAAGATTTAATCCTTCGTGTTTGATTTATTGATGCAATTTGACAAGGGCGCACATTTTTGCTATGCCATGGGTAGAACTATAAAATTTGTTTTACTCTATTATTTGTTGGCATTCTATAGAACAATAATTGATTTCCATTTTTTGTAGTTGCAGCAAAATTTAAGTACTAATTTAGCCGTTGTGAAGAACTTTGTTTTGGAAGAACCAAATTTTACATTAATTATAAATTGAGGGGTTGTGAATGTAGTTTAACCATACCAAATTTACAACTAATAATCTAATAAAATTGCCAGTGCAAAATGAGAAAATAAATAGCCACTAATTTATTCAGGTTGAGTGGTATGTGAGAGGATAATTTCGTAAACTATTTTTGTTATACCTAAAATTAAACTTAAAATTTGATATAGGTGTGTTGACAATAGAGACACAAGAGTATAGAGCATTAAATCTTGTCAAATCAATCGTCGCTAATGTTAAAGTCGTGTGATCGATTGTTTATATCATTACTTAAATATTTCGTGACATTTTATAGTTATGCAACACAATTAACAAGATATTTTCCGTAGTTCGGTTTGGCGAATGATGCAAAATGCTCAGGCCTTCCCCTTGCAAGCGCACGCATCATTTACTAATGGCACCGGTCAATGTAACATGATACCCGGTTTAGACGCCGAACGACGTTTAGACAAATATGTCGCCGAGGAAAAAATATATGCTTATATAATTATAAGGGTTCGCCTAAGGGCGAATAGGGTTCATCCTTAGGCGAACCACCTTATAAGGGGGTTCGCCCGTTATAGGAATATTCCATAGGAATAAGGGTTCGCCCCTTATAGGAATATTCCATAGGAATTTAATATGTGTAAAATTAAATATGTGTAATTATTTGTTCCCCTATTATATTAGAGAAAAATCATATATGAATATGTTTTTTAAATGATGACAAATAATTATATATGCATACTTGTCAATTGGAATAAATCATAATAATAACACGCAATTAGTCGAAGAAATATAATTTATTCATTATAAAAACTCTTTACAGTGGCATCAATTTAAGCAGAGTTCGTGACTTATTTTCAGTCAAATTTAATATTCGACCAATTCCGTATGTATATGCAAGTAGCAAATTTGTGAAAATATTTGAAAATACAGGAAGTGTAGCAGCAGATGATTCAAAATGTATTTTTATACTCCAATTTCAACAAATAATATTTTGAAAACATTAACTTCACAGGCAAAAGGAACAGAATAAGAAAGAAAAGAACCTCTTTTTGAGGTCAAAATCTTCTAATTTAATTTTTATCTCGGAAAGTAAAAAATATAGGTGTACACATATTTTCACAAAAGATGTTTAAAATTAAACGCCAAAAACATAAACTTATAATTTAGTGATATAGCGATGCTTTTGCTGCAAAATTCGAAAAAATGTGAGTTTCTTTTTCATTCAAAAGAGAAATTATGAATATTTTTTTATCGTCTATTTGACGCAAAAAATTGGGAAATTATGATTTTCCTTAAACTACTACTAAAAACTAAATTCCTATTTTCCTAAAACTACTAACTACTAATTATTTTCCTAAAACTACTAACTACTAACTATTTTCCTAAAACTACTAAAGCTAAGTGCTCTATAGGGTCAATATAGTTTATGCAGAATTGTACGTGAAATTTGAATATGTAAAAATATACAGGGTGTTTTATTTAAAATAACAAGTTGATGGCTACTTCCGGTAGAACCGAAAGTGATAGAAGGTTGGAAGTATTTAACCTGAGGAGAACGGTATCAGCCATGTTTGATAGAATATTTTCAAATTTTTATCTGATCGGGAACACCATAAACTTATAATGGTCCATGACCTTGGGACACTGTATGTTACGTTGTTCTACAGTTCTATTTATATATATATACACAGGGTGTTAATACTAAGTTGTAACACCCGAAAATGGCAGTTAGAACTCATTGAAACAAACAACTTTTCTTAGTTAAAATTTTTGAATTGGAGCCCAAGTTCATAGTTATTGGCGTTCTTTAGTTTTTCGAAAAATCGTCATTACTCCCTTATTTGAAGAAATATTTAAAAAATACAAAAACTTTCAGCATGCGCTATCGGTTCTCTAAAACATTTGTATTTACAATTATTTTCTATTTTATCAAATAACAAAATGCCTACCGAAGAAAAATTTCGAAACAAGAAATTTTGAAAATCACTCGATTGATTTTTGAAAATAAAACATTTATGAAATCCTTAAACTATATTATAACATTTGTCTGAAACATTTTTTTCGATCTGTCCAAAAAAGTTATTATTCAAATTGAATTACAAGATAAATTTTAACAAACTGCAACAATCATTTAAAACAAAGTAGGCTAACCTTAAGTTAGACCATTAAAGAAGTTGAGGTACGTGTTTTCTAGTTTGTACGTTCAAATTTAAATACTTTTTGATCTTGTTTTTCAGAAATTTCTGCTTCATCTTGAAAAGTTTCTGTCACGTTTATCATTTGTGTTCGTATTTTGCATAATTTGTGTATAAAAATGCATAATTATCAAAACAGACAAATGTTATAAGATAGTTCAAGGATTTTATAAATGTTTTATTTTCAAAAATCGATCGATTGGTATTCAAAATATCTTGCTTAGAAATTTTTGATCGGACGCCATTTTGTTATTTGATGAAATAGAAAATAATTGTAAATACAAATGTTTTAGAGAATCGAAACCGCATGTTGAACGTTTTTGTATTTTTTAAATATTTCTTAAAATAAGGGAGTAATGACGATTTTTCGAAAAACAAAAGAACGCCAATAACTATGAACTTGGGCTCCAATTCAAAAAATTTAACTAAGAAAAGTTGTTTGTTTCAATGAGTTCTGCTATTTTCGGGTGTTACAACTTAGTATTAACACCCTGTATATATATTAACAATATTTATTGGGCCATCGACTCCATGGGGTCTTTCCGCCTCTATTTTATATTAAATGGTAAAATATGATTTATATACTATCTTAAGGGGTAAAATTAGGATTGCTTTTTTGTATTTGATGTAAATCAAGGAATATCGCGTATAAAGCGATATATAATCTATGTTGACATGTTATATTATACTTTAATTTCGCTCTGGTGAATTTATTGCACGGTTTTTAGTTACTTGTTACTTGCTGTACTTATTGCACTTTCTTTTCTCTTGTAATCGACATTCACATAACATATGTCGAGGAGAAAATAAGTCGCCTAATGACTCCAATAAGATTACAGGTTTATGATAAATAACAAAACGGTTACTTTATTTAAAATACAAACGTAAAACTTATTTAGGGAGAATCTATTGCATTAAGTTCATTTGATTTATGCTGTGGAGATACTGTTTGAAGTTTAGTATTCTAAAATTAATTTATTTTATTCCTTTACTGATTATTAAATTTAATAATTAAATTTAATATCAACAAAATTGCAACTAAATCAACCAAAAAATCACATTATCCGAATTTTGTCTTGCAAAGTAAATAGATTTAAGGATAATTCTCTCTTAGAGATATAGACATACCTAATCGATATCGTTAAAGAACGTGAACTAGCAAACATTTAAACATCAAATACAAGATTATTAAAACTTGAAGAAAAATAACAAATTATCCTCTTTCACAACGATATTTATTTCTCTAAATGTACATTTCAAACTACTACGTGGTCATATTCAGTAGACATTTGTACTCAACTAATGTCAAGTTCGAGTACAAATGTCTACTGAAGATGACCACGCAATGGTTCAAATGTACATTTAGAAAAATAAATGTCGTTGTGAAAAAGGATAATTTGTTATTTTTCTTTAAGTATTAATATTTCAGAAGCTCCAACCTATTATTTCACATGATCGAATCGAATTACATGATTTAATCGAATGGGTGAATAAAATGTTTACCTTTTTACTTTATTCACTATAACCATTGACAACGTGAATAAAATAAAACAATTCTTAAATTCGCATACTTGAAATTTTTGTTGTCACCTGACAATGTGACAGTTCACGCAACTTCTTCAATTCTGATAACGAATTGGAAAAAATCTTGTATCGTACACATGAATGATGCAATTTTATCCAATGGAAAACGGAAAACGGTATAAATGGTTTTTTCGTGGATAAAATTTGACTTTATTCACTTACCATAAATAGGTATTGTTAGTATTTTATCTATTTGACCAGATATATTTGATTGTTATATGTTATTTGTTGAAGTACTTTCTGGCATCTTCTAGTATTTATTTATTTATTTATTTTTCCCTACTAGTTTCGGCTTAATATGCAGCTATCATCAGGGGTTTTTGTAAATTAAATTATATCTTTCAAGATTATATGACTTTTTGAATTTTCACTTTTTGTGTCGTGGCAGTTTTTTTTTCAAAAGCCGAAACTAGTAGAGAAAAATAAATAAATAAATTCTAATATACCAGGAAGTAACAAATATATATATATATATATATATATACCGGGTGTCTCTAAATTGTATGGAAATGGCTTAACCACAGATTACTGGGATCAAAAAAAGACGATTTACCAAAACTTATCTATATGCAAATGCGTTTGGTTTAGCCAGTATTCAGCTTCAAAGTATATTAAAAAAAAAACAAAATTTGCTTATAAAAAGAGAACGTTTACATTGATTTGGACATTGTTTAGTATGACACTCTATACGGGTATAACTAATATTTTGACATAATCTGTCCAAGTCATAAGTCTAAATAGGTACCCTAGCCATTGTAGTTGTTTTCCTTCGATTTTTTCTTTTACAGATTTGACTTCTAGTGAGCTTCTAATAGTTTCATCCCTGATTCTGTCCATTTTGGTAACATCTGCCATCCTTCTTAGACATTTCATCTCCATGGCTTGGAGATTACTACTTTGTATTTGGTTCACTACCCAAGTTTCGCTGCCATATAATGGTATTGGTAGTAGTATTGTCCTGTATAATGATAGCTTCGTTCTTCTTAATATGTTCCTGTGGCTGAAAAGTGCCTTACTTAAGAGGTGGTAACTCCTAGATGTTGCTTTTATTCTGTTATTTATGTCCTCTTCGTAGCCTCCTTTGCTATCGATTACGCTTCCAAGATATTTGAAGCTGCCCACTTGCTCAATTTTGTTGTTGTTCAACTTTATGTTCATGCTTTTACCTTCTTTAGAAACCACCATCACTTTTGTTTTTTCTATCTTTATGCTCATGTTCATTTTTAGTAGTTTGTCGTTCCATGTATTTAGGTCCTCCTGTAGTTTTCCCTGTGTGCTTTTGAATATTGCCATATCATCAGCAAAGAGGCATTCCGTAATGTCGACATTGCTGAGATTTAAGTAGCCCACTGGTGTTTTCCTTGCACTGATTCTTGTTTCTCTCGCTATTTCATGGGTGATTCAAGTTTTATTACCAGCCCAAATATGGCGCCTTCTAATTGAAATTACAAATCGAAAATAAGTACACATGTTTAGATATTGATGAAGCCCAATCTGACGATAAAAAATTTAATTTTAACCATCCGGTAGTTTATACGTTATTTCACAAAGAATTCGTAATTTTATTTATATAGTTTTTGTCAGAACATACTTTAATGCTATTGCAAACATTCCAGAGTAATTCAAGTCAAAGAAATTGCACCAATTACTGAATTAAATGAATTTTTATATTGCAACAGTATGATTTATTACTAAATTGTAAAATATTACGGCTGCTTCCAGTAATAGTCCCTATAATGGATTTTATAGGTTTGGCGGTTAATGCTTTGTAGGGCTCATGACTTACAAAATCATAAATCATACCGAGGAAAGTTGGTCAGTAATGTAAAAAATGCTTTAATTTGAAATCTAATCATTTTCGTTAATTTTTGATTTCATAAATGGGTTCTATGAATAAAATAAAACAGTTTAGGGCAAAAAGAAACGAAGAATTCCTTGGATGTACAGTTAAACGACCGAACGTAGTTTCTCGTATTTTCGTAAATATTTTGTATTGCATTTAGTAGTTTATTTCCTACTCTCCTTTTTTCCAGAATTTCCCACAGTTGTTCTCTATTCACTCGGTCGAAAGCATTTTAGCATTTTCTAAGTCAATATAACATATATACAACTCCTTGTTAAATTGTAACGTTCTTTCGATTAATTTTCTTATGATGAATATGTGGTCTTGTGTACTATAACCTTGCCTGAATCCACTTTGCGATTCTCCAATTTCCTTTCCTATTGTTAGTTAAAGCTTATTTTCTATTATCGATTCGTGAAGTTTCGCTGCGTTACTTAGAAGATATATATACCTCTGTAGTTTGAGCAGTTTCTTCTGTCGCCCTTTTATATATTGGAAGGATTATTGTTTTTTTCCTGTCCTTCGGTGTCGCTGAGCCATTCGATATTTTGTTAAATAAGGTGTGTAGTAGCTATATTCCGGCTAGGCCTATGAATTTGATATGCTCCGGTCTTATGTCATCACAACCTGGGGCTTTTCCAATTTTTATTCTATTTAGTGCACCTACGACTTCCTTCATTGTTATTTCTTCTTCTATTTCTATATTCACTTCTGGTTCCAAGTTTCCCTGCCTTGTTGTGTTTTTTGCTCCCGTGCTTTGTACTTCCAAGAGTTCCTCAAAATACTCACACCATCTCTTCATAGTATCTTCTTCCTTGCTTATTGTTTTCCCACTTTTGTCCTTTATTTGTTTTGGGGTGGTTCTCTTTCTGTCCTCGGGTTCTTGGTGATTTTATAAAACAATTTTGGTTCTCTTTATAGGTTTTTTCGAATGGTTTACCAACATCTTCCCAGTCATTTCTCTTGCTTTCTTGTATCAGTTCTTTAACTTTTATTCTTTGGTTTTTGTATTTCTCGTAGTTATCCTGGTTTTTGTTGTTTACGTATTCTTTCCATTTATGTTTTTTTCGCCTGATTTCATACTTTATCTCCCTACTTCACTATTGCGTTCGTTTCATGTCTGGTGTTCTTTTACTTATGCCACAGGATTTCTTTGCTGCCTCATACATTATGGTTTTAATCCTTGTCCACAGCAATCTTGCTTCAAGATTGTCGTATCTTCCAAGGTTGTTTATTTTTTCTTCTACTAGCTGTTGATATGTTTGATATGACTACAATATTTTGAGGTGATTTTAAATGTATCTCCCATATTTGTCATACATTAGTGATGGTATCTCAAGAACTGGTATATCAATGTTGATGCATTTTTTAATGATATTGAGTGATATACTAGAATATGATATGGGTAATTAAATAAATATCCAATGAGCCGTTTTTAAGATATTCCTACATTTGTTTGAAACTACGTTTTTATTCTAATTCTACCGGTACATCAGTGATGGTTTCTCAAGATCTGGCGTATCAATTTAAATGTTATTATGTACTAATATTAAGTGATATCCAAGTACACAATAGGTGCAATTTAATTAATATTCAATAAGCAATTGTTGAGATGTTTCAATTTTCGTTAGAAACTACAATATTTTGAGGCGATTTTAAGTGTATCTCCCATATTTGTCATACATTAGTGATTGTATCTTAAGAACTAGTGTATCAATCTTGATGAATTGTTTTACTGATATTGAGTGATATACTAGGATGTGACATGGGCAATTAAATAAATTTCCAATGAGCAGTTCTTAAGATATTCCTATATTTGTTTGAAACTACATGTTTATTCTAATTCTACTGGTACATCAGTGATGGTTTCTCAAGATCTGGCAAATCAATTTAAATAATAATGTGTACTAATATTAAGTGATATCCAAGTACACAATAGGTGCAATTTAATTAATATCCAATACGCAATTGTTGAGATATTTCAATTTTCGCTAAAGACTACAATATTTTGAAGCGATTTTAAGTGTAACACCCATATTTGTCATACATTAGTGATGGTATCTCAAGAACTGGTGTATCAATGTTGATCCATTTTTTTACTGATATTGAGTGATATACTAGGATAATACATGGGCAATTAAATTAATATCCAATGAACCGTTTTAAAGATATTCCTATATTTGTTTGAAACTACGTTTTTTTTCTAATTCTACTGTTACATCAGTGATGGTTTCTCAAAAACTGGCGTATCAATTTTAATGATATTTTGTACTAATATTAAGTGATATCCAAGTACAAAATAGGTGCAATTTAGTTAATATCCGATAAGCAATTGTTGAGATATTTTAATTTTCGTTAGAAACTACAATATTTTGAGGCGATTTTAAGTGTATCTCCCATATTTGTCATAAATTAGCGATGGTATCTCAAGAACTGGTGTATCAATGTTAATGATTTTTTTTAATGATATTGAGTGATATACTAGGATATGAAAGCGGTAATTAAATTAATATCCAATGAGCTGTTTTAAAGATATTACTATTAAAGATATATTTGTTTGAGACTACGTTTTTACTCTAATTCTACTGATTCATCAATGATGGTTTGTCAAGAACTGGCGGATTAATTTAAATAATATTGTGTACTAATATTAAGTGATATCCAAGTACACAATAGGTGCAATTTAATTAATATCCAATAAGCAATGGTTGAGATGTTTCGACTTTCATTTAAAACTACAATATTTTGAGGCGATTTTAAATGTATCTCCCATATTTGTCACACATTAGTGATGGTATCTTAAGAACAGGCGTATCAATGTTGATGCATTTTTTTACTGATTTTGAGTGATATACTAGGATATGATATGGGTAATTAAATAAATATCCAATGAGCCGTTTTTAAGATATTCCTACATTTGTTTGAAACTACGTTTTTATTCTAATTCTACCGGTACATCAGTGATGGTTTCTCAAGATCTGGCGTATCAATTTAAATGTTATTATGTACTAATATTAAGTGATATCCAAGTACACAATAGGTGCAATTTAATTAATATTCAATAAGCAATTGTTGAGATATTTCAATTTTCGTTAGAAACTACAATATTTTGAGGCGATTTTAAGTGTATCTCCCATATTTGTCATACATTAGTGATTGTATCTTAAGAACTGGTGTTTAAATCTTGATGAATTGTTTTACTGATATTGAGTGATATACTAGGATGTGACATGGGCAATTAAATAAATTTCCAATGAGCAGTTCTTAAGATATTCCTATATTTGTTTGAAACTACATTTTTATTCTAATTCTACTGGTACATCAGTGATGGTTTCTCAAGATCTGGCAAATCAATTTAAATAATAAAGTGTACTAATATTAAGTGATATCCAAGTACACAATAGGTGCAATTTAATTAATATCCAATACGCAATTGTTGAGATATTTCAATTTTCGCTAAAGACTACAATATTTTGAGGCGATTTTAAGTGTATCTCCCATATTTGTCATAAATTAGTGATGGTATCTCAAGAACTGGTGTATCAATGTTGATCCATTTTTTTACTGATATTGAGTGATATACTAGGATATAACATGGGCAATTAAATTAATATCCAATGAACCGTTTTAAAGATATTCCTATATTTGTTTGAAACTACGTTTTTTTTCTAATTCTACTGGTACATCAGTGATGGTTTCTCAAAAACTGGCGTATCAATTTTAATGATATTTTGTACTAATATTAGGTGAAATCCAAGTACACAATAGGTGCAATTTAGTTAATATCCGATAAGCAATTGTTGAGATATTTTAATTTTCGTTAGAGACTACAATATTTTGAGGCGATTTTAAGTGTATCTCCCATATTTGTCATAAATTAGTGATGGTATCTCAAGAACTGGTGTATCAATGTTAATGAATTTTTTTAATGATATTGAGTGATATACTAGGATATGATAGCGGTAATTAAATTAATATCCAATGAGCCGCTTTAAAGATATTACTATTAAAGATATATTTGTTTGAGACTACGTTTTTACTCTAATTCTACTGATTCATCAATGATGGTTTGTCAAGAACTGGCGTATTAATTCAAATAATATTGTGTACTAATATTAAGTGATATCCAAGTACACAATAGGTGCAATTTAATTAATATCCAATAAGCAATGGTTGAGATGTTTCGACTTTCATTTAAAACTACAATATTTTGAGGCGATTTTAAATGTATCTCCCATATTTGTCACACATTAGTGATGGTATCTTAAGAACAGGCGTATCAATGTTGATGCATTTTTTTACTGATTTTGAGTGATATACTAGGATATGATATGGGTAATTAAATAAATATCCAATGAGCCGTTTTTAAGATATTCCTACATTTGTTTGAAACTACGTTTTTATTCTAATTCTACCGGTACATCAGTGATGGTTTCTCAAGATCTGGCGTATTAATTCAAATAATATTGTGTACTAATATTAAGTGATATCCAAGTACACAATAGGTGCAATTTAATTAATATCCAATAAGCAATGGTTGAGATGTTTCGACTTTCATTTAAACTACAATATTTTGAGGCGATTTTAAATGTATCTCCCATATTTGTCACACATTAGTGATGGTATCTTAAGAACAGGCGTATCAATGTTGATGCATTTTTTTACTGATTTTGAGTGATATACTAGGATATGATATGGGTAATTAAATAAATATCCAATGAGCCGTTTTTAAGATATTCCTACATTTGTTTGAAACTACGTTTTTATTCTAATTCTACCGGTACATCAGTGATGGTTTCTCAAGATCTGGCGTATCAATTTAAATGTTATTGTGTACTAATATTAAGTGATATCCAAGTACACAATAGGTGCAATTTAATTAATATTCAATAAGCAATTGTTGAGATGTTTCAATTTTCGTTAGAAACTACAATATTTTGAGGCGATTTTAAGTGTATCTCCCATATTTGTCATACATTAGTGATGGTATCTCAAGAACTGGTGTATCAATGTTGATCCATTTTTTTACTGATATTGAGTGATATACTAGGATATTACATGGGCAATTAAATTAATATCCAATGAACCGTTTTGAAGATATTCCTATATTTGTTTGAAACTACGTTTTTTTTCTAATTCTACTGGTACATCAGTGATGGTTTCTCAAAAACTGGCGTATCAATTTTAATGATATTTTGTACTAATATTAAGTGATATCCAAGTACACAATAGGTGCAATTTAGTTAATATCCGATAAGCAATTGTTGAGATATTTTAATTTTCGTTAGAGACAACAATATTTTGAGGCGATTTTAAGTGTATCTCCCATATTTGTCATAAATTAGTGATGGTATCTCAAGAACTGGTGTATCAATGTTAATGAATTTTTTTAATGATATTGAGTGATATACTAGGATATGATAGCGGTAATTAAATTAATATCCAATGAGCCGTTTTAAAGATATTACTATTAAAGATATATTTGTTTGAGACTACGTTTTTACCCTAATTCTACTGATTCATCAATGATGGTTTGTCAAGAACTGGCGTATTAATTTAAATAATATTGTGTACTAATATTAAGTGATATCCAAGTACACAATAGGTGCAATTTAATTAATATCCAATAAGCAATGGTTGAGATGTTTCGACTTTCGTTTAAAACTACAATATTTTGAGGCGATTTTAAATGTATCTCCCATATTTGTCATACATTAGTGATGGTACCTTAAGAACAGGCGTATCAATGTTGATGCATTTTTTTACTGATTTTGAGTGATATACTAGGATATGATATGGGTAAATAAATAAATATCCAATGAGCCGTTTTTAAGATATTCCTATATTTGTTTGAATATTTTAAGTATTTCTTTACTTTTCCTTGTGGCTGTATTGATCCGATAACTTCTGCTCTTATGTATTTTCACTTTCTCTTCTAACAGGAAGTGATCACTACCTATTTCATATTCTCTTTTCACGCGGACGTCTTTTATTCCACGTTTGTTCTTGTTGTTAATCAGAGGATAATCTATTATTGACTTTTCTTTCCTATTTAGTAGTTCTCTAGTGTACTAGTGTACATTTTTGTGTATGAAGAATATATTTGCTATGCTTAAATCGTTTACCATACAGAAATCAATTAACCCATTGTTATTTATTTTGTGCTCTCCGTTTGTACCCATAACTGTTTCTATCCCAGTATTATTGTTTCCGACCCATCCAATAAAGTCCCCTACTACCTAGAACGAGTCTTCTATACCCGTTTCCTTTATTATAAGTTGAAGTTCTTCCCAGAATTTATATTTGTTGTTGGCATTTTCGTCTTCATTAGGTGCATATTGTGACGTACATGAAGGGCAGTCGGCACGTTAGGCCATGGAGCGAGTGGAGGGTCCCTTCGAAGTAGTAACGAGGGCCAGGCTCTCGGTGTCAGAGAGTGGGGGGGGTTAAAAAAAGGCTCCACGTAATTTTAACCTCGTGGCTACTTCGTCGCAAAGGGGGGGGGCTCCACCTTACCTGCGTGGGTGGACGGCAGACAGTCAGCGAAGTTCAGAAATCACGAACTGTCACAACGCTGACCGTTTGGCGCCAACACCACCAGATTTAAATCTCGCAGTGAGAATAGAAAACTGTAACTGAAATGAATCGAATAGAAAACTGTAACTGAAATAAGAGAAAACGTGGGGGGAGCAAAAAATAACAGGTGTGAGTTTGGTATGGTAAAATGTCGGCGTTTATTCACACACACAAATGACGGACACCGTGTCCGCGCTCCTGAAAAAAATACCTCCGAACGCCACCCTTTCGCGCAGGGTTTACTCTATTCGGCCGAATAAAATAAGCTCCTAATCGCGCGATTGAAAGGGCCGAGGGAGCAACTTTTCTCGTACACAGCGCAAAGCACGTACGACACGAAACACGTAAACGCAATCTTACACAAAAGAATAAACAGAAAAATTAAATAAACCGGTCTGGCTCAATTTGAGCACACAAAAAAAGTTAGGTATCAATATATTATCTGGCCTGAGTTCCGGATGGTCTCGCCGGTGGCTGGGTTCAGCTCCGGGATGTCGGCGGTTTCCGTCGAGGACGCCTGGGCTTGGTCCGCGGCCTCCAGCCAAGAGTGGTTTTGGCCGAGCTGCTCAGCCCGTAGCCAAACGCCTACAAAGCACATGGCCTTAATCAAAATGGCCGGACACGTGGCTTCACGAAGAGGAAAAGTAATAACTACTTACTCAGGTGTTATGAGCGTGTTCTCTGCCCCGTACTCGGTGCCTCAATCCCCCTCAAGGGTGGTTAGCTGAGAACCGTTGATTATTCCCGTAAACCGGATGGTGATATACCTTATCTGCAACGGTTCTTCTGGCACGATCTATACTGGGCACGAGTCAATTGAGTCTAAAAATCGCTCACAGGGGAAACGCGTCACCACAACAAAAAAAAAAAATGCGACCACGGTTGCCTATCGTGCAGGTCTATACGCCAATTAATTATTAAAATGCCGTTTCGGCCAATGCTATTTCGGGACCGTTACAATATATCACCAGTATAGTGGTCTTCCTGCCTTCTATTTCTACTATTACCGAGAGTGCACGTTCTGAATGAAATTTCCATTCCATTATTCTGTTTACCAAATTTATGTTATTTACACAAAATCCTCCTTCGTTTGCTTGTTCGTTTATACTTTAACAATTAACAAATAATAATTGAGGAGCTGGATGAAAAAACCGCGTAAGTTGATTTATGCGGTTTTTGAGCAAGTTTGTTTATTAGAAATTTGTACCCTTATTTATAAAGTCTGTTAAAAACTATAAAGCTAAGGTTCATACAAAATGCAAAAAAAAAAAAGTCGCACTCGAATGGATTTGTGAAAAAAAGCATTTTTAAAATTCGGACAACTCGTTTTGCGCATTGCAAATAAGCCTGGTATAAAAGCTGCAAAAAACAAACGATGTGATGTCACTAATACGATTTTTGAAACCGGAAAATGCGGAGTGGCTTGAGAATGTGCTGGATGATAATGTGTCTCAGGATGCGGAAATTGGACCAAGCGATATTCTGATTCGGACTAACTAGGCATATCATTACCAATTTATGCAATAACGACGTAAATTTAAATCTTTTTGATGTTATATTTCAAACCAAAATAGCGTTTTTGGTACAATTTATTTTAAACTTTATTATATTTATAAGCTAAACTAAAAAAACCCATGTCTCTAATTGCTATATTACAACTTTTATTGAGTTTTGAATTTTTTTTTCGCGTTTTTCTCGAAAGTCATTTTTTCGACTTATTACTCTATTCTTGCACCTATGTCCACAATTACAATTATTGCTAATGAAGTGAGACAATTCACTAATTTAAGTTTTATGTTCTAGATCTTATTCGCCATCTCCTTGTCTTTGGTTTCGGCGGACTCCTCGCCATCCCCCTCGACGGCCACGGAGAGCACCAGCAAGGCGGACACGAAGAGTGCGAACGCCATCCCGGTGGCCCCGCAGAAGGCCCAAACTTTCTACGCCATGCCGGTACAACATCAACAGAGGCCCCAGTACGTACAGTACGTCCAGCAGAGACCGTACTATCTTCCGGCCCACCACCAAAGCCAGCCGACGATGGTCATCATCGCCCAGCCAGCGCTGCTACCTCAGCATATGCTCTACAGTCAGGCCGCCCAACATCTCCTCAACTACTTCCATAGCAATCCTCAAGCTAGATACCAGTTTCTGCATGGAGGGTACCATCCGCATCCGACTGTGCAGCCGTACGTGCCTCAAGCAGCGCACTCGTACTCTTCGCCACAGATAACCCAAGCACCGTATCAGCAAACACCTTCATTTAGCAATTACCAATTCCTGCCATCACAGCAGCAGCAGCAGCAGATAGTTGCAGCTCCACAACATATAGCATTCGCGCATTCACCGTACAGTTTACCATCTAACTTTCTGCAACAGCATTCACTGCAACAGCACACGCAACTAGTACCCCAACAGCATCAACAACAGACTCAACTACAGCCTCAAGCTCAAGCGCAACATCAGCAGCAACCTTCCAGTTTGAGCAGTATCTCCAACTATGCGACATTGGCTGCACAGCAGTATACTTCAGCTCCAATAAAAACTGCACCGGCGATCATAACTGGATTCGAGAATTTTACTCCGGAGCAACAGGCGCAGATCAAGGAGCAGCTCAGCTCCCATTTTGGCTCTCAGTTGACTCCCATTAGTGGAAACTCATTACAGACCTCATCGCAATACGGCATCAAGGTTTCTCCTGATAGCAGCAACGGAAATGACGTTGAGAAACAGGACGGACAGCAACAGCAACAGCAACAGCAGCAAACTCAGCAGACTACAAGCAACTACTACAGGAGTCAATACGTTAAAGCGTAGATGCACCCATATATGAATTGATTACATTTTCATTACTTGGCGGTTAGTTTTTAAGATTAATCGCGGAAATAAGTAAATTATGTCGTGTTCTGAGCGCGTTTGAATGACGTGCGATTTTGTCAACGTTTTGCTCAACTAATTGCCCCAAATTGCGTAGCTTTCCCCAGTTCATTGTTCGCTGCTTGGTTTACAGCCAATTTTGTATTGTTTAAGGAGCCTAATGATTTCGCACATCGAGCCGTTCCATTACCGTCATTACGACGTCTATTGTGTATTGTATATGATTGCCCAAAGAATTTTATTATTTTTCTTTTTGTTATTGCGTTGTCGTGAGGCGTTGTTATTTATTTTTTATAGCTTTCAATTCTTGCAAATGTATACTAGTTTTATAAAAAATATATTTTTTGTTGATTACGAATGACTATAATTATTATAATTTGGAACAATATTATGTAATACATAAGTTCAAAATGTGGGACCGACAATAATCCTACCGACTTTTTTTGCATTTAATATAATATTTCGCCAAGTTACGAATATTCAATTGCCATTTCAGATTTTTTTTTAATTAGTTCAATTTAATTTTTTTTATTTGTAAAATCTTCATACTTTCATAACTTTCATTAGTAACCTATCTATATTTTTTCATTTAATATAATATTTCGCCAAGTTACGATTGTGGCAATTGCCATTTTAATTTTTTTTTAATAGTTTACTTAAAATTTTTTAATTGTGAAATTTTCATACTTTCGTAACTTTCATTGGTGATCTATAAATTAATTTTGTCTAACGCATTTAAAAAAAATATTTCAAAGTAAAAGGAATTATACATAAATCAGAATATGTATACCGACTAAAATCGTCTTTTGAATTGCTGATAAATAATATTTATTTACTTTTGTTAATAAAACTTAAGAGCGCGTTTTTTCGGGCGTAAAAGTGCCTTTCAACTTAAACGCTGTTAATAATCACTTTCACATTATATTTTCTGTACCATAAATTATCAAAATAAATACTACGTGTCACTATATACACTCAGATGCAAAAAAAAAAACGGGTCATTGGAGGTCATTGTTTGCAAAATAACCATTTTTAAATTTAAATTTTTATGTTGGTATTGTCCTTAGAATATTTTGTTAGAGTTTTACAATCAAAGAGACCGTCAGGATGGAGAAAGAAGCAACATATGATACTTATTATTTATTTAATAAACATTAATAAGCGAAAACGATAATGTACGTATACACAAAAGAAAATGCGTTTCTGCAAAATAAACTTAACAAAGATTAATAATGAAAATGACAGTTAATCGAAAACAAACAAGTCAAGACCCAGTAGCCACCTTGATCCTCTATGCATAATGCCAAATGAGCAATAGGTAGTGAAGATCGCATACCTTTAAATGTTATTTTCACTTATTAAATAAACTGATAAGTATCATATGTTGTTTTTTCTACATCCTGTTGATCTCTTTGATTGTAAAACACTAAAACTTTCAATCTAAGGACTATAGCAACATTAAAATTTAAATAAATGGGTTTTTTTGCAAACAACGACCCAATGGGTCATAAGGTCGTTTTCTTTGCATCTGAGTGTAGTTAGTTTTTCGATTATTTACGTTTTTCTATGAAATATCATTAAATCTTCGAATTTTGCCGTTTCTCATCTTCATGGATTGTCTTTGCAAATATTTGCTTCTTAGTAATTTTTAATGCTTTTAATTTTAAAGCTTTAGATGATTATGGACCTGATTCTACGTGACACTATACATCACTATACATCATTATACATCATGTCTTTGGTTAATGGGAAACTAAATAAGCAATACACATTACAATCAATAGCGAGGAAGTAGAACAAGTAGAACACATAAAATACTTTGGACAAATTATTAAAAGGAAAGGGAATATGGAAACAGAAATAAACAACAGATTACAAGCAACGACAAGAACCTTTCATACGATTAACAAAATTATACTAAACGACAAAAAAATATCCCAAGAAACAAAACTTATAATGTACAAAGTACTATTTGTACCTACCCTACTATACGGCAGTGAAACGTGGATACTCAACAAGAGACAAAAATGCGAAATACAAGCCTATGAAATGAAATACCCGAGGAAAATATATGGAGTAACAAAACTAGACATAGTCAGAAATGTGGACATCAGAAATGAACCAGAAATGGTAGAACTCAATAAAGAAAATAAACAACTACAATGGCTGGGACACCTAACCAGGAGAGAAGATAAGAACCAAACAACGAAGATATGGGAAACAAAGATAACAGGAAGGAGAAAATCCGGAAGACCAAAAATGAAATGGGACAAAAATATTGGAAGCATATTAAATAAGAGGGGTATAACCAATGCACATGTGAAGGAAATAGCAAGAAGCAAGAAACGGTAGAACCAAATTATAAAAAAAAAATACATGAAGAAAAGATAACATCACTTCGACACCTGAACGGGTAAAAGAAGAAAGATTATAGTAACATCAATAAAAGCAGGACAAATTCATGAAATTGCATACATTTTCATAAAAATATCTGGAAACAATTATCTTTCAACCACAATTGGCGATCCGACGGGAAAAGAGACGTTTTTGAAAGTTGAAAGTATATGCAGGTATTAATATTAAGTTGTCATACTCGATAATGGCAGATTAGAACTCATTGAAACTAACACTTTGTCTTAGATTTTTAGGTAAAGCGCAAGTTCATAGTTATTGGCTATATATTTTTTTTCGAAAAAGCATCATTTCTTCCTTATTTTAAGAAATATTTAAAAATTACAAAAACTTTCACCATTTGTTTTCGGTTCTCTAAAATATTTGTATTTACAATTAGTTTCTATTTTATCAAATAACAAAATAGCGACCGATCAAAAATAAGGGAGTAATGACAATTTTTGGAAAAGTAAAATTACGCCAATTACTATGAACTTCGTCTCCAACTGAAAAAATTTGAACTAAGAAAAGTTGTTTGTTTCAATGAGTTCTAAATGCTATTTTCGGGTATTATAACTTAGTATTAACACACGGTATATAAGTTATTGAAATATATAATATACGTCGGTTTATGTTACTTAAATGCCTAATATATATTGCAAAACTTTAAACTTTTAACAACGACTTATAACCCTTTTCTCACCAGACCGTCAATTATCTTACATCATTTAAATTATGTAGCAACACAAAATCCAAATTTGCATTTTAACATTTAAAAAAAAAAACAAGTTTAGTTAGTCTGTCAGTTTTATATGTACCACCCTGAATACATTTTTGTATTTAAAAAAAATGCAACTTATTATTGTACACAACTTTTGCATAAAATATTTTTTTAATACGAGGGCTGTTTGACGGAAGAGTGACTTTTTAATGAAAACGTTATTTTTCTGTTCAAAATATATTTTATTTGTCAACATAACACCCTTTCAAGTGTACACACTTAGCCCGGCGAGTTTACAATTTTTTTAAACCTTCCAAAAAGTAATCTTTCGGAAAGTCTTCAAAATATGCATTTGTGTCGGTTATCTCCTCTTCATTTGCCTGAAATCTTTTTCCACACAGCCATTTTTTTAAATTTGGAAATAAGAAGAAATCACTGGGAGCCAGATCTGGCGAATATGGCGGATAAAGCAGTAATTCGTAATGCAATTCAGTCAATTTAGTTGTAGCAATTGCAGACGAATGAGAGGGCGCATTATCGTGATGAAACAACACTTTTTTTCTTCATCAAATGCGGTCGTTGTTTTTCAAGTTCGGCATCAATACATGTCTGCATAATCAGCATAATACTGGCCAGTTATGGTTTTTCCTTTTTGTAAACAATTAATAAAGATTACACCTTTAGAATCCCAAAAAACTGTGGCCATGACCTTATTGGTCGAAAAAAGTGTGTTTGCCTTTTTGGGAGCATATTCGCATGGAGAAATCCAGTATTTAGACTGTATTCTTGTTTCTGGAGTATAATGATATATCCAAGTTTCATCTACTGCGACATATCGACGAAAAAAATCCTTTGAGTTACGTTGAAAACGGCCAAACATTCTTCTGAATTCTTAATGCGAACGCGAATTTGATCACCATTAAGCAAACGCGGCAACCATCTCGCGGATAGCTTTTTCTTATTGAAATGTTCATGCAAAATATTGTATACCCGTTCGGTTGAGATGTTTACTTCATTAGCTATCTCACAAACTTTTATTCGACGATTGCCAATTACAAGGCCATAGAGTTTATTAACCATTTCTGGAGTAGTCACAGTAAATGATGGTTTCGGACGATCTGCATCAACCGTGCTCATATGGCCACTTTTAAAAGCAGAAACCACTTACAAATCATTCCATGGGACGGAGCAGATTCTGGATAATATTTACGTAACTTTTCCTCGGTTTCTTTAATTGTTTTTTCACGTAGAAAATAATGTTTAATCAACACTCGATTTTTTTTTTTTACATATTTACAAAACAACGAAAACAGTTTCCTTCAAATAAGTATAAAACATAATCTATCTGTCAGATTGGTGCCAAATTTTGACAGTAGACCTCCGAAAGACCTCAGGAGCTAGCAACATAATCATTATAACGAAAGTGTTACCAACCTTTGAAAAGTCACTCTTCCGTCAAACAGCCCTCGTATATGCACATATATATATGCATATATATATATATATATATATATATATATATATATATATATATATCGTTCTTCTATCTACCAATTATGGTGTAGGGTTTTGTTTTTGCTTTGTCTTGTTATTCCTGGCTTGGTCCCATGATGTATTTCTTCCATTCTTTTCTGTTCTTCGCCATTTTTTTCGCCTCTGCTATTGTTTTCCCTTTCTATTCAATAATTTATTTCTTTTCACTATTCCATGTTTTTATTGGTCTACCTCTACTTTTCTCCTTTTGTGTTTTCGCCTACCACACCTGTTTCACTTGTCTTTCCTCCTTCATCCTCTGTAGGTGTCCCCACCACTCTAATTTCCTTCTCTGTATAAATTCTTCTACCGTTTCTATTTCCAGCTGGTCTCTGATTTCTGTGTTCCTTATCCGCTCACTTCTTGTCACTCCGATTATTCTCCTAAGGTACTCCATTTCCATTGCCTGGACTTTGCTCTTTTCTCTTTTCGTTAGAACCCAAGACTCACACCCGAATGTCAGCACCGGTCAGTATATTGACATAAATATGGACACGGTTTTGTTTTTCTTATTAGTTCCCTTTTATTTATGAATGTTCTTAGCTGAAAACATAGCTTCGTTGTTTTTATTATTCTGCTATCAATTTCCTTCTCATTTCGACCTGCACTTTGTATTTCTACCCCTAGGTATTTGTATTGTTCTACTTGTTCTATTTTTGTATTATCTATTTTTATATCAATCTGATCTTGCTTTCCCAATATCTTCAATTTTGTCTTGTTTCTGTTCATTTGCATTCCATTTGTGTTTAGTGTTTCGTTCCATATATTTAGATTATTTTGTAGGTCTTCTCTATTTCATCCAATTATTATTATGTCATCCACGAATGCTCCTTCTACTATTTCAACTCTTTTCAATTTGTTATGTCCGATCGTTACTGTTTTTACCTTTTCTCTGCATGTTCTAATTATTTCGTCTATAAATAAAATGGAAAGTGTGGACTCGGACCTCCGCCTTAATCCGTTGTTTGTTGTTAACTCGTTGGATTGTTGATTTCTTTCCACTTTTATATTCCGGTTGTTCTGGTATATGCTTCTTATTACCCTTATCATCTTGTTATTGACATTTCTTTCCTTTAAAATCAACCATACTTTTTCACGAGGCACTCTATCGAACGCCTTCACCATATCTATGAATCCTATGTACATCTGTTTATTTTCATCGTTTGCCTTTACCTGTATTTGTTTTATCATAAATGCCCTGTATACTTCTGCCTTCCCTGAATCCACTCTGTGATTCCATTAATGTTCTTTCTGTGCTTTGTTTTAATTTTTTATTTATTAGTTGTTCATATATTTTCATATTTGTAGTTATTATATTAATTCTCCTGTAATTGTTGCAGTCTTTTCTGTCGCCGTTCTTGTATATGGGTACTATCATTGCTGTCTGCCACTCCTTTGGTACACACTCTTCTTGCCATGCTTTGTTGTAGATTTTTATTAGCATTGATTTCCCTTGTGTACCTAGTTTCCTGATCATTTCTGTTGTGATTCTATCCACTCCTGCTGCTTTTCCGTTTTTTTGTTTTCTTATTACTTCTGACAAATCTTCCATACTTATCTGTTGTTCTTCTTCATTTTTTGTATCTTGTTCTTGTTCGTTTGTAATTGTCACTTTATCTTCCTCTTCCGTGTTGAGTAACTCCTGAAATTATTGTTTCCATCTCTCCATCCGTTCTATGTCAACTGTAATTATTTCTCCTTTTTTGTTCATTACATGTCTCGTCTCGTTTGTCCCTTTTGTCTTGTTCCTTTTGATTATGTTGTAGAACAGTTTTATGTCGTCTTTACTCCTTTTCTCCATTTTGTCTCCAAATTCTCTCCAACTTTGTTTTTTTCCTTCTATTACTAATTGTTTAACCATTTTTCTGCTGTGCTTGTATTTTTCATAGCTTTCTGCAGTCTTCTTTCCTAGATATTCTTTCCCTGCTATCTTCATTCGTCCACCATCCTGTTTGTCTTTTCGTGTTTGTCATTTGGTAGCTTCCACATGCTGTCTGTGCAGCTGTTAGTATTATATTCTTGAATGCCTCCCACGTTCCATCTAAGTCATCTTCCCTGTATGTATTTTGTTTGAGTACTATTTCATTCTCCACCAGATCCTTGTATTCGTTGCTTACGTGTTCTTTTTGTAATCTGTGAGCCTTGAACTTTTTAACTTAGATTTTCTTCATTTTGTTATCATCACTTTTTATTATTGGTTCTGTTATTGTTGCTACCACTAGGTAGTTTTCACTTCCAATTTGTGACAGTCTCCTTACTTTAGTGTCTACAACCTCTTTTCTGTGTTCTTTTTTTACGAGAATGTAGTCTATAATTGACTTTTTGTTTCTAGCTCTCTTCTCTTGTATATAGGTGTATTCTTTTATGATTAAAAAACGTGTTTGTTATTGTTAGTTCATTTATTTGGCAATATTCCAGCATTCTTTTCCCATTCTCGTTTCTTTTGTTCTCCCCGTTATTACCCATCACATTAGTGTACATCTGATCTCTTTTCCCTACTATACTATTGTCTATCTGTGTCGTTAGTTCTTCATAAAATATGTCCTTTTTTTCTACTTTTTCATCTTCACTTTGTCCATAAACTATTATCATTGTTTTCATTTCATCTTTTGTTTTCCCTTTCAGTGTTATTAGCATCATCTTTTCATTTATTGTTTCCCATTTTATTAGTTCTTTTTTTCTTTTTTGTGCACTATGCAGGCAACTCCTGCCGCGGCTCTCACGTGTTCCTCTACTCTACTATATATGCATGTGTGTCCGTTGTTCGTTTAACCCTTTAAATTTGAGTTTTGTTTCAGTAATTGCCAATAAATCTAGTCCTGTTTTTTCAAACTCCATTTCTAATTCTTCTTCTTTTCCTCTTAGGCTCCTAACATTCTAGGTTCCCATTTTCCATGTTGTTTCACTTTCCATTTTGGTTAGCATTTTTATATTTCCTTTGTGTAAGCCGTCCCGGTTGCTGTTGCCTATAATTTTTTTGATTTTAACTCTGATAGTCCTTTTATTTTGCTGTTCCATCTATACTGTTTTTCGTTATATTTTTTTAATATTTTAATTAATTACCCCGTAGTTGGCCGTTTTGAGAGCGCTGAAACACCCTGTTTGCAACAACGCCTAGTTCGCTTTATTGCACAACATTACGAACATGTAACTGTCTTATAATAAACAATAGCTATAAGTTAGATGATATTTTTCTGCAAGTTGACAAATTTTCTAATCTCATTCAGTCCATAACAGTTCTCGTCTGAGATTGGAAATTAAAATTTATTTCGATCGCATCCATTACTTACAAACAAGGAAATGCACTACGGTAAATATTAAATCAACACTGTGACTAGTTGCAGACACGTGCCGTATAGAGACACGTCCAGATAAATCTTGCCATATAAGGCACTGACCACTTCCGATGCTTCGAATCATGATTCAATATGATCTAGTTTTTCCGTATAGTGAAACTCTTCCACGTAGTAATGAAATTTTATTACTGCACTTAAAATTACCAAAGAATTATAAATCTGTAGAGGAAATTATAAAAGTTCCCGCAGCATATATATATATATATATATATATATATGTATATATATATATATATATATATATATATATATATATATATATATATATATATATATATATATATATATATACGTTTTTGTATATTGCCCCACGTTGGCTGCCAATTGTTACGTTTTTATTGCCCTACGTTCGGGACTACAAATGTTACGTTTTGTATTGCTCCAATTTGGCTGCCAAATGTTACGTTTTTGTTTACTCTGCCTATTTTATTAGTGTTGAACATTTAAGCATTTACTTGTTTTGTAACGTTTTGTTCTTTCTCTTATCTCAGGTTCAATAGTAGGTTCAATCATAACTAAATAGAGTTTTGTTCAAATACTTTAATGAATTGAAAATAACCAAAATTATTAAAACGTCTAATATAAACTGAACTAAACAAACAAATCAAAAACAATAGAAAACAAAATTATTAAATACATAATAAACTATGGCCAACCTTAACAAAATAAATCCTATATACACAAGCCAACTTATGTGATAATATGACTCTTGCACTTTACGCAAACTTTCTACTTGCAGTTTTCTTCTTGTGGATCCTTGATTAATTCGTCCTCTTGTCCCTGCGTTCTCCTTTTGATCCTTTGTCGATTCCCACAAAAGTAAACAGCTACTTTTGTGTGTGAAGTTGGGCGGCTTGAAGTCCTGATTTTGAATATCTCCGTCACGGCTCCTATCTCGTTGAATTCCTCTCCTGGTTGACTGTCTTCTTCCAGTCCTATGTCCAATCGTTGAAACCCCGTTAATATTTTGTAATGTATTCGTATTAGTATCGCAACATCTCCACCCGCGATCCACACGCGTCTCTCCCACTCGTCAATCTCCTTGTTGATTATTTTCGACTTTCCATTATTCAATTCCCCAAGCGTCTATGCACGAAGTCACCTGTCACCCGTGGTAACCGATCAACATCCTCCATCCGCGGATTGCTTTGTATATTTGTGCATACTTGTTCATATTCACATTTACAATATTTACAATAATTTTTGTTAGCTTGTGCCCTAAAGATTATAATTCTATCTAATACCTAAATAATAATAACAATAAATCTATTCTAATTAATCTAAATAAATACTACAAATACCATCACAATATATATATATATATATATATATATATATATATATATATATATATATATCTGTTTCTTTCAGTGTTTTCAATAGTTGGTAAGATGAAAAAAAATGTCATAGTACAATTTATGACCATCATTTTTTATTCAATCGGAAAGATGTAATATTACACTACCGCCTTGGCCGTATATTTGTAAATGTTGTTCTCTTAAATTTGTTGTTTTCCCCTGATAGAAAATCAAATCGTATGTTTGCCCACTCTTACCGCAAAGAACATTGGCTTTTACCCCCCATGGACAGGGTTAACCTTTTATGTATTACCTAATTTTCCAGTGAAAGGAATAATTTGCTCGTCTATACATATATTTTCCTCCAATTCCAATTCTAGATATCCCCTTCTTGTCAACTCTAAAATTGTTCGGACTTTGTAAAGCCTGTCGGTGCAATTTTCTGGTTTATCCAGGTTATTTACTAAGTGTAAGGACTTTCTTGACTGGAAAAATCTATCCCTAGACATGTTTTGCAAGAAACAGCCAATCCCAAGAACCATTTCCCAATACATATTTATCCTTAGGAATTTCTTTAGACATCCAATAACTATATGTAAGGCATACATTTTTTTTTATTTCAGATGCAGATGTATTTTTGAATGTTCTTCCTTGTTGAGCAGTATATAGATTGGTAAAATATGCCATTTTATCGAACTCATTATTATGTATGTATTTCAGAAAGTACTCTAGAGGACATACAGGTTTTGTAATATCGTGTTTATTTGGAACTGGTGGTTTGAATTCTATTATGTTAGGTGGTGTAAATGAACTTTTCTCCCAATTCACTTGGCTTATTTTTCGAAGTTCTGAGAGGGCTTGGTCTAAGTTTTCTTCATCCGAACTACCTTCTTTATTATAACTATCATGTTGTACTTTGATAATTTTATTAATTCCTTCCATTTCTGCTCTGTTAATCACATCAGAACCTGGTCTAATATTATTTAGCTCTAAATGAAATTCTTCATCTACTTCATCTTCATCTCCAATGCATACATCTTCAATTTCCGATAGGTCGCCATTATTTACCTGATGTATCAGTTCCTGGATATCTGTAGAATTTTCTAGATTGTATGTTTTTTTAACTTATCCATATTTACGTTAGCGGTAAAGATAATACTAAAATTTTACCAAAAATAAATAATAAAAAAATACATTCAATTCCTTATAAATGGAATAATATTTCAGACCACATGTACATGGGGATGTACAAAGCTACGCAGCAAGTGGGACAATTTGTACATACTCATGTACATAGCTTTAGCAAGTCATATACGAAAAACTAATAATATTTAGGTATGTATTATTCATTTATTACATTTTTCAATATTTTGCAATTTCTTCAAATATATTTTTTTAAACTGTTCAATTAATTTACATATTGAAATAAACATGAGACTTACCAGACCGTACTATGTAAGGTTAGACACATCATACAATATGAACAATAATTTCACATATTTTCACTAGATGGCCACATTAGGCAATTTTTCTTATGAATCTAATGTGTACATAAGTAAATACTAATGGTACTAAGGATCAATAATAATGCAAAATTCAAAATAAAAATATATTTCGCAAATGTATATGTACATGTAGGCCAGGTCTGAGGGGGTTAAAATAAAAATTAAAAATTGGGTTAAAATATTGACGATCATTTCCTTGTCAAAAGTTCCCCTTTAATAAAAATATATCGTGTCTTATCGATTTGGCGAAAAAAAAATATATTCCTTTCTCCTGGGACACGCTTTATATACTAAAATATATTTTATAGCAAAAAAGTTTTTCCTTCAACTCAGATTGGTTTATTAGCCTCTCTCTTTCAGTTGAATTGTGCAAATCCGAGCCCGCCCATAACATCAGGTCCTCTCCAGTGCCATCAATCATCAATTCTGCAGTCACTTCAACCTGCGGCTATCTAAAATTAGATCCCACTGCGTTCATCTGCGAAAAAAAAATCCTCAATCTCGAACATTGTATAATCCTCACGCTCGCCTCTGTCGGTATATCAGTAGCTTGGCTTGCGACTTTCTTCTTTCGGTCACTCCCTAACATGCGAAAGACGGTGGACGCTCTGTGTGGCCGTTCCATTTCAAAGGAATCTGTAAAGAGCAATTACCATATACTAGCGATCAGTGAAAGAGGAAGGTGCACGAAATTTATTAACAATAATTTAGGAAGTGGCGATTTTTGCGATATATTTGTATATACCAGAGGTTCCCAACCGTTTTTTAGCCTACCGCCCCCTTTCGAAAAAACAAATTACTCACCGCCCCCTATTCAGAAATAAAATCTCACTTAAAATCAATATAGGTTTCCCACCTTTTCAAAGAGCATTTCAAGAGCGTCCCTCTTGGTGAACTATATTATACTACGTATATATTTAAAAACAAGGACGCATTTTGAAAAATATTTTATTAAGTCTTAACAAAAAAATACACATACCTATATACATAAAAAAATAGCACCAGTAAAAGGGCTGAGTTAGTGTAATGACACTAATTTGTCTATATTGGGTGCTAGTTTTGTCATGAGCAACCTTAAGTCACCGCGATCTACTATTGACAATCGGCTCCGTTTTTTTTTGTTAGTAGATTGGATACTACACTAAATCGTCTTTCGACTAAATACAATGATGGAAATGCTAGACAAAACTTTTTTACTGCACCCCATAAGGTCGGATATAAAATTGGAATTTGTCTTTGAAGCCAAAATGCTTGGTAGCCATGTTTCAATTTTAGTTTTAATTCTTCGTTTGTTGACAATTCTATGAGCTGCTCCTGAAAAATACTTCTGCTGTTTAAATGTTTGTGCAAGGTTCCAAGACCCAGTCCGGAATTATCATATTGAGGATATCTTGAAATCTATTAAAAAAATCTTCTTTAAGGGTTTCTAAATGCTGGCAATAAGCCAAAGTATCATCATCACTTGTTTTCACCGAGGAAAGATTTTGAAACTGATGGAAATGTCTCCGACCCAAATTTAATTTGTATAATGCAAGTTTTGACACGAATGGCGAAATTATTGCCTTAGCTTTAATTAAATTCAAATCATCTCCTTGTAGCTGCAGATTGGTTTCGTTAAATTTATTAAATAAATCTGTTAAATACGCTATATCGTTTTGTGGCCTCGTGCTTTATAGAAGGCAAAGCGTAAATAAACGTAATTATTAGTGCAATTACATTATTTTAACATTGTAAAGATGCCTCCAGGCACTCGATCGTTATCAGCAAGTGGTGAAGTGATTGTAAACTTCTTAAAAAGTGATGAATTTCAACAAGAAATCCATGCCGCCGTTATCACAGCGACATCCGATATCCGAAGCAAACTAGATAAGGTTGAAAAAGAAGTAAATTTTTTAAGAGAATCTAATGTCGAATTAATTAAAATGATGGCATCCCCCAAGTTTAATACAAAAGAAAGAGTTAAGACCAGTTATAAGGAAGCGAAAACATATGCAAGAACACTAGCTGATCCCAAGATTAATATACACTCGGCTGAAAATTCAGAAAAAACACATTCTAATACCCGCTCAACAAAAAGCGAGAGCACAGGCACCGAGATCGTACCAAGCCAACACATTATCTCGTCACAAGTGCCGCATATCAACAACGCGAGCGATCTGACGGACAATTCTGTCAACAACCGAGAATCTAAAAATTGGCAACAACCACGAAGGAAACGAATGTCTAATGTCATATATGGTACTTCTAGTGATTTGAGTATAAAAGGCGCCATTAGATATGCGCACATCCATGTCTACAGGCTGGAACCTAGTCTTACAGAAAATGATGTGGTTGAGTATTTAAAATCACAAAAAATTAAAAACGTAAAGTGTTTAAAGATGGAGTCTAAACACCCCAATGAATATTCATCTTTCAAGGTATCTTTACCCATAGATAATCTGAAAGAAATTCAAAATCCTGAAATATGGCCATGCCATACTTGCATAAATAGGTTTTTTCCTCATATTCAACACAAAAAACTACCCACGTGATGTCACAAGGGCATGCAACGGCTAAACAAACATCTATAAGCAAAACTTCAAATATAATTTTCTATCACAATGTGCAGTGTTTATCATCAAGTATCAACGAACTTGCGTTGGCTATACAAGAATTGGATAGTAAAATTGTTTGCATCACAGAACATTGGCTGACGGATGTCGAATTAACGGCCTCAAACTTGGAAAATTATTCTCTTGTGGATAGTTTCTGTCGACCGCCACGGCAACATGGAGGCTCAGCAATATATCTTCATGACTCATTAACCAATTATGGAATTATTGACTTTAAGTTGGCGGAACATCAAGTATTTGAAATGAGTGCAATATGGATAAAAATGTCCCTTGTTAAATATATCATTATCTGTAATTATAGATCACCAGCTAGTGATATTAACTTGATCCTCACCAAATTCGACACTATGTTAAATAATTTGAACACTTGCAAATCCATGTATATAATCACTGGCGACTTTAATGTAAATATTCTATCTAAAAACCCTATTTCATCTCGATTTTGTGACATGATCAACTCTTATGGTTCGCATTTAATGGCAAATGAACCCACTAGAGTGACAATCAATGGTGGAACTTGTATTGATAACATTATAATTAGCGACAGTTTATTTAACTCCTCTTATTGTAAAACAAATGTAGTATATCAAGGTTTTTCAGACCACTGTTCGATTGTGTTTGATTTTATCACTGAAGGAATCTCAGTCAACCAACATTATGTCACATCTCGGTCTTTTACAAACACCAATATGACAGAATTTAAATCATGCATATCACTGGAGTCTTGGCACAGTGTTTACACATCGGATGACGTGAACGTGAATTGTGGTCGATTTTTAAATACATTTACCTATCATTTCAATTCACATTTTCCCAAAATGACTAAACGGGTTCTAAGTAATAACCTGCGTAGGAATATACAAATTACTCCAGAGTCAATTCAATTAAAAAATATTGTTTCCACACTACATTTGCTATCATCTGTCGATGCCAGTTTTAAAGAAGAATTTAAAACGTATCAAAACATTTATAAAGAAACTCTAATTTTGAACAAACAAAATTACTATGCAAACCGAATTCGTCTGGCAAAAGACAAATCTAAAGAAATGTGGAGCATAATCAATTGTGAACGTGGTAAATCTGTGGGCAACAAATATCCCGCTGCTAACAATGTGAAGGACTTGGCAAATGATTTCAATAATTTCTTTATTAACATGGCAAAAACATTGAATTTACAACACACAAATTTTAATGATCTTAGTCAAGACCTTGTGTTTCCAGAAAATAGAACATCATTTTTTCTGTTCCCAGTTAGTGATTCGGAAATATTTAATGCTATCTGTGAAATAAAAAATAAACATAGTCGTGGAATTGATGGCGTACCTATGCAAGTAATTTTGGATTACACTGATTATTTGATCCCTCCATTGGTGTTCATTATTAACAAATCTTTTAGTTCAGGGGTTTTCCCCGAGTTATTCAAAACTGCACTTGTCACTCCTTTGCATAAAAAGGGTCACATTAATCAACTGGACAACTATAGGCCAATAAGCATTTTGACGTCTTTTTCTAAAATCGTTGAACAGCTGGTATCAAAGAGACTCTCAATTTTTTTCATTTCAAATGGACTTTTTAATGTAAATCAGCACGGCTTTCTGCCAGGTAAATCAGTAGACACAGCCCTTTATGAATGCATAAACACAATTTTAGCTAGTCTTGAATCTAAGAAACTAGTGTGTGGAGTTTTCCTTGATTTGTCAAAAGTATTCGATAGTGTGGACCATAACACCCTTCTAACAAAACTCGAACGATATTGGGTGCGAGGGATATCCAAGGCATGGTTTCAATCGTACTTAGCAAACCGCTCTCAGGTTGTCAAAATAAATATAAATGGCGTCGAACATCTGTCAAATCCCAGTGTTTTGGAGAAAGGTGTTCCACAGGGGAGCATTTTGGGCCCTTTACTATTTATAATTTACACAAATGACATAATATACAGCATTGCCGGTTCAGATCCTCAGATAATCACATATGCTGATGATACGTCTGTCATTATCAGTGGCTCAAATTATCAAGATATTACAACTGACTGTAATATATATCTCAGCAAAATAAATAATTGGTTCACATCCAACAAACTTATGTTAAATAAAAACAAAACTAAATGTATCATTTTTAACAGTAACACTGCTATTCCGACGCCTGAATATATAGAAATCAATAGTGATCGGTATTTCACTGATAAAGCCGTTAGACTTTTAGGAATCAAGCTTGATGAACTTCTCAGTTTCGACGAACATATTGAAATGTTATCTACCAAATTAAGCGGAATATGCTATGCTATGAATAGAATTAAGGATTTGTTGGACTTTTCATCACTCAAAATTATGTATTTCAACATATTCATATCAAATGTTCGGTTTGGGATACGTTGCTGGAGACACAGTACAGAATGCAGACGATTATTTATAATACAGAAAAGAGTCATATGAAGAATGTATAATCTAAAATTTGGATCATCCTGTAGAGGTACATTCAAACAAAATAATTTACTCACATTGTACGGAATATATGTGTATGAGTGTATTTTATTCTTATTTAAAAACAAACATTTATTCACTGGTAATGAAATAGATCATAAATAAGATACAAGAAACAAATCGAATTACAATATTCCAAAACACCGTCTAACCCTAACTGAAAAAGGGCTGCATTAGAGCAGCATATTATTCTATAATCGATTGCCAGGTGATATAAAAGGTATAAGAAACATAATTTTATTTAAGAAGCAGCTACATACTTTCCTATGTGCCAAGGAACTATATAGCATTAGTGAATATTTAGTGTAGTGCAATTTGTATGTACTTGTACATTTGTTTTGTGACGTGTTTCTTTCTCGCTCGAACCCAATTTGTAATAAATTTGTATGTTCAAACTTTTTAGAAATAAATTCTATTTATCTATCTATCTATCTATATCATTTGTAAATTTCAATAAATTTTCTTTTAAGGAATTGTTTTTATTTTCGAGAAACGTTATAACTGAGTTAAATAGTTTATAAAATCTTTACTGAGAAGTACCCTTTGACAACCATCGAACTTCTGTGTGCAACAGTAAACGATTAAAGTCCTGGTCGTTTTCATCACAAAGCTTTCTAAACAATCTACCATTAAGAGAATTGCTTCTGATTCTTCTGATTAACCCCTGTAATTACGTACTGTAGTGAGCAATGAAGGCGATCACTAAGGTCTTTTGCAACTAAATGTTGTCTGTGAATCACACAATGCATGGCGACTACATTTGGTACAGCTTTTTTATAAATATGCAATGAACCCGCGGTATCGTCTAATTATTGCCGAAACACCATCAGTAGCAACGGACACTATGTGATTCAGAGGGATATCTTTTTCTTTAAAATATTGTTCCAAAACGTCAAATACAGATTTTCATAGAGTATCAGTTTCTATTTTTTTGCGAATAATAGTTCTTGACAAATGTTCTCATCTCTTATGAAGCGAACGTACGATAGAAGTATTGCCTCATTGTTAGGCAATGTAGACTCATCGAGCTTTATAGAAAATTGGGTCGTCTTCAAAAATTCGGTTAGAAAACTCTCCACATCCTCGGACATTTCGTCGATTCGTCTCTGTACAGTATTATTGCTCAAGGGGATTTTTTTAATAATATCTGAAGGTGACTTGTGAAGTACAGTCGGAAAACTTCACTCACAGCTGGCAGTATTAATTCTTCTCCAATAGCAATAATCTAGCAATAAGCAACAAATTATTGTAACATGCGCGTAACCCATCATTGTCTGGTTTTGATGCTGCTGAAAACATACCGGTTAAAGTTGGACGTCTCGAATGTTAATCTTTGAGCATTTGAAAGTTAGATAAATTTTTATTTTTTATGGCAGGATGTATTTTGCTCAAATGTTCTTGTAATCGTGAAGGTTTCATGGCTTCATTTGAGAAAACTTTCTGGCAAATCAGGCACATTGGCAATGTCTTGTTTGTGGGTGGCTGAATAATACCATATTTTAAATATTCGACATTGTATTGTCTACATTTTTTCTTTGATTCCGACATATCTTAAAAATAAAACAAGAAAAATAATAACAAGAAGTTGTTGTTAGCGCTGAACCAACCAATTTAAAAACAAAATTTAAAATTTAAAGTTATTTAAAATTTCTTGCGCGCAGCATCAAACACTATATGGGTCTACATAGCCTAATATGCAGAGTGTCCTAGGATAGAAGTATTTACACATGTATTTATTGTACACGTGTAATCATACGTGTATTTATTCTACACGTGTAAATATAATTAAACGTGTATTTATTTTACTCGTGTAATGATGTAATTACATGTGTAATTATAATACTCTGGGTTTTTTCATTCAGTAATTTATTTTATACTTTAGAAAATAAATATGTACATGAACTTAGGATATCATAAGATTCTGATGTAACTAAATAAGTTACTAAGTAACTCAAAAAGGAACTAAATTGCCCGCAGTAGAAAAACAACGCTAAATTCGCGCGGCGATCAAAATAACAATTTATTCTTACAATAAAGAACGATTCTGGTTCAAAAATATTAACTTATCGACGTTTTCTGGAAGCAGTGAACAACGCTACGCTGTTACATGTGTAATTATACGTGTAAATAATTACACGTGTAATTATACGTGTAACTAATTACACGTGTAATTATGCCGTACGTACACGTGTACATGTGACCCGTGTACCCGTGTATTTGAATACAAATATAAAATCTGCGGCTCTACAAAAAATGTACGTTAGAGAATTGTAAAAGTTATTTTCAAATTTTGTATACATATTTTGCATTTATAATTTAATAATAATATTTTACCATATGTATGTCATAATTAATATATTTCACCGCTTAGAAAAAAAATCTTTCCTGAGCTATCAATTTCCTATTGACTCAAAATCCAAAATGTGGGTTTAATTTTTTTTTAAACCAAGGATCAGGGCTTTATTTCATAACATGAAATAATCATTCCTATAGTTTTGGTTAATGTTTTTATAAAAAAATCTTATAACATCTATCCAAAGACACATTGTATATTACAGGCGATTAAAAATTAAAACAAATTATATGAAACAGAAAATATTAAATATTTGGAACTATATGTACATAAATTTCAGCCCTTCAAATATAACAATAGGTAGTATATAAGTATAAGTAAAGCTTATATATACAAATAAAGGCACATATATCATGCTTCTAGTATTAATAATCAATTATTAGCCCATAATACAATTTGATACCTAACAATATTAATACAAAATCGTAGAAGTAGAAGTAGAAATGATGGTCCCGGACGATCTGCATCAATCGTGCTATATGGAAGTTTTTAAAAGCAGAAACCACTTAAAAATCATTCCATGGGACGGAGCAGATTCTGGATAATATATACGAAACTTTTCCTCGGTTTCTTTCATTATTTTTTCACGTGGAAAAAAATGTTTAATCAACACTCGAAATTATTTTTTCTCCATATTTACACAACAACGAAAACAGTTTTCTTTAAAGAAGTATAAAACATAACCTATCTCTCAAATAGGTGCCAAATTTTGCCTGTTGACCTCGGAAAGACCTCAGGAGCTAGCAACATACTCACTAAAGCGAAAGTGTTACCAACCTTTGAAAAGTCACCCTTCCGTTAAACCATCCTCGTATATTTTTTATAATTCATATTATTCTAGTTTTTACTGTAACTTCGATTTCATAATGAACTATCAAATGATGTTATAACATAACTGCTGCCTAATACGATTTTATGAGTTTTAGAATTGTTTATTGGAGTGAGAAAAGCAACCGTAATGGAAGTGTATTATTTTGTTTACCGGCTTTCGAGAAGAGTGGCGATGAAAGGCATCGTTACCATTTAAACATGACTGGACAGATTTGAATTATGCCCGAGATACAAATTGCACATAAAAGTTAGAGAAAGCGCAAGTAAGAGTACACCAGGACTAAGAGTTTCGAAGTTTTTGTAATTATTGAGAGTGGTTAGTTTGAAAACAAAAAATTTAGAACGCATTTCGGGATTGTTAATTGGCGTAACAAACGAGAAAAATCGATCAATTTTTTGGCAACGTTTTAGAATTTTTCATAAATTTTAATATCATATATATTTATAATCGATCTTTATTGGGCTATCGACCCCATATGGGGTCTTTCCGCCTTAATATCTTATATTTTAATATTTTAATTCAATTATATAATATACTTGAGGAATATCCTCTATTTAAAATTTACAATTTAGAATAGTTGATATATAATTATTTAAATTGCCTTCTAATAGAATATTCTACCGTTTTTTTTAATACAAAAATTCAAGTACTTTAACATTTTAATGCTATCGTTGTTTAAAGAACTTGGGTGTATTTGGTAAGTAGACAGAAGAAATATGCAAATTATGCACAATAAATCAGTATGCCAACGTTATTAAATTATTGAATCTTGTTATATAATAATTCTCTGATAATCTACACTAATTCGCAACCAATGTCAGATAAAGATAGGTCGTTCTTATTGTACTGTACTTATCCAGTTATTAATTTCTTAAGGTATTTGACGCGATTTCTTCAATGGAATTTATTTATGTAATTCAATCTCAGCATTCCTATGCCGGATGGTGAGTTAGTTAGATGGTCACATGGATTTAACAGTGGAAACCACAGATATGTAATTTTCTGCTTCCCTACTAATATTACAACTAATCAACGCTTTTGGAACAATACCTTATATATGTTTTATGACATGTCCATAGCGTTTGATTGCATAAACATTAAATTTCTATCGGCTATCGGCCGAAGCTTTTCTGTCCGTAAACAATCAATATTATTATTTTAATATCTTGATTTAAAACTGTCAGAAAGAAAGCGATAGGCGAGGCGCGTGTTTACTCTTATTATATTTAGTTTTATCAAAAAGTTGAAGATAATCTAAAATTTTTTTTTTGTACGAAAACAAAATTTCATTGAATTCTTTATTATAAGAATATTTATGGTTTATTACCTGCAATTTAGTTTTGTCCGTTAACAAAACTCTTGCGTTTTGTTTATAAAAATAATGTAATAAAATAGAATATTAAGATTTAATTAGATTAAACACATACATTCAGTTCATTTTTAACTTATCGTGTCTACTATTAATATTGTTTTCTAGTATTGGGTAACTTTTATAACATAAATATATTTTTTTCATATAAATAACATGCGGAGAAAGTGACATTTGTGCATTACTTTGCAGATATACAAATTTATGATTAATATGTTCAGTAATTTGTATACTCCACATGAGACTTCTAGTTTGTGCCAGATCAAAGCACCGATTTTTAAATCACATAAGATGCTGTGATAGTAGTAATAAATTACATTCGTGGTGAAGACGTGATGTTAATTCCAATACGAGGAGAAACGAGATTGGTTTGTATAGATTATAAACCAGAAGTAAAAGTAGTGTAGATCACGCAGAAGTGTAGCTCAAATAATGAATAATTTGCTTTGCTTTGGTTGTTGTGTTGTTTAGGTAATTTCTTTACGATGGATATCGACAATAATTTCCACTTATTGAATACCTCCCATATCACTGCTTACGTCTCCTGTTTTATATTGAGATATTATAAATTGGTATTTATGGGCAGAAAAGTAAAAGTTTTTCAGCTGAAATAGTTTTAAACTTGTATATTACTACAGTCAACATTGGCTCTTGTCACTTCGTTAAACTTTAATGTCAATAAATTGTTTTTCAAATCCACCTTCGATTTTGATTAATTAAAATGGCCATTGGAATTGTTGATAAAACGGTTTTCTGCACATTACTTTTAATGTGTTAGGAATTTCGATAGAGTTGTAATTAGGAAAACTATTTGTCTTTTAATTCCAGATGGAATTACATAAAAATATACTGGGGTTTTAATTTAAAATAAGAAAAATAAAGTGCTTTAAAATTTGAAAAGTTTGACACTAAATTTTGGACGCTCTGTACAATGCATATCAATAAAACTTGGTTAACGCAACTGTCAGACCACATTTAATGAGTACCTTGTACGGTTTTATTAACGAGGTACCGTTTTTATCCCATATTAATTTTCTTAACCAATGGTGCAAAACTATTTAAATTCCATTTACAATAAAAGGTACGCAACCTTCTACAAATGGCGTCTTCAAAAGAACGCAAAATCATTTTCCGAAAATGTTCTACTAGCCTATTTAGTCGAAGATAAAGTAGAGTATACTACTCGCAATAATGGCTATTATTACCTCGGAATATTACTCCCTCGCCGCTTACACGGCTCGATTTGTAAATATTCCTCGGGAATAATAGCTATCATTATTGACTCGTGGTAAAATCTACTATTGTTTTCATATATATGACATGGCAGGCATAATTTGTTAATTTCACTAACAGCACCTGCATCAGTATTTTCTCTATTGTCAAATAATAATATACAATTTTTAAATACACTGCGGAAATAGTATATTTAGTCATGCTTGATTTATATAATACGTATATTAAAATACATTTTTGGCACAACATCGTAAGTGACATTTTTTTAGACAATTAATTCAACTTCAACTTGGCACTAATCACAGTCAAGTTGGCATTAATCATTATCAATTTGCCATTAATCAAAACCATGTTGGCATTAAACAAATTCATGTTGTCAGTAAACAAAATTAAATTGGCATATACATTAATCAGAAACAATTTTTAAAGGAGCAGATAAAAACCAAATAACCCAAACCGAATATCGCGTAAGCTATTAGAAAACAAAATTATTAACATTTTCGATTAATTTTGCTTCTATTAGCATGCTCCTAAATTTATGCCACGAATTTGTTTGACACCTTGTATATATGTAGGTACCCTATATTTTTGCATTAAAACCCGCATTTCACAAAAACATATTATCTCGTTATCAGTTATATGTTTTAATCTTAATATTCCCACCCAGATTATCGAAGAGGAACTATCGCAAGACTAAATATTTAATTTCGGGTTAAATAGGCAGCGTAGAGCTAAATTGGCAATTCTGGACGAGATTTAACCCGGAATTAAAAGTTTAGTACTAAATAAGCGTTAGTTTTGCTAGATACTAATGAAATCTTGAAATGAAGAAAGCTAGTGTGAAAGTGTAATGATGTAATGTATGTGCCTTAGAGGTAAAGAAGGTTGTCTAACCTACCGCAACGGCCACGCATAGAAGTTTAATAAAGACAGTATACACATGGCAGTGGTGTGGTTCAGTCGATTCCTAGATCCACTCCCAGATATATTATATGGCGCAGCTTAACGGACATTAAAAGGAGAAATAAAAAGAAGACGTGAAAATGGAAAGCAGAGGAATCCAACCAATTAAATTAAACGGCAATCTCAGTGAGAATTGGAGACAATGGAAGCAGAGGTATGAAATATACTCCGCCGCTGTAGAATTAGACTCAAAACCAGAAAATACGCAATGTGCACATTTACTGCATTTAATGGTCGAAGAAGCCATTGCAATCTACAACAGCTTCACATTTAGTGACGATGATAAGGACAAAATTACTGTACTAAAGAAGAAATTTAATGACTATTTCATTCCAAAAAAGAACCTAACCTACGAGAGATATAAATATTTCACGTCCCGCCAAAATGAGGAAAGCACAGAACAGTATGTCACGTCATTATAAAACCAAGCAAAACAGTGCGAATTCCCTGAAAATTTTAAAACGGAATTAATTAAAACGATGCTAATCATAGGGGTAAAAGATGAGAAGGTTCGAGAGCCTTCTACAACATCAAAAGTACACCCTGGAAAAAGCAATCGAGACATGTGTTTTAACTGAAACATCCAGACAGCAGCTTCAGGATATGAAACAATCAACGAGTGGAGACAAGACAAGAAATTACAAAGAAGTGGATCAAGTAAGAAATCAGAAGAAAACAACACAAAAATTCCGAGAAGATTCTTCAAGATCGAACGAAAATAGAAATTACAATCAGGTACAAAGAGAAATTAAAGACTGTTAAAGATGTGGTAAATCACATCCGATAAATACATGTACAGCATACGGTAAAAAATGTTTAAAATGTAAAAAGGATAATCACTTTGCAAATAAATGTAGGAATAAATCTGTAAACCAAGTGAATCAATCGGATTAATGTAATGATCACTTGAGTATAGACAAAATTAATAATGGAAACAAAAACCTCAATAAGTTTAATCATTGCATTATAGAGTTGACTATAGGTGAAGATGCAGATGTAAAGGCTAAATTTAAAATAGACACGGGAGTAAGTGTCAATATAATTTCCTACTTTGAATTAAAAGCGTGTAAATTTAATTAAAAAAATATTGAGAAAATTAAGGAAAACTTAGTCACATTTACTGGAGATAAAATTCCTATATTGAGAAAATGTTATCTAGATTTATACTATAATGGAAATTGTTTCAAGAAAACTGAATTTTTTGTAGACAAAAGTAATAATTGGTCAATCTTAGGTTTAAAAACATGTATTCATTTAGGAATAGTAAACATAAAAAATGATGAGGATATTAAATTCATTAATACAGTAAATAAAAACCAAATTAAAAATTATGAAGAATTAACCAATAGATATAAAGATGTATTTGAACTTATAGGTAAAACAAGTAAGCCTTATCACATTGAAATACAAAAACATGCAAAACCAGTAGTAAATCCAATAAGAAATGTACCTTTTGCTATACAAGATCAATTTAAAAAATGTTTAGAAAATTTAGAAAAATTAAAATTAATAGAAAAAGTTCAAGGCAGGTCAGAATGGATAAATCCATATGTACTAGTTAGAAAAGAAGATGGTACTCTACGAATCTGCTTAGATCCAAGAGATTTAAATGAAGTTATAATAGATAGAAAATACAAAATACCAAACATGGACGAAATAACAAGAAATTTGAATGGTTCAAAAATATTCACAATATTAGATGCAGCTAGTGGATTTTGGAACATTCCATTAGATGAAAAATCTAGTAAGTTATGAACTTTTGCAACCCCTCATGGTAGATACAAATTCAATAGACTATCATTTGGTATTAAAACTGCTAGTGAAGTATTCCAAGAAACTTTTCAAGAAATTTTTCATATTAAAGGTGTAGTAATCTATGTCGATGATATTTTAATTCATGCCGAGACTAAAGAAGAACATGACAAAATATTGGAAGAAGTATTTAAGATAGCTAGAGAAAAAAATGTAAAATTTAATAGAAACAAATGTAAATTTGGTCTTGATGAAGTTAAGTATTTAGGACATAAGTTTTCAAACAAACGTATATAAATGGATGAAGATAAAATTGAAGCCATCGTAAGAATGCCCAAACCAATTAATAAAAAAGATGTCCAAAGATTCCTAGGTTTCATAACTTATGTAGGAAAATTTATTCCAAACTTATCAGAAATTACTCAACCATTAAGGGATTTAATTAAAGATAACAATATATTTTCATGGGAACACCCTCAAGAAAAAGCATTTAACGAATTAAATAAGATAATTTCACAAGAACCAATTTAAAAGTATTTTAATCCAAGAGAGCAAATAACAATATCAGTTGATGCATCTAGCTCAGGCTTAGGAGCAGCACTTTTGCAAAATGAAAAACCTTGTGCATATGCTTCTAGAGCTATGACAGAAACTCAGCAAATATATGCTCAAACAGAGAAGGAACTATTAGCAATATGTTTTGGCGTACAAAAGTTCTATCAATATGTTTATGGAAGAGAGTTTACAGTTGAAACCGATCACAAACCATTAATTTCCATATTCAAAAAATCATTAAACTCATGCCCAGCTAGATTACAAAGGATGCTTTTGACATTACAAAAATATAAAATAAATTTAGTTTACAAACCAGGCAAATATCTAATAATAGCTGATACATTATCACGAGCAACAGTAAATAAAGTATTCGAAGATAATTTAGAATTAAACGCTCAAGTATGCCTAATCGAAAAAAAATTAACAATTAAAGAGGACAAGTTAAAACAATTGATAAAAGCAACTGAAGATGACGAAGAATAAAAAATGATAAAAACCTTTATTAAGGATGGATGGCCAAAGAGCATAAATAAAATGACAGTAAATTTGAAACCATTTTACAAATTAAAGTCAGAAATAACAATGGGAAGCAATAACTTAATATATATGAATCAAAGTGTCATTATATCAAAATCATGGAGAAACAAAGTCCTTGAAGACATACACACAGGTCATTTAGGTATAAATAAATGCATATCGAGAGCAAAATTTGCAGTATATTGACCTAATATGATAACACATATAGAAAATGTAATTAATAGATGTTACGTATGTAATAAATATTCAAACTCGAATAGAAGAGAGCCTATGATAAATCATCAAATAATTAAAAAACCATGGCAAAAAATAGGAATTGACTTATTAACTACAAGGTGAAACATTCCTTATTGCAGTGGATTACTACTCAAAATATCCCGAAATCATGACGTTGAACAAAAATCTAACTTCCAAAAATGTAATCAACAAATTAAATTCCATATTTGCTAGACATGGAAAACCCAAAATTGTTGTATCAGATAGTGGAAGACAATTCATCAGTGAAGAATATGAATTTTTTTCCAAAGAATGGAATTTTCAAATAACTAAATCATCCCCACATCACCAACAATCCAACGGTTTTACAGAAAGATCAATTCAAACCATTAATAAATTAATTAAAAAGGCATTAGAAAATAAAGAAGACATATACTTAGCTTTATTAAGTTACCGTAACACCCCTGTCTATGATACCTACACACCATCTCAGATATTAATGTCACGATACTTAAGAGACAACTTACCCATTAATGAAAACAAACTAAATTCTCAAATTATAAATAAGACAAAACTAAGGAACAAAATTGACACAAGACAAATCAAATCAAATATTTATTATGACAAATCAGGTGTGCGTTCAAACGTTGAACTTAGAAATGGAATGCAAGTTTGGTTCCAAGAAAAGCCTAAATGCACTTGGAAACTAGGAAAAATTAAGAATAAAATAAGAGAAAGAACTTACGAAATAGAAAAAGAGGATGGAAGATGTATAATAAGAAATAGTGTTTACATTAAAAACTTCAAAGGTTCAAACGAAGTGATACAACGTTCAAATTTTGTATATAATAATGATAATATTGCGCTATCACAATATTATCATTATTATATACAAACATGACAACATTACAGATGATTGTATTGTAAATGATAACATTATAGATGATAATATTGTAAACGATAACTTTGTAGATGATAATATTGTAAAAAGAGTGAACTGTAAAAGAGTAACCAGAAAACCAAAAAGACTGTATGACCATGTAACGTAATAAGGGAGATGTAATAGATGTATGTAATATAGATGTAATGATGTAATGTATGTGCCTTAGAGGTAAAGAAGGTTGTCTAACCTACCGCAACGATCACGCATAGAAGTTTAATAAAGACAGTATACACATGGCAGTTGTGTTGTTCAGTCGATTCCTAGATCCACTCCCAGATATATAATAGAAAGTAAATAAAAAAATCCATACCAAATATTAAATTCCGATCGAAATATCTAGCTCGGAACTACATTGGTAATCTGGCATTAAATATTTTGTCCTAAATTAGTGATATTTCCTCTTCAATATACAACCATTTAATGCCAGTATGGGAACCTGAATTAGTTTGGTAACTGATCTTCCTAAAAGGAAATTTCTCGTGTGTTTAAATTTATTTTCAAATAGATGCATAAAATTAGCAGCGCTATCACTAGTTACGAGAAACATGTTGGTCGGAATTAATACGCTCACTAATGTGCGTATTAATTATGTACGAGCTTAATTGCTGAGTATCGATGTCGAGGAGTGTACGGATTTGTTCATTTATGCGCCAATTAATTAGTTGCAAGAAATTGATTATGGAAATTTTCTGATGGTCAGTGAAATATTACTGCAAAGTGTTTCAATGTTTTTCAGGCCGTTTACTTGATTACGATGATTAGATAGTTAATATTTTATTAGGTGAGATGATGAAATTAATTAGTCCGTAGCTATCGTGCAACGTGCAGCGGAATAAAACATTGACAATTTATTTGTGATTGCTTGCATTTTGAACCGCTTTCGATGTACCCGTTGTAAGTTTCATAATGTAAGCATGACAGGAAGAAAACGATTAACGAGATATCGAAAACGCGGTATTGAAATTTCCTGCCAGCCTTTTTCAATAAGGTATGTATATTGGCAGGGATCTTCCAAGCAAACCTGTTGAATGTAACTCATTCTGTAAGTTGTATTTAAAACATATGACAGAAAAATTTATTTACAGATTATCAATAATTCCTGTAAAAAGTCGAATGATTTGTACGGCAGTATTTTCATAATTTATTGACTTATATGTAACCAATCTAGGACACAGTATATTATTCGTTATATCGTCTATCTTTTCTCGTTGATATTATCTTGTGCGTAGATGCTATTACATATGGCACAATGATAATGTGTAAATAATTGGTGCGCATTTCAGGCACGCGAGTGACTTGCTTCAGATTCGCGCAATTGGAAAGGAAAAGAATTTGCGAAATCTTGGAAGTTTTCATAATATGTGTGCAGCAATGACAATGTAATGGGGCCGAACGCCTCAACGGCAATATCGAGTATTGACTACAGAAGATTAATAAAGTAGCTTTCCATGTGGTAAAATACGCAACGTATAAGCTTAGCCAATAAACCAGTAAATAAATAGAAGAAAGAAACATAACCTCCGAAATGTCGACTTGTCAGTTTCTCGACGCGATAATAAAAAAACAACGCACAGCTGAAGAACCGAGAATAAGCCGACAAAACAGGCGAAACAAAATTATAAGTGAAGTTAAGTAAGGAGGGATAAGTAAAAGTAATTATGCCCTTAGGTAGAGCATCAGAAATCGATGAAGAATACAAAATAAATAGAGAGGGCGAAGAGGAAGGACCAGAAAGGAAAGAAAAAATGAAGAAGTATTCACGCAAGAGTAGAAATACACAGCAGGACATAAACAAAACAATAATGGACAATATGAAGAAAATACTTGATAAGAATAATGAAATAATGGACAAATTTAAAGAAATAAGGAAAGAGCAAAACGGCAATATTAAACAAATAAGGCGGAAAGACCCCATGGGGTCGATAGCCCAATAAATATTGTTTATATATATATATAAACAAATAGCACTGCTTAAAAAAGAAAATGAGAATATGAAGCAAGAACAGGAAAATAACGAACAGTAGAAGAGGAATCATGGAAATAGCGAAGATAAGGAATAACATAATGATCTCGAGAATAAAAATAAGGGAAGATCAGAGTAGAAATACAAAGGGTGACATAGAAATCTTTATCGAAAAGAGGCCAAAATTAATATTAATTTATAATATGTTAGGGGGAAATGGGGGAAAAACAGTACGTCGTTACAACCGAAAATTTCGAAGATAAGGAAAAAGTGTTAACAAACAAATCAAACCTAAGGAACTGCAAGGACTTGATGTATATGAAGTCACAGATGGCAAAGAAAGAAGAAAACCTAAACAAAAGACACGACAGACAAGACAAGAGCCCTAAAAGAAATAAGAAGAATCGCAAGCAGCGAAAAGCAAAAAGGGAAAAACACGAAAGTGGGATACAAGAAGCTTAGAGTACAAGAAGAATAATACACGGAAAGATATGGAGATGGAGTGACAAAGAAGGAAAGTTTTACCAACCAAGAGAACACAACGATAAACTAGAAAACTAATAATACACGGAAAAATATGGAGATGGAGTGACAAAGAAGAAAAGTTATGCCAGCCAAGAGAACACGACTAACCAAAAAACTAATAAACATTACCCCAACCAAAACAACGAAGATTTAAAGGACTATACAAAAACGCAACAAAATATAAAAATAATTAAATAATTAAAAATAGGAACATGGGACGTCAGAGGTGTATATAGGGCAGGAAAAATAAAACACTTGACAAGCGAAATTGAGAAATACAAATACGACATAGTTGCCCTACAAGAAAGAAAAACTAACGGAAAACATAAAAATGAAAGGAGGCAAATATCTGGTGTTAAAAAGTGGTGTGGAGAACAGGAGACTGGGAATGGGATTCTTAGTGAGAGATAAAACCTCTAATAATAAAATTCAAACCGCTTACAGAAAGAATGGCATGTGCAGTCTAAGAAAATGTTTCAAATCTGCACTGGAAATTACAAAATTTCGATGAAAATGACTGAAATTAGAAAATGAGAAATCATTCGTTTACTTACTAAATGTGAAAGGAGAGTACCAAAATATTACACTAGAAAAATTTCCATGCGTACATCCAAGAAAATGGACTGGCTATTAAGGAAGAATTTTACAATATGTTTGACAAAGTATACGAGAAAATCTTAAAATACGATTTGAAAATCATACAGGCATGCATATGCAAGATAGGAAAGGAAGAAATATTCAAACCAACTATAGGACAATACGGTGAGCACGAAGTAACTAATAAGAATGGAAGAATGCTATTAGACTTTGCAAAAGAGAAAAATATGTTTATTAAGAGCACATGTTTTCAACAAAAAGAAATGCACAAAGGTACAGTTATGCTCACATTAATCTAGTACAAACAATTTGACATTGCTATATAAAATTGCTATTATAACCTATTTTTTTGTACTAGATTAATATGAGCATAACTGTACATGGAGATCACCAGACAGGAAAGTTACGAATCAAATTGAACACATACTCATAGAAAAACCAGAATAATTTTACTTGTTATGTCCTCCATGTATGTTTCTTGGGCTCTATCTTATAGAATAAAGACATGGCTTCAAGAGTTTTTAAAAATTTTGCGTATTCCATTTTGTTTATTTGTTTGATTTGATTTATCATTATGACGTTTTTTTTTTTGTCTAGTTGTCGTGTTAGTTCTGTCAGATATTCTGTTATTGCTGTTGTAATTCCTTTTTCCTTCTGGTATGCATGTTGGTGTTTGCTAATCAAGTTGTTGTTTTTTAATTGTTGTTCAAGTTTGCATTTCAGTACATTATCTAGTATTTTTATTAGAGCTGCTCTAAGTGCTATCGGTCTGTAGTTTACTGCGATGTTTTTATCTGCTTTTTTGTATATTGGTTTTATGATGTTTTTTTAAAAGTATTGTGGGTACTCTCTCAGTCTATACCTTTTAAAGTTCAAATTGAGACCACTGAAGTTCAAAATGACACCAATCAATTTCAAATTCAGACCAATTAAGTTCAAATTGAGACCAATCAATTTCAAATTGAGACTAAACAAAATCAAGTTGACTCCAAACAGTATCAAGTTGAGAGTAAACAAATCAAATTTATTATGACAAGTTGATATTGTTTAGTGTCAACTTTATGTTGCTTAGTCTCAATTTAAAATTGATTGGTCTCGATTTGAAATTGATTGGTATCAATTTGAAATTGATTGGTATCAATTTGAAATTGATTGGTATCAATTTTAAATTGAGACTAAGCAACATAAAGTTGACACTTAACAATATCAACTTGTCATAATAAATTTGATTTGTTTATTTTCAACTTGATACTGTTTGGTGTCAACTTGATTTTGTTTAGTCTCAATTTGAAATTGATTGGTCTCATTTTGAACTTCAGTGGTCTCAATTTGAACTTGAAATGGTATAGACTGAGAGAATACCCACAATACTTAAAAAAAAACATCATAAAACCAATATACAAAAAAGCAGATAGAAACATCGCAGTAAACTACAGACCGATAGCACTTAGAGCAACTCGAATAAAAATACTAGATAATGTACTGAAATGCAAACTTGAACAACAATTAAAAAACAACAACTTGATTAGCAAACATCAACATGCATACCAGAAGAAAAAAGGAATTACAACAGCAATAACAGAATATCTGACAGAACTAACACGACAACTAGACCAAAACAAAAACATCATAATAATAGATCAAATCAAACTAATAAATAAAATGGATAACGCAAAAATTTTAAAAACTCTCAAAGCCACATCTTTTTTCTATAAGACAGAGCCCAAGAAACATACATAGAGGACATAACAAGCAAAATTCTTCTGGTTTTTCTATGAGCATGTGTTCAATTTGATTCGTAACTTTCCTGTCTGGTGATCTCCATGTACAGTCATGCTCACATAAATCTAGTACAAGAAATTAGGTTATAATAGCAATTTTATATAGCAATGTCAAATTGTTTGTACTAGATTTATGTGAACATGACTGTACCTTTGCGAATTTCTTTTCGTTGAAAACATTTGCTCTTAAAATACATATTTTTCTCTTTTACAAAGTCTAATAGCATTCTTTCATTCTCATTAGTTACTTCATGCTTACGGTATTGTAATAAAGTTGGTTTGAATATTTCTTCCTTTTCTATCTTACATTTGCATCCTCTGTATGATTTTCCTGGATTTTGGAAAACGCAAAATATTATAAAACTCTTGAAGCCATGTCTTTATTCTATAAGACAGAGCCCAAGAAACATACATGGAGGACATAACAAGCAAAATTCTTCTGGTTTTTCTATGAGCATGTGTTCAATTTGATTTGAAACTTTCCTGTCTGGTGATCTCAATGTACAGTCATGCTCACATAAATCTAGTACAAGAAATTAGGTTATAATAGCAATTTTATATAGCAATGTCAAATTGTTTGTACTAGATTTATGTGAGCATAACTGTACCTTTGTGCATTTCTTTTTGTTGAAAACATGTGCTCTTAATAAACATATTTTTCTCTTTTGCAAAGTCTAATAGCATTCTTCCATTCTTATTAGTTACTTCGTGCTCACCGTATTGTCCAATAGTTGGTTTGAATATATCTTCCTTTCCTATCTTGCATATGCATGCCTGTATGATTTTCAAATCGTATTTTAAGATTTTCTCGTATACTTTGTCAAACATATTGTAAAATTCTTCCTTAATAGCCAGTCCATTTTCGTGGATGTACGCATGGAAATTTTTCTAGTGTAATATTTTGGTACTTTCCTTTCACATTTAGTAAGTAAACGAATGATTTCTCATTTTCTGATTTCAGTCATTTTCATCGAAATTTTGTAATTTCCAGTGCAGATTTCAAACATTTTCTTAGACTGCACATGCCATTCTCTCTGTAAGCGGTTTGAATTTTATTATTAGAGGTTTTATCTCTCACTAAGAATCCCATTCCCAGTCTCCTGTTCTCCACACCACTTTTTAACACCACATATTTGCCTACTTTCATTTTTATGTTTTCCGTTAGTTTTTCTTTCTTGTAGGGCAACTATGTCGTATTTGTATTTCTCAATTTCGCTTGTCAAGTGTTTTATTTTTCCTGCCCTATATACACCTCTAACGTCCCATGTTCCTATTTTTAATTATTTTATTATTTTTATATTTTGTTGCGTTTTTGTATAGTCCTTTGAGTCTTCGTTGTTTTGGTTGGGGTAATGTTTATTAGTTTTTTGGTTAGTCGTTGTGTTCTCTTGGCTGGCATAACTTTACTTCTTTGTCACTCCATCTCCATATTTTTCCGTGTATTATTAGTTTTCTAGTTTATCGTTGTGTTCTCTTGGTTGGTAAAACTTTCCTTCTTTGTCACTCCATCTCCATATCTTTCCGTGTATTATTCTTCTTGTACTCTAAGCTTCTTGTATCCCACTTTCGTGTTTTTCCCTTTTTGCTTTTCGCTGCTTGCGATTCTTCTTATTTCTTTTTGGGCTCTTGTCTTGTCTGTCGTGTCTTTTGTTTAGGTTTTCTTCTTTCTTTGCCATCTGCGACTTCATATACATCAAGTCCTTGCAGTTCCTTAGGTTTGATTTGTTTGTTAACACTTTTTCCTTATCTTCGAAATTTTCGGTTGTAACGACGTACTGTTTTTCCCCCATTTCCCCCTAACATATTATAAATTAATATTAATTTTGACCTCATTTCGATAAAGATTTCTATGTCACCCTTTGTATTTCTACTCTGATCTTCCCTTATTTTTATTCTCGAGATCATTATGTTATTCCTTATCTTCACTATTTCCATGATTCCTCTTCTACTGTTCGTTTTTTTCCTGTTCTTGCTTCATATTCTCATTTTCTTTTTTAAGCAGTGCTATTTGTTTATATATATATAAACAATATTTATTGGGCTATCGACCCCATGGGGTCTTTCCGCCTTATTTGTTTAATATTGCCGTTTTGCTCTTTCCTTATTTCTTTAAATTTGTCCATTATTTCATTATTCTTATCAAGTATTTTCTTCATATTGTCCATTATTGTTTTGTTTATGTCCTGCTGTGTATTTCTACTCTTGCGTGAATACTTCTTCATTTTTTCTTTCTTGGTATCAATTTGAAATTGATTGGTATCAATTTGAAATTGATTGGTATCAATTTGAACTTGATTGGCCTCAATTTGAAATTGATTGGTATCAATTTGAACCTGATTGGCCTCAATTTGAAATTGATTGGTATCAATTTGAACTTGATTGGCCTCAATTTGAAATTGATTGGTCTCAAATTGAACTTGATTGGTCTCAATTTGAATTTGAAAAGGTATAGTTATTGTATTTATGAGGGTTTCCTTACCCTGTTTTAATATATTGGTTGTTATTTTGTCCGTTGTTGGTATTATTGTTGTTTCTTCTAAGGTTTGTTGATAATCATCCTGTATTTTCTTCCCCATATTTGGTTGTTTTTGTTTTGTAACGTTGTTTCTTGCAAAATTCTTTCTCAATTTCTGCAAAATATTTGTTGATTATGTTTGCTATTTCTTTCTAGTCAGTTGGGTTTCTGTTATCTGCTAATTTCATGTGTGTTATGTTGTTTTGTTGTTTTGTATTCCTATTTGTGATTGATTCAATTAATTTCCATGTTATTCCAGGATTTTCCTTCATTTGCTTAAACTTGTTTTCATAGTATTGTGGTTTTCTGTACTCAATTAGTTCACTGGTGTTCTTTTTTTGTTTTTTATTTGATTGTTCTCCCGATTTTTTCAATACTTTTTGTATGTCTTGTTACGCTGTTTTATGCGTTTAATTATATGTATTGACATCCATAGATTCTCTTGTCTTCTTTTGATTTTTGTAGCTATTTGGTTTCTCTCTATTATTTTCTGGATACTCTTTGAAGTTTCATGTTTTGGAGAGTTTAATTAATTTTTCGTTTTCCATTTTATTTATTAGTTTCATTTGATCATTTGATCTATTAGTATGTCGTTTTTGTTTTTGTCTAGTTGTCGTGTTAGTTCTGTCAGATATTCTGTTTTGGCTGTTGAAATTCCTTTTTCCTTCTGGTATGCATGTTGGTGTTTGCTAATCAAGTTTTTTTTTTAGTTTAATTATGATCAGTTCAATGTCTTTATCCGTTGTTGGTATTATTGTTGTTTCTTCTAAGGTTTGTTGATCATTATCTTGTGTTTTCTTCCCCATATTTGGCTGTTTTTGTTTTGTAACGTTGTTTCTTGCAAAATTCTTTCCCAATTTCTGCAAAATATTTGTTAATTATGTTATATTATATTATATTGTATTGTATTTATATTGTTATACTATATACTATATGTTATATTATATACTATTTCTTTCTAGTCAGTTGTGTTTCTGTTATCTGCATATTTAATTTGTGTTATGTTGTTTTGTTGTTTTGTATTCCTATTTGTGATTGATTCAATTAATTTCCTTGTTATTCCAGGATTTTCCTTCATTTTCTTAAACTTGTTTTCATAGTATATCATTGTTTTTTTCTGTACTTAATTAGTTCACTGGTTTTCTGTTTCTGTTTTTTATTTGATTGTTCTCCAGATATTTTCTATACTTTTTGTAAGTCTTGTTACGCAGTTTTATGCGTTTAATTATGATTCATGGATTCTCTTGTCTTCTTTTGATTTTTGTAGCTATTTGGTTTCTCTCTATTATTTTTTGTATACTCATTGATAATTCTTTGAAGTTTCATGTTTTGGAGAGTTTAAATTTTATTTATTTCAGATATGCTCATGGGAAGTATTTTTACTTTTACATTTTCTCTGCATATTTGTAATGGCATTGTCTAATATTGTATTTTGTCCATTTGGGTTTGATTGTGTAAAGTGGTTTTTGCTTGTTTTATGTATTATTTTGTAGCTCTTTTCTATTAAGAATGTCTTATATTTTTTAATGTTTTCTTTCTATATTGCTATGTTTAAGTTTATGTCTCCTATAATTATGTGTTTTCTTTTTATGTTTGTTAGGTTGTTTCTTAGTGTCTTCTCTAATGTTTCATATTTTTCTTGCAGTGGTTTATAGATATTTGTTACATGGATTTTTTGCTGTCTAAGTTTTATTGTTATTAGTTCTATTTCGCTTTTTGTTCAGATTGATTTAATTTCGTAGGTAATGTCTTCTTATTTCGGTTTTAATTTTTTCTTGTTTTGTCTTTATTAGTCGGTATTTTCTATAGGTTAATGTTTGTTTTTTGTTTCTATCGTTGTTAGCAGTGGTCAGTGGTCAGAGTCAGGTATGCTCATGGGAAGTATTTTTACTTTTACATTTTCTCTGCATATTTATAATAGCATGGTCTAATATTGTATTTTGTCCATTTGGGTTTGAGTGTGTAAAGTGGTTTTTGTTTGTTTTATGTATTATTTTGTAGCCCTTTTCTCTTAAGAATATCCTATATTTTTGTATGTTATCTTTTTTTTATTGCTATGTTTAAGTTTGTCTCCTATAATTATGTGTTCCTTTTTATGTTTGTTAGGTTATTTCTTAGTGTCTTCTCTAATATTTGATATTTTTCTTGCAGTGGTTTATTGATATTTGTTATATGGATTTGTTGCTGTATTAGTTTTATTGTTATTAGTTCTATTTCGCTTTTTGTTCAGATTGATTTAATTTCGTAGGTCATGTCTTCTCTTATGTATATGGCTGTCCAACCTCCTCTTTTTAATTCTCTTGAGTTTTATACAGAGTTGTAGTTTCTTAAGCAATGTAGCGATTCAATGTTTTTTGTGAGCCATGTTTCGTTTTTTGTGATAATATGGGGGTAATGATGTCGTATTGGTATTGTTTCAATTTCCTCCCATTTATTTTTTATTGATTTGGCATGGTATATTGTTATTTTGCTACATTTGAATTTATCTTTTATCTTTATTTAAGTACCTTCGATTTCAAACTCCTCCCCAATAAAAACATCGAATTGTTTTTTTAAAATAGTATCGTCATATGATGCCATAAGTCATTGACGTCAAATACTACTGACGTAATAATTGAGGCGTTTATTTAAAAAATAAATTATATTTGAATTTCTCTTCTATCTTTATTTAAATACCTTTGATATCAAACTCCTCTCCAATAAAAAAATCGAATTGTTTTTTAAAATAATATCGTCATATGATACCATAAGTCATTGACGTCAACATTATTAACGTAATAATTGAGGCGTTTATTTTAGAAACAACACATGTCCAAAAATCAGTTTTGTGGGAAATTAAAAAAAAAACATCCTCAATACTTAAAGTTAATAACATAGTAATAATCAAAGTTATTAACAAAGTTAGGTAAAGGTAATAATCAAAGCTATACTGAAAGTATTGGGAAAATAATTTAGGTTATTCTGTTGTATTTATTTCAACTTACATAAAAATACAAATGATTTTAAGTAAGAACTGTGAAAAGATCTGTGGACAAAAATTACTCCAATAGTAAATAAAAAAACCCGTCAGTTAAAACTTTTTGGTTGTTAAAAAAATCCCATTTTGTCCGATGCCGAAAATAAAAATATTAATATAAGTCTTTTAAAAATGAGAGCAGTTGATTATCAACCACTATCAATAGTGGAAAATCTAGGATTTATCGAATACTGTAAAAAGTTGAATCCTCTATACGCTCTTCCTAGCAGAAAATTAATAAGTTCGAAACTTTTACCAGAATTATACAAAGAAGGAGTAAAAAAGTAAGGTTTTTGCTAAATTTAGTTGAACATGTATCTATAACAACAGATATGTGGACATTAGATAGCAATGAAAGCTATGTAGCAGTAACTACACAATTTGTATACCAAAATGTTTTACATTCTTAAGTTCTAACCACAAGCGAACTGACTGAAGCCCATGAAGAAATAAGAGAAAAAATTGGGAAGAAAGTTTCAAGTGTGTTGTTTTTGGTGGAAATTTTTTAATGCGACCAAATCAAAATACAAAATATAGTTTGAATACAAAATAAATAACTGTTTTAAAAAAATTACATGAAAATTCAAACTCTTCACAACCACCACTGTTGCCATCCTTGTCCAGTTCGGGTTCCTCATCAACAACACTTAAATATTGCTCAGCCAGAAACTGTTCATAAAATAATATATATTTGGGGTTCCTCTAAGAAACCCATTAAGTCCTTAAGATACATCAGGTTTGCTGATGATTTTTCTTGCTTTTTGTTAAGATATTGACACTGAAGAAAAAATAATTGAAACACGTATTTAATAAATTATTAATTCGCAATCTAACGAAATAAGAAATTATTTTATTTAAACGTTTCTATTGACTGATATTGTACTTAATTCTTGATTTGATTTACATAAAGACATAATATCTGTTTTCATAAATACCGAAATACCGGTTTTCTAGAGGCTTTGCAAGCTAAACTTTTGCATGGAAAATGCATCTAGATATTTGAACACGTTATCTAGTTCTAGAGCAGATGAGCAAATATTTCATTATAAATATATACCGAGTGATCATTTAAATTTCTGCTCTAGTTATCCATGGAAATGTTTGCAGCCAATATGAAAGGCAAAAACACAAATTTCACCTTTCTTATTTGCTGCAATTTTATCCCACATAGCACATGATATACTTTGTATGTACCATTCAAATCCACAATATGCAAAAGATATCGCAAACATTCTATGTATATCCAGCAAATATCTTGAAAGTTATAAAAGTCCACATTTGTATATGAAATCTAAATATATAAAAGAAAGTGGTGTTAGTTAGACTATTTATAACTCAAGAACGGATGAACCGATTTGGCTGAAAATTAGTGGAGAGGTAGCTTATAATCAGGAGATGGACATAGGATACTTTTTATCCCGTTCGACCGCGTTTCCGTCAAGTCACTATAAATCGTGGTATAACATAAACGCATCTCACATGAAATAACAAAACGCTAACGACAGTGGAATATCTCTCTCTCTCTCTCACGTTTCTTTTCGGTGCATGATGCCTGATCGACTTTTGTTTATTAGGTCTGTTCGTGTTAAGGAAAATGTTACACATTTCTTACACTTTTTAAAAAACTCGAATTCTGATTGGTTGAAAATTCCAATTCAACCAATCAGAATTCGTGTTTTAAAATTTTCGTACACAAACCTAATTTTCAAACAAACATTTACACGCCACCACGCAAATATTATCGAGCAAATCATGCTTGCTATGGAAATCTGTATCCGCGCGTTACATTGCCCGGACTCTAATCGTAAACAATGCCGCGACCAAGACGATCAAATCTTTCCCGACAAAGCCGTAATGCAAGAAGGATACGAAACATTGCAAATGAAATGACTGAAGAAGCACAAGGAATTGCCCGTGAAGAGCTCCGCGTTAGTATGGCTCGACTTCGTGCTTCTCAATCACAAGATCAAAGAGAGGCAGCACGTGAAACGGCTCGGTTGGCAATGCGAAATCGTCGAGCGAATAACAGAAATGAAGAAGTAAATAATTTTCGACGCAAAAGAAGAAATGTATCAAGTGCTGATTTGAATCGAGCAGCGTTTCGATATGATTGCAGCACTGATTACTGCTTGCATCCTAGCGTTTGCATTGGGTCAATGGACGTTGTTTGCGAGTATTGTGACGCGTTTGGTACGCGTACGCGTTTGGTAGTAAGTAAATTGCTAAACAATGTGATTTACGCGACGATACTCAAAGGAAAATTCGAAGGTGAGGAAGTACTCATTCCGAGGATACCGATGATCCCAAACGATATGCCGTTTGAGTTTAAAAGACTTCAATTTCCGATCCGTCTTGCATTCGCCATGACCATTAACAAATCACAAGGACAATCCTTGAAAGTTTGTGGTCTGAATCTGGAAAATCAATGTTTTTCACATGGTCAATTATATGTGGCATGTTCACGGGTCGGAAGACCATCTGCGTTGTTTGTACTTGCACCTGATAATAAGACAAAAAATGTCGTGTATCACAAGGTGCTTAACTGAAAAGTGCAACCTATGCACCAAAATACATGAACAATAAAGAATCATTAAAATACTTGATTTTTTTATATATTTATATATATCTTTCCAAATAAAAAATAGAATAAAATAAAATCTAAAGTTTGTTTATTTACTGCCTCTAAGGCGGAACAGAGTTCGCCGGGTCCGCTAGTGTATATATATTTTGGATATCGCCTCAATGTACATTCCATTTATACAGTGAATATACGTATAGTATATTTTAGGTTAATGCAAATTAATGGTCATGCGGGAATTTCATTTTAAACTATTAAAAAAAAAAATTACCTATTTACATTAAAAAATATATGCAGGCAATTTTTTATGGCATAGATAATTTCTGTTTCATTTTTGGTGTCTAAAATAACATCGGAAGGATGAATAAAATTACACTTTAAGTATTGTCAGTTCGTAGTAGTAGCAAATGATCTTTATTATAGGCTATCGACCTATCCCGTCTTTCCGCTATAAGTTCTTCCGTTTGATAAAACATTTGATTTATTATAATGTGGTTTGTAGAATGATTGGTGATTTATAAATGAATGATGAAAGCAGATATGCCAAAGTCATTCTTTGTAAATTTCATACAGGGTGCTTTATGTTTGATCGTCTGGTGGCTCGTTCGATGCATAGTTGTCAATTAGTATTCTTCTACATCAATTTATTTATAATATGCAAATTATTTTGAACCTTAAAATTGCGCCAGATTTCAAATAGTTGCCGCTGACGAAATTGCAACGGGCGCACTCTCATTGGTCCACATAATTCAACTGACGAACGCATTCCCCACTCGCCAAGGCCAAGTACTGCAAGCAAGCTGAAGCACTCACATACGCACACTCTTTGTTTACCTCATAACCCTCATAACGTGCATTTGGCGGTATTTTACAGGTTTTTTTGTTGGTTTCAAGTGTGTTATAGTTGTAAGTAATAATACCTAATCGATTAACTTTTTGTGGGGAAACAACGGTGCGGTAAGTACTTAAGATTAGTTATATTATAAAGATAAAGGTAGTTTAACAAGTTTCACATGCAACTAGTGTAGATAATGGTGTTAATTGGTGTTATCTTTGTTAACATAACTGTTAGTTTGTTTTACTTCTTGTACCTTTCGTGGCTATTACAATACTCGTTTTTAAAACATATGTATATTTTTGAGGTTACAATGCAGCCACATAAAGAAAATATTTACACAAAAAAATTATTAAAGAGAAATAGATATCATACAGTGGCTAAAGAAGTTACAGAATCTATGTCTTTTATGGATTCTACATTAGAAAAGACTATGGATACTTGACTAGGTAAAAAATAATAGATCCACAACTTTTGGAAACATACTATTATGTTAATCCAAGGAAGTATATAAAGTTATTTCAGTAATGAAACAGTTTCAACTTTTAATTAACCGTTTGGTGTATATTTCTCTAATAATAGTTTTTTTTTTGTTTCAGGCAATTAAATAATGAAGAAGGAATGGAATAATTTATCGAAATAGAAGCAAGTTAAGATCGGACATCTAATTATTTAATCATTCCAATTTTTTTGTTAATTTATATATTAAAATAAACTTCCTGTAATACGTACTGTAAGTGTTGATTTCTTTAGAAATAATATAGTGTGAAATCGTGTTTACATTATTAGATTTTAGATGTAATTTTGCATTACCTTGACTTGTTATTGTCGAACACAATGAGAATCCAAAGTAAGAAAACTTATATGTAAAATTATATAATGTAAACACTAAAATCATGATGTCCACTATATAACCTTTATTTAGATTAGATGTATATGTAGAGCAAATATGCATTTCAGATACATTATATATAATACATATTTAATATATATATATACGATGTATTTAAACTAGTATATTCCAAGAACGTTCATGTATATACCAAATATACATTTCATATACCTTCTGTATATTCTATGAATTATGTATTGTCTGACAAAAGTATATGCATAGAATACCCATTTCATATACTCTGCATTAAAAATGCACATTCTGTGTATATACCTAAAGCTTAGTTGAATCTCCATAGGATGTGAAATGAATATGTTTGTGCTATGTGGGATATGATCACTCGGTACTTTATTACAATATTGTTTTCGATTTATATTTTAATACTAACATTCTATAGGAATAATAAAACACTTGGTTGACGTGGCGAGTTCACCAATCTCGCCTTTCTTATTGACTGCAAACTTTTTTTATGATCTCTCAGTACTTTATTACATTATTCTTTTCGATTTATACTTTAATACCAACAATCTAGGGCAACTGACGGCCAAGCAATCGTTCAATCTGTACAATCTCCTGACACCACATACACATGAACATGATACTGATGGTGATGATGAAGGTTACAAAGAATTATTGCCTTCTAATACCTATTTTATTGGTATTATTATTATATTCGTATAAGATCAAATCACATTTCACGAACCTCTGAAACCTGTTTGCCAAACGGTTGAAGATGTCCAAAGCCGCTGAATTCTTCTGTGACATAAATAAATTAATTGCTGCTCGGGGGGTTCCCGCTGTTCAACATTAACCGAAGTAATCTGAAGCGAACTCCAAGTCGCTATAAATTACGTCCGAACCGCTTTTTAGCCGGCTTGTAATTTCGCCGAGTTATGAGGAGTCAATGGTGATGCCAGCGAAAGTGGAAGATGCGGAGAAAATCATTCCGATTGCGTGGTTTAATTGCAACGTTTATTGCGTAACTTTTTTTGGGTTCCCACACCATAAAATTATAAAAAAGCAGAATGCATTCACGATAAGGTCGCATGTGACTAAGCAATGTGTCATATGCAATTGTCACTTACGATGTCACCAGCTATAAGAGATAACCTAAAAATCACAATAGCTCACTTGATCGTGCCATCACAGGTTTTTATCTATTGTTAAGCAGAACAAAACAATATAACGTTAATACTGTCAGATATCGAATAGGTACATCCAATAATAAAGCATTACAGAATGTTAATTCTTAATTTATTTAATTTATTTATTTATTTAGTTAAGGTTTTTTTTTGTTTTTCAACTTGTTTTAATTTTTAAATTTAACAAATATTATTTATTTTTATTATTTATATATAGTTCTCCCTTCTACCAATTATGGTATAGGGAGGGATATTTTATTTTGCTTTGTCTTGCTATTCCTGGCTTGGTCCCATGATGTATTTCTTCCATTATTATTTGTTTTTCGCCACTTTTTCGCCTCTGCTATTGTTTTCCCTTTCTTTTTAATAATTTCTTTCATTTCACCATCTCATGTTTTTATTGGTCTACCTCTACTTTTCTTCTTTTGTGTTTTCGCCTGCCACATATGTTTCACTTGTCTTTCCTCCTTCATCCTCTGTAGGTGTCCCCACCACTCTAATTTCCTTCTCTGTATAAATTCTTCTACCGTTTCTATTTCCAGCTGGTCTCTGATTTCTGTGTTCCTTATCACTCCTCTTCTTGTCACTCCGATTATGTTCCTAAGGTACTTCATTTCAATTGCCTGGACTTTGCTCTTTTCTCTTCTCGTTAGAACCCAAGACTCACACCAAAATGTCAGTACCGGTCAGTATATTTACTTAAATATGGACAGTTTTCTTTTTCTTGTTAGTTCCCGTTTATTTATGAATGTTCTTAGTTGAAAATATAGCTTCGATGTTGTTTTATTCTGCTATCAATTTCCTTCTCCTTTCGACCTTCATTTTGTTTTTCTACCCCTAGCTATTTGTATAGTTCTACTTGTTCTATTTTTGTATCATCAATTTTATTATCAATCTGTTCTTGCTTTCACAATATCATCACTTTTGTCTTGTTTTTGTTCATTTGCATTCCATTTGTTCTTAGTGTTTCATTCCATATATTTAGATTATTTTGTAGGTCTTCTCTATTTCTTCCTATTATTAGTATGTCATCCGCGAATGCTCCTTCTGATATTTCTACTCTTTTCAATTTGTTATGTCCGATGGTTACAGTTTTTATCTTTTCTCTGCATGTTCTAATTATTTAGTCTATAAATAAAATGAAAAGTATTGGACTCAGACCTCCACCTTGTCTTAATCCGTTGTTTGTTGTGAACTCGCTGAATTGTTGATTTCTTTCCACTATTATATTCTGGTAGTTCTGGTATATTCTTCTTATTACCCTTATCATCTTGTTATTCACAGTTCTTTTCTTTAAAATCGACCATACTTTTTCTCGAGGCACCCTGTCGAACACTTTCACCATATTTATGAATCCTATGTACGTCTGTTTATTTTCGTAGTTTGTGATTTGCTGTATTTGTTTTATCATAAATATGTGGTCCTGTATACTTCTGCTTTCCCTGAATCCACTCTGTGATTCCATTAATGTTCTTTCTGTGAATTGTTTTAATTTTTTATTTATTAGTTGTTCATAAATTTTCATATTTGTAGTTATTATATTAATTCACCTGTAATTTTTGCAGTCTTTTCTATCGCCGTTCTTGTATATGGGTACTATCATTGCTATCTGCCACTCCTTTGGCACCCACTCTTCTTGCCATGCTTTGTTGTAGATTTTTAGGAGCAATGATTTCCATAGTGTACCTAGTTTCTTGATCATTTCTGTTGTCATTCTATCCACTCTGCTGCTTTTCGGTTTTTTGTTTTTTAAATACTTCTGACAAATCTTCCATACTTATCTGTTGTTCTTTTTCATTTTCTGTATCTTGTTCTTGTTCGTTCGTATTTGTCACTTTTTCTTCCTCTTCCGTGTTGAGTTACTTCTGAAAGTATTGTTTTCATCTCTCCATCCTTTCTATGTCATCTGTTATTATTTCTCTTGTTTTGTTCATTATATGTCTCGTCTCGTTTGTCCCTTTTGTCCTGTTCCTTTTGCTACTTGTCTTTGCTACTTTTCTCCATTTTGTCTCCAAATTCTATCTAACTTTTTTTTTATTTTGCTTCTATTACTAATTGTTTAACCATCTCTGCTGTGCTTGTATCTTCATAGCTTTGTGCAGATTTCTTTCCTAGATATTCTTTCCATGCTATCTTCTTGTGTTTTATCTCCTCTTTTATCTCATTCGTATACGATCCGGTGTGTGTTTTCGTGTTTGTCGTTTGGTAGCTTCCACATGCTGTCTGTGCAGCTGTTAGTATTATATTCTTGAATGCCTTCCATATTCCATCAATGTCATCTTCCCTGTATGTATTTTGTTTGAGTACTATTTCATTCTCCACCCGAACCTTGTATTCGTTGCTTACGTGTTCTTTTTGTAATCTGTGAGCCTTGATCTTTTTAACTTAGATTTATTAGTTAGTGCTGCAGTTTCGAATCTCTTCCTTCGCGTAGTTCATGTGGAGGTCTCGATGGATGGTTTCATTGGTGATGTACTAGGGTAGATTTTCGAATCAGAATTTCATGATCAATATCGCCACGTGTAGTTCTTTCGTCAATATATACGCACCTTGTATAATTCATAAAGCTCCTGCAACCAGACAACAATGTCAAATTTTGTGGTTATTATGAATATTATGAATGCCAGTTTAAATCTCAAAATGTTTTGATTTTATGATAAGCACGAATCAGTAAGCATGCTTTCCTGCGAATCAGGAGAGCCTTTAATTATGTTTAATTAGTAGTAATTAATAATTAGTATGTTTAACGGCAGCCCATTTATGCTTATGTGCCATGACCCATGATTACTGTTTTGCATTTTCATCTATGTATTGCACCTTATAGGAGTGATAATTTTTTGTTTATATATTGACGCAAACGTATACTAACAATATCTAAATGCTTAGTCGACAATAAAGGACAAAACAAAATCGTGTTCATTTTACTTGCACCGGTAATTTAATTATTCACTCGATCGACTATTTAGTTTCACTAAGAAGAAGTGGCACTTTGAAATCATCAAATTATTATCGCTCAAAACGTATCGGGCCCATAATTGTTGATAATCTACTAATACATGAGAATGAAAGTTACGTTAGAAAAATTCCTGAACTGGATATACGAGTATGCTCTTGTGATAAGGGATCACTGATCACTATACTGCACCCACTTATTGATATACACACGCATAACTCTGTAGTTACGTGGCATGCTCGCTACAGTTTAATACTACTTCCTGAGCTATTGCTGCTACCTCGGGCGAAGAAAGGCGTTCTCTAGCTCGTCTCATAGGTCATTAATCGTCTTAGGTGTTGCAGGTGCCTTTGTAAATCAAATCAAGTGTTGAAGATGGGTCGCGTGCCCACGATCCGCTCATAAACATCCTCGTGTCTTTCTTTAAAAGCTTACTAATTGTCGATAAGTAGGCAGTAATTAACAACTTTAGTTTCATTATATTTTTGAATTTGTTCTTCTATATGGCAAATTCATTATTTGCAATTTTATAATTTTTATAATTTAATGTGATATTGTGTATTTCAGGTAACCGTTGTGTGTTGCCTTTACCTGTTATGAGAATTACATATATAAAGAATAAAAGTATATAAAGTATACAAAGTCTACAAAGCCAGCTTAACACTGTAATGTATACATTATTGCATTATATATTATACATGGAAATAAGTACATGTATATAAATAAATATAGTAAATATAAATATAATGGCAGTTATATGGATACGTATTTACTCGACATTTGGTTTACGTTGATTCTTGCTGGCTCATACAAAATTAGTTACGCTTTTAATCCCTCAAGGCATTTGCAGTTTGTATAATACATTCTCCGTTTCTATAAAGATTCAGGATTATTAATTGGGAGTGAACGCAGCGTTACGGTTAATTGATGGCCGTTGCTTTTACATATAAGAACTGGATAAGATGCGAGCGGCAGTTTCACAAGGCGAAGTGAAATTGTATGTTTTGATAATGCGTCGAGCTTGTTCCTATTCATTAATGCTTTTATGGTATATGAATAGCAATAAAATTCCTGAAAAATACAAGGTGATCAATACAGTTGAATTAGAGGAAACTGCCAAGGGAGCATGTTTATAGGTTTTAGTACCAGCTTGAGAAATTTAATTTCCGAATTATTCATATAATCCGTATTTCATTATAGCAAGTGAGTATAAGAACCAGCTTAGAAACTATGAATTTCACTCACAAAGAATCATGACAATAGAAGTGAAAGATGATTTTAAACAAAAATACCGCGTAATTGTAGGATACGGCCCTAATGAAGATGAAAAACTAGAAATTAAAGATAGGTTCTGGAAGGAGATGCAAAGCATATATGAAAGATCGGATGTAGAGACTTATATCTTGAGAGACATAAATGCTAGAGTTGGGAACAGGGAAGAACGATATGAAGGGGTCATAGGGAAACATGGAGAAGAAAATCTTAATGGGAATGGCAAGAGAATAATAGAGTTTTGCATGGAGAATAGCCTGATTATAACAAATTCGTTTTTCCAAGATAAAGACAGTCACAAATACACGAGGGTAATGGCATCAAGAAATGTCAATAATAGATTACGCGCTAACAGAAAAATCAAACAAAAATTAAATAACCAACGTACAAGTGAGAAGAAGTGCGGAAATAGGAAGCGACCACCACCTATTAGTAGTAGATTTAATCAAGAAGGCATCGCAAGCAAAGAGGGACAATGGAATAAGAAGCAAACTCAAACAAGAAAAAATCAAAGATTACAGACTCCAAAACCGAGACGTGCAGGAAAAGTACAGGGAAATACCTAGTAGAGAATTTAGTAAGGAAACAGAGACCGCAGACAACCTAGAAGAAAAATTGCAGAAATTTAGAAACATTGTACTGAAGGCAGCAAGAGAGGCATGCGGCACCACCGAATTGGGATACATGAAAAATACATACCGCCTGGTGGACAGACGAAGTCAAGTATTAGATATAAGAGAAAAAGAAGAGTTGGAATGAATACTTGGAAACAAAGACGACAGAGAAATATAGCAGGTACAAAAGAAAAAGGGCCAAAGAAACAGTAGACGGAGCGAAGAGAAAAAGCTGGGATGATTTCGGGAGGAAAATGGAGGAGAATAAATGGGACAACCAAAAGCTGTTCTACAAAGTTATAAAAAGTCTCAGGAAGGAAAATACAAGCTCGTTACAGCTATTGAAAAATAAAGAAGGGGAAGTTTTAGTAAAAGAAGAGGATGTCTTAGAAAGATGGAAAGAACATTTCCAAGAACAATTAGTGGAAAGGGATATAGGAAAAAAGCAGGAAAATCTGATACAGATAAAAAGCAGCAACAACAAAACCAAGGACAGTGAGTTAGAAGATGGGGAAAATATTACTGAACAGGAAGTGAGAGATGCTATACAGAGAACAAAAACAGGAAAAACTGCGGGACACGATCAAATTACAGCAGAAACGATCCAATATCTAAACGACATCGGGTTACAAAAATTGCATCAAATAGTTAGGATCGTCTATAAGGGAAAACAGATCCCTAGGATTGGGAGTAAGGCATAGTTATACCAGTATACAAAGGTGGAGATAGAAGGAATTTTGATAACTTTTGGGGTATAACCTTATTATCGGTATCGGGAAAAATATACGAAACTATACTTGAAGGAAGAGGAAAAATAACATCGTACTTAAAGGATTGCAACTAAAAGGAGCAGATATAAAGGAAGAAGTGGAAAGTTTTGTAAAGAAAGAAATAGGAATAGACCCAAGGATTGCCAAGGCATACGTGATAAACAAAGGTACGAAAGCAGAGATGATAATAATGGAAATAGAGTCATGGGAGAAAAAAGAAGAAATCATGAAAGAAAAAAGTAACAAACTACGAAACTCAAAAATATACATGGACAATGATTTAAACCATGTTAAAATAGAGAAACAAAACAACATAATTCATAAAATCAATGCATCATCAAACAAATCAAAGGAACTATGGACAACTATTAACCGTGAAACTGGCAGAGGCACGAAAAGATGTACCATCGATGGATCTCTAAATTGTAGGGACTTCAATGATTTCTTCTGCAGTATTGGCAATAATCTGGTGCAAACAATACAAAACAAACTAACGGAACAAACAGTGCTAAAGGTAAAAACAAAAGGCATCACCATGTTTTTCAACCCAACCACACCTGCTGAGATTGAAAGTGCTATTGGTAGTATCAAAAGTAAAACATCGAAGGACATCTACTCAATTGATTCTAAATTAATAAAGTATGTCGCACATGCAATATCAGAACCTATAGCAGATATTACGAACTCATCCATGAGTACTGGAATCTTCCCCCAAAGACTAAAAATAGCTAGAGTAGTGCCAATATTAAAACAGGACGGTCGATCCGAAAGAAGCAACTAAAGACCCATATCAATATTACCAACCTTCTCAAAAATTCTCGAATTGATAATTCTGAAACAAATAACAAGGTTCTTCGGAGAAAACAAATACATAACAGAGAGTCAATTCGGATTTCAGAGAAACTTAAATACAACTGATGCAATAATGAATCTTCTAGACAACATCTACCAGGCAATGGACGACCATAAGTTATGTTTTGCTCAATTTTGTGACTTGAGTAAAACATTCGATTGCATGTCACATAAAATCCTTCTGGAAAAACTAGACCACTATGGATTCAAAGGCATTTCGTTGCGGCTTATGACGTCTTACCTAGAAGATAGAGCACAAATTGTTGATTTTAATGGAGAAAAGAGCAATCCAAAATACATACGGCGAGGAGTCCCACAAGGATCTATACTGGGGCCGATACTTTTTATCATATACATAAACGACCTGCCCACCAATCTTAAATGCCATACTTTCATGTTCGCTGACGACACAACTTTACTGGTATCAGACAAAAATACTGAAGTAGCACAACAAAAGCTAAGTACAGCCAGTGGCAATGCATCTGAATGGTTCGGTGCGAATGAGCTTTGCCTTAATACAGCCAAAACAAATCTACTCATTTTTACCTCCAGTAGGCTGCATCAAGTATCCAAGGATTCGCCAAAATTCCTTGGAATACATTTAGACAGTCGATTGACATGGAAAGCACACGTAGAAAATTTGTGTATGAAATTGGCATCAAGTATCTACGCAATCAGAAGAATGAAGGACATCGTAAACATCCAGGCAGCTATAACCACCTACTATGCTATCTTCTACAGTCGGATGTCTTATGGAATTGAAGCTTGGGGACTTTCAGCTCATGCATCCCAAGTATTTATTTTGCAAAAAAAAGCTATACGTGCGATAATGGGAGTACCACAGATGACGTCTTGTCGACAGCTATTTAAGCAAGAAGGTATACTAACGATGGCATCAGTCTATATTCTACAACATGCCGTACGAATGTGGAAAACAAGGCACAATCTTCCATCTAGGAGTACTGTCCATGAATATGGGACGAGGTCGCAGCATCATCTAGTCGTCCCACCGAATAGACTTCACCTTACAGATCCAAGATCGGTGGGGATAAAAATTCTGAATCATCTTCCAGTACAATGGCAGCACCAAAAAATGCACAGTTTCAAAAAGCAACTTAGCGAACACTTAAAAGAGCAGGCTTTCTATTCAGTACAGGAATTTTTTCTACATAAAATGTAGTGTTCTCCTAATTTATATTGTCTTGACCTCACATGTAATCCATGTCCAATAAAAGAAGTTTGAAGTTTGAAGTTTGAAGTTTAACACTAGCGGAAAGGGGCAGATAAAAATCAGAAGCATTGCTAGAGAAGAAACAAACAAAGGTAATAGAGTAAAAGTGGGGTATAAGAAATGAGTGTTAAATGGAACTGAATACAGATGGAACCCTCAAACAGATAGACTAACAGAGGTCGGAAATAGGGACAGTGCAAAAAACTAAAAACAACAAAGAAGAAACAAAGGAGAGAGACCCTGGCAACGGAAAATGACTGGAACATTAGAGGAATGCAAGGGAAACAAGAGTTCTTAAAAGAAATGCTAAAAGTAAAACCGAGCAATGACAGGAAATTGACAAAGGAAATGGGCAAGGAAGAAGAAGGTAGTAGAAACAGGAAGGGAGAAAATATAAAAATTGGAACGTGGAACGTGAGAGGAACTTATGGAGAGGGGAGGCTAAAGCACTTGGCCAGGGAGTTGGAAAGGAACCAATTTGATATCACAGCACTACAAGAAACGAAACAAATCGGACAAGAAGCAATAGAGGTTGAAAACATGGTGTTTCTTAAAAGTGGAGGAAGTAACATGAGGTTGGGCACAGGAATTTTAGTAAATAAAAAGATGAAGCCACTAATTATAGGCTTTCAGGCAATATTAGACAGGATATGCATGCTGAGAATAAGGGGAAGGTACCAGAAGATTACTTTTGTTAACTTCCATGCACTCTCAGAGGAAAAAGATATAGAAATGAAAAAAGACTTCTATAATCAGATAGAAGAAGTGTACGAAAAAAATCCTAAGTACAACATGAAAATAATATTGGGTGATGCAAATGCCAAAATAGGTAGGGAAGTGGGTTATAGGCCAATAATAGGGCAGTATGGCAAGCATGAGACAACAAATGAAAATGGAACATTGCTAATAGATTTCGCAACAGAAAGAAATTTGAGTGTTATCAGTACATTTTATGAAAGGAAGGAAATCCACAAGGGAACGTGGCGATCACCAGATGGGAATACGGTGAACCCGATTGATCATATCCTAATAGAGAAACCAGAAGAAAAGGCTATAAGGAAGGTTAGATCGTATAGGAGTCTGGATACTGACAGCGATCATTATATGGTAGGGGCAAAAATGATACAAGTAATACCGGATATCCGAAATAAAAGGAAAAGGGAGAGAACGAACAACAGAGCAATGAGATTGAACACTAAGGAAGAGCAGGAAAAATACGAGAAACTCATTTCCGAAGAAATGAAAAATATGGTACGAAATGATAATATAGACGAAGATTGGATGCTGTTGAAAAGAAAGTTAAAAGAAGTCGCGGAAAAGTGTAATAAGGGCAAAAATCAGAGGAAAAACTATTGGTTCGATAAGGAATGCAAGAGAGAGTTGGATAGTAGAAATAAATTGCGATCAATAATGATAAAATAAGGGAATGAAAGTGCAAAAAGGTTATACGAACAATAAAGGAGGAAAACAAAGAAACTATTAAGAGCTAAGAAAATAAAGCACTTTGAAAACGCAATGGATGAAATAGAGGAAAGTTACAGAAGTAAGCAAATCAGAAATCTGTATCAAAAGGTACGGAATGAAAGGAAAGGATTTCAACCCAAGGCAGTATTTTATGCGGGGAAGAGTGGTGAAATGTTTGCGGGAGAAGAGGAACAATTAAACAGATGGAGGGAATATTTTGATGAGTTGTTGAACGGAGAAAGCGAAGAATTTGAGAGAGAGAGAGATACAACACAAGAGGGTACGTAATAAACAGCAGAATATAGAGAGGGCACCAAGTAAGGGGGAGATCGAGGAAATAATATTGAAAATGAAAAATAATAAGAGCCCAGGCAGTGGTGGAGTAACAACAGAATTATTGAAATATGGAGGATCAAGTATGGTTGAGCATATGCACAGGCTACTAGAGGAAATTTGGAAAAGTGAATCGATACCGAGGGAGTGGAAGGAAGCTATAATATGTCTAGTGCACAAGAAGGGGAACAAAAGTGACTGTCAGAACTATAGGGGTATTTCGCTACTAAATATAGAATACAAAGTAATGGCAACACACATAAAGAATAAGCTGGTGGAAGAAATAGAGGATAAAATAGGAGAATATCAATGTGGCTTTAGACGGGGAAGGAGTACTACTGATGCAATATTTACAATGAGAGAAATCCAAGCTGAAAGTTTCGAGTTTAAAAAATCAACAATGATGATGTTCATAGATTTTAAGCAAACATATGACAGAGTAAAACGGGTACCGATTTACACAGCTCTGCAAGAGATTGGAGCCAGCAGTAAGTTAATAAGTATGGTAGAAATGACAATACAAGAAACGGAAAGTATGGTAAAAATGAATAATAATACAACGGAAAAGTTCATAATCAACCAAGGACTAAGACAAAGAGACCCGTTATAGTCCATTCTGTTTAGTGTAGTACTAGAAAAAGCAATGAGGGAGGCCAACGTCAACAGAAGTGGTCTGGTATATCGAAAAAGACACCAACTTATAGCATTTGCGGACAATGTGGTAATACTAGCGAGAAGCAAGGAAGAAGTAATGAATACAACTAGTAGGCTGGAAAAAACGGCATAAAATGGGATTAATAATGAATCACGACAAATCAAAGTATATGGAGTGGACTAGTAAGGAATTCAAGAAAGGAAACTATGTAACATTAAAACCAAATAACGAAGAACTAAAATTTGAAGAAGTGGACAGATACATATATATTTAGGCACACTATTTACAAGAGAGCCTAGCATCGATAAGGAGATCGATGCAAGGATAATGTCAGGGAACACGTGTTTGGGGGGGCTGAACAGACTGATGAGAAATAAGAACATCTCCAGGAACGCGAAAGTGAAGCTATACAAAACGGTAAAAAGACCTACTATAACGTATTCCTGCGAAACATGGATCCTAAATAAGAGGGATCAGACAAGGTTGGAAATATGGGAGAGAAAGGTACTGAGAAGGATTTTTGGAGGAAAAAAAGTAGGAGAGATGTTTCTATGGAGAAAGAAAAGTGAAGTGAGGGAACTGTTTAACGAAACAAATATAATTGGGGTAATCCAAGTCCAAAGGTTACGGTGGTTGGGTCACGTGCATAGAATGGAGGAAATGAGAATTCCCAGGATGGTATTGAACAGCACAATAGGAGGACAGCGGGGGAAGGGAAGACCAAGAACCAGATGGAAGGAGGACGTGTCGAAGGACTTGAATAAACTAAACATCATAGGATAGGAACAGAAAGCGCTGAATAAGAGGATATGGAAGGAAATAACCAAACAAGCCATCTGCCAGCAGGGCTCGCCGTGCTAAACTATATATATATATATATATATATATATATATATATATATATATATATATATATATATATATATATATATATATATATGTATATATATATATATATATATATGTATATATATATATATATATATATATATATATATATATATACTTGAACGAAGACTTAGAGAAAGGGTGGAGAAGGAATTGGAGGAAAACCAATGTGGATTTAGGAGAGGGAGGAGTACTCGGGATCATATTTTTACCATACCGCAAATTATAGAAAAATACAGAGCACGCAATAAGGAAGTATTAACGTGTTACGTAGATTTGGAGAAAGCATTTGATAGAGTAAATAGGAAAATGATTTGGAAGACCTTGGAAAAATTGGGAATAGGAGAAGAATTAAAAAAGCTGTAAGGAGTATCTACCATAAGAATCAAAACTATGTGAGAACAAGAAACATGACATCGGAAATATTTACCACAAACGAAGTTAGACAGGGAGGACACTAAGCCCACTGGTTTTCATAACAGCACTGGATGAAGTTATCAAAAAATCAGTACCAGAGATGAGGAAACTCTGTGTGGGATACAAAAACATGCAGATAGTGAGCGTTAACATATGCGCATTTGCAGACGACATGGTGATATTTGCAGAGAATGGAAGGGATCTACAACACAATATAAATATTGTGAAGAAACAACTAGCCCCCTTTAACCTACAAATTAATGAAAAGAAAACGAAAGTGATGAGAATTGCAAAAGAGGAGAGGGAAAGACATTTAAAAATAAAAATCGAAGGCAAAGAAATTGAGCAAGTATCGCAATACAAGTACCTAGGAGCGATTATAGAAGAGAGCGGTAGTTGGAAGGTGAAATTAATAATAGAATAACAACAGCCTCGAAAGTATTCCATAGCCTAAGAACTAAGTTCCTAAACAACGAGGAAGAATCCAAGAAAACCAAAATAGTGGTGTTTGACGCAATATACATTCCAACACTCACATATGGAAGTGAAACGTGGGTCACAAATAAAAGACTAGACAGCAGACTACAAGCAGTCGAAATGAAGTACCTGAGAAGAACGGGGGGTGTTTCAATGCTGGACAAAATTAGAAACACAGGTATTATGAAAAACCTCGGGGTAGCACCGATAGAGAAGAAAATAGAGGGAAATAAACTCAGATGGTTGAGGCACCTTGAAAGAATGAAGACTTACAAAAAGAATATGGGAAGCAAGACCGGTTGGAAAAAGAGGGAGAGGTAGACCTGCAAAACCATGGAATGAAACAATATGTGAAATTTAAAAAAAGAGTGGTATAGATTTTAAGGAAGCAAAGACAAAAAGTGCGGACAGAAGTGAATGACGGAAGTGGGTCAATGACAGTACGAAAGGATAACAGTACAAAACCTCGACACCCAAAGGGTAAACGAGGGATGGATTATGAATGTATGTATTATTCATGTAAATATTGTTCATTCCGTGTGAGTCGGACAACGCATCGCTTTGGGCGGTTGATCATTTATTGCAGTAGATATCGTTTACCTCTAATAAATATTATTCTTCGCCACTGTATAACAAAGTTGTAAATCTGAGTAAAATATGTGTTTCTTTCATTGCTACCCTAACCCTAAACTGCATGAATTATTATTTTATTTGGAGATAATATTTTTTGTTCAGAAATTGTTCAAGCAAAATGGGAAAATATTTAAAAAAATCTCATGTTAAAAAATTTCATATAACTACAAAAAAAAAAAACAGTTGTTGCAATTACGCAACTTTGTGAGAAACTTTTTATGCAACTTTGTGTCAGAAAATGGTAAAATATAATCTATTGATGGAATATTTTAAACCATTTTTTTTTTTTTTAAGCAAACAGTATGCCGCATTTTCACAAATTGTGTCTGTGAAGGCCTAACATTTTGGAAACCTACATCTGGTTTTCTGCGAATACTGGCCGTGTCCCACCTGATCAATGCGTATTTCTTTGGGGGGAACATGTTGAGCATTGCCTCTATGCCTTTTGGCTTCAAGTTTTTGTTGAATGCTGTTGTTTGGTCTGCTTCGTTTAGGAGTAGAGTGGGTAGCAACATTGCATAAGCAATTTGCAACTTCACTCCTAAATTTTGATTGTGTTAAAGAGGCTGGATTCTCACTTTATTTCAACATGTCTTGGGTGAGAGCCCTTCTACCTTTCAGCTTTCCTATGAGATCTCTCTTGATCAACTGTTGCTCGTTTCCGACCCCGACGCAATTAGAGCATTCGAGGGCTTGGGGTCTCGAATGCTTTTCTTAAATCTGAAAATTCTTAAAACTAAAACTTTTCTGCAACACTGCAACTCACTAACCCATCTGTCCAGCGTGGTGTTTTACGGTTAAAATCCCCCCAAATATTATGGCGAATTATAAAACAAAGGAATTGAGTCATCAAGTGGGTAAAGTCAAATCCCACACCTCTAAGGTCTGCCTCACGGAATATGGGGGAGGCAAAACATTGCTTATGACTCCAAACAAACACCTGCGTAAACTTAAACTTAACTTGACAATCGGAACAAATAATATCCGTTCAATGAATCACGACGACAAAATCCACGAGCTAGAAGAAGAGCTCACAAACATAAATTGGGACATAATAGGGTTAGCAGAAACGAGATGGAAAGACGAACAACGACTTATACTAAACTCAGGTAACACACTCTATTGGAAAGGTAACAAAAATGATACCAACGGAGGCGTTGGGTTCATTGTACATAAGAAACTGTCCAAAAACATACAGGCCTTTCAGGGATTATCAAATCGTGTGGCCTACCTCATAATCAAATCAAAAAAAGTAACACTAAAAATCATCCATGTGTATGCCCCAACAAGTAAATACGAAGACGAAGAGGTGGACATTTTCTATGAAGATATCACCAAAGCCATAGATCAACATAAGACTCGCCTGACTATCATTATAGGCGATTTCAATGCGAATCTAGGCCAAAAACTAGACAAAGATGATACCAAAATGGAAAACTTCGGCTACGGAAATCGAAATGACCGAGGTGCTAGGCTAATAAACTTTATGGAAGAAAGAGAACTACATGCCATGAATTCATTTATCAATAAAAGGCCTCAAAGGAAATGGACCTGGAGTAGTCAAAACTCGACAACAAAAAATGAAATCGATTTTATTCTCTCTACTAACAAATCCGCTGTTAAAGATGTAACTGTTCTTAACAGATTTAGCACTGGCAGCGACCATAGGCTGGTTATATCAAAATAAGGCGTAGACATAAGCCATGGCGCGATACGAAATATAAAGGCCAGATATGGAAAACTTGATATGAATAAACTGCAACGACACAAAAGTTTGTATATAGAAAAAATAAGAGCTTGTCTAGCAGAAAAAATAAATCAGGAGGAGAAGAATATAAACCGAATAGAAAAAGAACTCACAAAAACACTAGTTACCATAGCAAAAGTAGTAACAAAAACAGAGGGCAAAAAAAATAATTACAACATTAGCGAACCAACAAGAAAACTAATCGAACATAGAAGAATACTGAATAGACAGGGGATGAGACAATTAATAGAATACACAGAGCTGAATAGAACCATTAAGAAAATGATAAAAGAAGAAAGAATGCGAATACAAGAAGACATAGTACAATCCATCATCGAAAATAACAAAAACATGAAATGTCTTAGACCCAGACTGGGCAAATCAGAAAAATATAAACTCAAAGATGAAAAGGGCAATAAAGAAAAGACTAAAACATAAATTATTAGAATAATTGAAAATTACTACTCGGACTTGTACCAATCATAGAAAGATCCGCAAGAAGAAGTAAAAAAATCGACTTACATAAAAGATAGTGAACATAAATTCGGAACTTCAGCCCGAAATATCCAAATCAGAAATAAGAGCGTCACTGAAACAATTAAAGAACAATAAGGCAGCGGGAAAGAACGGAGTAACTGCCGAAATGGTAAAAATTGGAGGAAAACCTGTTATTGATTGTCTGAACCTTCCCCTAAATAAAATTTTTACAGAAAAGAAAATTCCAGATAATTGGAACGAAGCTATTACATTACTTCTATTAAAAAAAAGGAGACGAGAGAGAATTACACAACTATTGTCCCATAACCCTCCTAAGTATCATATATAAGCTCCTAATCAAAATACTAACAAACCGACTTACCAGAAAATTCAATGATTACCAACCCAGAGAACAAGCAGGCTTCAGGAAGAGGTTCAGCATACAAGACCATCTGCTGATAATGAAGATCTTAATAGAGAGAGTAAACGAATACAAAATACCATTATTAGTAGCATATGAAGATTTCGAAAAAGCTTTCGATTGCGTATAACATTGGGCAATAAAGAACTCTCTAATAAACAGCCTGATCGATATACACTAGCCTACTGTCAAACATCTATCAAAATGCTACAACATCAGTACAAATATATGAAGAAACTAAACCAATAACGATTGCAAGAGGCGTAAGACAAGGAGATACTATATCACCAAAATTATTTAGTCAAGCATTGAAGGATGTTTTTAAAAATCTGGAATGGGATGAATGTGGCCTCAAAATATGTGGACAACGACTAAATCACTTAAGCTACGTGAGCGAAATAGCATTATTTGCAAACAATAAAGCAGAGCTACCGAAGATGTTAAGACAGCTAGACCATCAAGCCTCAAAGATTGGGCTTAAAATGAATTATTCGAAAACAAAGATACTAACTAATACAGAGGAAGATGGTACAGTACAAATAGGAAACAATTCAATCGAACAAGTTACCGAATATATATATATATATATATATATATATATATATATATATATATATATATATACCTGGGACAACTCATAAAACTCAACAAAGGTAATCAAACCAGCGAAATAAAAAGAAGAGTTAGGCTTGCATGGGTGGCTTTCGGAAAGCTGAGTTTTATCCTAAAGAACAAGAAGTACCCACAGTACCTAAAAACAAAAATTTGTAATCAGTGCATACTTCCTGTTTTTACATACGGGGCACAAGTATGGACATTCACAAAGGCCAATATGAAGAAAACTGCTGCAGCTCAGAGAGCTATGGAAAGACAGATGCTCCACATACGACTCTTAGATAGGAAAAGAAACGTTTGGATCCGAGAAAAACTAAAGTTAAAGATGTAAGAGAGGAAGCTGCAAAGCTAAAATGGAAATTTGCTGGTCACAACATCAGACAAATTGATGAAAGATGGAACAAACTTATTGTACACTGGATACCATGGGAAAATACAAGACGACGAGGAAGGCCACAAATGCGCTGGGCAGACGACATTATGAATATTTCAAATTTGTAAAGATTCTAAAAATAATTCCTCTAACATATTGTACTGTAGAACGATTCTTCTCCAGTTTACTAAGATTAAAACTTATCAAAAAAGTACCATGACTCAAGAGAGATTGAGTATTATAATAACATTAAATGAAAAAAATGGCCATACCAAAGTTTTAAATCTAGAATACATCGCAAATGTATTTATATCTAGATCTCAAGAGCACCTCACAGGTTTTATACAAATCGGCGCTTATGGTAACAGGTACCACAATAAATTTCGTAAAAATTATAATAATTTTCTTATTATAGGTGCTATTAACTTCAATCTGTAACATAACCAATTTTTTTATAATACATTTCATAAGACTTCTTGAGTCTAGACCACACGCATCGCTCTAAATAATAATTAGTAATAATTATCTCTAATTTCCCTACCTCTCCATGAAAACTCTCCATGAACCACGTTCACTAATGAATTTTTAACGAAACTCCTAAACAAAAACTACAATTATATTACACGATAAATTGACGTGAATTGACAGGAGGAGACTGGTAATTGCAGTCCGTTACGAGTAAAGTGTAACATTCGGTGCACGAAGAGCACTCTTTTTCTATTTGTCCTCAGAGGAGCGCTTAGGAAGCAATTAGTCGACTCTCCGGGGATCTAGAGATTGGCTTAGCTACCAGAAGACGTGCAGAAGACGCAAGTGATTGATGCCCCTGCAACACTCATGAACGCCCACGCTGTGGTAATTAATGTGATGTTTTAATACCGCGTGTTAATTAATATTAATTCAAGACGTGTACATTAGTCATTACCTTTTGAAAGCTCACGCGTTAGGTGCTTAATTAATTTACACTAATCTCATAACTTTTATTAATATATATATATATATATATATATATATATATATATATATATATATATATATATATATATATATATATATATATATATATATATATATATATATATATATATATATATATATATATATATATATATAGTTAAGTATTAATTGCAGGAATAAACTGATAAATAGTCAAAAAAGGTGAATTGTATAGCAAGAGTTAGAAATGAAAGAAACAATTTATTTTAAATTAGATTTAGATAAGTAGGTATATTTCGTTGAAAACTAAATAATTTGAGTAAGATACGTGACTGGGATGACATTACCTATCTTGATCACAGACTAATTCGCTCCTCTATTGCCTTCTATTTTATGGCACATCAAAACTCTTGAGGAAATGGCCTCATCAACAAAGTAACAAACTTCACTGAGTTATTTTAAGTACAATATAAAGGCACTCATATATTTCTAAAACATGATAATTAAAATTATGAAATGATCGACATTTAGGCCTCTATCATAACCAGAGCGCGGAATTTAGGACCTAAAATTCGTCAAAAAGGCAATACTTTTAGGCCTTTTCATATACATAATCGGCAAATTAGGCAATTACAAATAAGCTTCTAATTCTATATTTAATTATTAAGACAGTAGATACATTATGTAAATATGACAAATTTGGCATTTGCGTAGATAACAAGTTTTTTTTCCAAATTGTCTGTCAAAAAGCTGTGACCTGGCAAAGAGCTGCACCTCTTTAGCTGCTGGATTTTTTGATATTTCTTGGAGTTTTGAGTTTCTGGAGGGCCAACTTTCCGACTGATCCTGGAGTTGTTTTTAGAGAGGTTACTACTTCGTTAATGATTGTGACGTACCTGAAGGGCAGTCGGCGCGTTAGGCCGTGGAGCGAGTGGAGGGTCCCTTCGAAGTAGTGACGAGGGCCAGGCTCTCGGTGTCAGAGAGTGGGGGGGTTAAAAAAAGGCTCCACGTAATTTTACCTCGTTGCTACTTCGTCGCAAAGGGTGGCTCCACCCTACCTGCGTGGGTGGACGACAGACAGTCAGCGAAGTTCAGAAATCACGAACTGTCACAACGCTGACCGTTTGGCGCAAACACCACCAGATTTAAATCTCGCAGTGAGAATAGAAAACTGTAACTGAACTGAATGAGAAAACGCGGGGGGAACAAAAAATAACAGGTGTGAGTTTGTAGTGTAATATCGGCGTTTATTCACACACACAAACGACGGACACCGTGTCTGCGCTCCTGAAAACAAATACCTCCGAACGCCACCCTTTCGCGCAGCGTTTGCTCTATTCGGCCGAATATAATAAGCTCCTAATCGCGCGATTGAAAGGGCCGACGGAGCGACCTTTTCTCTTACACAAGCGCAAGCACGTACGACACGAAACACGTAAACGCAACTCTTACACAAAAGAATAAACAATAAAAATTAAATCACGGTATGGCTCAATTGAGCACACACAAAAAAATTATATCAATATATTGGGATCTGGCCTGTGTTTCCTGGTGGTCTCGCTGGCGACTCGCTACGGCTCCGGGAGGGCGACGGCTTGCGTCGTAGACGCCTGGTGCTCGAATCGCGGCCTCCAGCCAAGAATGTTCTGGTCAAGCTGCTTAGCCCGTAGCTAAACGCCTACAAAGCACATGGCCTTAGTCAAAATGGCCGGACACGTGGCTTCAAGAAACGGAAAAGAAATAACTACTTACTCAGGTGTTATGAGCGTTTTAGTTCTCTGCCCCGTACTCGGTGCCTCAATCCCCTCAAGGGTGGTTAGCTGAGAACCGTTGATTATTCCCGTAAACCGGATGGTGATACCCTTATCTTCAACGGTCCTTCTGGCACGGTCTGTACTGGACACGAGTCAATTGAGTTCTACTTCTATGGCGGCGCCTCGCCGGCGAATTTAAAAATCGCTCACAGGGGAAACGCGTCACCACAACAAAAAAATGCGACCACGGTTGTCTACCGTGCAGGTCTATACGCCAAGTAATTATTAAAAAGCAGTTTCTGCCAACGCTATTTCTGGACCGTTACATGATTGTAAATGATGCTGTCAAAAGTAAACCGAACGTGTTAAGTTTCTTAATCTTCTCAATCAAGATTTTAAAATGCGTTTTAATATATATTAGATTGTTTTTTTTTTATATTTGTGGTACTAAAATATTTCTAGCCATTTTCAATTGATTTGGCATAATCTTTGTCTAAGTTCGTTATAATCTGAAATTTAAAAAAAACATGCAGAATTGCAGTCTACTAACGTTTGCATTCATATATGCTCACATCTTTTATGTCGTCAAAAATTTCTGCATAAAATGCATCGGCTTCAAGCCTTGTTCCCCAACGGGTTAGAACTGGTTCAGGTGAGTAGAATACCTAGGAGAGTTCGGGGCCATTTTCCCATAAGGATTAACATAGGGGTCTAAAAGTACTTTTCAGCCATTTTTTTCAAGTCACAGAGATGGAAGAGCCTTATTTGTATAACGGGTTGCCTATGTTTTATTTAAATGCCTATGTGAAAAATATTTACTTGAGAATTTAAAAATATGGAATGAAATGATACATGAAGCGGGCATAAAAATTAACAAGCAAATATTTTTCACTACCTGCTACCAGTAGTACATCATCGGCGAACGAACATTCGTGTATTTGTACTCTTGTAGTTTTCTGTGTCCTAATGCTAATGGTTTTGTTTTTCTTTCTGCTTTTCTTATTATTTTATCCATAACAGTAGGTTATGTAGCTGGGAGATGTTCCTTAGTGATGAGCCCATATGCGTTCATTTTATTGAATTTGTTGATGAATACACAAAAAAGTTTTATTTTAAAATTAATTTAATTAGGTTGAATATGCATGTGTATTGTTTTTTTGTGTATATATATTTTTTTAATTAATTTAGCAAGTAGGTGATTCTGTTATTGGTATATTTGTATATAAATTTAATATGTCAAAAGAAGGTAGAGAGTAATATGTTGGTAATTGTCATTGCTTATGTGGCTTAAAAGTTCTATTCCGGTGTGTTTAAGTTTTGTATTGAATGATGTTATTAATGATGCTGTTTATGATTTTAGATATTTTATGTGTTGGCGAGTTGATTTATGTAATAATAGATCTGATTGGTATTTCTTCTTTCTTTATTCTTTCGAATTGAGTTATGATTATTGATTTTATTCTGTACTTTTCCTATTCATTTTTCCTATTCTCCTTTAATTTTTTTTTGCCTTTTTGTAGGTGATATTCTATTGCTGTCTAATTCTATTGTTATTGGCAGGAGCTTAATGTCTTTCAAGTAATTTTAATTCGTTTAAATTTTTCGTTTTTAACTTCATTGTAAGAGAAATTGAAGCCATTTTTCATAACGTCTTTTTGAGGTCAAAATCTTGGAATTTAATTTCTACCTCAGAAAGTACAAATATATATGTACAGCCGTGTTAAAATGTGTTGTACACAGATAATTGGCTATTGTAAAACGTGTTCAAAAATGTGTTGTACACAGATAATTGGCTATTGTAAGACGTGTTCAAAAATGTGTTATACACAGATAATTGGCTATTGTAAGACGTGTTCAAGGCTAAAAATTGATAGTTGCATATTGGCTGCATATTTTGTCAATAGTAGATATATTTCAGAACTATCAATGTGACAACTAACATTAAAAAACAATATTATTATTGTATTCTTTATATGAAAATGATTTGCTCTAGATCTTAAGATCTTAAAATTTCATTTATTCTACCATTTAAAGTTTATCAGTGGTTGTGTTTTTACTCAATAAAGGCTCGCACTGTATCATTAATTAAATAGACATAGATCTAATTTTTCAAAATATTTGTATGTACTACACTTTTTTGAACTTTGTGAAATTAAGTCACATTCACACAGCAGAAATGTTGTACAGCACTTTAATGAACACGACTGTACATACATAAAAAGTTTTCAAATTAAACATGAAAGCCAAAAACATAATAATATATAGGGTATTTTGTTTTAAAAACACAAGTTGATGGCTACTTCGAGTAGAACCGGAAGTGATAGAAGGTTGAAAGTATTTAACATGAGGAGAACGAAATCGATACCAATTTTTCGTTTTTATCTTTATTGTAAGAGAAATTTAAGTCATTTTTCCTTCTTTTTTATTTATAATATATTAGATTACATTTGCATTAACTTTTAAGTTCAAAACTTTGAAGTACAATTCAATTTGAAATGAACTGTCGCAATGCAAATTACAGAAATTAATATTTGTAAAGTCGTTTCCATAGCAATAAATGCAATATTTCGATTAAATTTGACATGTTTTTTTACATCTCTAGATGTGAAAATAGATGTGAAATCGATCATGTTTGGATTAATTATATCAATTTTTTTTATTTTTTCTGTAATCACACAAACTTTTAATGGGTAATTTTAGTGTGATAACACCCTAAAAATAATATCTAAAACTGCGGAAACTGCAATCAATAGCCGAATAAAGATCGATTTACTACTACTAATAACTAAAACAAAACAAAAAACATTTTTATCTTTTTCTTAAAACGGTATATTATCCTATTACTTAAACAGCTAATATGAAAAGTAAATTATTTTAGCGGATACAAGTTGATAATTCGACCGGTTTCACATTTATTTGCGGGAAAATAAGAATTGGTTAAATTTCTAACCAGCATTCGTTCAAACCAAATAAATTATGCCCTAATGTCCATAGAAGGCGATGCGCTCACCCTTATAGAAAACAAAATCCAACAATATAACCTGATGTTCCTAATGCAATATTAGAATAATAGTGTAACGTTCCGATATTACTTTATAATATTTATTTTATTATTCGTCGTTTTTATCGTGAAATTATTATATAATTTCTTGATTATTTTGGCTCGTGATTTAATATATAATGTTTTAGTTGTTTTTGGCTCGTGATTTGTGATCGTATTTAGTACTTACACGTCGTGACGTTTAATTTAACTACTGTGATTACTCTTAAGGTACTTTGCTATTAATGTGTTAATTAACGTACACTAATAATGGATTAATACAAGAAAGCAACAATTTAAGGATTTGTTTTGTTTATTTAATAATAGACACGCCGAAATTGTAAGACGCAGGGAAATAAAACACAGGTTGACGTTGAAGTAAATTAATTTATATAATTATAACGTACAGGGAAATAAAACACAGGTTGGCGATTATGACATGAATTGATTTATTTTCTAGTTTTCGTTGACCTTTTAATGAATTTGTAAATTCTCTTATTTATTCAATTGATAGTTTGAAAATGGTTATGACTACGAAGTTTATTTACGAGGGTTTGTTATACATGCACGTGCTTCTGTAGTTTCTTAGACCATTTATTACCATGCCCTTTCACTCCTTTTAACTACGGGAAAGTGATATGATCAAAAATAGAACTATTTAAAGATGTTGAAATATCCCCAATAATTCATGAATGATTACTAAAGGTATCTCGCGATCTTTCCGAATTTCATGGTTGTGTCGGTGTCCACACAATAATGTAATTATTGGAGCCCCATTGTTTACGTTGATTGAGGTAAATTAGTAATTCTACCCACGACTAGAGCAAGCACCAATATCACAAGTAGTCATCACCGTCAGACATGTTACAAGTTGTGTCAAATAACAGTTCTGCTACCTCAATCGGAAATGTTTATGTAATGTTATAATATATTATTATTAGGAACATTGGAGGTTATTAATAACTTCTCTTGTGATTATACCAAGCTTCATTCTCTCGTTTATCATTTTCTCTGTTTATACGGGGTTTTAATAATTCCACTTATTTCTTGTTTACGATATTTAACCACAAATTGTCATTATGTCTTCAAATTATTGAGATTTAATCCAGCCTATCTTATATGTACGATTCAAAATTACTCTGCCCAATAATAGGTTCGTTATGTGCTTGTTTTATAATTTGAAATAAAGAAACCAGTATTTTTATACATTATGTTTTTAAATTATTATGATTTAATCCAACTTATTTATTTATACAATTATAAATCACTCTGCCCAATAATATGCACGTTATGTGCTCATTTATGATTTAAAATGAAGAAGCCATCATTTTTATGAATTATTTTGATTAGAATATGATGATGTATGTCGGAGGGTAACACTGAATGCCTTGATTAGTTGTTATAGTTATGGTGAATACAGCCACATTAGTTTGCGATCGCGGGCGCGATGTATGATGAGTTTATATGTTTAAATGTTATGATGTTGACGACGATTTGATTCTAGTGGAGGAGGTGATTCCACAATAACAGGTGTATGAACGAAGTGCGCGGGTGGGCGTCAATTACACCTGTTATTGCTTCCTCTAGTGATTCGTAAACACGAATAGCGTACGAGCCGTACTGACAGGAATAGGTAATCGGTGTTTGGTATTTATAGGTAACTTAGGGTTGATTGAAAGGAATAAGCACTCCCGTGAATTTATAATGAGACTGGTTTAACAACTTTTTATTATCGTTAATAATAAAAAAATAAATTACTTTCTACCTAGAATTGTACGTTTTTCGATTTATTCAAATTTGTATTCTACTTCGCGTTTTTTTTACAACGTTATATGCAATCGTTAATTTAATTATAACCCGACGTGAATTTATGTACTTATAACCGCGAATGTCGTGTGCGTAGCCCGTGGCCGACGCAACTTTCTTACTGATCTCGCTCGTGTGTGGCTTGTGCTTAAATAGGTTTTTTTCAGCTTCAAATCTCCACTCCCCTCACATATTTACCGCTAAATATTCGCCCCCATCCCTTAGTTATCATGGTGATTATTAATCTTGATTGTGCATGTGGTATTGATGCGTTTTTAGCGCAGAGTTTTACACTTAACTTAAAGCGTTGCCATTCGAGGTGATTTTTACGTGCCTGGCGCTTGCTCGTTTCTAAGGGGCGCTGATACCCAAATTGTTTATGTGACACCACGACATGGAATCTTCCAGAACCGTGCATATGCAGGCCTCGGCTCTTGAGATATTTGGCGACGCTCTGGCGCGACTTGCGATGGCTATTTATCACATTTCACCCTGGGATTATTTGTAAATGAATTAATTTAATAATTTTGTTGTATTCATGATTTTTAAAAAATTAGTCACTTTATTGCGTAAATGCGTATTATACTGGGTGTATATTTGGGCCTATTACAACAGTATTTGCTTGATTTTTCAAATATTTTAAGCTGCGTTGAAATATCTACAGGTAACCTTATAAAGGGTTAATTGAATGATAGAAAATTAATTTCCTCGAAGTCTCGTCCACAAAGGTGTAATTCCATGGGGACCACCTTTGCTCAAAGGCTTACTTAGTATACTTAGTAATACTTATATTTTCTCACCTGCTGTCGGTTTTCGCCAGAAGGTCTTCAAGAATCGCCTTAATGGACTAGGTGACATCAAAGCAGATATTTCTGTTGAAATATGGAATTCAAAAAATTTCTCGAATACGAATACTCGAAGTGCAACAAGTGTTGCAAGATTTCCTCAAATAACTCAACGAATTATCTATTAATGAAGGCATATACAAAATTTGGAAAAAGTATCAATTAATGTTAATTATTATGTAAATTATATTTGTATATAAGTATATAAGTATTCAAAATTAAATGTAATTGGGTCAGAATTCTCTGTCAAATAATGATGACAGTAATAAATTACGCCATAGGTGGACGAGTAGTAGGGATTATTATTATTATTATTATTATTATTATTATTATTATTATTATTACTATTACTATTATTATTATTATTATTATTATTATTATTGTTATAATTATTATGGTATCACAACTTTATGTAGAACCAGAGAATCTGGGATCCCTATAAGCAATTGTTATACAATTTAAAACTTGCTGATTGCTATGGGAACCGCAAAAACCCAACAACTTATACACTACCTTTATATTTCATTACAGAAATAAAGTGAATTCAAATTGTTGATTAAAATTGCGAAAATCCACCATTTAATATCGAATCCACACATTTATCGGGTATCAGAAAATTATACATACTGTTCAGTTTTTGTTCTTTTAATGGCAGGTAGCTAACCGATTCGGTCAAAAATCTGATCTGGTAACAGTAATTTCCATTCTCTGATTGAAATATAAATGCAGAAATAATAAATAAAGTAAGAGAAATTATGTAAATGAATATGCAACATATATTTTTTAGACGCGCACAACTGAAGCTCGTCGTAAATTATTTAGTAGCCTAAAGCTAATAAGATCAAACATAATTTCATCCTGTCTGATGAAGTGATTGTAAAGTGCTGTAGGACATAGCAATGTATTACATACATATTACAAATGATCAAACGATTATCAGCAGGAGGTTTATTAAATAACATGTCAGGTATAATGATATTATATTTTGACATAACTTGTAATTGAATGTTAAGAGTATTAGAATTAATGAAAGTATATAAATTGATCATATTGATTTTTTTAGCTATTATTGTGAAATTTATAAATATTGAATTGATATTATTACTTCGTTTGATTACTTCTTAAACAAATTTATTTCATGTATGTAACTAATTTTATATCAGCAGATTAGACTTTACGTGTATAGACCATAGGCGTTTTCTCTGTTTTTTTGTGCTAGTTGCTTTATATATTTTGTATGTGATGTATATTTAATTTACGTAGGATATATTCATTTTACATATTTTCAGTGTTTTGATACTAATCTTACATAATACATTCAGGCATTGGTTTATTTTTAACGGATCCGGAATCCCATACTTGAAGGAGATGGAGATTTCATGTTGACTCGATCACACAATAGTGGTGATCAGGAGAGGAGAAGAGTGTATGAATCGAGTTAACAAAAATTACATTCGTAGCCCAACGAATATCCACTGGAGAATGTACAGGAGAAATGCACGAAAGTATCGTCGCTTAAAAAAAACAACATATTGCCATCCAAAATAACCTCTCCTCACGAGAAAATTTCGAAGTCACCGTAATAAACTTAATAATTTAAGGTGTCACTTAATTCTAGTCCGCCATATATTGCGTAACCTCTATATTAAGATTATTTGTTTAGTTTAAGTTAATTTTAGTTTAGTCTTGCAAGAACCTAATAATATTAAAGTCCATAATTTTACGAGTCGAAACAAAACTGCGTAAATATCATATCAGGCCGCGGCCGACGAAGCGTTGGCCCAAATCGAGGTCATTCATTTTGCTGACTTCTTAATTTTAGGCAAATGTAAATAAGCACACGATCAAAATGATGACACAGAAATAGGTCGTGAGAATACGACGGAAACTCGAAAGGGCAATTGCGTAATTGGGTGACACGTATGGGATTGCGTCACTTTGCAGCGGAACGCAGATTTAGCATAGGACAGGGGAAGAAGAGTAAAAAGTGGGGAACAGTATAAATAGAAGTGCTGAAATTAAATGTAACCAGTTAGATGTACCGATCAAGACAGAACGTCACGCTGTCCGACGACGACTCATATACTTTGAACATTAATTCCTCAGGTGAATATATAACACAAGTTTATCAAATGTAATTCACACTAACAACTCAAAAGTCAATTCCATACTAATAATATAACCTATCTAGTGATATTACCGCGCCTTGCCGCTGGTAATGAACGAAGTTTAATAAAGGTATGAAATGTAGGGCGCCTCACGCCACTAAATGCGGAGTTGTACCTAACTGCATTTTATACCTTGTCCTGACAATATTTTCGTACTGACAGGAGGATATTGTAACATGCCTTCCTTTCCGTTGTCGCAAAACATTTGATCAAACATCTTTTCACACTAAGAATTCTAAAGTAATTTATCCATAATAATGTAACCTATTTAGTGATATTACCACGCCTTGCCGCTGGTAATGAACGAAGTTTAATAAAGGTATAAAATGTAGGGAGCCTTACGCCGCTAAATGCGGAGTTGAACCTAACTGCATTTTATACTTTGTCCTGACAATATTTTCATACTGACAGGAGAATATTGTAACACGCCTTCCTTTCCGTCGTCGCAAACATTTGATAAACAGTGTGGCCTCATTAATCAATCGGTAGTTAAATAAAAAGTTCCGTCAGGGGAACATAACTTAATAATTTCAATATAAATAATTCAATGATATTTGTAATAAAATCGTAATTAAACTTGCTCAGCGCTCCGATATTCAAGAAATCTCAGAATTATGAATGACTGAAACGAATGTTTGTATGTGCTTAAGTAGATAGAAAAGTAGAAGTAGAATAGAGCTTTATCATACAAATCTATAATCAATTTTGAATAACAATGCCTATTAAAGTTTTTACGATCACATGGCTGATAATGTTGGTAGACGCGAGTACTAGCAATATCTCCGAATGAGCCACTGGGATCGCTTCAAGTACTTTAATGTGAAGTTATGTGATTCGTTCCTATCCACAAGGTGGCGTTGAAATACATTGGTAGGCACCGTGCTAATGAATTTTTATGCAGTGATGACATGTATCAGATATCCTTCTCGGCACAATTTGAAGATTGTGGTGCATGAAGTCGCTAAGTAACACTTTGTAATTCCAACCGCAGTGTTAATAAGTTACTCAGTTTTCAAAATAAAATAAATCATTCAAATTCAAAGAATATAATAAATTTTCAATAATTATTAAACAAATCTATTCCAAAATTTAAATAAATATAACTAAATAAATAACGTCCAATTAGAGTAACAAAATTGTCTTTTATTTATCTGTCGCTTGCATAACCTTTTAAAATGAATAAATCATATGAAATCCATGTATCTGTGTTTTACTTACTAACAAAAATTACTAACAGACACATTACCCATAAAACGAACCAAACTGAGTTATCACGATTTTGATTTAAAAATCAAACATAACGTAGAGTACTACCACTAAATCACGAGCTAAATCGATATTACAAATTACGAGAATTTGTAAATCACCAGCCAAATCAATTACTTGAATTATAAGAATTCATGTAATATGCAGTTAAAGAAATGAAATGTATCCAATTGCATTTAAGGATGAATTGCAGTTAAATAAATGCAATGAATAATAAATATTACAAATTATGAGAATTTGTGCAGCACCTGGGTTCGAACCGTTACAGTCTGTGAACTAACTCTCGCAGTGGTGCACAATTGTATCCATTAATTTGTATTTAAATATATATATATATATGTATGTATTAAGGAAGCTCATTTTGCTTTCAAATTTAATATTCGACCGGAATCGGAATCCACATTAGAATTATTGTATAAAAATATGGGAGCTACTCGAAGTAAAGAATAAAGATAGCATTTAGTCATTAGATACCACTTAAAATAAAAAGGTAGAGATCTACAAAACCAGAACTAATACAACGAAATATAATACATTTTCTGAATCAGCGGCACCGATTTACCCAAAATCAGGTCCCAATTTCATTGCACAAAAACGTTTTTTTTTGTTGTCCTGTGTCAGTCTAAAATTTTGTTCCATATTACTTAGTAGCTTAGCAGTTTAGTAGCTTAGAAGTTAGTTAGATATAACATTGCCGCAAAGCGATGAAATGATTTTCTGGGTGTCCAAGATAATTAAATCCTGCATAACGATATAAAATTGTAATAAGCAATTATAATAACAACAGAGTATGTTAAATAATATAACCAGCTGACACCTTTCTACATATAACTATCTTCCAACACAGCTGATTAATTAAAACCCTAATGGGATCCGTGATAACCATGAACCACTCCAGTTTACATTTCACTTTGGTAATTACTTCGTTATTGCGTTGATTAAACCACTCGCATTCGCTCAATAGAAATGATTACAGGAGAAATTACAACGTAATCCAATTGAATTGTTTTAATAATGCAACAGCCCGAGGATTCACTACATCCCATAATTAAACTACAAAAAAGTCACAGATTCAGTAAATTTTCTCTCAGGGTAGTGATTATTGTTATTATTATTATTATTATTACTATTATTATCATAATTATTGTGTGTTAGCACTGAAGGTAATATTGAATGAGCGAAGCAATTGCCCTACTGCACTTCCTCGTCAGTACACTAAATTACTAGCAATAGTTGCCAGTAAGAGATAGTAATGTTATTAAGGCCGTATTAACAAAGTTTGAAACTAAGTTTTAAATATGTATAAATAATAACAATGCTCTCGAAAACATAAATACTTCAACAAAATGTATCAGTAGGTTCAAACTTGATACTTTATAATTTTTTGCTCTCTTATAAATATATATATATATATATATATATATATATATATATATATATATATATATATATATATATATATATATATATATATATATATATATATATATATATATATATATATATATATATATATATATATATATATATATATATATATAAACAATCTTTATTAGGCTATCGACCCCATGGGGTCTTTCCGCCTTGCCTAACATAATACATTACATTATACGTACGTTACATTATACATTACATTACATATTATATTATATAACATTACCTATATGTGATTCATGAGTGATTATTTTGATAGTGTGAAGAGAGTGTTATGAAGTGTAATATGATTCATGAAGCGTTTTTGTCGGATGTAATTTTGTAGTGCGTTTGTTTTGTCTTTTAATACACAATTCGTCGAGTATTGTCCTGTTGTCCTGTTTTTGTTGAAATTTATTTCGTAGTTTGTCCAGTCTTTGTTGGATGGGTATGATTTTGGTGATCTTGTATAAATTTATGTTTGATATGTTATGAAGATGATTGTCCTTATGTCTTAATTTAATGAGAAGTCTTAATGTCTTCCGTTCAGTTACGTCCGTAATTCGTTTGCAGGTGTTTCTTACATTTTTTAGTATGATCTGGCCGTAGTCAATCATGGGCCTGCAGATGGATTTGTAAATTTTTGTTGCTGTACTAATGGATATCCCTCTGCCTCCGTATGTCAGACATCTACGACACATGGCCAATTGATTATGATGAAAAATAACAAGAAGATGAAGTGAAAAGGAAGTATAGAGAAAGTCTAGAAGCAGAACTGGAAAAAGACGTAGAAACGTACAAAAATAACAACAACATAGAAGAAATATGGAATAATTTCAAAGAAACTGTACTGTGCTCCGCAAGAAATATTTATGGCAGCTACAGAAAATGCAACAGTAGATGATAGACAGCATGGTGGAACGAAGAAATCAAGCAGGAATACAACGTAAAAAAAGAGCATGAAAGAACTATTTAAGTATAAGATCAAACGAAAACTATGAGAAATTCAAACTAGAAAGGAAGGGAGTAAAAGAGAGAGAGGTAGAATTAAAAAAGCAGACCTGGAAAGAGAAAAAATGGAAACAAATAGTAAAGAAAATCAGAAAATATTCTATAACACGCTAAAAGCAAACAGAAAAAAGAAGCAACAAGACATGGGGCATATAATGAGCAAGAAAGCAGTGACGCTGACTGATGAAAATGACAAGATGAGAAGATGGAAGGAGAACTTCGAAGAACTACTAGGGCAAAGAGTATAGGAAGAAACATATACAGAAGAGGCGAAACGAACAACGGAAGAAGAAGCAGAAGAAGGAATTACAGCGATAGAACTGCAAGAAGTAATGAAAGAACCCAAAAATGGTAAAGCTCAACAAAAAGGAAATTGCGAGAAATGCAAAAATAAAGGTATACAAAACTATATACTGACCCTTCATGATATATGGCTACAAATCCTGGACATTAACAAAAGCATATAAAAGTAGGGTACAAGCGACCGAAATGAAATACCTTTGAAAAACAATGGGAGTAACGAAGCTTGATAAAATTGGAAACACCAAAATAAGAGAAGAACTACACATAGAAGACGTAAACAGCTTTATCGAAAGAAGACAACTCAGTTGGTGGGGACACTTACAAAGGATGAAGAACACAAGAAATGTCAAACAAGTATGAGAAGCAAGAATACAGAAGAAGAAAACAAGAGGAAGGCCAAAAAAGACATAGGATAACGTAGTAACAGAGATAATAGAAAAAAAGGAAAGAACCTTAACAGAGCAAGTAGACTGGCAAGGAACAAAAAATAATGGAGAAAACTTGTACACAGAATAGAAGAGTAGCAAAATGAGTAACCCCTTACACCATGGAAATACACCACCCCCCATGATATATATATATATACAGGGTGTTAATACTAAGTTGTAACACCCGTAAATGGCAGTTATGACTCATTGAAACAAACAACTTTTCTTAGTTAAAATTTTTGAATTGGACCCCAAGTTCATAGTTATTGGCGTTCTTTTGTTTTTCGAAAGATCGTAATTACTCCCTTATTTTAAGGAATATTTAAAAAATTCAAAAACGTTCAACATGCGCTTTTGGTTCTCTAAAACATTTGTATTTACAATTATTTTCTATTTTATCAAATAACAAAATGGCGACCGAAGAAAAATTTCGAAACAAGATATTTTGAAAATCACTCGGTTGATTTTTGAAAATAAAACATTTATGAAATCCTTATGAAAAACAAAAGAATGCCAATAACTATGAACTTGGGCTCCAATTCAAAAATTTTAACTAAGAAAAGTTGCCATTTTCGGGTGTTACAACTTAGTATTAACACCCTGTATGTATATATACAGAGTGTTTCCTCATTTCCGTGTACACATGGAAAGCATGTTGTGGAATTCTGTTCAATGACAGTAACGAATTTTTCTTAAACGGCACCCAATTCAGCACTGATTTTAATTTTCGCAACAGGAAAAATCCCAGGGAGCAAGCTCTATTGGCAATTTTTGCCAGAAAACTCGCAAATTGTCACGATTATTATTCTTGATTATTATTCAAAAGGAACAACCCCATTAAAATGAAAAAAAAAATAGAAAAGCTGCAACAATCGCCACGAACATTGAAACACGTTGAACTAAAAAATCAATAACTCAAAAACTAAAGGAGATGTAAACAATCAGAAAAATGCATGTTAATAGGGAGGTTACGAAGAATGCAGTACTGCCAACCTCAAGTCGGTAGGGCGCCCCGTAGCAGCGTAATTAAAAAAGTTCTGTTATTTCCTGAGCATACCTCGTAAGTACTTTAATTAACTAATCAATGTAGTTTAGAAGCATAGCCGTGAATGATGTTATTAATAACTTTATTAATAAAATAAGTAATGATGATTAAACGAAAGTTAATAATATATAATCTTATGATAGATATTATTTATACCACCCACTTTACACATTCGATTAAAGTGTAGTTTAACGATGATATTCAATATACATAATGAGCATTTTAATAATGCGAATTGGAAAAATACTATTTATGGTTTTTATAACAGTATGGTACACTTCCAAACTATGCGCTGTCTCAATATTATTTATTTTCTTCATAATAATTAATTGGACCTGTAACGGTCCGATATTATTTTATTATATTTATTTTATTATTCGTCGTTTTTATCGTTAAATTATTATATAATTTCTCGATTATTTTGGCTCGTGATTTATTATATAATGTTTTAGTTATTTTTGGCTCGTGATTTATTATATAATGTTTTAATTATTTTAGGCTCGTGATTTGTGATCGTATTTAGTACTTACACGTCGTGACGTTTAATTTAACTACCGTGATTACTCTCAAGGTACTTTGCTATTGGTAATGTGGTAATTAACGTACACTAATAATGGATTAATACAAGAAAGCACCAATTTAAGGATTTGCTTTGTTTATTTAATAATGGACACGTCGAAATTGTAAGACACAGGGAAATAAAACACAGGTTGCTGATGAGGTAAATTAATTTATATAATTATAACATACAGGAAAATAAAACACAGGTTGACGATTATGACATGAATTGATTTATTTTCTAGATTTCGTTGACCTTTTAATGAATTTGTAAATTCTCTTATTTATTCAATTGATAATTTGAAAATGGTTATTATTACGAAGTTTATTTACGAGAGTTTGTTATACATGCACGTGCTTCTCTTAGACCATTTATTACCATGCTCTTTCACTCCATTTAACTACGGGAAAGTGATATGATCAAAAATAGAACTATTTAAAGATGTTGAAATATCCCCAATAATTCATGAATGATTACTAAAGGTATCTCGCGATCTTCCCGAATTTCATGGTTGTGTCGGTGTCCACACAATAATGTAATTATTGGAGCCGCATTGTTTACGATGATTGAGGTACATTAATTATTCTACCCACGACCACAGCAAGCACCAATGTCACAAGTAGTCATCACCGTCAGACATGTTACAAGTAGTGTCAAATAACAGTTCTGCTACCTCAATCGGAAATGTTTATGTAATGTTATAATATATTATTATTAGGAACATTGGAGGTTATTAATAACTTCTCTTGTGATTATACCAAGCATCATTCTCTCGTTTATCATTTTCTCTATTTATACGGGGTTTTAATAATTCCACTTATTTCTTGTTTACGATATTTAACCAAAAATTGTCATTATGTCTTCAAATTATTGAGATTTATCCAGCCTATTTTATCTGTTCGATTCTAAATTACTCTGCCCAATAATAGGTACGTTATGTGCTTGTTTTATGATTTGAAATAAAGAAACCAGTATTTTTATACATTATGTTTTTAAATTATTATGATTTAATCCAACTTATTTATTTATACAATTATAAATCACTCTGCCCAATAATATGCACGTTATGTGCTCATTTATGATTTAAAATGAAGAAGCCATCATTTTTATGAATTATTTAGATTTGAATATGATGATGTATGTCGGAGGGTAACACTGAATGCCTTGATTAGTTGATATAGTTATGGTGAATACAGCCACGTTAGTTTGCGATCGCGGGCGCGATGTATGATGAGTTTATATGTTTAAATGTTATGATGCTGACGACGATTTGATTCTAGTGGAGGAGGTGATTCCACAATAACAGGTGTGTGAACGAAGTGCGCGGGTGGGCGTCAATTAGACCTGTTATTGCTTCCTCTAGTGATTCGTAAACACGAATAGCGTTCGAGCCGCCTTTGTTTACTGATAGGAATAGGTAATCGGTGTTTGGTATTTATAGGTAACTTAGGGTTGATTGAAAGGAATAAGCTCTGCCGTGAATTTATAATGAGACTGGTCTAACAACTTTATATTATCGTTAATAATAAAAACATTAAATTACTCTGTACCTAGAATTGTACGTTTTTCGATTTATTCAAATTTTTATTCTACTTTGCGTTTTTTAAAACGTTATAAGCAATCGTTAATTAAATTATAAACCGACGTGAATTTATTTACTCAAAACCGCGAATGTCGTGTGCGTTGCCCGTGGCCGACGCAACTTTCTTACTGATCTCGCTCGTGTGTGGCTTATGCTTAAATAGGTTTTTTCAGCTTCAAATCTCCACTCCCCTCACATATCTACCGCTAAATATTCGCCCCCATCCCTTAGTTATCATGGTGATTATTAATCTTGAGTGTGCGTGTGGTACTAATGCGTTTTTAGCGCAGAGTTTTACACTTAACTTAAAGAGTTGCCATTCGAGGTGATTTTTACGTGCCTGGCGCTTGCTCGTTTCTAAGGGGCGCTGATACCCAAATTGTTTATGTGACACCACGACATGGAATCATCCAGAACCGTGCATATGCAGGCCTCGGCTCTTGAGATATTTGGCGACGCACTGGCGCGACTTGCGATGGCTATTTTCCACGTTTCACCCTGGGATTATTTGTAAATGAATTAATTTAATAATTGTGTTGTATTCATGATTTTTAAAATATGAGCCACTTTATTGCGTAAATGCGTATTATACTGGGCGTATATTTGGGCCTATTACAGACCGGATCCGATTCCCACTTAGGGTAATATAAAAATTGTTTCATATTTTTAATTAACCGACTCGTCGAAAACATGTGCAGTACATTTATTCAGTTTTAATATATGTTCCAGCAATATTTTTATATATGTATTAGGATACCGAAACAATTTATATTAGTCTAAGCTATTCTTCGATCATGTAAATTGATGAGCTATGTAATACACAGGTAATCAATCAAATTATATTTATTAGACATCCAGCAATTAAAATGTGGTTGTAGCTGCGGATTTTAAGCAGGAAATCGTCGATTTGGTACTATAAAATCACTCATCATTTGGCTTTCTGACGTTAGATTATTTTAATTGCGTTCAATATATAAAACGCTTGGACTACGAAGGAAGTACGCAATCACCGTGTTTTGAGGAGTTTCTCGACGTCGCCATTCACCAGCCAATTTCGTGACACGATGATTATTCTTATAATAAATAAGTAGGTATATACTTACTTTACTTTGCTCGTTATAATCTACAGCTTGGGCGATTTAATTTGTAGTTATAGAACTATAATTATATTTAAGTGACTAACAAATAAAAAATCTTATATAAACATTTTAAAGAGTAATTTACTAGGTTCTAATATTCACTTTAATTTGATATAATGGTACATTTTTCTAAGTGTGCACACATAAAACCATGTTATTTGTATTTGTCGTGACTAGTTTCAATATTTAAAAGCAAATGCTGTAAAATGCTCAAACACTGAATAAAATCATTTCTCGTCTTTAATGGTAGGTAGCTATAATTGCAGAAATATGTCGCTAAACAGGAAAACTATAATAAGGCGTAATTGTAGTTCTTAAAGCCTGTAAATCAAATTACTGTATTTAATAATAGTAGTTTATTTTAAATTTTATACAAGTACAATACATATCTCATATAAATAATATTTTATATAAAATAATTAAATATATATATATATATATATATATATATAATCTAAGCCCCCGGATATACCCAAATGGGTGTAGGGGTGTATAATTCTAGTTCATAGTAAACTCCTTCCATTCATTCCTATTCATTGCTATCTGTCTAGCTTCACTCCACGATTTTCCTTTCTTCTTTAATATTTTCCCTATTGCACTATCCCATGTCTCTTTTGGTCTTCCTCTCTTCACTTTTCCTTGTGTTTTCGTTTCCCATATTTTCTTTACTGGCACCTCCCTGCTCATCCTATGGAGATGTCCCCACCATTGTAGTTGTCTCTGTTCAATGAATTCGCCTTCCGAATCTATGTCAAGTTCTTCTCTTATTTTGGTACTTTTCATCTTGTCTCTTTTCGTCACTCCTTGTACTCTTCTTAAAAATTTCATCTCCATGGCCTGTATTTTATTCTTGTCTCTCTCTGCTAGTACCCAGGACTCGCAGCCAAATGTCAATATTGGCCTGTACACTGTCTTGAACACCTTTATTTTTGTTTGCTTTTCAATTTCCTTCTTATTTATAAATCCCTTGCTCATTGCATAGTATGTCTTATTTGCTTTTTCAATTCTCTTATTAATTTCTATGTCTTGTGTCCCATTCTCGTTTAAGGTGACTCCTAGGTATTGGTACGTTTCCACTTGCTCGATCTCCCTTCCTTCTATTTCAATATGAATTACTTCCTTCGTTCTTGCTACAGCCATTGTTTTTGTTTTGCCTTTATTCACTTTCATACCGTATTTTGCCATCACCTCACTCCATATTATCAAGTTTTCTTGTAAATGTTTTTCACTGTCTGTTATAATTACCACATCGTCTGCGAAAGCACATTCGGACAACTGCACTTTCTCCAGATTTCGGTACCCTACGTGCAATGCTCTTGTTCTCTGCTTGGCTTCCCTGATGATTTCGTCCATGTACGTAATAAACAAGAGAGGGCTCAACCCACCTCCTTGCCTAACTCCTTCTTTAGTTCTGAATGTATCTGATGTCATGTTTTTGCTGACTACACAATTGTCCGTTTCCTTATAGATACTTTTCACCGCTCTCATTAGCTTGTTGTTTACATTCCTTTCGCGCAAACAATGCCACAACTTCACTCTTGATACACTATCAAATGCCTTTTCCATATCCATGAACGCCAAATATACTTTTTTCCCTTTAGCTAGTGCCGTGCTTGTGATTTGTTTTAACGTAAATATGTGGTCTTGTATACTCCTGCCCCTTCTGAACCCACTCTGCACCTCTGTTAATGTAGTTTCTATAGTGCACCTTAATTTCTTCTCTAATATTTGTTCGTATACTTTAGTTGCTGTACATAGCAGTGTGATCCCCCGATAATTCTTGCAATCCGTATTATCACCCTTTTTAAATATTGGTACTATTATTCCCATCGTCCAGTCCTTCGGTATTGTTTCTTCTCTCCATATCTGTCGGCAAATTTCTAGAAACATCTGCTCTCCTCTTTCTCCCATGCTCTTCATCATCTCGGCCGTTATTTTGTCCTGCCCGGGAGCTTTACCATTCTTTAATCTTTTGATGGCTTCTGTTACTTCTTTCATAGTTATTCCCTCATCTTCTGTATTTTCGTTGTTGCTGTTCACATCTACTGCTCTAGTTTCTGCTTGTCCTTTCCACTTCTTTCCTGTGTCGAGTAAATTTTCAAAATATTCTTTCCATCTGTTCATAATGTGTCTTTCTTCTGTAAGTAGCTTCCCTTCCTTGTTTTTAATTGTTTTCATTGCCACGTTCTTGTCCTTTCGTAGGCTTTTGATTGTTTTGTAGAGTAACTTCTGGTTTCCTTTGCTATCTTTTTCCAGTTTTTCTCCAAATTCTCTCCAGCTCTTCGGCTTTGATTGTAATACCATATTTTTCACCTTTTTTCTTTGGTCTTTGTATATTTCTAAATCGATTTCGGTTTTACTATTGAGCAGCTTTTTCCACTTCTCCTTTTTTATTTTTATTTGTGTCTTGATTTCAGCGGTCCACCATGGCGTTTGCTTTTTGTTGTTGACTGTCCTATGTGTACCACATACTCTTTTAGCTGCTCTTATTATACTCTCTCTGAATGCGCTCCATTTATCTTCTATGTTCATTTGCCTATCCATGTCTCTGATTCTGTCCATTTCTTTGTTAACTTCCGCTTCGTATTCTGCTGTTATTTCATCTTTGTTTAATTGGTAAGATCTTATACTTTCATGAACCCGTTTCCTTGCCTTCTCTGTGGAATTCTTGTTTTTCTCTATTTCCCAATTTTTTATTTGTGCAACCAGCAGGTAGTGGTCACTGCCGATTTCATACCCCCTTTTAACTCTTACATCAGTCACGCTTTTTCTGTGTTCTCTCTGTACCAAAATATAATCGATTATCGACTTTTCACCTCTGCTCCGTTCTTCTCTGGTGATCTTGTGGATTTCTTTATGTTCGTGGTATGTGTTTGTTACAATCAAGTCGTGTCCTATACAGAAGTCAAGTAGTCTTCTCCCATTATTGTTCCTTATTTTCTCTCCATGCTTTCCTACTGCTGATGTGTATACGTTATCTCTTCTCCCCACTCTGCCATTAAAGTCCCCCGCTATGTATGTATTTCCTCTGGCCATTTCCATTACCCAATTCAGCTCTTCCCAGAATATATCTTTGTTTTCCACTTTCTCATCTTCAGAGGGTCCGTACACTGCAAATATTCTCTTGGAAAGCGTACTGTATTTCAGTTCTACAACCAGTAATCTCTCCGAAACTGCCTCCCATCTGACCATTGCATTTCTAACATCTCTATGTAGAATACATCCTACCCGGCAGCTGCTCTAGCTTCTTTTTTCACTCCGCTCCATATTAGTAGATGTTCATTTTCTTGTTCCATAATCCCTTTCTCTTTTTTCTTTGTCTCATTTATAATTAAAATATCCAGTTTGACCTTTTCAAACTCTCTACATAACTCCATTTCTTTCCCATTTATGCTTCTTATATTCCATGTTCCCAGTTTAATCATGTTTCCTGTCTGTAGCATAGCTTCTCTCTCTATTTTCCTTTTATTACTTATTTCCATTGTTCTTTCTGTCATATTTCTAGCCTTGTTCGTCTTCTGTGTTTCCCCTTTTGCAGCATTGCTTCCTAGTTTTTTGTTGTTTTAGCTGCAGTCACTCCTCTTTCTTTCGCGTTCCATTTATATTCCTTCCCATTTATCATTATTTTTTGGTATCCAGTCCTCGCCGTATTTCCCTTTTCTCTCTCTTCTTTGGCAATATTTCTGATTTCTCTCTGTATTTCTCTTTCCCTTGTAGTTAAATAATTATCAATGAATATATCTTTATTGCTGATTCCCTTTTTCTTGTTCATTATTTCAATTTTCTTCTCCCAGCTCTCTATCTCTACCACTTTTATTTCATTTGCCTGCCTGTTGTTATTTATCTTGTACGCCGATTTCACTATGGCTTCCACTTTTATTTCCAGTGCTAGCCATTTTTCGACCTTTGTTTTGACATTTGTGTTCTTGACCTGTAGTCCTTTTATTACTATATTGTTTTTTCTTTTTTGTCTGTCTTCTCTCTCCATTTTCTCCTCCAATCTCTCCAATCTGTTCTTGATTTCGACCTTTTCTCTATCCCACTCTTCCTCTTTCTTTCTTATTTCGTTCCTCATTTCGTGCGACTCTTCTTTTATTTCTTCGTTGTTCTTCCTCATTTCGTTCATCATATTCTTCATCATTTCCTTAAGCTCGTCCATTTCTCTTGTTTCTGTGTTTTTATCTTTCTGTCTACTGTCGGCATGTATTACTCCTACGTTCGCTCTTTGTTCCTCCCTTTTCCTTTGCTCTGGTGATCTCAGAACCTTTTTACTGTCTCTGAATGCTGTTTGCGCTTCTACATTCCCTCTTCCCTCCTCTCGGCTTATATTTTCTTTGCCTCTCTTTCTCCCGCTATTCATTTATATTTGCTCGTGTAATGTAGTCCGGTCCTGTCTTCCAGCGGTCGTTCGTTGCTGTCGCTCTGTCGCGATAAGCGATAAGCGATAATTAAATATTCTGCTTAAAATATTGCGTGTTTTCTTCCTTCTGTCTTCACCTCAGAAGTTGTGAGATTTCTCTCCTCTCCTGGGTTAATGGAATTGAAGGATGTTGTCGGTCTTCTTCATTCCTCTTGTTTAGATTTTGTTATATAGAATAAGGTCTTTTATTTTTAGTTTAAAAGGTATGTATTTTAGTTTTCTTATGTGTTCGTTCAGGTTGTTATATTTATTTATTGTTTACGGTGTTAAGTTTTGTGTATGTTTTTTTGTTGTAAATATTTTTGTTCTCAGATCTGATTTTCTTCTTGTATTGTGTTGATGGAATTGTTTATTATTTGATAGTGTCATGTTCATTGTTGTTAGGTTGACTTTAATTTTATATATTAATAGTAGATTACTCAGCTCTATCATGTCTCTTACATTAAGCTCCTTAGTTTTCTTATATAATTCTGCTGTATTGGTTCTTTGGTCGAGTTTGTAGAGTATTTTTAATATTTTGTTTTGTTGTGTCTGTAGTTTATTCAGGTTTTTTTCAGATGTGTTTCCCCTTATGTTGCAGAGATAGTTGATTTTTGATGTAAACAGTGCATGATATATTTGTTTCTTTTTCTCTTCCGATACGTAATTTCTGATTTTCATTATGGCGGCGATTTAGAGTTCCCCGTTTTTAAGCGTTTCTATGTGTTGATCCCATTTCAGTTTGCTTTAAATTTTAAATCCAAGATAATTTATTTCGTTTATTTGTTTTATTTTTGTATTCTTGATCGTGATATTTATATATTTTGTTGTTTTATCGTTTGAAAATATTATATATTCTGTTTTTGCTTCGTTTATTGTTAGCAAGTTATTGAAAACCCAGTTTTCCAGCAGTTTTATATCTTCGTTCACATTGTCTTCTATTTCTCTATAGATTTTTTCCGTGTAAACTGTACAGGTATCATCTGCATATATATGTGGTTTTCCTTTCAAGTTCATTTCCAGCAGTTCGTTTGTGTATATAATATATAAGGTAGGTAGGTATACCTTATAGTATATTGGTATATACTAGGTACAGTACAGTATAGTATATTGGTATATACTTAGGTATCTTGGTGGTAGGTTTCCTTCTTGTGGTATTCCATATTCAGCTACAAGTGGTTGGCTTTCTGCATTATTTAGTTTGTTTGTTTGTGTTCTGTTTGATTAATATGTGTTCAATATGTTTAGCTCCTTTCCCGTTATTCCTATTGCCTTAAGTTTTTCGATTAATTTTGGTTTTGATATAGTGTCGAAGGCTTTTTTCATGTCGATGTATATAGCTAATACTAGTTGTTTCTTGTCCATCTTCGATGATATGTGGTGTATAAGATCTTGTCTGGCCGATGTTGTTCCTGAATGTTGTTGATAGGCATATTGTTCTTGGTTGATAATTTTGTTTTTAAGCAAGTGATTGGTGATTTGAATTTGGATGATTTTCTCTAATACTTTATTTAGTGTTGATAATAATGAAATAGGTCTGTAATTTTTGGGGTTGGTTTTGTCTCCTTTTTTGTAAATTGGTATAATTGTGCTAGTTTTCATATAATCAGGATATATTCCTTCTTCGAGTGCTGTATTTATCATTTCTACAAGAATAGGTGTTAGTATTGTTCTGTTTTGTTTTAAGATTTAGTTTGTTATCTTATCAAAGCCCGGTGTGTTATGGTTCTTTAAATTTGTTATTATGTAGTTAATTTCTTCTTGTGTTGCTTTTCGGAAGATGAGGGTTTCGATTTGCCTCTTTGTTTTTGTTGTTACGAGTTTTGTTTGGCTGCTTCTTATTTGTTTTTCTGCAAGTTATTTGCCTATATTTGCGAAATATGCGTTTATTTCGTCAGCGATTTCTTCCGATATATTTGTGGTGCCTCCGTTTTTTTTTTCTTATTTCTTCTATGTAGTTTTTGTTTGATTCTTTTTTGTTTATTTGGTCATTTATTATTTTCCACAATTCGTTTAGATTGTCTTTATTTATTTGAAATTTGTTTTTATAGTATTGCGTTTTCTGTTCTTTTATTTGTGCTGTTGTTAATTTCTTTTGCTTGTTATATTCTTGTCTTATTAATTCATTGTTTGGATTTTTGAGATGTTTTTTTTAAGTCTGTTTCTTTGTTTTATTTGTTTTATTATAAAGGTATTTATCCGCGGGGTTTCTGTTCTTCTTTTGATATTATTTGTATGTTGTTGTTTTTCTATTATTCTTTGCAACGTTTTTGATAGCTTCTCGAAGCTGTTTATAGAGTGTGTTGATCGATGTTATTTCTTCTGTTATTTTTGGATGGTTTGTTGTTGTAGTTTTGTAGTATTGATATTTTAGTTTTATTTTCCTTGTTTCTTTTAATTTTGTATTGATTGCACAGTGGTTGGATATATTTAAAAACTCTATTTTGATTTCGTCTATAAGTTGTGCATTCATGATAACGTGATCGAGTATTGAATTATTTCCATTGTTATTTTGCCTTGTGAAGAATTTATTTGATATTTTGTTTTCCACTTTGTATCCGTTTTCCTTCAATATGTTGTTGTATTCATTTGTTGTCTTGTTTGTTTATAATAAGTTGATGTTTATATCTCCTAGAATAATATGCGGTGTTCTTCTATTTATGATTCGATTTTTAATGTATTTTTCAGGATGTTAAATAGTATAAATGAGGGGAAATAAAACGTAGCACCTTTTTCACATAAAAATTCCTAAATCCACCCAATATAAAGTCCACCAATATCATGTATAGTTTGTTGTTTTGTCTTAATATTTTTATCTTTTTAATTGTGAAGTTATGAAGATATGGTCTTGTGTTGAATTTCCTTTCATGAATCCACTTTGTGACTTTTCCAATATTTTTTCAATTTCCTTTCTTAGTTTGTTCTCTGGTATTAATTCATATAGTTTTGCCGCTGTGCACAACTGAGATATTCCCCAAAAATTGTGGCAATTTCTACTGTCTACTTTTTTATGTATTGGGAAGATCACTGCTTTTTGCCAGTCTGCTGGTATTTTTCCTGTTTCCTACATTTAATTTGTTAACTGTAGTAGTAGTTGTTCCCCATCATTTTCTATGTATTTCAGCTGTTCAGAATTGATTTTGTCGTGACCTTGAGCTTTTCCGTTCTTTAACTTATTTAGTGCGTTTTCTCACTCTTCTTCTGTTATTGATCCCTCTTGTTCTTCTTCTGTTTCGTTACTATTTTCTTGTTCCTCTTAGTTTTCATTTCCTTCATTGGTTGTCTCTTTTCCAGACAGAAGCTCTTGGAAGTGCTCTTTCCATCTGTTCATGATTTCTTTATCCTCCTTCATGAGTACACCATGTTTATTTTTGAGTAGCTTTAGGTTTGTTTCGTTTTCCTTTCTGCAGCTATTCAGTGCTCTGTAGAATAGTTTTTGATTTCCTTTAAAATGTTCCTCTAATTTGGTTCCGAAATCCTCCCATTTTCTGTCTTTTTCCTTTCTTATTATTGCTTTTACTCTCTTTCTTTGCTGCTTGTATATTTCGTAGTCTTCTTCGTTTTTTCAGCTTAGGTTTTATTTCTAAACATACTTTCACAAGCTCCAACTCCTCGTAATATGAGGGGGTTTGTATATGTGTGATGTTTTCCTTCTTCAGTAATATTGTGATTATTTGAATTTCATTTATTGTTATATTTGTTTTTATTTCGTATTTTGTGTCCTTTCGGACACCTTTCTTTTTTTTACCATTCTAATAAATAAATAATATTGAGACATACACCGCACAGTTTGGAGGTGTACCACATTGTTATAAAGACCACAAATAATATTTTTCTAATTCGCATTATTAAAATGCTCATTATGTATATTGAATATCATCGTTAAAACTACACTTTAATCGAATGTGTGAATAAAATGATTACATTTTCTCTTCATTTACTATAACCATTAACAACGTGAACAACGTAAAAAAATAGGTAAATTCGCATTATCCTTGAAATTTTAGTTCACGCACTTCACTCAAATTCTTGAATTCTTATTACGAATTGTAAAAAATCTTCTATGATACACGTGAATAAAGCAATTTTATCTACTCGAAACATTATCGCACTCGCTTCACCTCTTGCGCTAAACTGTTTTTTCGTGGGTAAAATTCGACTTTATTCACTTATACTATAAATAGCTATTTGAACATTTATTTTAGTTATACATTTAGGATATTTCATTTTTCTTGAAAATTGATTTCTTTCTTCTCTTTTTTAATTGTTTTTATAAATGTGGGCGATTCTCGAATCAGTTGAATGGAACTATTTTTCTAAAGATGATACTTTAATTTAACGTGTTTTAATATTCTTTACCTATCTTATCTACCAACAGCGCCTCCTAGGTATAATTGGATATAAATTAATCATGCTATAAATTAGCACTTGATCAAGCAAAGGTTGATTGCAAAATGCCATGTTAGTAACTAAAACATTTACACCTGTAGTGAACTTCGTCAACCGTATAAATTACTTCCTCATTCTTAATCTTTTATTGCGTGACTACAATGTTTACAACGTTTCCACCGGAAATTGCAAATTACTATTGAACTAGACTATCCTGGAGGCATCGTTCACATAAAATTATCTTGTGGGCATTATGCCTTTCTTTATAGATTCCACATGCAATAATTCCACATACAGTCGATATAAACAATAATTGTTTTCGGAAATTAATTCAAATTTAGGCATTGTTCACAACAAATTATCTTGTGGGCATTATGCCTTTCTTTATAGATTCAACATGCAATAATTCCACATACAGTCGATATAAACAATAATTGTTTTCGGAAATTAATTCAAATTTAGGCATTGTTCACAACAAATTATCTTGTGGGCATTATGCCTTTCTTTATAGATTCAACATGGAATAATTCCACATACAGTCGATATAAACATTAATTGTTTTCGGAAATTAATTCAAATTTAGGCATTGTTCACAACAAATTATCTTGTGGGCATTATGCCTTTCTTTATAGTTTCAACATGCAATAATTCCACATACAGTCGATATAAACATTAATTGTTTTCGGAAATTAATTCAAATTTAGGCATTGTTCACAACAAATTATCTTGTGGGCATTATGCCTTTCTTTATAGATTCAACATGCAATCATTCCACATACAGTCGATATAAACATTAATTGTTTTCGGAAATTAATTCAAATTTAGGCATTGTTCACAACAAATTATCTTGTGGGCATTATGCCTTTCTTTATAGATTCAACATGGAATAATTCCACATACAGTCGATATAAACAATAATTGTTTTCGGAAATTCATTCAAATTTAGGCATTGTTCACAACAAATTATCTTGTGGGCATTATGCCTTTCTTTATAGATTCAACATGCAATCATTCCACATACAGTCGATATAAACATTAATTGTTTTCGGAAATTAATTCAAATTTAGGCATTGTTCACAACAAATTATCTTGTGGGCATTATGCCTTTCTTTATAGATTCAACATGCAATAATTCCACATACAGTCGATATAAACATTAATTGTTTTCGGAAATTAATTCAAATTTAGGCATTGTTCACAACAAATTATCTTGTGGGCATTATGCCTTTCTTTATAGATTCAACATGCAATAATTCCACATACAGTCGATATAAACAATAATTGTTTTCGGAAATTAATTCAAATTTAGGCATTGTTCACAACAAATTATCTTGTGGGCATTATGCCTTTCTTTATAGATTCAACATGGAATAATTCCACATACAGTCGATATAAACAATAATTGTTTTCGGAAATTAATTCAAATTTAGTCATTGTTCACAACAAATTATCTTGTGGGCATTATGCCTTTCTTTATAGATTCAACATGGAATAATTCCACATACAGTCGATATAAACAATAATTGTTTTCGGAAATTAATTCAAATTTAGTCATTGTTCACAACAAATTATCTTGTGGGCATTATGCCTTTCTTTATAGATTCAACATGGAATAATTCCACATACAGTCGATATAAACAATAATTGTTTTCGGAAATTCATTCAAATTTAGGCATTGTTCACAACAAATTATCTTGTGGGCATTATGCCTTTCTTTATAGATTCAACATGCAATCATTCCACATACAGTCGATATAAACATTAATTGTTTTCGGAAATTAATTCAAATTTAGGCATTGTTCACAACAAATTATCTTGTGGGCATTATGCCTTTCTTTATAGATTCAACATGCAATAATTCCACATACAGTCGATATAAACAATAATTGTTTTCGGAAATTAATTCAAATTTAGGCATTGTTCACAACAAATTATCTTGTGGGCATTATGCCTTTCTTTATAGATTCAACATGGAATAATTCCACATACAGTCGATATAAACAATAATTGTTTTCGGAAATTAATTCAAATTTAGTCATTGTTCACAACAAATTATCTTGTGGGCATTATGCCTTTCTTTATAGATTCAACATGGAATAATTCCACATACAGTCGATATAAACAATAATTGTTTTCGGAAATTAATTCAAATTTAGGCATTGTTCACAACAAATTATCGTGTGGGCATTATGCCTTTCTTTATAGATTCAACATGGAATAATTCCACATACAGTCGATATAAACAATAATTGTTTTCGGAAATTAATTCAAATTTAGGCATTGTTCACAACAAATTATCTTGTGGGCATTATGCCTTTCTTTATAGATTCAACATGCAATCATTCCACATACAGTCGATATAAACAATAATTGTTTTCGGAAATTAATTCAAATTTAGGCATTGTTCACAACAAATTATCGTGTGGGCATTATGCCTTTCTTTATAGATTCAACATGGAATAATTCCACATACAGTCGATATAAACAATAATTGTTTTCGGAAATTAATTCAAATTTAGGCATTGTTCACAACAAATTATCTTGTGGGCATTATGCCTTTCTTTATAGATTCAACATGCAATCATTCCACATACAGTCGATATAAACAATAATTGTTTTCGGAAATTAATTCAAATTTAGGCATTGTTCACAACAAATTATCGTGTGGGCATTATGCCTTTCTTTATAGATTCAACATGGAATAATTCCACATACAGTCGATATAAACAATAATTGTTTTCGGAAATTAATTCAAATTTAGGCATTGTTCACAACAAATTATCTTGTGGGCATTATGCCTTTCTATATAGATTCAACATGCAATAATTCCACATACAGTCGATATAAACAATAATTGTTTTCGGAAATTAATTCAAATTTAGGCATTGTTCACAACAAATTATCGTGTGGGCATTATGCCTTTCTTTATAGATTCAACATGGAATAATTCCACATACAGTCGATATAAACAATAATTGTTTTCGGAAATTAATTCAAATTTAGGCATTGTTCACAACAAATTATCTTGTGGGCATTATGCCTTTCTTTATAGATTTAACATGCAATAATTCCACATACAGTCGATATAAACAATAATTGTTTTCGGAAATTAATTCAAATTTAGGCATTGTTCACAACAAATTATCTTGTGGGCATTATGCCTTTCTTTATAGATTCAACATGCAATCATTCCACATACAGTCGATATAAACATTAATTGTTTTCGGAAATTAATTCAAATTTAGGCATTGTTCACAACAAATTATCTTGTGGGCATTATGCCTTTCTTTATAGATTCAACATGCAATCATTCCACATACAGTCGATATAAACATTAATTGTTTTCGGAAATTAATTCAAATTTAGGCATTGTTCACAACAAATTATCTTGTGGGCATTATGCCTTTCTTTATAGATTTAACATGCAATAATTCCACATACAGTCGATATAAACAATAATTGTTTTCGGAAATTAATTCAAATTTAGGCATTGTTCACAACAAATTATCTTGTGGGCATTATGCCTTTCTTTATAGATTCAACATGCAATCATTCCACATACAGTCGATATAAACATTAATTGTTTTCGGAAATTAATTCAAATTTAGGCATTGTTCACAACAAATTATCTTGTGGGCATTATGCCTTTCTTTATAGATTCAACATGCAATAATTCCACATACAGTCGATATAAACAATAATTGTTTTCGGAAATTAATTCAAATTTAGGCATTGTTCACAACAAATTATCGTGTGGGCATTATGCCTTTCTTTATAGATTCAACATGGAATAATTCCACATACAGTCGATATAAACAATAATTGTTTTCGGAAATTAATTCAAATTTAGGCATTGTTCACAACAAATTATCTTGTGGGCATTATGCCTTTCTTTATAGATTCAACATGCAATCATTCCACATACAGTCGATATAAACATTAATTGTTTTCGGAAATTAATTCAAATTTAGGCATTGTTCACAACAAATTATCTTGTGGGCATTATGCCTTTCTTTATAGATTTAACATGCAATAATTCCACATACTGTCGATATAAACAATAATTGTTTTCGGAAATTAATTCAAATTTAGGCATTGTTCACAACAAATTATCTTGTGGGCATTATGCCTTTCTTTATAGATTCAACATGGAATAATTCCACATACAGTCGATATAAACAATAATTGTTTTCGGAAATTCATTCAAATTTAGGCATTGTTCACAACAAATTATCTTGTGGGCATTATGCCTTTCTTTATAGATTCAACATGCAATAATTCCACATACAGTCGATATAAACATTAATTGTTTTCGGAAATTAATTCAAATTTAGGCATTGTTCACAACAAATTATCTTGTGGGCATTATGCCTTTCTTTATAGATTCAACATGCAATAATTCCACATACAGTCGATATAAACAATAATTGTTTTCGGAAATTAATTCAAATTTAGGCATTGTTCACAACAAATTATCTTGTGGGCATTATGCCTTTCTTTATAGATTCAACATGCAATAATTCCACATACAGTCGATATAAACAATAATTGTTTTCGGAAATTAATTCAAATTTAGGCATTGTTCACAACAAATTATCTTGTGGGCATTATGCCTTTCTTTATAGATTCAACATGGAATAATTCCACATACAGTCGATATAAACATTAATTGTTTTCGGAAATTAATCGCAATTTAGGCATTGTTCACAACAAATTATCTTGTGGGCATTATGCCTTTCTTTATAGATTCAACATGCAATAATTCCACATACTGTCGATATAAACATTAATTGTTTTCGGAAATTAATTCAAATTTAGGCATTGTTCACAACAAATTATCTTGTGGGCATTATGCCTTTCTTTATAGATTCAACATGGAATAATTCCACATACAGTCGATATAAACATTAATTGTTTTCGGAAATTAATTCAAATTTAGGCATTGTTCACAACAAATTATCTTGTGGGCATTATGCCTTTCTTTATAGATTTAACATGCAATAATTCCACATACTGTCGATATAAACAATAATTGTTTTTGGAAATTAATTCAAATTTAGGCATTGTTCACATCAAATTATCTTGTGGGCATTATGCCTTTCTTTATAGATTCAACATGCAATAATTCCACATACAGTCGATATAAACAATAATTGTTTTCGGAAATTAATTCAAATTTAGGCATTGTTCACAACAAATTATCTTGTGGGCATTATGCCTTTCTTTATAGATTTAACATGCAATAATTCCACATACTGTCGATATAAACATTAATTGTTTTCGGAAATTAATTCAAATTTAGGCATTGTTCACAACAAATTATCTTGTGGGCATTATGCCTTTCTTTATAGATTCAACATGGAATAATTCCACATACAGTCGATATAAACAATAATTGTTTTCGGAAATTAATTCAAATTTAGGCATTGTTCACAACAAATTATCTTGTGGGCATTATGCCTTTCTTTATAGATTCAACATGCAATAATTCCACATACAGTCGATATAAACAATAATTGTTTTCGGAAATTAATTCAAATTTAGGCATTGTTCACAACAAATTATCTTGTGGGCATTATGCCTTTCTTTATAGATTCAACATGGAATAATTCCACATACAGTCGATATAAACAATAATTGTTTTCGGAAATTAATTCAAATTTAGGCATTGTTCACAACAAATTATCTTGTGGGCATTATGCCTTTCTTTATAGATTCAACATGGAATAATTCCACATACAGTCGATATAAACATTAATTGTTTTCGGAAATTAATTCAAATTTAGGCATTGTTCACAACAAATTATCTTGTGGGCATTATGCCTTTCTTTATAGATTCAACATGGAATAATTCTACATACAGTCGATATAAACAATAATTGTTTTCGGAAATTAATTCAAATTTAGGCATTGTTCACAACAAATTATCTTGTGGGCATTATGCCTTTCTTTATAGATTCAACATGCAATAATTCCACATACAGTCGATATAAACAATAATTGTTTTCGGAAATTAATTCAAATTTAGGCATTGTTCACAACAAATTATCTTGTGGGCATTATGCCTTTCTTTATAGATTCAACATGGAATAATTCCACATACAGTCGATATAAACATTAATTGTTTTTGGAAATTAATTCAAATTTAGGCATTGTTCACAACAAATTATCTTGTGGGCATTATGCCTTTCTTTATAGATTCAACATGGAATAATTCTACATACAGTCGATATAAACAATAATTGTTTTCGGAAATTAATTCAAATTTAGGCATTGTTCACAACAAATTATCGTGTGGGCATTATGCCTTTCTTTATAGATTCAACATGGAATAATTCCACATTCAGTCGATATAAACAATAATTGTTTTCGGAAATTAATTCAAATTTAGGCATTGTTCACAACAAATTATCGTGTGGGCATTATGCCTTTCTTTATAGATTCAACATGGAATAATTCCACATACAGTCGATATAAACAATAATTGTTTTCGGACTATAGTGCAATATAGTGCGTTCGCAATTTAGATGTGTGAGTGATTCACACACGCGTTAAAACGTAAAATCTGGTACTTGTGTTGCCTATACTTAAGAGTCAATTGAACTAAACATTTTCTTCATATCAGGAGAAGACCGAGTTGATTCTATATTTGATGAACATATTTCGAGTAATTGTTTTCTTAACACAATAGGTATATACATACATATAATAAATCCTTCGATTTCTTTTAGATTTTTCTAATTTCTTAATTTTTGTCTTCTTCTGGGAAACCATTTATTCATAAAAATGAATTCGTTCATAATTTAAATTTGTGACAATCCGCTTGATCATAAATATATTATATACAGTGACTTCCAAAAAGTCGGTATCGTATTGGGCATTTTCATTATTATTGATTTACAAACAAAATAAAAAATGTACGGAATTAATTTGTGCTTGTCTAAAAACCGTATTAGCGTCTATCAGATGTACCGAGTAATTTTTACTTACCCAGAAAATCTCGTTTTTCAAAATGATGAAAATTGAAATAATGCTAATTTTTGGAAATCGCGCGAGATATCATTGATATATTTTTACTGCAAGTTAGTTTTAGATTACTGAAACATTTAAAGGACATGCTTTTTTGTTATCTGTAACTTTTGCAAAAATTAGGTTTTCAATGTTTTTTCATATTTATCATCTCATCATTTAGGCCAGTATAAATGAACACATGCAGGGTTTTTGTGGAACTAAAACATTAACATGAGGAGATTAATATTTTTGGAAGCTATCTAAATAAATATTAATAATCATTGAGAAATATTTCTCCTAAAAAGCACCTTGCATCAAAAACGTAGAAACTATGCAGTGACATAGAATTTTGATAAATAAAATTTCTAAAGAAATAATTAGTATTCCGAATTGTTTTTGCTACTGATACAGGTTATAAGTTTTTATCAAACCCGAAAATAAAATTTGAGATTTAGTTTTCGTAATATGAAAAAACCATTAAAATTTTAATTGTTGCAAAAGTTGCAGAAGACAAAAAATACTTATGAACTGTAAATAATTCAGTAATCTAAAACTTACAAGCAATAATAGAATCACATCGATATCATGCGTGATTTAAAAAAAAATGCAGTATTTCCATTTTCATCATTTGATAAAACAAGATTTACTAGATAAATAATAATCACTCGGTATATCTGATGGAGGTTAATAAGGTTTTTAAACAAGCACAAATTAATGTCGTGAAAAAGTTTTTAACAGCAAAAATAACATTGGTGAATTATTTAAGATCAACTATTGCTGTTGAAATGAAACACAAATGAAGCAGCTAGTAGTTAAATGTATTAAATTTAAGTACATTACTTTCACATTGCTCTTATTGTTAGATTTTACTGACTCAATACAACGATCACCATTTAATTATCTATAGTAATAACTCAATAGTAAGGTACAGTTTATTTAAGTTCAATTAGAGTTTTCGAAAGCACATTGCTTTGCAACAACCCGACACCGAAAGCGGAGGGTTTTTAAGTGAAAACTATCCATGGGTAGTAATCAGTCTAATGTTATTTTGATTGGATATTGTCGCACACGTGACTACAGATACACGAATTTGATTGGATTTATACTTCAGCAAACAACTCTTAGCAAACATCATAAACATTTGTTTATCTACAAGTGAAATAAAATGTTCTTGAATCCGCCAGTGAATTAATATTTATTTATATAACAAGTGAGCTAAGGGGATGTTTTGAAAAAACATCCTTAGCTTACGTGTTTCATACAATATTTTATTCAATTTTGTCGAAATACGTTGAGTAGTTACAGATTTAGTTTTTATAATATCAAGTCGGTGAAAAGTCAGACATTTATTGTCACATTTACAACATTTAAAACGGCCGATTGTAATGTTTTTACATAAGAAGGGGAATTTTGAACCATGCCCGCAACGGTACAATGAAATAGTAGACAACAGAACTTTACTTAGTAGTAGGAAAAACCTAATTCTTTCACAACCTGAAGAACTACTTATTTTTATTGTTAAATATGGAGATGAAGAGTTTTTCGAAATCCAATAATTGCTATTCAAAGTATGCTCACCGTATCGGTTTCAAAAAGTTGTGAAAGATCAGTAAACTTAAACTGATTATATCTTATTTAAGAGCTTCATTGGCCCATCAAGATTATCGGATCTTGCTATTTTGAGTGAATAACGAGAAAAAACAGAAAAAAAAAATTTTTGCTCATACCGTGCGTTTCAAAGCCATACAGCTTAGCTTAAAATTCATCAGTTTGGCACGTCATGTGTTAGACACAATTTTAACTAAGATTTGGTTAGATATATCGTCCCCTTATAATTGTGATCTAAACCGAGCCCTTTTTTTCATCCCAAGCCCTCTTGGATGAAAATAATTTTTGGTCGCACGGTATAATCGATCAATTAGCATCTATAAACGCACGTGAAGTACATTTCTAGATATTTTCTATTTGTACTTATTCTAATGTCCCTAATATTGCCGTAAGCCTTACATTGCAAATTTGATGTTGAAATTAATAAAAGATCTAATCCTTCGTGTTTGATTTATTGATGTAATTTGACAAGGGCGCACATTTTTGCTATGCCATGGGTAAAACTTTAAAATTAGTTTTACTCCATTATTTGTTGGCATTGTATAGAGCAATAATTGGTTTGCACTTATTGTAGTTGCAGCAAAAATTAAGTACTAATTTAGCCGTTGTGAAGAACTTTGTTTTGGAAGAACCAAATTTTACGTTAATTATAAATTGAGTGGTTGTGAATGTAGTTTAACCATGCCAAATTTACAACTAATAATCTAATGAAATTGCCAGTGCAAAATGAAACAATAAATAGCCACTAATTTATTCAGGTTGAGTGGTATGTCGGAGGATAATTTCGTAAACTATTTTTGTTATACCTACAAATAAACTTAAAATTTGATGTAGGTGTGTTGACAACAGAGACACAAGAGTATAGAGCATTAAATCGTGTCAAATCAATCGTCGCTAATGTTAAAGTCGTGTGATCGATTGTTTATATCATTACTTAAATATTTCGTGACATTTTAGTTATGCAACACAATTAACAAGATATTTTCCGTAGTTCGGTTTGGTGAATGGTGCAGGATGCTCAGGCCTTCCCCTTACAAGCGCACGCATCATTTACTAATGGCCCCCGCCAATGTAACATGATACCCGGTTTAGACGCCGAACGACGTTTAGACAAATATGTCGCCTACGGTTGTTGATATCAGAATATAAATCGGATATTGGCCAGCGCTTTCGCAAATTACACTAAATGGAATTCAATTGAAATAGAGCAGATCATTTTGGAAAAAGGTCATACTATGATTTAGGTCGACAGTGTTTACTCTACGTTGTACAATATTTTTTCCCCTCCAATTTACACACCCACCGATTATGTAAATAGAATGAGACAAGCTAGAAAAAACAGCCCTACATCATCAATCATTTGGAATATTCGTTTTTTAAAAATTATGAGGTACTGCCATTTAATTATACTTCAATATGCCCAAGTAAAAAAGATGGCGATTCCACAGTGGCAAATATACGCGGCTTGCGTTATAAAAATGGGGATACAGATATAAATTATGACATACAGATGAATGGAGTATAGTTCCACAACGAAGGGAAATGTGGAAAAACATCCAACCCTATAATTTATACAACCAATCTCTTAAAATTGAGGAAAAAAAGTATGATAATTTACAGTCATTGAAGCCTTTTATGCCTTTGAAGGACCATCAGATATTTTATGACAGTTTAGCTTTTGAATAAAATGTTTGCTAGAAGTTTTGATAAATTATCAACCTAACTGATAATTATTAATAATATAGTATTAATGTAACTTAGAATATTTGTTTAAATAAAGTTTTAATGTACCTATTTATGTCTTTTTATTTTGCAAAATCCGCGATGTCATTGGTAATAAACATGCCAAACTATCTATATGCACCTCAAACCACTAATAAATTGTTATCTAAATGTTTATTTATATATGTGTTACTAATTCGAGACACGTGTAGTGTTAGGATAATACAAATTTAAAACCAATTTTTCACCGTGAAATCTAGCAAAATGGCTCTTCAAATCAGTTTTTTGTCTCTCCTATAAAACTTACTTAACTGATAACTGTTATTGAAGCACCTAACTGATTTCTCAGGCGCAGCGACGTATTGTAACTATGAATGAAAAGTTGAAGCTTAAACTCGCTTCCCATTTGCTTTGTTTATAATTAACTTTAGGATGCGAGAATTGTTTATTTATAAATCAATAATTATATACACTGTGTATCAGCCAAATGGAATAAATTCGATAATAAATAAATGGGGGCGTGTTCGAAAAAACGCTCGGACACATCGATTGTTATTTTTAGTTGCGCATTTTTTTCAACAAAAACTTTTTATACAGGGTGTGTCATTTGATCGTGGCGAATACCAACTTTCTTATTTTAAATGCAACACCTAGTATATTATTCAATTTTTGGATTCTTCAGAAAATTCTAGACATATTTCATGAACAATGTCCTATACCTATCTTCAACTGTTTCGGAAATATTAAGTGTTTTCAGATTTATTGCAAAAATTAACATTAAAAAAAGAAAATTATTTGATTACAGAAATTCGTTACAACACACTCAAAAAATAATAAGTAATACTGTTTATTTCTTGATAATGTAAAAAAACAAAAAAAAAACAATAAATTTCTATGGAGGAGATGTTCAAAATGCTCGCCGTGAACGTCTTGGCAACATCCTAATCTTAAATAGAAATTTCTTCTAACGTTACTCAACATCTCAGGCGTGACCGATCTAATCGCAAGCATTATTCGTCTTCTTAAGTCAGCTAAGTCGAGGAGTTTAGTTTTGTATACAATACTTTTGACATATCCCCATAAGAAGAAGTCTAATGACGTCAGATCAGGGGATCGTGCTGGCCATTCCATCGATCCTCGCCTCCCTATCCACCGATTTGGAAATATTCGGTTGAGGTAACAGTTCCGAAACAGTTGAAGATAGGTATAGGATATTGTATATAAAATATGTCTAGAATTTTCTGAAGAATCCAAAAATTGATTAATATACCAGGTGTTGCATTTAAAATAAGAAAGTTGGTATTGGCCACGGTCACATGACACACCCTGTATAAAAAGTTTTTGTTGAAAAAAATGCGCAACTAAAAATTTTTTTTTTTTTTTCGAACATGCCCCATTTATTTATTATTGAATTTATTCCATTTGGCTGATACACCCTGTATATAATAAATAACGTATAATTTATTTTGCTTTAAATTTAAGTTATTTATATAATTTTGGATCATCTTTCTAACATGGTTTTCATGCTTAACCGGAATTAATACGCGGAGTGAATGTATGTAGCTCAATAATGTACACCTACGTAACTTCAATTTTGCAGGCACACAAAGATATTTCCTTTCGTTTCTATTGTATACGTTGTACGAAATTAAACCAAAAAATAGTTATAAGTGCGCTCCTTAATCACGCTTAAGTGTATACAATTTCTCCAACCGCAGCTCTCATTACTATTCACTGCTCCTCAAAAAAAGGATAACAAAAAATTTAACGAAGGCATTCATTCTAATATCTACTCAGTCAGTGGTCTTTAAATGTATACTTATTCATTTCTCCAACACAAAATAGCAAAAATTGAATTTGCCTACCGGTATATTCAATACTATTGTTTGAATAATAATTATTAATTGAGTATTTAATATTTTTATTATTATTACGGATCAATTGTTGTGTGTAACATTCGAAGAGTGAACCAATAAGTGCATCGAAGATGAAGGTCAAATTTTCGAACGCTTATTTATTTGAAAAGTGAGAGGCGAGGGAACTCACCTTAAACAATCACCCCGATAGTAAGAGGTGAGGGAACTCATTAAGAATAAGCACCTCGATGGTAAATTAAAAAAATGTTATAATTTTGAATTATTTGGTAATTTTTTCTTGAAAAACGAACATAACTAAGTACCGCCGATTGCAGCGCCACCTACAAATATTGGAAAGTAAAAATGGGAGTTCCTATTTAAGTTTTCAGAGTTGGCTCCGGCCTCCTCAAGAAGGGTGGTAGGTCTAATTTTAGTACAAGTAAATGGGTTCAATTTTTAAGGAATTTATTACAATCTTCTTTTCACTTTATTATACATTATAGGTATAGAGAATATATTGCACGTAAAATTGATATTCATGTAAGGCTTCCTTATCCCAAAATAGTTATTTATGTAATAAGGGTATAATTTAGGACTTTTTGGATGAGCCTTAAATTTTTGGGTCCTAGTTAGCTTGCGAGCGATGATAATAATTAAGCGAATCCATAAAGTCCAATTGAATTATTTATTTCAGAAACCCGCTCAGTGCACTTTTTCAAATATTCGAGGAACGAAGAAAAATATTATATCTTTGATATAAATATAAATTTTGACTTCATAAAAGTTCGGGTATTATGTAACACCCCTTTAAGGTGAATGTTGCCTATTTTCAAATTATAATATTTATCCTTTACTTATATTAATCGGCATTCAAAATAAACAGAGAAAAGAACACGGAGATAATAATGGCTGAAGTTGAGTCCTTCGAACACAAAATCGATATGATGAAAGCAAAACCTAACATTAAAAATAGCACTGTATATATCGATAACGATTTTACAAGAAATAAGGGGGAAATACAGTAAGAACTGAGAAATATTGCGAAGGAACAAAGAAATAAAGGAAAGTTAGTCAAAGAGGGATAACAGAAGATAAAAATAAACGGCGTACAATACAAATGGGATAGAACACAGAACGAAGTCAAACAAATTGACACGACCAGATCAAGAAACTAAGAAATAACAAGAAAGACGAAAAGGACCATAGCAAAGACAACGGAAAAGGAATAACACACATGAATAAAATAAAAATAGATAAAGAAAAACATACTAAAATAAGAATAGGCACATGGAATATACGAAGCATTAAAGGTAAATAAGAAGAATTAGTAGCAGAACAGAAAATAGAAATGCAGGGAATAACAGAAACAAGAAAGAAAGGTAACGGAATCCAGATAATCTTTAGAGGGTACTGGCTCATATGGACAGGAGTAGAAGAAAATGAAAGAGCAAGCAGAGGGGTAGGACTAATAATAGCACCGGAAAGAATAAAATACATGATAAAGGAAAGACATATAAACGAGAGGATGATGACCATCGAAATGAACTTGACAGAAGACGAGACAAGGACATTCATTATTGCATATGGAGCAAACGTAGACGCAAGGAAAGAGGAAAAAGATAAGTTCTACGAGAACCTACAAATAGATATAGACGAGGGTACTGAAAACATAACAATAATGGGAGACCTAAATGGAAGAGTTGAAAATCAGAACGTAGGACTAAATAAAATCCCGCAAAAAGAAGGAGAATATAACAGAAATAATAATGGTGAAAGAATAATTGAATAATGCGTAGAAAACAACATAATAATAGCAAACACAAAATTCAAACACAAAGATATACGTGAATTCACGCGAACTCAACCATCTAGAAATGAGAGATCCATAATTCACTACATCCTAATAAACAAAAATAACTGGAGCAAAATAAAGGACGTCAAAACAAAAATCAAGACAAGCAGAAATTCGAAGTGACCACCACTTGCTAAGAATGGACATGCAATGGAAACATAAACTAAGACCAGACAAAAGAAGAAAAAAGTAAAACAGAAGATATGATCTTACCAACTAAAAGAAACACAAACACAAGAAAAATATCGGTATATATTACAAAGATAGTTCAAAGAAAAAGAGAAAGAAAAAGACTGGATATAGAAAGGGAATGCATTTAAAAATATTATACTGGATGCTCAAGAGAGTGTGGTGGAACAACAAAAATAGGAAACAAAAAGGTGAACAAAACAGAATGGTGGACAGAGAAACTAAAGAACAAAATTAAAGACAAACAGGATAAATGGAGAAAATACTTGCAGACCAATAGAAGAGAGGACTATGAAGAATACAAAGAAAAACGAAACGAAGTAAAACAAGCAAAACAAAAATCATGGACACAATTTGGAAAAACAATAAATGAGAACTACAGAGAAAAGCAAAAACTATTTTACGGAACATTAAAACAACTAAAACAAAGAAAAGAGCACAATATAATGAATATAAAAGACAAAGACGGAAGAATAATTACAAACGAAGATAAATTCATGGAAAGATGGCTACAATATTTCGAAGAGCTTACCAAAGAGGATACAGAAGAGAACGAACCACAAGAAGATAAGAAAGAAAAACAAGATAAGTTGAATAAAGTGATGATGGAGAAGATAAAAGAAAAGGAAGCAAAAGAAGCAATAAGAAAACTAAAAAAACGGAAAGGCGCCAGGAGTAGACGTAGTAACAGCAGAAATGTTGAACTACATGGGAGAGGAAGGAATAACACAATTAACAGAACTACTGAATGAAATAATAGAGAAGGAAAACACCAAGAGAATGGAACACGGGAATAATACTCCCTATTTATAAAAAGGGAGACAAAATAGACTGCACAAATTACAGAGGAATTACATTGATAAGCATACCGAGCAAGATCCTGACAAGAATCTTAGAAATAAGGCTAAGAAACAAACTAGAAGAAACAATAGAAGATAATCAGGAGGGGTTCAGAAGAGGAAGAGGTACTCAAGACCAGATCTTCATATTAAGACAAATAAGCCAGAAACTAATAAAAAAGAATAGAAAAATCCACATTTGCTTTGTGGACCTGGAAAAGGCATTCGACAGGATTAACAGAGACGACATTTGAAAAGAACTAGAAGAGATAGGAGCGGAAGAGGCAATGATAAATGTAATAAAGAACATGTATAGTGAAAACAAAAACAAAGTAAGAACAAACAATGAAGAATCAAGAACATTCGCCAAAAAAAAAGATCTAAAATGTGGATGCGTGCTGAGACCATTCCTATTTAAAATAGTATTGGAGAAGACAATGAAAATGGCAAAAAAAAATTGAGGCCGATAAAGATCGGATTCTGGAAAATGGAAAGAATACGGCTAGCAGAGTTATTATTCGCTGACGACATGGCTGTAATTGCAGAAACAGAAGAGGACCTTCAACACAACATGAAAATATTGCACAAAGAACTAATGGAAATTAACATGAGGATAAACCTTGACAAAACGAAGACCATGATAATAACTCAAGAGAAGGAAAAACGCGAAATAAAGTAACAAGGAAAGAAGTTAGAACAAGTTGAATACTACAGATATCTAGGGACTATATTAGAGGGTAAAGGAAAAATACAAAAAGAAATTGAAGATAAAGTAAGCAAGCAGGAAAGATTTTTAATATGTTGAAAAATACATTTTTCAACAGGAAAGAAATAGTAAGCAACACAAAAATAGAAATCGTCAAAAAAGTTATAAGACCAACACTAACGTATAGCAGCGAATCGTGGACTATGACAGGAAAGCAAAAAAATAGGATTAAAGCGATGAAAATGGGATTTCTCAGAAAAATTGAAAATAAGACCAGAAGGGAGAGAATAAGAAACGAGACATACAGAAATAACCTACAGATAAGAACAATCAATGATAAAATAAAAGGACAGATCAGATGGTTTGGACATATCTGCAGAATGAACGAGGAAAGAATTACCAAGAGAGTATATGAGGCAAGAGCAACAGGGAGAAGTCATAGAAGAAGACCAAGAAAAGAGTGGAATAACACAATAAGAGAAGAGGCGAGGAGAAAAGGAAGTTCCTGGGAAGAGCTGAAGGAACGGACAAAAGATAGGAAGAAGTGGAGGGAATTCTATCGAACAGAATAAATGTAAAAGTAAATATGATTATGTAAAAGAAAGCCTTACACCGAAAGGTAGAAAGGTGGCTGATTATATAAATAAATACTACATTATATTTTTATGAAGGGTACTGAAATTTGTATGCAGCAGTACTAAAATGACGACTTTTTCAAAATAAAAATTTAAAAAGTAGGATTACCATTTAAAATTATCGAATTAGCCTTGAAATAATCTTGAAAGTGAACTTGAAGGTCAAGTTCAAGATCATCGTAAGATAGTCCCCTTGTAGCCATTTAACTTTTGTTAATTTCAATTTTCTTCGTCGAACATTCCTTCAGAGTGGTTTTCGTGGAATGATTAAGATGACCTACCTTGTATAAGTCGAACTATTGACTTTGAGGCCCGTATCTATAGTCCGCACTTGAGCATGAGTTCGACTCAAGTCGTATATTTTGTTACGTATTTTCTATGAAAATATACGGTTCGAGTCGTACTCATGCTCAAGTACGGACTATAAATATGGGCCTCAACCTCTCCCACTCTAAGAATGCCTGCAGTTATGTACTAAATGTGTATAAGCCAGGGTTGGCAGTCGCACTTGATCAACGACAGATAGCATTTATCTTTTTAGGGATTTTTAGATACCGAATTATGCTTCCGTTCGCGAAATTTTCTGTTTTAGATAAAATCTAACTGCACTACATATCACATCTCTTCAATTTATTTATTATTAACGTGATTGATTTTTATTATGGTATATTTTAATTTAAAAAAACAGTCTAAATCTTTTTATTTTGTAATTAATTATGTTATAAATTTTTGCAATAACAATGAGATTTTTATTTTTATACCTTTCTTATACATACTGTAAGAACCTAATAATATTAAAGTCCATAATTTTACGAGTCGGAACAAAACTGCGTAAATATCATATCAGGCCGCGGCCGACGACGCGTTGGCCCAAGCAAGGTCATTCATTTTGCTGACTTCTTAATTTTGGGCAAATGTAAATAAGCACACGATCAAAATGATGACACAGAAATAGGTCGTGGGAATACGACGGGAACTCGAAACGGCGATTGCGTAATTCGGTGACACGTATGGGATTGCGTCACATTGCAGCGGAACGCAGATTTAGCATAGGACAGTGGAAGAAGAGTAAAAAGTGGGGAACAGTATAAATAGAAGTGCTGAAATTAAATTTAACCAGTTAGATGTACCGATCAAGACAGAACGTCACGCTGTCCGACGACGACTCATATACTTTGAACATTAATTCCTCAGGTGAATATATAACACAAGTTTATCAAATGTAATTCACACTAACAACTCTAAAGTCAATTCCATACTAATAATATAACCTATCTAGTGATATTACCGCGCCTTGCCGCTGGTAATGAACGAAGTTTAATAAAGGTATGAAATGTAGGGAGCCTCACGCCACTAAATGCGGAGTTGAACCTAACTGCATTTTATACCTTGTCCTGACAATATTTTCGTACTGACAGGAGGATATTGTAATATGCCTTCCTTTCCGTTGTCGCAAAACATTTGATCAAACATCTTTTCACACTAACAATTCTAAAGTAATTTATCCATAATAATGTAACCTATTTAGTGATATTACCACGCCTTGCCGCTGGTAATGAACGAAGTTTAATAAAGGTATAAAATGTAGGGAGCCTCACGCCACTAAATGCGGAGTTGAACCTAACTGCATTTTATACTTTGTCCTGACAATATTTTCATACTGACAGGAGAATATTGTAACACGCCTTCCTTTCCGTCGTCGCAAACATTTGATAAACAGTGTGGCCTCATTAATCAATCGGTAGTTAAATAAAAAGTTCCGTCAGGGGAACATAACTTAATAATTTCAATATAAATAATTCGATGATATTTGTAATTAAATCGTAATTAAACTTGCTCAGCGCTCCGATATTCAAGAAATCTCAGAATTATGAATGACTGAAACGAATGTTTGTATGTGCTTAAGTAGATAGAAAAGTAGAAGTAGAATAGAGCTTTATCATACTAATCTATACTCAATTTTGAATAACAATACCTATTAAAGTTTATACGATCACATGGCTGATAATGTTGGTAGACGCGAATACTAGCAATATCTCCGAATGAGGACAAATTGGGTGCTTGAAGTACTGGAATCACTTGAAGTACTTTAATGTGAAGTTATGTGATTCGTTCCTATCCACAAGGAGGCGTTGAAATACATTGGTAGGCACCGTGCTGATGAATTTCTATGCAGTGATGACTTGTATCAGATATCCTTCTCGGCACAATTTGAAGATTGTGGTGCATGAAGTCGCTAAGTAACACTTTGTAATTCCAACCGCAGTGTTAATAAGTTACTCAGTTTTCAAAATAAAATAAATCATTCAAATTCAAAGAATATAATAAAATTTCAATAATTATTAAACAAATGTCCAATTAACGTCCAATTAGAGTAACAAAACTGTCTTATATTTACCTGTTGCTTGCATAACCTTTTAAAATGAATAAATCATATAAAATCCATGTATCTGTGTTTTACTTACTAACAAAAATTACTAACAGACACATTACCCATAAAACGAACCAAACTGAGTTATCACGATTTTGATTTAAAAATCAAACATAACGTAGAGTACTACCACTAAATCACGAGACAAATCAATATTACAAATTACGAGAATTTGTAAATCACGAGCCAAATCAATTACTTGAATTATAAGAATTCATGTAATATGCAGTTCAATAAATTAAATGCGTGCAATTGCATTTAAGGATGAATTGTAGTTAAATAAATGCAAGGAATAATAAATATTACAAATTATGAGAATTTGTACAACACCTGGGTTCGAACCGTTACAATACTTAATGCAATAATAAATACTTAAATTAATGGTCTGATTGCTATTGTTTCTTATATTTTGTAATGTTTGATAAAATCTTACCGATCGCGTTATGAAATAAACGCAAATTATCTTGGCTAAGTTAAATTCGACATTGAACTTTGTCATAATCTGACGCATATTAATTCGATTTGTAAAAACTTCCATATCTTACGTTATTATATTTCTCAAAGAATACAATAAAAACATAAGAAAGAACATGGATTACAGCATTCAGAGAGAGAAAATTGAATGAAAACTTGTATTACCCGTGCAGGCAAAAAAATCGCACGGCCGATTAAACCATCCGCTCATTAAACGTCCATTTCAACCGATTGTATAATAATAAGTAACTATCATTATGTACTTATGTATCAAATTGACAGATTGGTATTCACTGGTGTTATATGAAATATTTAATAATTCATGCAGGCAGGTAATTTGTAGAAATCCAATGCATTGTCATTATAATGCGAAGCTGTCGAGTAGAATTACAATAAAGAGCCATATATAAAATGCGGATGTGCTGTGCGTTGATGGATAGGAGTAATTAATTTTGACTTTACAAGTCACGCGAGATGAAAGAGTACGATAAGCCATCTAAGCTCTTCACTTTTTATACCACTATATTTATCATTTATTGAATTATTATAATTATTATTAAATTATAACTGTAATTTTAGCTTGTATGGCATTAACAAACAAAATACTATAACAAAACACTGTGTTATTATAATTTGTTATCACCAATAAAATATTATTATCATTTATGAATACCAACGAATATTTAAGAACATTGGTAATGATTCATGCATTAGTCACCATTGCATCAGACACCAGGATGAGTGAGAATGCGTTTCAAGAACACCAATAACAATAAATCTGGGTGTATGTGTATGTGTGCACACAACCATAAATCTTCGTAGGTGAAATTTGCGTGAGAGCCACACATCGTGTCGCTTCATATTTCCGTCGTAGCAATAAAAAAAAACGGCAACTCCAGTAATTGCACTCACCACGCGAAAGGATCACAAATTCCATAAATAATTGGATACTTCAATTTGCAATTAATGTTTATTGTTATTTCTATAAAGGATTTCAAATACCATGGGCAATAACTCTTAATATATATATATATATATATATATATATATATATATATCCTTTATAGAAATAACAATAAACATATATATATATATATATATATATATATATATATATATATATATATACAATAGACAATTATACAATTTGCGGCACAAACAAAAGTACTAATAACAAAAACCAAATTGCATGGTGGACGAAGGAAATAAAAAAATAAGTTAGAGAAAAGAAAAAAGCGTGGAAAAACTACCTATCACAAAAGACAGAAGGCAGCTATATAAATATAAAGAAAAAAGAAGAAAAGTCGAGGAATTAATAATAGAATCAAAGAAGGAAACATGGAAACTGTTTGGCGAAAAAATTGAGGATGGTAAAGGGAACCAGAAACTCTTCTATAGAGTACTCAAAAATTGCCGAAATGAGAAGAGATTCAACACCAGACAAATAAAGAACAGAGAAGGAAAGCAAATAACAGATGGAAAAGAAATTATGGAAAGGTGGAAATAGTATTTTGAACAGCTTTTGGGCACGGACACGGTTGGAGAAACATCAGAGAACGAGTAAACAACCAGACACGAGGAAAACTCAAATGAAGAAATAACTATGGAAGAACTAAAACAGGTAATAAAGAAAATGAAAATGGAAAAGCACTCGGATCGGACAAAATCACGGCTGAAATGATAAAGAATATAGGGAAGAAAGGATCAGAACTACTTTTGGAACTGGCCAACTCAGTGTGGCAAAAAGAACAAATTCCAAAAGACTGGCAAACTGCACAAATAGTTCCAGTATATAAAAAGGGGGCAGAACAGAATGCCAAAACCACCTGGGAATAACATTACTAAACCCAACTATGAAAATGTATGAACAAATCCTAGACAAAAAACTAAGAACAAAGATAGAACCAACATTAGATGAATTACAAAGTGGCTTCAGAAAGGGACATAGCCCACAAGATAACATTTTCACGATTCAGCAAATAATAGAGAAATCAAAAATCAAAAAGGCGTCTACTTGGGTTTTATAGATATTGAAAAAGCCTTTGACTTGGTGAACAGAGAAAAGCTGTGGGATATACTTAAAGAACGAGGAGTCAACTCCAAAGTAATCAGAATAACTAAACAAATCTACAACACAAACACAAACGTGATAATACATGGTAATCAAAAATCAGAACCGTTCAAAACGAAAGAAGGATTAAGGCAAAGGGAGCCTTGAGCCCAACATTGTTCATCGTCTACATGGACGAGATGTTTAAAAATGCACTCAGAAAACCAAAAAATTCCTGATTGGATACAAAAATATGCAGAGAGTGGAAATCTCGGAAGGTGCATTCGCGGATGATGTAATAATAATAGCGAAAGGGGAAGACGATCTACAATACAGCCTAAACATAAGGAATAAGGTACTACAAGAATATGGTATGAAGATGAATGTAAACAAAACAAAAGCAATGGTAATCGGGGAACCTACAAAAATAAATATTAGAATAGACAACACAAACATAGAACAAGTGGAAACCATGAGATATCTGGGAGTAGAAATAAATAAAGATGGCAAGCAAGAAACGGAGATAAACAGTAGAATAGAAAAGACAATGAAAACTTACTTCGCGCTGAACAAGATGTTCGTAAATAAACACGAAATATGCCGTCAGACAAAAATAAAATCTGTTTTTAGACCAATATTAACATATAGCTGCGAATCATGGACACTAACCAAGAAAGAAAAGAGCAAATTACAGGCAACGGAAATGAAATACCTCAGAAGAGTAAGAGGCGTTACAATGAAGGACAAAATCAGAAACACCCAAATCAGAGAAGGGTTGGAAGTAGAATCGTTAGAGGAATTTATGGCAACAAGAAAACTGAGCTAGTGGGGTCATCTACAAAGAATAAGAAACACAAGGCCAGTTAAGAGAATATGGGAAGCTAGACCTGGAAAACGACGAAGCAGAGGAAGAACAAGACAAACATGGAACAACTCCATAAACGAGATTCTGATAAACGAGGAAAATCATGGGCAGAGGCAAGAACAATGGCGAAAAACAAAAAGGAGTGGGCAAAATTTGTACATATGCAAAAAAACTGTATTAGACACCCCACACCATTATGTGGTGGAAGGGATACTGATTATATATATAGAGAGCTAGTTTTATTACAAGGGAGCAAAGTGCATCATTTTCTCCCGCGGATATTTTATAATTTTAAATCTAAGGGAGGAAATGGCACTTTGCTCCCGAGTAATACATATCATTTTTTCTACGGCTTTTCACATAATAATTATATTTTCTTGTGCATTACAATTAAAAAGCCAAACGTCAAAATATAATATTTAGAATAAGTATATTGTTAAATATCAAAACATACAAGGAACGTTCTATTTTTTAATAAATAAAAATAATAAGAGCAAATTAAATACCCAATGGATTAAATACGCTTATTAAACCGGGTGCGTGGTTCGCAGGAGCTTATGTTGGATGTTTTAACCTGAGTAAAATGAATGATAATACATATAATGTAACGGGGTATGTAGCTGGTCAAGTTTTCGTCTTTCGTTGAATCTTGTTGTAGTTCTCCCATGCTAAGTGTAACATTTTTTCTACGACGTTTCACAGTATTGCATAATAATTATATTTTCTTGTGCATGACAATTAAAAATGTCCAAATGACCAAATGTCAAAATGTAATATTTAGAATAATTTAGTTTAAATTGAATGCGTAATGGATTGAATACGTTTATTAGACCGCGTGAGTGGTTTGTAGGAGCGTATGTTGAACGTTTTGAGCTGAATAAAATAAAAGTGAATACATACATTGCAACGGGGTATGTAGCTGGCAAGATTTGGTTTTTTAATTAATACGCGAACTGTTTGAATTGTGCGGCTTCCCACCTGACTTAATAGATAAGTTACTCAAATCTAAATTACAAAAATTCATAACATCACAAATATATCCGTTAACAAAAACAGTGCACAAGAACTTTATAGCTTTAACTTATAATGGAAAACCTTCAATTAAAATAGGTGGAGAATTAGAAAAAATGCGTAAAATAGTGTCATTTAAAACTTAAACCTCCCTAAACAAGTTTGTCAATAATGCCAAAGATAAAACAGCAAAATCTCGAACTTGGCGGTCTATTTGTTAGAGTTTGGTGACTGCAACAACGTATCCAAAGTCTACGTCGGCCAAACAGGAAGAAAATTCGAAGAAAGACTCAAGGAGCATAAGAAGGCATACCTAACGGGAAAAACATCGTCCACATATGCAACCCATCTTCTAGAGGAAGGGCACAAATACGAGGGCTGTTTGACGGAAGAGTGACTTTTTAATGAAAACGTTATTTTTCTGTTCAAAATATATTTTATTTGTCAACATAACACCCTTTCAAGTGTACACACTTAGCCCGGCGAGTTTATAATTTTTTTAAACCTTCCAAAAAGTAATCTTTCGGAAAGTCTTCAAAATATGCATTTGTGTCGGTTATCTCCTCTTCATTTGCCTGAAATCTTTTTCCACACAGCCATTTTTTAAAATTTGGAAATAAGAAGAAATCACTGGGAGCCAGATCTGGCGAATATGGCGGATAAAGCAGTAATTCGTAATGCAATTCAGTCAATTTAGTTGTAGCAATTGCAGACGAATGAGAGGGCGCATTATCGTGATGGAACAACACTTTTTTTCTTCATCAAATGCGGTCGTTGTTTTTCAAGTTCGGCATCAATACATGTCTGCATAATCAGCATAATACTGGCCAGTTATGGTTTTTCCTTTTTGTAAACAATTGATAAAGATTACACCTTTAGAATCCCAAAAAACTGTGGCCATGACCTTATTGGTCGAAAAAAGTGTGTTTGCCTTTTTGGGAGCATATTCGCATGGAGAAATCCAGTATTTAGACTGTATTCTTGTTTCTGGAGTATAATGATGTATCCAAGTTTCATCTACTGCGACATATCGACGAAAAAAATCCTTTGAGTTACGTTGAAAACGGCCAAACATTCTTCTGAATTCTTAATGCGAGCGCGAATTTGATCACCATTAAGCAAACGCGGCAACCATCTCGCGGATAGCTTTTTCTTATTGAAATGTTCATGCAAAATATTGTATACCCGTTCGGTTGAGATGTTTACTTCATTAGCTATCTCCCAAACTTTTATTCGACGATTGCCAATTACAAGGCCATAGAGTTTATTAACCATTTCTGGAGTAGTCACAGTAAATGATGGTTTCGGACGATCTGCATCAACCGTGCTCATATGGCCACTTTTAAAAGCTGAAACCACTTACAAATCATTCCATGGGACGGAGCAGATTCTGGATAATATTTACGTAACTTTTCCTCGGTTTCTTTAATTGTTTTTTCACGTAGAAAATAATGTTTAATCAACACTCGAATTTTTTTTTTTACATATTTACAAAACAACGAAAACAGTGTCCTTCAAATAAGTATAAAACATAATCTATCTGTCAGATTGGTGCCAAATTTTGACAGTAGACCTCCGAAAGACTTCAGGAGCTAGCAACATAATCATTATAATGAAAGTGTTACCAACCTTTGAAAAGTCACTCTTCCGTCAAACAGCCCTCGTATAATAATAATTTCCGCATCCTTGATTCAATGGATGAGAAAGTCTGGAAATCAATCGTTTTAATAAACTGGGAATTTTACATAATGAACAAACTGAAGTGAGAAAATCACCACTTTTAAATTTAAAACTGTAAGAACTGTTTTTTTTTTCATTCTCCCGTGTTTAGATTATACCCCCCCACCCCGTCGTGAAGCGGGATCGGTTGATTTTACATGCAGACATGTAAAAATATAACAAGTCAATATTGATTTTAGGTAATATATTTCAATAAAGAGCTCCATAGTCCATAGGGCACAAATGTAATGATAATTTCCGCATCCTTGATTCTTGATTCTCCTTGATCTTTTTTGTTGAAGATTATTTGCTGAATATTTAGTTTCAATTTTGCCACATAATTATAATTCACCCTATATGATGCATTGCGGGTACGAAGGGTGTATTCAACAAATTTGTAGATTCAGAAAATTTTTAGTTTGAAGTTTTTGTATCTAGGGAAAAGTCGATTCATCCTTTCTTTTATACAGTTAGGAAAGGGCAAACTCCAGAAATATCCTACCACCTTATTTTTAATGACTTAGAGGCCCAAAAATACTTAAATTTCTTGTTGCCCCAATGTTGAGTTCTTTCTTCGTATCCACAGCGCCTCATATAATCACACAGAAAACTGCATCAAATTGTGCAATCAAAACAAGGATATGTAGAAAAATTATTTTTTAAAGTACAGCAATCAAACTTCAAACTTATTTTATTGCACATGAATTACATGTGAGGTCAAGGCAATATAAATTAGCAAAACACTACATTTTATGTAGAAAAAATTCCTGTACTGTATAGAAAGCATGCTCTTTAAAGTGTTCGCTAAGTTGCTTTTTGAAACTGTGCATTTTCTGGTGCTGCCATTGTACTGGAAGATGATTCAGAATTTTTATCCCCACCGATCTTGGATCTGTAAGGTGAAGTCTATTTGATGGGACGACTTGATGAGGCTGCGACCTCGTCCCATATTCATGCACAGTACTCCTAGATGGAATATTGTGCCAAGTTTTCCACGTTCGTACGGCATGTTGAAGAATATAGACTGATGCCATCGTCAGTATACTTTCTTGCTTAAATAGTTGTCGACAAGACGTCATCTGTGGTACTCCCATTATCGCACGTATAGCTTTTTTTTGCAAAATAAATACTTGGGATGCATGAGTTGAAAGCCCCCAAGCTTCAATGCCATAAGAAATCCGACTGTAGAAGATAGCATAGTAGGTGGTTATAGCTGCCTGGATGTTTACGATGTCCTTCATTCTTCTGATTGCGTAGACACTTGATGCCAATTTCATACACAAATTTTCTACGTGTGCTTTCCATGTCAATCGACTGTCTGAAGGTATTCCAAGGAATTTTGGCGAATCCTTGGATACTTGATGCAGCCTACTGGAGGTAAAAAGGAGTACATTTGTTTTGGCTGTAATAAGGCAAAGCTCATTCGCATCGAACCATTCAGATGCATTGCCACTGGCTGTACTTAGCTTTTGTTGTGCTACTTCAGTATTTTTGTCTGATACCAGTAAAGTTGGGTCGTCTGCGAACATGAAAGTATGGCATTTAAGATTGGTCGGCAGGTCGTTAATGTATATGATAAATAGTATCGGCCCCAGTATAGATCCTTGTGGGACTCCTAGCCGTATGTATTTTGGATTGCTATTTTTTTCATTAAAACCATCAATTTGTGCTCTATCTTCTAGGTAAGACGTCATAAGCCGCAACGAAATACCTTTGAATCCATAGTGGTCTAGTTTTTCCAGAAGAATTTTATGTGACATGCAGTCAAATGCTTTACTCAAATCACAAAATTGAGCAAAACATAACTTATGGTCTTCCATTGCCTGGTAGATGTTGTCTAGAAGATTCATTATTGCATCCGTTGTATTTAGGTTTCTCTGAAATCCGAATAGACTCTCTGTTATGTATTTGTTTTCTCCCAAGAACCTTGTTATTTGTTTGAGAATTATCAATTCGAGAATTTTTGAGAAGGTTGGTAGTATTGATATGGGTCTGTAGTTGCTTCTTTCGGATCGACCGTCTTGTTTTAATATTGGTACTACTCTAGCTATTTTTAGTCTTTAGGGGAAGATTCCAGTACTCATGGATGAGTTCGTAATATCTGCTAAAGGTTCTGAAATTGCATGTGCGACATACTTTATTAATTTGGAATCAATTGAGTAGATGTCCTTCGATGTTTTACTTTTGATGCTACCAATAGCACTTTAAATCTCAGCAGGTGTGGTTGGGTGGAAAAACATGGTAATGCCTTTTGTTTTTACCTTTAGCACTGTCTGTTCCGTTACTTTGTTTTGTATTGTTTGCACCAGATTATTGCCAATGCTACAGAAGAAATCATTGAAGTCCCTGCAATTTAGAGATCCATCGATGGTACATCTTTTCGTGCCTCTGCCAGTTTCACGGTTAATAGTGGTCCATAGTTCCTTTGATTTGTTTGATGATGCATTAATTTTATGAATTATGTTGTTTTGTTTCTCTATTTTAACATGGTTTAAGTATGATTCCTTATATTTCAGATAGATATTGTATATGTCTTCATTTTCCGTGTTTTTATATGCATCGAAGATAAGTTCTAATGTTTCTTTCATATGCCTTGTTTCATTAGATATGTTTGCCCATATTCTTGATTCATTTCTTGTATACTCTAGAGGAAAGGCCTCTTCAAAATATAGGCAAAATGTTTTGAGAAACTTATTAAATTTAATATTGGCATCATCTTCTGCGTATACTGATTTCCACTCCTCTTGTTTCAGTGAGAGGACAAATTTTTCCTTATTTTGCGTTGTATATTTTCGTGTTCTATTTCTAGTTGTTTTTTGGATTGCAGCTGTGTTATAAATATATAATATTTGAGCAATGTGGTCAGATATCGCAGTGTTAATTGTTCGTCCTTCCGAACATATGATATTCGTAAAGATATTATCTATGCATGTGTTTTTGGTTTTATTTATTTTAGTTGCTTCGAATATTTTTCTATCCAAGGAATATGATTTTAAAGTATTTAATAGGTCTGCTGACTGTTTAGTATCCTCGCTAAGGTCTACATTGAAATCTGAAGCAACCACAATATTTATTTCTAAATCAAAATTCGTGAGAATGTAATCCAGGGCTTCACTTCACAAGTAATATTAGATATGCTTCTAAGTTTGCACTTGGCGATATGTATGACGAGATTATAATCAAGTTAAGTTGCTGTATACGAATTGCAGCTAATTCGCATATTTTTTCCATAGACATCTCGTTTATGATCGTAATTTTACTACAGCTTATACTTTTGTGTGCAAAGATGCATACTCCACCGTGTATGTATTGGGTTCTATTTAAAGTGCTAATATTTGTAAAATCTTTTATATTGTATGTAGTGTAGTTTGTGTTATTTAGCCAATGTTCACTGACACAAGCAATATCTATCTTTTCACTATGGAGTATGGTCTCAAACGCTGTTATTTTATTGGTTAGGCATTGCATATTTAAATGCAATACCTTCATTGATTGCATGTTTGCATGAGATGCAGTATTGCGATTATGAACCATTTTCGGAGTTTGGCTGCAGTTCAATACGTTGCTTGGATTTTTCATGAAAAAAATGGGATGACTAGTGTAATTCACATAGTCACATATTTCTCTTCGTAGTTTAAAAATTCAATAATGATTTCATCTTAGACATTTGTGGCATATCGTACTTAGACGTAAACAGTATTTATTTACAATTCCCAACTCATTCTAATCTAATGCAAACATGTAGTCATTAATTGCAGTTTAGGATTAACAATTGTCTAATTTGTTTACAATTACATGCCAACTTACACGCGCCTAAGCCAACTGACCGCATCATTATACGCAAACACTTTCATTTGCACCTCTTTCAGTTTTGTTCATTTTTGCTTTAGTTTTCGGTAAAGGTCCAGATGCTACACGGTCTAGAAACTCCAATTAACGGTTTTCAGGGGCTTTTTCGCCTCCACAATTAGAAAACGTATCAGCCTAAGAACAATTGCAGTTTTTCTCCCCACATATTCAGAACTACTGTAAATTATGGTACTGTAACGCCATTGGATTGCAATGGAATGCCAATGAAGTAGCCATTAATTAGCAAGAGTGTATATCAAGTGGTAGATATATATATATATATATGTAGGTACTAGAAAGTAAGACGTATTTATAATTTGCTAATATATCGTGATTGCTACGTTATGGATATATTTCATAATTCCTGAGTACCTGATTTATAGTTTTTATAGTTTGCTTTATATACCTGTATGTATATATATATATATATATATATATATATATATATATATATATAATATATATATATATATATATATATACACTGTGTATCAGCCAAATGGAATAAATTCGATAATAAATAAATGGGGGCGTGTTCGAAAAAACGATCGGACACGTCGATTGTTATTTTTAGTTGCGCATTTTTCTCAATAAAAACTTTTTATACAGGGTGTGTCATGTGACCGTGGCCAATACCAACTTTCTTATTTTAAATGCAACACCTAGTATATTATTCAATTTTTGGATTCTTCAGAAAATTCTAGACATATTTCATGTACAATGTCCTATACCTATCTTCAACTGTTTCGGAAATATTAAGTGTTTTCAGATTTATTGCAAAAATTAACATTAAAAAAAGAAAATTATTTGATTACAGAAATTCGTTACAACACACTCAAAAACTAATAAGTAATACTGTTTATTTCTTGATAATGTAAAAAAACAAAAAAAAAACAATAAATTTCAATGGAGGAGATGTTCAAAATGCTCGTCGTGAACGTCTTGGCAACATCCTAATCTTAAATAGAAATTTCTTCTAACGTTACTCAACATCTCAGGCGTGACCGATCTAATCGCATGCATTATTCGTCTTCTTAAGTCAGCTAAGTCGAGGGGTTTAGTTTTGTATACAATACTTTTGACATATCCCCATAAGAAGAAGTCTAATGACGTCAGATCAGGGGATCGTGCTGGCCATTCCATCGATCCTCGCCTCCCTATCCACCGATTCGGAAATATTCGGTTGAGGTAGTTCCGGACATTGATTTGGTAATGGGGCGGAAAACACTTAATATTTCCGAAACAGTTGAAGATAGGTATAGGACATTGTACATGAAATATGTCTAGAATTTTCTGAGGAATCAAAAAATTGAATAATATACCAGGTGTTGTATTTAAAATAAGAAAGTTGGTATTGGCCACGGTCACATGACACACCCTGTATAAAAAGCTTTTGTTGAAAAAAATGCGCAACTAAAAATAACAATCGACGTGTGCGAGCGTTTTTTCGAACACGCCCCCATTTATTTATTATTGAATTTATTCCATTTGGCTGATACACCCTGTATATATATATTTGTTATTTAAAAAAGTATTTGTGGTCAAATAGATGAATGCTCCACATAAGCCGCAAAGATTGCGGGTTCGAGTACTGGGGGTCCTGGGAGAAAGGAAATACCCTAAATATCTACGAATATATTTTCTCTACTCATATATGTGAAAATAGCAATTTTCATACAGCTGACTATGCATGAAAGTTTTTTTTTTTTCAATCTAGAAATGAAAATATGTTCACACCTAGAGATAAAAATAAAAATGCAATTCATGTAAATACTGAATTTATAGCTATGGAAATGACAAACATTAATTTCAGTAATTTGCATTGTGACGGTTCGTTTTGAATTAAATTGAACTTGAAAGTTTTGTACTTGTTATTGCAAATCAAAAATTATGGAATTCGAAAGCAAAATAACTGTACCAGGCACACCACCGAGCATTATTGAAGTAGTAAACTCCGCTTTTAATAATATTTTACCTGATTAATCTCAATAAAGGTATGCATTTGTCTACAAAAAGTTAATGGATTCTAGAAATGATAACGAAATAAACTCGTTCTCAAAAAATGTTCTAATCGTCATTTCTAATATAATATTTTATGAACTGCAATATCGTAGAAAAAATAAGATATAATAATCGAGATGAATACCGCTTTTGTCGTTCGTGGACTTGCCCCACGTAATAAAACATAAAACGTCGATTCGATTACGTCATAATACAAATACATATGATGACAAACATTTTAGATATACAACAAAATGAGTATTTTCAAAATGAAAAATCGACGAATCCGACGATTTTTCCAAAATATTTTTGATTTCTGCAATAATGAATTTATTCCACACCTTGACCTTGACCTGTGTGGAAACCTTAACTGGAATAAATTCGGTACTTATAAAATGAGAACTTCCAGAAAAAAATCCTGCGATAGATCGATTTTTGTTCTTTATTGCGCACTTTTTGGGGTCTTCAAAACAAGTATGACGTCACTAGCCAGTCACGTATGACGGCATACGCAATTTTTGTAATAGATTTTTTTTTATTTGACTAAATTTGTAGCCCTTTTCATTTTCTTTACAACCATGTAAAAATAATAATAATAAGACCCTTAAAAGTCTTCAAAACCTGTATGACGTCACTGGCCATTCACGTATGACGTCATCGGCAATGTTTTTAATAGATTTTTTTTATTTGACTAAATTTGTAGCCCCTTTCATTCTCTTTACGACCATGTAAAAATGGTCGTTTTTTGGTTGTGGTTGTTTTTTATTTTTTATTTCAAAAATTAAGGCAAAATTTTTTAAATACATTTATTTAATCCAAGAAATGTTCAAAATGAGTACCGATTCTCTCTTGGCAAATAGCTAATCATCCAGCTGATAAAATCCATCCCTTACATTTTGAAACATTTCCGGTGAAATATTTCTCATTTCATGCCTGATACGTTCCTTCAGATGCTCAAAAAAAATTTAAAAGGACAAAATATTTTTACATGATCGTAAAGAAAATAAAAAGGGCTAAGAATTTAGTCAAATTAAAAAAAGTTTCTATTTAAAAAAAAATTGAGGGCTACAAATTTAGTAAAATAAAAAAATGGTCTTCTTTTAAAAAAACGCCTATGACGTCTTTACCTATATAAAATGCCTATACGTAAAAGGCTGGTAACGTCATACTTCTTTTGAAGACGCTAAAAGTGCGCAAAAAAGAACAAAAATTGACCTGTCCGAGGATTTAATTCTGGAAATTCTCACTTCATAAATACCGAATTTATTCCAGTTAACGTTTCCACCCTGTATATCCCTTCAAGAATAAAATAGCAAAATTGAGCAAATAATAGGCAACAAATTTGATGATGTACTCAGACGAAATAAGGGTATTACAAAACTTCAGAAGATAGGAAATTTATTACAAGGCAATTTTGAAAAAAAATTAGATATTAGATGTAAATACTTAAATACTCCCTATATTTGCATTTAAGTACGCACCTAACATGGTGGCTATCGATAGAAGATTTTCCGCTTATAAACATTTTTTAACCGATTAGAGCAAAAAAAATAGTTTTAGAAAAACGCATTGCAATTAATTGTTTATATAAAAATTATTGAGTATTTTTTTACACTTACATACACTACATTTGTTTACATTACTGTTTTTTATTTATTTTTTGTTTAACATTTTTTTGCATTATTGAAGCTTTTTTCATTGTTTTGTTGTTCATTTTTCTTAATTCGCCCGGTTTTTATAAGCGCTTATTTTAGAATTTTGAGAGCTTATTTATCCGGACGCTAGTAATGAGAATATCACCACTCAGAACACTTTATCGCCTTCAAGTTTTATCAGTGCTGATAATATTTGATTTAGAATTGTATTATCAACAATAATAATAGTGGTAAATTTAACATATAATATTGAAATTTTAATAAAATTTTGGCAAACTTTTAGTTATACAACAAAATGTGTATTTTCAAAATGGGAAATCGACGTATCCGAGGATTTTTTCAAAATATTTTTGATTTCTGAAATAATGCATTTATTCCACACAATATATACAGGGTGGAAACCTTAACTGGAATAAATTCGGTACTTATGAAATGAGAATTTCCAGAAAATAATCGTGATTTCTGGAGGATATATTTCTGGAAATTCTCATTTCATAAATACCATAAATATTCCACATAAATACTGTGGAAAATGAAAAATCAACGTATGCGAGAATTTTTTCAAAATATTTTTAGATTTCGGAAATAATGAATCTATTGCACACAATATATACAGGGTGGAAAATTTAACTGGAATAAATTCGGTACTTATGAAATGAGAATTTCCAGGAAAAAATCCTCATTTCTGGAGGATTCATTTCTGGAAATTCTCATTTCATAAATACCAAATTTATTCCAGTTAAGGTTTCCACCATGTATATCCCTTTAAAAAATATATTGCAAAATTGAGCAAATAACAGGCACCAAATTTGATGATGTACTCAGACAAAGTGAGGCTATTACAAAATTTCAGAATATAGGAAATTTATTACAAGGCAATTTTGAAGAAAAATTAGAATTTAGATGTAAATACTTAAATACTCCTAATATTTGCATTTAAGTACACGCCTAACATCGGTGGATATCGCGAGAAAATTTTCCGCTAATAAACATATTTTTACCCATTACAGTAAAAAAAAAAAATTTAGTAAAACACATTGTAATTAATTGTTTGTAATAAAAAATATTGAGTATTTTTTTTACACTTACATATACTACATTTGATTATATTACTGTTTTTGGTTTATTTTTTCTTTGAAAATAAACGTTTTTTACCTTTTTTTGCTTTATTGAAGCTTTTTTTCAGTCATTTTTCTAAATTCGCCCTTTTTTCATAAGCGCTTATTTTAGAATTTTGAGATCTTATTTATCCGGACGCTAATGATGTGATTGTCACCACTTAAAACACTTAATTGCCTTCAAGTTTTATCACTGCTGATAATGTTTGATTTAGAATCGTATTATTAACAGTAATAATAGTGGTAAATTTTACATAAAATATTGAAATTTTAATAAAATTCAAACTTGATTAGAAATAATTGAATATGTTGGCATAATTGCAAACAAAATTTTTTGTGTACAAATTAACATTTTTCCAGAATATTACTGATAATTTCACAGTACTCATTAAAATTTTGTCAAAACAATGGATATTTTGTAATAAATTAATTAAAAGTATATATCCGGACGCTAGTGATGAGGTGGTCACCACTCAGAACACTTTATCGCCTTCAAGTTTTATCAGTGCTGATAATGTATGATTTAGAATTGTATTATCAACAATAATAATAATGGTAAAGTTTATATAAAATATAGAATTTTTTATAAAATTCAAACTTGATTAGAAATAATTGAATATGTTGGCATAATTGCAAACTAAATTTTTTGTGTACAAATTAACATTTTTCCAGAATATTACTGATAATTTCACAGTACTCATTAAAATTTTGTCAAAACAATGGATATTTTGTAATAAATTAATTAAAAGTATATATCCGGACGCTAGTGATGAGGTGGTCACCACTCAGAACACTTTATCGCCTTCAAGTTTTATCAGTGCTGATAATGTATGATTTAGAATTGTATTATCAACAATAATAATAATGGTAAATTTAACATAAAATATTGAAATTTTAATGAAATTCAAACTTGATTAGAAATAATTGAAAAAGTTGGCATAATTTCAAATTAAAGTTTTTGTATACAAATTAACATTTTTACAGAATATTACTGATATTTTCACAGTACTCATAAAAAAATTGTCAAAACAATGCATATTTTGGCAAAAATAAATTAAAATCTGAGTCGCTGCCGCCAGCACTCACAATCCTTTGTGAGCATCATGTTATATTTTAGTGCTAGTATTGTTTTCTTCGAAATTGAAATTTAAACATTAATAATTGAAAATTTAACACGAACAATTGAAAGATGGGTAATGGCCTAGAATTTTAATTGAATATTTAACAGTAACAATTAAAAATTTGATAAATATATATTTTTTTGCCCATAACGAAAGGTAAAGGGCTTATCCGGTCTTTAGTAATTACTTATGGAAATTTAACCAAGAAAAGTTGTATGGCTAAAAGGCGGCGTCTTATGATGGCCTTCAATGACATTTACGTTGACATTCAAAGTCATTTCAAAGCAAATTTTAAATTTTAAATGTATTCCTACTTTTTGAATTTTTATTTTGAATGACGGTTAGCATATTAGCTTGGCTGTGTAAAACTTTAAATATCTTACATAAGAAAATTTTCGAGGAAAAAATTAAGGTTTACTGAAAGATTTTAATTCAAAACTTCAAAACCTGAAAACTTCACTTAAAAGAAAACTAAATGATATTTTCAGCAACCAACATAATAAAGTCGCAATCCCATAGCCGTTGATATCAATAAATCATAAAACAATAAGGTTTTTGAACTATTATTAAGAAGAGTCAAATGGTAAACTCAAAAACATTTCCTTTTTGGTGGATACATATATTAATTCGACGCAGAAAATTCTGAAGTGTTCTTAACAATACTGCCTTTGGGATATTTTGGCCGGCTCGGTTCGGATTGTATCAATCATATTTTCTTTGGATGTTGCTAGAATCGACACATGCGCAAATACTCTAGGAAGCAACACTAATTTTATTTTTTTAATTTTAAATGATGATCATCATGTTAGTACAAATATTATTACATAACTAATTTAATTTTTGAGATAAACGTTCTTTTGAAAATGTCTTTTAGAAAACTTTTCCTATATTTTTTTCTCAAAATATTTCTTGAGTAAGGTATTAAAATTGGTACGCAGCCGTACTAATATGGTCCGTTTTCAAAAAAAAAATTCACAAGGAAGGGTTACCATTTGAAATTTTTAAGTTGACCTCGAAATTCAACTTCAAGGTCAAGTCTAAAGTTTGTCAAATGGCCCCCTTTTAGCCATACAACTTTTGTTCGGATCAATATTTGCCGTCGTACATACTTTCAGAGTAATTTCCATGGATCGATTAAGATGGCCCTGTACGATTTCTGTACGCTCATTCTACCATCCGATCGAATGATAGTGTAAGTGCTGTGACTTGTGTCAGTGTTATGGAACCTGCCAACAAATTTTGAAGAAAAACGTGGATATGCTTCCTTACAAAATACAGGCCTATGAATTGCTGCCACCAGATTTTAATAGACGTCTTGTACCCTAGCAGACATAATTTCAACATCCCAAGGCGTTCTTTTATCTAAATAATTGTTGATCGTACGGTAATACCACGTATCATAATTGTTGAGGATTTAAAGTTCAGTTTATTCCTGAATCTGTATTTTCCGCTTTCCTTTTTCATAACCCACCCCCCTCTCCGACATCGAGAGCCCGGCCCTCGTGGTTGCTTCAAAGGGAACATCCACTTGCTTCGCGGCCTAACGCGTTGAAAGCCCTCGAGGCACGTCACACCATTATGTATTTGCCCATCTTAATGTAAGCCTTCATGCTCTTAGTATATCTATCAGCTCGGCGTTTGCCAGCTTCCTTGCATATTTTTCTCCTTCATTTTACCTACAGCCAGGAATTGGTGGAAACTAATGTCGATTTTATTTGCTCCCGTCGTTACAACTGAAAACTTTGCAAAGATTTTGCCATTGGTGATGTAAAATCATAACCATGGCATTGTATGATAAACGATAACAATCCACGAACTAGATATAAATTGCATACCAAATATGGCGTAAAAATGTGACATATGACCGTTTCTCTAGTACGTAAATACGCCACCGTAGCACTGTCGCGGCATTGTAAATCAATAAAGTCTAAGACTAGAAACGATTGGACGAAATAATTACCCTATTATAGAAATATTAATATGCACAACATATTAATAATTGCAAATGTATCTGGGCTATACCTCATACAGCACACGCCTTAACTCAGCTCGTAAGGTACCTACTTTGCTACTTGTAATAAATATTAGGACCAATTGAGACAATATTAAGTATATTACTTTTCAATAAACCATATAGCTTCGCAAAATTCAAGCACACTTCAATCGTCAGTAATTATTACAATATGCGCAATAATCTCCATTTTATGTAATGAAAATTATTTGAGCATACATGAAAATAATTATTTAATATTATTATTAACTATTTGTTCACTGGAATGCAATGTTTTGCATACTTTTATATAACGAAAACTTTAATATTTCATTCATAAACTCTTCAGTAAAAAATCATTAAAATCATCCGTTTATAAAAGTACTCAAAAATAAATATCATACTATAGCTAACTACTTTCTCTCCAACTCTTTCTACTCTTCATTTTAGACTTAAAAGCCGGCTGTTCCTAGTTATTTCTGAAACAATTAATGCTGATTTTAGTCGGACGTTCTCGTTTTCCTCCCATTGTTTGGTGATTGGGGAACACGCTTCAGGAAGTTTGATGGCAATTTGCAGAGCAGCATCTGTAATTAACTCATAGATTAATGTTTCGATACTGTATTTAGTGCTCGCTGCTTGTGGCCGTGCGAGTGAGTTTAAAATTAGTAAAGGGGCGATGGGGAACGATAAGAACGATCCTCACGATTCGTCGGTGATGATGGATTTGTGGACCAGTAATGATCTCAGTGTCTCTATATTCAAAATAACATCCATCCAGGGAGTTATCTGGGGCCTTTCAACAAGCAGCTATTAGGTATTAAAAACGCCCCTATGTATTGTAAATATTATTACCCTAAACAATTTACAAGATAAACTTACTAATATTATTTATGTTATTCTGTTTGTTATATTTAATGATTGGCTAATTTTACTGCTATGACCAATTACCATCGTCAATGAGCGATGTACCAATTACAAATGCTGCCATTAAGGGGGAACGCAATATCGATGCCGATAGCCTCATTCGATTCAGGAGAGTCATACGGTTCATACCAGACCACACTTGATATACTTTGGAAGACGTTATAATTTTCGAAATTTTCGAAAATGACGCGTTTTTTGCCATCTCGATGAAATTCCATTTCGGGAACGCCTTAACCGATTAGGACGAAATTTGGAGGGGTCATAGAGAGTCCAAATACAAGCACAATGAGCCATAGTGGGCCCCCTTAGGCAATCGCGATTGTACAGGGAGGCCTTAAGAAGAGGGAAATATTCTATAAAAATAACCTACTTTTTTCACGAAAAGCGAGATAACTCGGGCAGATGTGGGAGTACGAGAATGGACGAGCGCTCAAAATAAGCGCCACATATATGGCTAAGTCCCAATAAAAAGATTTGAAAATGTGCTGCTTGGTAGAGCACCCAGTGGACAAAACGTAAAAGCGATGATTTTCCGATCAAATCGACTAAAAATTTTGCAGCAAACTAATCAATGTTGTAACGCTCCGATATTATTTTTATTATATTTATTTTATTATTCGTCGTTTTTATCGTGAAATTATTATATAATTTCTTGATTATTTTGGCTCGTGATTTATTATATAATGTTTTAATTATTTTTGGCTCGTGATTTGTGATCGTATTTAGTACTTACACGTCGTGACGTTTAATTTAACTACCGTGATTACTCTCAAGGTACTTTGCTATTGGTAATGTGTTTATTAACGTACACTAATAATGGATTAATACAAGAAAGCACCAATTTAAGGATTTGTTTTGTTTATTTAATAATAGACACGCTGAAATTGTAAGACACAGGGAAATAAAACACAGGTTGACGATGAAGTAAATTAATTTATATAATTATAACGTACAGGGAAATAAAACACAGGTTGGCGATTATGACATGAATTGATTTATTTTCTAGGTTTCGTTGACCTTTTAATGAATTTGTAAATTCTCTTATTTATTCAATTGATAGTTTGAAAATGGTTATTACTACGAAGTTTATTTACGAGAGTTTGTTATTCATGCACGTGCTTCTGTAGTTTCTTAGACCATTTATTACCATGCCCTTTCACTCCATTTAACTACGGGAAAGTGATATGATCAAAAATAGAAGTATTTAAAGATGTTGAAATATCCCCAATAATTCATGAATGATTACTAAAGGTATCTCGCGATCTGCCCGAATTTCAGGGTTTTGTCAGTGTCCACACAATAATGTAATTATTGGAGTCCCATTGTTTACGTTGATTGAGGTAAATTAGTAATTCTACCCACGACCACAGCAAGCACCAATGTCACAAGTAGTCATCACCGTCAGACATGTTACAAGTTGTGTCAAATAACAGTTCTGCTACCTCGATCGGAAATGTTTATGTAATGTTATAATATATTATTATTAGGAACATTGGAGGTTATTAATAACTTCTCTTGTGATTATGCCAAGCTCCATTCTCTCGTTTATCATTTTCTCTGTTTATACGGGGTTTTAATAATTCCACTTATTTCTTGTTTACGATATTTAACCATAAATTGTCATTATGTCTTCAAATTATTGAGATTTAATCCAGCCTATTTTATCTGTTCGATTCTAAATTACTCTGCCCAATAATAGGTACGTTATGTGCTTGTTTTATGATTTGAAATAAAGAAACCAGTATTTTTATACATTATGTTTTTAAATTATTATGATTTAATCCAACTTATTTATTTATACAATTATAAATCACTCTGCCCAATAATATGCACGTTATGTGCTCATTTATGATTTAAAATGAAGAAGCTATCATTTTTATGAATTATTTTGATTTGAATATAATGATGTATGTCGGAGGGGAACACTGAATGCCTTGATTAGTTGTTATAGTTATGGTGAATACAGCCACGTTAATTTGCGATTGCGGGCGCGATGTATAATGAGTGTATATGTTTAAATCTTATGATGCCGATAACGATTTGATTCTAGTCGAGGAGGTGATTCCACAATAACAGGTGTGTGAACGAAGTGCGCGAGTGGGCGTCAATTACACCTGTTATTGCTTCCTCTAGTGATTCGTAAACACGAATAGTGTTCCAGCCGCCTTTGTTTACTGACAGGAATAGGTAATCGGTGTTTGGTATTTATAGGTAGCTTAGGGTTGATTGAAACGAATAAGCACTCCCGTGAATTTATCATGAGACTGGTTTTACAACTTTATATTATCGTTAATAATAAAGACATTAAATTACTCTGTAACTAGAATTGTACGTTTTTCGATTTATTCAAATTTTTACTGTACTTTGCGTTTTTTACAACGTTATATACAATCGTTAATTTAATTATAACCCGACGTAAATTTATATACTCAAAACCGCGAATGTCGTGTGCGCTGCCCGTGGCCGACGCAACTTTCTTTCTTACTGATCTCGCTCGTGTGTGGCTTTTGTTTAAATAGGTTTTTTCAGCTTCAAATCTCCACTCTCCTCACATATCTACTGCTAAATATTGGCCCCCATCCCTTAGTTATCATGGTGATTATTAATCTTGAGTGTGCGTGTGGTATTAATGCGTTTTTAGCGCAGAGTTTTACACTTAACTTAAAGAGTTGCCATTCGAGGTGATTTTTACGTGCCTGGCGCTTGCTCGTTTCTAAGGGGCTCCAAATGACCTTAGAGGCACATGCCTAGACTAATTGGACCCTCCTGATTCCAATGAGCACATATTCAGGGTCCTAGCCTCATCGATTCTCGAGATATCCGCCTTCAAAGTTATGAAATTTAAAGAACCGGCAAAAAGGGCTATTAAAATTAAACTTCTAGCCGAACGGTCCAATCTCAATGCCGATAGTCTCATTCGATTCAGGGGAGTCATACGGTTCATACCAGACCACACTTGATATACTTTGGAAGACGTTTTAATTTTCGAAATTTTCTAAAATGTCGCGTTTTTTTGCCATCTCGATGATATTCTATTTCGAGAACGCCTAAACCGATTCGGACGAAATTTAGAGGGGTCATAGAAATTTCGAAAAAAATTCAACATAATCAAAACCAGCATGCAAAACTGCATAACATTGCCCATTTTACCAGATCTCTACCTTTCAAAATAACAAAGATACCCATGCAATCCTACTCTATTTGGACACCCTGTAGACTTTATAACATTTACGGTTTTGTTGATGATTAAATAACAAATGAAGGCGCTATAGTCTTGGGCGCTATTTATTGAACAGAATGAATATCGGAACATTTATTTTGGCTCTAGTAGTCCAATAGCATGAAAACCATTTAGGGTTTTTCCATTGAAATATTCGTTAAAGTCTCTATAATTAATGATTAATGTTCAAGTTATACAGGGTATTGGTAAAGGTGCTTCGTAAAGTCAAGTCATCAAGTCATATCAAGGTAAAAACCAAACCAAACAGTTTATATAAACATGTGGGCCTATATGGCAGTTTAGCAAACACCCCGTATAAACGCCTATGCAAAAATTAACAGGATAGTTAAAAATTCACTGCAAAAAATATATTACAATGTAAACACTACTTGCATTTTATCTACACTGTTTTAGGATACAGCGCCAATTAGAACTCCCATTAATGCCATTAGAAATTTAAATTACACTTCCCATAATTGATTATTTGTGTACCTATAGGCAATTAATTCTCTTATTACTGACATTCGTCACTTCATCAGTAAAAAGCAGTAGTGAAACTGGACTCATACAAGGACTATGGCAAAAGTTCCATCATATTTATAAAAAAGTGCTACTTGTTATATTTTATGATTTATCGGCGATTTTTTTTAAAATAAAATATGTATGTGTTTTCTATAAATAATTCATAGTTATATTAGTTATTTCATTTGAGTTAGTAATACTCATTTCACATTTGTTTAATTTGAAGTTTAAATTATTCCCCGATTTTTTCCTAATAAAACTGAATTATTTATAGAAAATACATTTAGTTAAAAAGTTAGTTAGTTAAATACAAAAAAAGGTACAAATTGGAAGAAAATGTATAAAAAGCTCGTTATTAAATAATTCTGTCATTTTTTCGTTAAAATACTCGCCGCTTCTAAATAAATAATCCAAAAATGACCATTATTTTGATTGATTTTAATTATTTTTACCCCTTCAAACCTGGCGTACATGTACATTTGCGAAATATATTTTTATTTTGAATTTAGTATAATTATTGATACTTAGTACCATTAGTACTTGCTTATGTACACATTAGATTTATAAGAAAAATTGCCTAGTGTGGCCATCTAGTGAAAATATGTGGAATTATTGTTCATATTGTACGATGTGTCTAACCTCACATAGTCCGGCTAGTAAGTCTCATGTTTATTTCAATATGTAAATTAATTGAACAGTTTTTTAAACATAAAAATTTTTGAAGCAATTGCAAAACATTGAAAAATGTAATAAATAAATAATACATCCCCAAATATTATTTGTTTTTCGCATATGACTTGCTAAATCTATGTACATGAGTATGTATAAATTGTTCCACTTGCTGCGTAGCCTTGTACATCCTCATGTACATGTGGTCTGAAATATTATTCCATTTATAAGTAATTGAATGTATTTTTGTTTGTTTCTTGTGTAAGTTTAGTATTATCTTTACAGCTAACGTGAATATGGATAAGTTAAAAAAAACATACAATCTAGAAAATCCTACAGATATCCAGGAACTGATAGATCTGGTAAATAATGGCGACCTATCGGAAATTGTAGATGTATGCATTGGAGATGAAGATGAAGTAGATGAAGAATTTGATTCAGAGCTAAATAATATAAGACCAGGTCCTGATGTGATTAACAGGGCAGAAATGGAAGGAATTAATAAAAGTATCGAAGTACAACATGATAGTAATAATGAAGAAGGTAGTTCGGATGAAGAAAACTTAGACCAACCCCTCTCAGAACTTCGAAAAATAAGCCAAGTAAATTGGAAGAAAATTTCATTTACACCACCTAACATAATAGAATTCGAACCACCAGTTCCAAGTAAACACGATATAACAAAACCTGTATGTCCTCTAGAGTATTTTCTAAAATACATACCCAATAATCAGCCCGATTAAATGGCATATTTTACCAATCTATATACTGTTTAACAAGGAAAAACATTCAGAAATACATCTGCATCTGAAATGAAAATATTGTTTGCCTTACATATAGTTATTGGATGTCTGAAGAAATTCCAAAGGATAAGGATGTATTGGGAACGGGTTTTGGGATTGGCTGCTTCTTGCAAAACATGTCTAGGAATAGATTTTTCCAGAAAAGAAGTTGCTTACACTTAGTAAATAACCTGGATAAACCAGAAAATTGCACCGACAAGCTTTATAAAGTCCGACCAAGTTTAGAGATGACAAGAAAGAAATGTCTAGACTTGGAATTGGAGGAGAATATATGTATAGACGTGCAAATTATTCCTTTCACTGGACAATTAGGCATAAAGCAATATATAAAAGGTAAACCCTGCCCATGGGGGGTAAAAGTCAATGTTCTTTGTGGTAAGACAGGCCAAGCATACGATTTTATTTTCTATCAAGGCAAAACAACAAATTTAAATGAACAACATTTATAAATATACGACCAAGGGGCTAGTGTAATATTACATCTTTCTGATAGAATAAAAAATGTTGGTCATTAATTGCACTATGACTTTTTTTTTCATCTTACCAACTATTGAAAACACTGAAAGAAAAGATATATTTGCTGCGGGAACTATCAGAGTAAATAGATTTTTCAAGCCACCGTTACTGCAAGATAAAGAAATGAACAAAAAAAGCGTGGTTCTGTAGATGAGGTTGTCAGTGATAGGCATAGTTGCTGTAAAATGGCTTGCCAATAAAACAGTATGTCTTGCATAAAATTTTGTCGGTAAAGGTGAGGAAGACCTTGTAAAAAGATGGGACAAGAAAGAGGGAAAATGTATAGAGGTAAAGAGACCCAAAATAAATAAGCTTTATAACCACAGTATGGGAAGAATAGACCTTCTCGACCAGCTGATTAGCACATATAGGATTTTCATTCGTTTAAAAAAATGGACACTACGTATTATAATGCACATGGTAGATTTTGCTTTGGTAAACAGTTGGATTGACTACAAGATAGACTGTGAAAAGTGTAATATACCGAAGAGATTGATTGAAGAGATGAATTTACAGGCCTTCCGAATGCGAGTTGCTGATGGTTGATAACTGTAGTAAACCCTTTATCAAAAAATAAACGTGGTCGACCTTCTACTACTCCTATCCCTTCACCAACTGCAGCACGTAAGCGTGGAGAAAATCGTTCATTACAAGAAATCCAAAACGATAGAACTGATCATATGCCTCAGTTTGACGACAATACAGAAGCTACTCGTTGCAAGTTTCCAGGATGAAAAGGGCGAACGCATGTTTTATGTGATAAGTGCAAGATACATTTATGCTTGATAAGAAAGAGGAACTGCTTCACCAAATTTCATAGACAATGGAAATTAGTCTAGTTATGTTTTGTACGATTTGTACATGTACATAATTATTTTTGAATAATTAAAAACAAAAAAAAAACAAATACTTTTTTTACTTTATTAAAGTCCCTAATAATGTATTAAAGTAAAAAATATTTTATTATAAACTATTCAATAAAATTCAGGTTTGTAGGGGCTAAATGCTTTCTACACATCTTAAAACATTGTTTGGCAGAGATTGCTTTATACCAGAGGTTCTCAACCTTTTTTAGCCTGCCGCCCCCTTTGGAAAAAACAAATTACTCACCGCCCCCCATTCAGATATAAAATCTCACTTAAAATCAATATAAGTTTCGCACCTTTTCAAAGATCATTTTAAGAGCGCCCCTCTTGGTAAACTATATTATACTACGTATACACTGTGTATCAGCCAAATGGAATAAATTCGATAATAAATAAATGGGGGCGTGTTCGAAAATTCGTTCGGACACGTCGATTGTTATTTTTAGTTGCGCATTTTTTTCAACAAAAACTTTTTATACAGGGTGTGTCATGTGACCGTGGCCAATACCAACTTTCTTATTTTAAATGCAACACCTGGTGTATTATTCAATTTTAGGATTCTTCAGAAGATTCTAGACATATTTCATGTACAATGTCCTATACCTATCTTCAACTGTTTTGGAAATATTAAGTGTTTTCAGATTTATTGCAAAAATTAACATTAAAAAAAGAAAATTATTTGATTACAGAAATTCGTTACAACACACTCAAATACTAATAAGTAATACTGTTTATTTCTTGATAATGTAAAAAAACAAAAAAAAAACAATAAATTTCAATGGAGATGTTCAAAATGCTCGCCGTGAACGTCTTGGCAACATCCTAATCTTAAATGGAAATTTCTTCTAACGTTACTCAACATCTCAGGCGTAACCGATCTAATCGCAAGCATTATTCGTCTTCTTAAGTCAGCTAAGTCGAGGGGTTTAGTTTTGTATACAATACTTTTGACATATCCCCATAAGAATAAGTCTAATGACGTCAGATCAGGGGATCGTGCTGGCCATTCCATCGATCCTCGCCTCCCTATCCACCGATTTGGAAATATTCGGTTGAGGTTGAAGATAGGTATAGTTGAAACAGTTGAAGATAGGTATAGGATATTGTACATGAAATATGTCTAGAATTTTCTGAAGAATCCAAAAATTGAATAATATACTAGGTGTTGCATTTAAAATAAGAAAGTTGGTATTGGCCACGGTCACATGACACACCCTGTATAAAAAGTTTTTGTTGAAAAAAATGCGCAACTAAAAATAACAATTGATGTGGCCGAGCGTTTTTTCGAACACGCCCCCATTTATTTATTATTGAATTTATTCCATTTGGCTGATACACCCTGTATATTTAAAAACAAGGACGCATTTTAAAAAATATTTTATAAGGTCTTTACAAAAAAATACACATACCTATATACATAAAAAATAGCACTAGTAAGAGGGCTGAGCTTGATGTTATGACACTAATTTGTCTATATTGGGTGCTAGTTTTGTCATGAGCAACCTTAAGTCACCGCGATCTACTATTGACAATCGGCTCAGTTTTTTTGATAGTAGATTGGATGCTACACTAAATCTTCTTTCGGCTAAATACGATGCTGGAAATGCAAGAAAAAACTTCTTTATTGCACCCCATAATAACGGATGTAAAAGTGGAATTTGTCTATAAAGCCAAAATGCTTGGTATCCATGTTTCAATTTTAGTTTTAATTCTTCGTTTGTTGACAATTCTATAAGCTGCTCCTGTGAAAATACTTCTGCTGTTTCAATGTTTGCGCAAGATTCCAAGATTCAGTCCGGAATTATCATATTGAGGATATCTTGAAATCTATTAAACAAATCTTCTTTAAGGGTTTCTAAATGCTGGCAATAAACCAAAATGTCATCATCACTTGTTTTCACCGTGGAAAGATTTTGAAACTGATGGAATTGTCTCCGACCCAAATTTAATTTGTATAATGCAAGTTTTGACACGAATGCCGAAATTATTGGCTTAGCTTTAATTAAACTCAAATCATCTCCTTGTAGCTGCAGATTGGTTTCGTTAAATTTATAAAATAAATCAGTTAAATACGCTATATCATTTTTGAATTTCAATAAATTATCTTTTAAGGAATCATCTTTATTTTCGAGAAACGATATAACTGAGTCAAATAGTTCATAAAATCTTTGCAGACAAGTACCCTTTGACAACCATCAAACTTCTGTGTGCAACACTAAACGATTAAAGTCCTGGTCGTTTTCAGCACAAAGCTTTCTAAACAAACTATCGTTAAGAGAATTGCTTCTGATTCTATTAACCCCTGTAATTACGTACTGTAGCGAGCAATGAAGGCGATCACTAACGTTTTTTGCAACTAAATGTTGTCTGTGAATCAAACAATGCATGGCGACTACATTTGGTACAGCTTTTTTTAAATATGCAAAGAACTCGTGGTATCGTCCAACCATTGCCGGAGCACCATCAGTAGCAACGGATACTATATTATTCAGAGGGATATATTTTTCTTTAAAATATTGTTCCAAAACGTCAAATACAGATTTTCCTTTAGTATTAGTTTATAATTTTTTTGCGAATAATAGTTCTTGACAAATGTTCTCATCTCTTATGGAGCGAACGTACGATAGAAGTAATGCCTCATTGTTAGGCAATGTAGACTCATCGAGCTGTATAGAAAATTCGGTCGTCTTCAAAAATTCTGTTTGAGAACTCTCCACATCCTCGGACATTTCATCGATTCGTCTCTGTACAGTATTATTGCTCAAGGGGATTTTTTTAATAATATCTGAAGGTGACTTATGAAGTACAGTACGGAGAACTTCACTCACAGCTGGCAGTATTAATTTTTCTCCAATAGTGTGCGGTTTTCCAGATTTAGCAATAAGCAACGAAATATTGTAAGATGCACGTAACCCATCATTGTCTTGTTTTAATGCTGCTGAAAACATACTGGCTAAAGTTCGACGTCTCGAATGGTGATTTTTGAACATTTGAAAGTAAGATAAATTTTTGTCTTATATGGCAGGATGTATTTTGCTCAAATGTTCTTGTAATCGTGAAGGTTTCATGGCTTCATTTGAGAAAACTTTCTGGCAAATCAGGCACATTGGCAATGTCTTGTTTGTGGGTGACTGAATAATACCATATTTTAAATATTCGACATTGTATTGTCTACATGTTTTCTTTAATTCCGACATATCTTAAAAATAAAACAAGCAAAATAATAACAAGAAGTTGTTGTTAGCGCAGAACCAACCAATTTAAAAACAAAATTAAAAATTTAAAGTTAGTTGAAATTTCTTGCGCTCAGCATCAATCACTATTTGGGTCTACATAGCCCAATATGCAGAGTGTCCCAGGATAGAAGTAATTACACGTGTATTCATTTTACACGTGAAATCACACGTGTAATTATAATTAAACGTGTATTTATTTTACACGTGTAATTATGTAATTACATGTGTAATTATAATACCCTCGGTTTTTTCATTCAGTAATTTATTTTATACATTGGAAAATAAATATGTACATGAACTTAGGATATCGTAAGATTCTGATGTAACTAAATAAGTTAGTAAGTAACTAAAAAAGTAACTAAATTACCTGCAGTAGAAAAACAACGCTAAATTCGCGCGGCGATCAAAATAACGATTTATTCTTACAATAGAAAAAGGTTCTGGTTCAAAAATATTAACATATCGACGTTTTCTGGAAGCAGTGAACAACGCTTCGCTGTTACAGTGCAATTATACGTGTAAATAATTTCACGTGTAATTATACATGTAACTAATTACACGTGTAATTGTGCCGTACGTACACGTGTACATGTGACCCTTGTATTTGAATACAAATATAAAATCTGCAGCTCTACAAAAAATGTACGTTAGAGAATTGTAAAAGCAATTTTCAAATTTTGTATACATATTTTGCATTTATAATTTAATAATAATATTTTGCCGTATGTATGTCATAATTAATATATTTACCGCTTAGAAAACAATCTTTCCTGAACTTTCAATTTCCTATTGACTCAAAATCCAAAATGTGGGTTCAATTTTTTTTAAACCAAGGATCAGGGCTTAATTTCAAAACATGAAATAATCATTCCAATAGTTTTGGTTAATGTATCTATAAAAAAATCTTATAACATCTATCGGAAGATACATTGTATATTACAGGCGATTAAAAATTAAAACAAATTATATGAAACCAAAAATATTAAATATTTGGAACTATATGTACATAAATTGCAGCCCATCAAATATAACAATAGATAATATGTAAGTACTTACCTGTATTCCAACAGTTATTTCACCAATGATATATTTTTAATTACCGGGTCCACTTAATATGAATATTACTTTATTTACAATAATGATTATAATGTGACAATTAATTACAATCCATAAACAATAGGTCAAATATACTTGACTCGTTGCGTGTCAATCAGGAAGTCAGAATGCAGGCCGGAGTGTCCCCGCTCCGGCACCTTGCACACCAAACCGGGCAAGCGGCGTAATCACCAGGCTCTCGAAGTGGGCCGATGTATTATCGGTCAGTACGGGGAATCCCATGTTGATTCGGTGGAGCGAACATTCAATTGTTCTTTTGAATGTGATCTGTAGATTTTAGGTTTACACTCTTGCTCTAACGGAATTCCGTCTTTGCCCGGGGGGCGGCGGCTGGTCCTGAACGCCCCCTAAATATACCTTGTGCTAGAAACGCCCCCCTAAATCCCTGCAGCGCCCACCGGGGGGCGGGACCGCCCCCGTTCGGAATCACTGCTTTATACTATAAGAAGCAGAAAAAAATTATCTATCTAACGGTGATGTTAATTTTATTACAGTTTGAATAGGGGAGCAGAAAAGTAAGGAAAACCAATTTCCCATGTAATTTCATTATCTTTCCCGGCAAATCGATCACCCGGTATAGGTACTGAGTGATCATTTAAATTTCAGCTCTAGTTATCTATGGAAATTCTCGCAGCCAATAAGAATGACGAGGATAGTGATCTAGCTTTCTTATTGGTTGCTTAATTGATCACTCTATATATTACAAAATGTATTTTGATATTAATGCAGGGAAAATAGACAGAAAGAACTTCACGCTATACTACTCTGGAGAAAAGAAACAAGGGAAAAATGGCACCGCATTTATGGTCAACAACTATGGGAGAAGGAAAATAATCCAATTCAAAGCAGTGAACGGCAGAATAGCATACATAAGAATTGAAAACAAGCAGGTCAACATAACGATAGTCAACGTATATGCACCCACAGAAGAAGCGGGGGAAGACACTAAGCTGGAATTCTATGACAAGCTAGAGGAGATCTGTGAGGAAATACCCAGGAACGACATTTTAATTATAATTGGCGACTTTAATAGGAAAATTGGGAAAGAGGAACAAAACAGTGACGTTGCAGGGAGGGAAACAATACACGACAAAACAAACGATAACGGCTCACGAATATGCAACCTAGCAGCAGCAACAAACACATTCGTAGCAAGTACGACATTCAAACACAAGAGAGAACATAAAATAACATGGATGATACCAGGAAGAACAGATGGGAACCAAATAGACCACGTGCTCATCTCAAAGAAATGGAAGAAAATGATACAGGATGTTAGATCTTATAGAGGAGCCAATGCGGATACGGACCACGTGCTGATAATTGCAAAAATGAACGAAATTATAATAAGTAACAACAATAAAGAAGAAAGAAGAAGGAAATGGAACCTAAGGAAGCTAGATAATGAGAGCACAGAAACAGAATATAGATCTGCAATTGAAAACAAACTCGCCACCGAAGAAGAAACAACAATAGAAGAGAACTGGAGCAGAATAAAGAACACTATAATAGAAACAGCTGAACAGATAATAGGCCTGGGAAATAAAAAAACAGCAAAACAATGGTTCGACGAAGAGTGCCAAGAGAAAAGTGCAGAAAAAAGTCAGAAAAGGAAGAAATGGATAAAGACAAAAAAAGAAGAGGACCCCAAGAATACAGACAAGCACAACGCGACGCAAAGAAACACTACAAAAAGAAAAAAATAGACTGGCTAGATAAAGAACTACAGGAAATAGAAGAAAATAGCAAGGACAACAGGAAGCTATACGAATATATCAAACGACAGAACAACAAAAGTAGGCCTGCCACCAAAATCAGGAAGAAAGAATGGGAAGAACATTTCACGAAAATATACCTGGAAACACAAACAGAGGACGAGGTAGCAGTAATCAGTGCCGAAGACGAAGAACCACCCAACTACGAAGAACTCACGCAGACGATAAAAAAGCAAAAACTACACAAAACAGCAGGGCCGGACGAAATAAACAACGAACTGATAAAGAAGGGAGGAGCAGTACTAACGGAGAAAATATACAGTCTAATTAACAAAGTATGGAAAGAAGAGAAAATGCCCTCGGAATGGAAGAACGGACAAATAACACCAATACACAAAAAAGGAGACACAACGAAATGTGAGAACTATAGGCCTATAATGCTACTAAATACCACGTACAAAATACTAACAGAACTAATAAGGAACAGACTAACACAGCACACGGAAGCCAAGACTGGCCCATACCAGAACGGGTTCAGAAGAGGAAAATCAACAATAGACGCCATACACGTATTGACACAAATAATAGAAAAATGCTACGAGTACGGAATGGAGCTACATATCCTATTTATAGATTTCAAACAAGCGTTTGACTGCGTAATAAGAGAGCAACTGTTAAAGGAAATGGTGGAAATGGGAATACCGAACAAGCTGATAAAATAACAAAAATGACAATGAACAACTCAACGGCAGAGATCATCACAAGAGACGGTAAAACAAATAAAGTAAACATAGGGAAAGGAGTAAGACCGGGAGACGGGCTATAAACAGTGCTTTTTAACATTATGTTAGAAGGCATTATAAGCAAAGTGGGAAACAACAAATCACTAGTACAGAACGAAACACAGATAATTGGCTACGCAGATGACCTCGCACTAGTAACAACAAGTAAAAAGAGCCTAGACAAAACTACAATTATCAAGGAGGCACATCTAAGAGGACTAAGCATCAACGAGGAGAAAACAAAATATATGCACAGTGCACGTACACATGAAGAAAACAAACCAGCAAAGATACAAATAGCACAGTACACATTCCAACGAGTAAACAGCTACAAATATCTAGGAGTCACAGTAAGTGGAAGCAACGACAGATCTATCGAAATCAGTGAAAGAATAAAGGCAGGGAAAATGGCCTTCTGGAAATACCAGAAGCTGCTTAAAGATTAAAACCTCAGCACGAAAACGAAAATAAAAATCTACAAAACCAACATAAGAACAGTAACAACATACGCAGCAGAGACAATGTGCCTGACCAAAAGAGACGAAGAAAGATTGAGAATACTGGAAAGAAGAATTATAAGAAGATCACTGGGCCCTAAGAAAATACAAGGCCAAGGGCACAGACCACTAAGAAACGAAGAAATAAAAAGTATTCTAGAAGAGGAAGATATAGTAAAGTCCATAAAAGCACGGAGGCTCAGCTGGTATGGTCACATACAAAGGAGCCAAGACCCCATATTGAAGAAAATTACGAGCTGGAAACCACCACTCAGCAGATCAAGAGGAAGACCGAAGATAAGATGGCAGGACCAAATACATGAAGATTTGCGAATAATGAAAGTCACAGAATGGAAGAAGAAGGTGCAAGAGAGAAAGGAATGGAAGAAAATAATAAAAGAAACAAAAACACACAAGAACCTATGAAGGAAAAATAGAAAATGTGGACTGATCCACCGCAAGAAAAAAGGATCAAAAGAGCTCCAGGAAAGGAGCGGCTAATACTCCGCTAGGAGTCTAAGGCCATATATATATATATATATATATATATATATATATTTTGATATTTTATAAATGTTTTCTACAATGAGATGGGTGCTTGAAAAATATTTTTAAATTGTTAATAACTGCAAACTGCATTTTTTAAGTATAACATAAATCTGCATAAGACTTTCGGTTAGTTCAAAAGTAATTACGGTAATGAATTACAATTTTTAATTATACGTGTATCAAAACAAAACAAAAGATTAGAGTATCGGTTGCTGCATTTATTTGACCTATAAATTCCTAATAGCTTGTATTGTAGGTTCGTATTTCAGACTAAAATTTTAGAATATCAATCCGTGAAAGTTCTGGACATTACCAAACACATACCAGCATATCTATAATTAGCCATAGCAATTCTCACTCAATGGACACACGCACACATCCTTATCATACCTAACAACGACCCACTGTCTGTTATAATTGCTACATTCATCAGTTTGCGAAAACGTCCTGCTGCTATGACTGTCACATAGGAATTGTCACAGTCTAAAACACTGTCCTTCCGCTTCCCTGTCAGTTTTAAATTGTAGAATCCTATGACGGTATGTGACTGTGTGCGTCGTCGCAGCGAGTGGTCACTGGTCATCCATCTCTTCATCGTGGTGAGCAGGAGGTAGGGTATGGAGAGCGGCCCAAGCAGGAGACTACAAATGTTCGCAACACTCAAAAGTGCTCATCACACTGTGCGGACCACTTTGCATCCGTATACCGGCCAAAAACTGCTAACATGGTGAGTACACTAATTAAATATACCATTTAAAATTAAGCAAAGTGCAATGTTATAATAATAATACTACACTATTTAAATATATATAATTTAAAATTAAACGCATTACACTGTAATAATAGCAATAGTCATTAAGATGGTTGCAACCATTACTAAGTACTACATATTTAAACACAGTGAAACATATCTGTAGGTTTTAAATTTTTGTTTAAATAACAATAGTAAACGTAATCAGGAATGGTATTGTGAAATAATAATACATATCAATAGTGATGACTTCATTTTTTTTCAAAAGTTACATATTGAAAATGTTGTTGAAAACATAATAAAAAGTACTTAAAAGTCAATACTAAAAAAAATAGAGGTTGTCATTTAAAAAAAAATGGCTCTAACGTTATAACGGAGAGAGATGGAAAATTGAAAATGGTCTCAAAATATTTGTTTGAAAAAAATCATTTTGACCTGTTGAAGCGTTTTTCGAAAATTTATACAGGGGAAAAATAATGCCAGGTCTTAATACTTTATGCGCTCTCTGTAGAGATTTCCTTATAAAGACGAAATAAAATTGCTAAAATATAGATAAACTAGGCAAGAGTTTTCATTTTAAGTGGCATTGTTGTTTATATAACTCCACCAAAGTTGTGCATGATTGTAATAACTTGAAGATTTCGATTAATTGATAATTAAATTATTAAGTGTTATGCATATTTGTAATTAGAAAAATAATCTGCATGCAAACACAAGATAATTCAATACAATGTCTACAAGGAAACAAAGGTTTATTGTCTAATATATGCTTGTTTATGAACTACAGCAAATTTAATATTATTTTTGAATTCCTTGGTGTAACGAATAACATTTTGGTGAGAAATTACTAATTTGGATTAAAACAAAATAATAAAAACGAAAACAGAATTTAATAGATTTTCAGCTACATTTGAAAGTATCCAATTTTCTTGATATTTTTAATCATAAAAAAAAATCCCCAACTTTACTTAATTTGTATATCTTAAGATAATTTAGCTCCCCATGCATATCTCGAACAACATACACATGTTTAGTAGATTCCATACGTCCTTTCTGGATATGCAGCATATAAATATTGGTATAAGTACCCACATACCACAAACATATTCATTTCACATCCTATGGAGATTCAACTAAGCTTTAGGTATATACACAGAATGTGCATTTTTAATGCAGAGTATATGAAATGGATATTATATGCATATACTTTTGTCAGACAATACATAATACATAGAATATACAGAAGGTATATGAAATGTATATTTGGTATATACATGAACGTTCTTGGAATATACTAGTTAAAATACATCGTATATATATTAAATATGTATTATATGTAATGTATCTGAAATGCATATTTGCTCTACATATACATCTAATCTAAATAAAGGTTATATATTGGACATCATGATTTTAGTGTTTACATTATATAATTTTACATATAAGTTTTCTTACTTTGGATTCTCATTGTGTTCGACAATAACAAGTCAAGGTAATGAAAAATTACATCTAAAATCTAATAATGTAAACACGATTTCACACTATATTATTTCTAAAGAAATCAACACTTGCAGTACGTATTACAGGAAGTTTATTTTAATATATAAATTAACAAAAAAATTGGAATGATTAAATAATTAGATGTCCGATCTTAACTTGCTTCTAATTCTATAAATTATTCCATTCCTTCTTCATTATTTAATTGCCTGAAACAAAAAAGACTATTATTAGAGAAATATACACCAAATGGTTAATTAAAAGTTGAAACTGTTTCATTACTGAAATCACATTATATACTTACTTGGATTAAAATAATAGTATGTTTCCAAGAGTTTTATTGGGAATAGTAGGCTGCTCGTAAACTTTTTCTGGTTCATTAGTAATGTATATATTATCGGACTCATCAACAGAGCTACATATACCATCATCAAATCGAAAATTGACACATTTAGATTTAAATTCAGAGGATTCAGAAGTTGGTGTGTTGCCATCGAAAATATCCACTTCATGGGTCCTATTTGAATTGTTACTATAATGCAAATGCAATGATAGTGTATTTTCTAATGTAGAATCCATAAAAGACATAGACTCTGTAATTTCTTTAGCCACTGTACGATATCTATTTCTCTTTAATAATTTTTTTGTGTAAATATTTTCTTTATGTGGCTGCATTGTAACCTAAAAATTATACATATGTTTTAAAAACGAGCATTGTAATGGCCACGAAAGGTACAAGAAGTAAAACAAACTAGCAGTTATGTTAACGAAGATAACACCAATTAACACCATTATCTACACTAGTTGCATGTGAAACTTGTTAAACTACCTTTATCTTTATAATATAACTAAACTTAAGTACTTACCGCACCGTTGTTTCCCCACAAAAAGTTAATCGATTAGGTATTATTACTTACAACTATAACACACTTGAAACCAACAAAAAAAACCGTTAAATACCGCCAAATGCACGTTATGAGGGTTATGGAGTGTGCGCATGTGAGTGCTTCAGCTTGCTTGCAGTACTTGGCCTTGGCGAGTGGGGAATGCGTTCGTCAGTTGAATTCTGTGGACCAATGAGAGTGCGCCCGTTGTAATTTCGTCGAGCGGCAACTATTTGAAATCTGGCGCAATTTTATGGTTCAAAATAATTTGCATATTATAAATAAATTGATGTAGAAGAATACTAATTGATAACTATGCCTCGAACGAGCCACTAGGCGATCAAACATAAAGCATCCTGTATGAAATTTACAAAGAATTACTTTGGCATATCTGCTTTCATCATTCATATATAAATCACCAATCATTCTACAAACCACATTATAATAAATCAAATGTTTTATCAAATGTAAGAACTTATAGCGGAAAGACGGGATAGGTCGATAGCCTATAATAAAGATCATTTACTACTACTACGAATTGACAATACTTAAAGTGAAATTTTATTCATCCTTCCGATGTTATTTGAGAAACCAAAAATGAAATAGAAATTATCTATGCCATAAAAAAATGCCTGCATAATTTTTTTTTATTGTAAATAGGATTTTTTTTTTTAATAGTTTAAAATGAAAATACCGCATGACCATTAATTGGCATTAACCTAAAATATACCATACGTATATTCACTGTATAAATGGAATGTACATTGAGGCGATATCCAAAATGTATATACATTTCATATACAAATGTGGACTTTTATAACGCAAGATATTTACTGGATATACATGGAATGTTTGCGATATATTTTGCATATTGTGGATTTGAATGGTGCATACAAAGTATATCATGTGCTATGTGGGTACTTAGCCATATTAGCCGACATGACATATCGTTAACTAATCTAAAAACAATAATAATGCTGCCATACATTGATATTTATTCTACAGACTTGACACTACTTCACATCACATTTAATGCAGCTTCTGTCACTAATTTAGATATGAGAAGAAAGTAGCTACTATCAAACTCATATGAGATCACATGTTTATCTGACTCTGTTTCATTTCTGTTTTAATGGCCTCAAGAGTAGTAAGTTGCAGAAGAATTACGGGATTACAATTGCGACACATTTGTTCACTTTCACATGCGGGATTAATGGCTCGAGTTGCTCCCTTCTTTTGCAGATTCACGTCCGCAATTATGTTGAGCAGAAGTAAATACACAAAAAGACACGCTACGCCCCTTTCACTCTTTGATCATTAGGTTTTCTCGTACAAAAAGTACGATTTCCAAAGATGCAAAGAGAAAAATTGGTAATGTAGGAAAAGTTGAATGGATAATTAAATAGTGAAGGCATGCAAGGCAGATATTAGAAATAATATGTTTATACAGGGTGTTTTTAAAACTATTTGCGTCAACATGAGGAATTATAGTATGCGGTAGTTTTTTTTTTTTCAATAAACTAAAATGTCACAATTTGAATAGTATCTCATGCTGCACGAACGTCAATGATTGAAGCCTAATTTAATCTAATGAAAAATAGGGAAATGTTCACTAAGTATCGTTCACTTTTAAATAGCCCCGATTGTACAGTCATTCTCACATAAATCTAGTACAAGCTATTTGACATTGCGATATAAAACTGCTATTGTAACCTAATTTCTTGTACTAGATTTATATGAGCATAACTGTACATCAATTTCAATTTTTTTTTAAGTTAGTATATTAATAAATCCTGGAGGCAACCTTTGCAAAAAAAGTAAGGTGAGACTACTGAATTGTTTCCTGGCATATTAATATCATGGCTTTAAGTTCTGCGTCGGTAAAGTTATCACTTATCAGTTATCAGTCATAATTTTATTTACGGCCGGTTCCATAATGGTATTAAAGTTTCCTTTAAACCGAAAAGGCGCCTTTAAGTACTGTAACGTGTTCCATAATTGTCTTTTAAGCGCCACTTTATGAAAAAGTATTTCTTTCATATGGAACAGAAGTAGACTTTAAAGTCGACTTTTTTTATTAAGTAAGCTTTACATAAAGGAGACTTTTCTGTGATATTATGGAAGCGGCCATTAACTCCTGAAAATTTTAAACCCAGCCGCCCTCCATAATGCCCACCAGAAAGGTCCCGAGTTTAAATCTCTGTAAAGAGATCTCTTTAGATCTCAGTAAAGAGCATGGTCGTTTGTAAATGTCCCGATAGTAAAATAATAATAATAATAATTAATAATAATAAAAATTACAATTGTTACTGGTAATGGCCTAACGGCCAGTATCCAAATTAGGAGAAAACAATAAAAAAAAGTAAACGCGCTATGATTTTCGAAAAAAAAAAAAATTGTATTGAAATTTTTCATGTCTTGGTCAATTTCAGTCAATTCCAGTCAATTTTCATGTCATGTCAATTTACATGTCTTCAAACTTGTACTCTCCAAACTCTTGTAGTATGTAGATTTAGAAATGCTCTGAATAATACTGACAGACTAGATGAGACAAATTAAAGGTAATGTATACAGCACATACAATAAAAAGAGATAAAAACAAGCAGTACAGACAATAGATACCAGATATTTAGTAAATATAAAGGAACAAATAAAAAAACTATTCATCACGGGAAAACTATATTATAGAAAATAATTCAAATAATAATGCAAACGAAATAGTAGACAGATATAATCGAAGTAAAATTAATAATACATACAATAGCGATGAGACAGACAAACTAGACAAGACAGCCAAAAAAACTATAATACCAGTCAGACAAAATTGAGAAAATATGAACGATATAAAATATACACTCATACAGATAATAGAATTAATATAAACAACACCTGAAACATATAAAACAAACAAGTAGAAACATATGTTAAGGCATTCAAAAGATCTAAGGCTGAAAAGACAGCAAGAACTAATCATAAGAAATCACATTGCCGATATTTATATTTTACAAAATATCAAAAGGTTTGAAGAAAAATCTTCCAATATAATTGTTATTTTTATACCAAACGAAAACATAATATTTTATCAATGAGCGAAGAAAATGTACAATTTATTTTCGCCTGTCACGATGCAAAATTGATACAAAAATGTGTGAAAAAGAAGAATATCTGCTCTCAGACGTATAAGAGATGGCGTCTGAGGCAGTAGGTAAATTATTGCCTCAAAAATCGCCGATTTTTGAGAACTTGAAAAATATCATAAGAAATCAAACAATCACATAATACATTGCCGATATTTATATTTTACAAAATATCAAAAGGTTTAAAGAAAATCCTTCCAAAATAATAGTTATTTTTATACCAGACGAAAACATAATATTTTATCAATGAGCGAAGAAAATGTACAATTTATTTTCGCCTGTCACGATGCGAAATTGATACAAAAATGTGTGAAGAAGAAGAATATCTGCTATCAGACGTAGAAGAGGCAGTAGGTAAATTATTGCCTCAAAAATCGCAGATTTTTGAGAACTTGAAAAATATCATAAGAAATCAAACAATCACATAATACATTGCCAGTATATATATTTTACAAAATATCAAAGGGTTTGAAGAAAATCCTTCCAAAATAATAGTTATTTTTATACCAGACGAAAACATAATATTTTATTAATGAGCGAAGAAAATGCACAATTCATTTTCGCCTGTCACGATGCAAAATTGATACAAAAATGTGTGAAGAAGAAGAATATCTGCTATTAGACGTAGAAGAGGCAATAGGTAAATTATTGTCTCAAAAATCTGCGATTTTTGAGAACTTGAAAAATATCATAAGAAATCAAACAATCACATAATACATTGCCAGTATATATATTTTACAAAATATCAAAATGTTTGAAGAAAATCCTTCCAAAATAATAGTTATTTTTATACCAGACGAAAACATAATATTTTATCAATGAGCGAAGAAAATGTACAATTCATTTTCGCCTGTCACGATGCAAAATTGATACAAAAATGTGTGAAGAAGAAGAATATCTGCTATCAGACGTAGAAGAGGCAGTAGGTAAATTATTGCTTCAAAAATCGCAGATTTTTGAGAACTTAAAAATATCATAAGAAATCAAACAATCACATAATATTTTGCCGATATTTATATTTTTCAAAATATCAAAAGGTTTGAAGAAAATCCTTCCAAAATAATAGTTATTTTTATACCAGACGAAAACATAATATTTTATCAATGAGCGAAGAAAATGTACAATTCATTTTCGCCTGTCACGATGCAAAATTGATACAAAAATGTGTGAAGAAGAAGAATATCTGCTATTAGACGTAGAAGAGGCAATAGGTAAATTATTGTCTCAAAAATCTGCGATTTTTGAGAACTTGAAAAATATCATAAGAAATCAAACAATCACATAATACATTGCCAGTATATATATTTTACAAAATATCAAAAGGTTTGAAGAAAATCCTTCCAAAATAATAGTTATTTTTATACCAGACGAAAACATAATATTTTATCAATGAGCGAAGAAAATGCACAATTCATTTTCGCCTGTCACGATGCAAAATTGATACAAAAATGTGTGAAGAAGAAGAATATCTGCTATTAGACGTAGAAGAGGCAATAGGTAAATTATAGTCTCAAAAATCTGATATTTTTGAGAACTTGAAAAATATCATAAGAAATCAAACAATCACATAATACATTGCCAGTATATATATTTTACAAAATATCAAAAGGTTTGAAGAAAATCCTTCCAAAATAATAGTTATTTTTATACCAGACGAAAACATAATATTTTATCAATGAGCGAAGAAAATGTACAATTCATTTTCGCCTGTCACGATGCAAAATTGATACAAAAATGTGTGAAGAAGAAGAATATCTGCTATTAGACGTAGAAGAGGCAGTAGGTAAATTATTGCCTCAAAAATCGCAGATTTTTGAGAACTTAAAAAATATCATAAGAAATCAAACAATCACATAATACATTGCCAGTATTTATATTTTACAAAATATCAATAGGTTTGAAGAAAATCCTTCCAAAATAATAGTTATTTTTATACCAGACGAAAACATAATATTTTATTAATGAGCGAAGAAAATGCACAATTCATTTTCGCCTGTCACGATGCAAAATTGATACAAAAATGTGTGAAGAAGAAAAATATCTGCTATCAGACGTAGAAGAGGCAGTAGGTAAATTTTTGCCTCAAAAATCGCAGATTTTTGAGAACTTAAAAAATATCATAAGAAATCAAACAATCACATAATACATTGCCAGTATTTATATTTTACAAAATATCAAAAGGTTTGAAGAAAATCCTTCCAAAATAATAGTTATTTTTATACCAGACGAAAACATAATATTTTATTAATGAGCGAAGAAAATGCACAATTCATTTTCGCCTGTCACGATGCAAAATTGATACAAAAATGTGTGAAGAAGAAAAATATCTGCTATCAGACGTAGAAGAGGCAGTAGGTAAATTTTTGCCTCAAAAATCGCAGATTTTTGAGAACTTAAAAAATATCATAAGAAATCAAACAATCACATAATACATTGCCAGTATTTATATTTTACAAAATATCAAAAGGTTTGAAGAAAATCCTTCCAAAATAATAGTTATTTTTATACCAGACGAAAACATAATATTTTATTAATGAGCGAAGAAAATGCACAATTCATTTTCGCCTGTCACGATGCAAAATTGATACAAAAATGTGTGAAGAAGAAGAATATCTGCTATTAGACGTAGAAGAGGCAATAGGTAAATTATAGTCTCAAAAATCTGCGATTTTTGAGAACTTGAAAAATATCATAAGAAATCAAACAATCACATAATACATTGCGGGTATTTATATTTTACAAAATATCAAAAGGTTTATAAAAAATCATTCCAAAATAATTGTTATTTCCCTACAGCCTCTTCCTAGCTCTCACCTTTGTCTCGAGCTAAGAATAAGGCTTGGGGCCAAAAAAGCCTCTTTTTTTTTTGTTGTGATGGTTCTCAGGGTCAATAAGTGGGATCAAAACAAATTATATGGCAGATAAAGAATATGAATTTCAATTAATATTTATTATAATATTAAATATTTAAATAACTGATAACAAAACAAACACTTTTTCAACATGAAACAAAATAAACGCTTGACAAAAAATACCAACTTTAAACTACCTAATACATTTAAAAAATATTTCCCTAATGAAAACCTAATTGCACAGTTAATTTTACTGAAGTTACATGTTAATCTACTTACGATTTCAATTTTTGATGTCTTGAAGACTGTAGGCAATGTATTATGCCCGTCCGTCCTGGTGGTTGCAGTTCCTCTTGGTAATAAACCCTCGATGTATCCGTTCCGGCTCGTTCAGGTGAATGACCCGATTGATGTCCCAACTCCGTGAATGACTGCACTGGATAGACTCCGTGAATTTTTCTTAAAGATGATGATGATCCAGCTGAATTCCTCCGATGTATCCCTTGTTGCCGTCGGTCAAAAATCAATACTCAGTCGTTACTGATTACTGCTGTAAAATTTGTAGGGTTAAGTGTGCATAAACACTCGCGAAACTATTTTTGCGTAAATTCGGAAATAAATATCGGCTTGACAACAATATTCTGTTGTCTTGCGACCGACGTAGATTCGACGGGATATTATCGAATTCTGCCTGTCGTCAGGCGTTCTGCGTTTTTATAACTTTGCACCTGATTGGCAATTATTGTTGTTGATTTACGCTAGCAACGTTCGTAAAAACTTAAAATGCACCTGTTACTACCCACGAATTTCGCAATGTTACTATGGCGACGAAACAACACTTTACTATTGTAATCTATTTTCCCATTTTCCGGTGAAACTGAATATCCAATCACAATTCTGATTCAAGATTCGCCATCCTCGTATATTTTCGCTTCTGTGAAAATGTCGAACGGTCTTCTTCGTTGAGTTTGATATTCTAATTTAATTTGCATATTTTCATTAAACTCATTTACATTTATTATTATTAACTGTGCTCTACTTAACTTATAATATTAGCTAAAAACCCTATCTAATTGATTATTAAACTATTTGACTGCCTAATTATATCTAATCCTATAGTAGTAATAGTATTTAATGATTAATAAATTCCTAATTAATTCCTATACTAACAAATATACTATTCAATAGAAATATTATTAAAAATTTGAAAGTCCTTTTATATACAGGGTGTTAATACTAAGTTGTAACACCCGAAAATGGCAACTAGAACTCTTTGAAACAAACAACTTTTCTTAGTTAAATTTTTTAAATTGGAGCCCAAGTTCATAGTTATTGGCGTTCTTTTGTTTTTCGAAAAATCGTCATTACTCCCTTATTTTAAGGAATATTTAAAAAATACAAAAACGTTCAACATGCGCTTTCGGTTCTCTAAAACATTTGTATTTACAATTATTTTTTATTTTATCAAATAACAAAATGGCGACCGATTAAAAATTTCTATGCAAGATATTTTGAAAATCAATCGATCGTTTATTGAAAATAAAATATTTATAAAATCCTTGAACAATCTTATAACATTTGTTTGTTTTGATAATTATGCATTTTTATACACAAATTATGCAAAATACGCACACAAATGATAAACGTGACAGAAACTTTTCAAGATGAAGCAGAAATTTCTGAGGAACAAGATCAAAAAGTATTTAAATTTGAACGTACAAACTAGAAAACACGTGCCTCAACTTGTTTAATGGCCTAACTTAAGGTTAGCCTACTTTGTTTTAAATGATTGTTGCAGTTTGTTAAAATTCATCTAGTAATTCAATTTGAATAAAAACTTTTTTGGACAGATCGAAAAAAATGTTTCAGACAAATGTTATAATATAGTTTAAGGATTTCATAAATGTTATATTTTCAAACATCAATCGAGTGATTTTCAAAATATCATGCTTCGAAAATATTCTTCGGTCGCCATTTTGTTATTTGATAAAATAGAAAATAATTGTAAATACAAATGTTTTAGAGTACCGATAGCGCATGCTGAACGTTTTTGTATTTTTTAAATATTTCTCAAAATAAGGGAGTAATGACGATTTTTCGAAAAACAAAAGAACGCCATAACTATGAACTGGGGCTCCAATTCAAAAACTATTTTAACTAAGAAAAGTTCTTTGTTTCAGTGAGTTCTAACTGCCACTTTCGGGTGTTACAACTTAGTATTAACACCCTGTATAGATATTATAATTATAAATTATAAACATTGAGGTTTCCTGAAGATTTTTATCAATTTAATTTAATCTCTTATAAGAAGTAATGACTTGGGTATAAATGACATTCTAACGCTATTTAATCATCGCTCGTTCATACAAATCGTAAATATACATTCAATTAAGCAACTTTGATGTTTATCATTACGGTTCAAAATTTTATGTCTTATAAAATTTTATCCCATGTGGTCTGATAGCATTGCGCAACGAATTATATGTTGCGTGTGCTAGGAAGCAACTTTGCGAGTGTTTATAAGCCAGTTCACGGTTTGTACATAATGTGGGTCATTGTGGGTCGTAAACGCTGGTCATCTAGATGCCCAGTTTCACTTTTACGACACTTCAGACGCAACTTGGCGATTCCTTCAGTTATATCTACGAAAATGGTTTAATAAAACGTCAGAAGTGTTTAACTATTGGGCAAGAGCTGTATATTATTTTAAGCACTTATTTTAAAAGTGTGTCATGTCTTTTACATTGTTTAATATAATTTTCAAGGTTTGTTAAATTTGTTAAGTTTTTGCCCAATGTAATTTTTTTTAATTGTACCACAATCTTTAGTACGAAACAAATTAATTTAGATGTAACCTATTAGAGTTATTTATCAGTATCAATGTAAATATTTTGTTTGAAACAGTTGCAATGTCCTTTAGTTTTATTTCATGTATAATTTGTTTTCATTGATTTCAACATAACAGTATATATATAATAGTATATAACGCCATTAGGCCGATATGTAGTAAATAACAGGCGCGGGTTGAAGTTTGTAAACCGAGGCGAAGCGAAGCGGAGCGGAGCGCAGCCGAGGTTTATATTCAACCAAGCCTATTATTTGCATATCAGCCGTATGTTGTTCGATACTTTTTGTAATACCTAAATTACAAAAACTGGTCAATTTATCAATATTAAATTTCAAAATTAATAAACTAGTTATCCAGGCGCAATTTGATACCATAGCAACATCAACGGTTCAAATACAAACAAACAAATCAAAGTGAAATTAGAAAAATAATGTCAGATGTGCAAAGTTCTTCGTTTTGTGGTATCCCCGAAGATGTACTAAATGTAGCAAATGCTGCCACAATCGATTTACTTCCCCAAAAAAGCAGCAGCAGGTATGAGAAAGAATATGAAGACTTTATTGCTCATAAATTTGCGTTGTCATTTAAATAACGTCCACGGCCGTTATTATAACGGCCAAGGCCTTTACGCCTGTCATATCGATCAAGCAGACAGTACTGATAAATGTCAATAACACAGAGGTATTACAAAAAAGCATTAAAATGTATCACTAACGAGTATAGATAACTTTGGGAATTGCAAACAATAAATTCTGTTTCATTCAATCTGGTTCCAATACAATTAAACTACAATTTAGATTTCAAATCCGCAACAATATTTATATTTGCCCCAAGATTATGCATATTCAAATAAGGACTTTACAATTATTTATTCTTAGATAAATGTCGGAGGGTCGATGAGGAAAACAAATCGTTCATATTAATCAAATTTATGCATATTCAAATAAGGACTGTATAATTATTTATTCTTAGATAAATGTAGAAGGACCGATGAGGAAGAAAATTCGTTCATATTAATTCTCCCCATCATTGGTGCAACAACTTGTATTCACAATTTCTTTTATAATAAAGTATTGATAACAAAAAGTAAAACCTTGATTTAAAGTTTAAAATCCAAATTAGCCACCTAATGTTACACATCGAAAATATAAGAATCCAAAAGAATTTAGAATTTTTTTCTAAAATAATTGACTTATTTTTTAATAAAATTTTATTTTGAAGTTTAGTATCCTCAATCAATCAATTTAAGTCAGTAACGACAATTGATATATTTGAAATATCAACATACTATGTAAATAGAAGTTTAAAGTGTCGTTACACAGTGTTGACGCACGAAAAATATTACAACTATTTATGTATCGCCAATGCCAAGAGAAACCAAATGTTTTATAACTTAAATAATATCAAAATATCAAATAAATTCTTCACAAGGCAAAATAACAATGGAAATAATTCAATACTCGATCACGTCATCACGAATGCACAACTTATAGACGACATCAAAATAGAGTATTCAAATATATCCGACCACTGTGCAATCAATACAAGATTAAAAGAAACAAGGAAAATAAAACTAAAATATCACTACTTCAAAACTACAACAACAAACCAACCAAAAATAACAGAAGGAATAACATCGATGAACACACACTCTATAAACAGCTTCGAGAAGCTATCAAAAACGTTGCAAATAATAATAGAAATTAAAAACAACAAACAACTAATATTAAAAGAAGAACAGAAACCCCCTGGATAAATACTTTTATAATAAAACAAATAAAACAAAGAAACAAACTTAAAAAAACATCTCAAAAATCCAAACAATGAATTAATAAGACAAGAATACAATAAGCAAAAGAAATTAACAACAGCACAAGTAAAAGAACAGAAAACGCAATACTACAAAAACAAATTTCAAATAAATAAAGACAATCCAAACGAATTCTGGAAAATAATAAATGACCAAATAAACAAAAAAGAATCAAACAAAAACAACATAGAAGAAATAAGAAAAAAAAAACCGGAGGCACCACAAATAAATCGGAAGAAATCGCTGACGAAATAAACGCATATTTCGCAAATATAGGCAAAGAACTTGCAGAGAAACAAATAAAAAGCAGCCAAACAACACCCGTAACAACAAAAACAAAGAGGCAAATCGAAACCTCCATCTTCCGAAAAACAACACCAGAAGAAATGAACTACATAATACCAAATTTAAAGAACCATAAAATACCGGGCTTTCATAAGATAACAAACGAAATCTTAAAACGAAACAAAACAATACTAACACCTATTCTTGTAGAAATCATAAATACAGTACTCGAAGAAAGAATATATCCTGAATATATGAAAACTATCACAATTGTACCAATTTACAAAAAAGGAGACAAAACGAACTCGGAAAACTACAGACCTATTTCATTATTATCAACACTAAATAAAGTATTAGAGAAAACCATCCAAATTCAAATCACCATACACTTGCTTAAAAACAAAATTATCAACCAAGAACAATATGCCTATCAACAACATTCAGGAACGACATCGGCCACACAAGATCTCATACACCACATATCATCGAAGATGGACAAGAAACAACTAGTATTAGCTATATACATTGACATAAAAAAGCCTTCGGCACTATATCAAAACCAAAATTAATCGAAAAACTTAAGGCAATAGGAATAACGGGAAAGGAGCTAAACATATTGAACACATATTTATCAAACAGAACACAAAAAACCAAAGTAAATAATGCAGAAAGCTAACCACTTGTAGCTGAATATGGAATACCACAAGGAGGAAACCTTCCACCAATCTTATATATTACATACACAAACGATCTGCTGGAAATGAACTTCAAAGGAAAACCACATACGAGGGCTGTTTGACGGAAGAGTGACTTTTTAATGTAAACGTTATTTTTCTGTTAAAAATATATTTTATTTTTCAACATAACACCCTTTCAACTGTACACACTTAGCCTAGCGAGTTTACAGTTTCTTTAAACCTTCCAAAAAGTAATCTTTCGGAAAGTCTTCAAAATATACATTTGTCTCGGTTATCACCTCTTCATTTGCCCGAAATCTTTTTCCACCCAGCCATTTTTTAAAATTTGGAAATAAATAGAAATCACTGGGAGCCAGATCTGGCGAATATGGCGGATAAAGCAGTAATTTGTAATGCAATTCAGCCTATTTAGTGGTAGCAATTGCAGACGAATGAGAGGGCGCATTATCGTGATGGAACAACACTTTTTTCTTCATCAAATGCGGTCATTGTTTTTCAAGTTCGGCATCAAAACGTGTCGGCATAATCAGCATAATACTGGCTAGTTATCGTTTTTCCTTTTTGCAAACAGTTAATAAAGATTATACCTTTAGAATCCCAAAAAAAAATGTCGCCATGACCTTATTGGCCGAATAAAGTGTGTTTGCCATTTTGGGAGCATGTTCGCATGGAGAAATCCATTATTTAGACTGTATTCTTGTTTCTGGAGTATAATGATGTATCCAAGTTTCATCTACTGCGACATATCGACGAAAAAAATCCTTTGAATTACGTTGAAGACGGCCAAACATTCTTCTGAATTCTTAATGCGAGCGCGCATTTGATCACCATTAAGCAAACGCGGCAACCATCTCGCGGATAGCTTTTTCTTATTGAAATGTTCATGCAAAATATTGTATACCCGTTCGGTTGAGATGTTTACTTCATTAGCTATCTCACGAACTTTTCTTCGACGATTGCCAATTACAAGGCCATAGAGTTTATTAACCACTTCTGGAGTAGTCACAGTAAATGATGGTTTCGGACGATCTGCATCAACCGTGCTCATATGACCACTTTTAAAAGCAGAAACCACTTACAAATCATTCCATGGGACGGAGCAGATTCAGGATAATATTTACGTAACTTTTCCTCGGTTTCTTTAATTGTTTTTTCACGTAGAATATAATGTTAAATCAACACTCGAAATTATTTTTTCTCCATATTTACACAACAACGAAAACAGTTTTCTTCAAATAAGTATAAAACATAATCTGTCTGTCAGATTGGTGCCAAATTTTGACAGTGGACCTCCGAAAGACCCCAGGAGCTAGCAACATAATCATTATAGCGAAAGTGTTACCAACCTTTGAAAAGTCACTCTTCCGTCAAACCGCCCTCGTATATATGCTGATGGCACCTGTATAGTTTACCCGGGAAAAAACTATAGAGAAATAGAAGACAATATGAACGAAGATATAAAACTTCGGGAAAACTGTTTTTTCAATAACTTGCTAACAATAAACGAAGCACAAACAGAATATATGATATTCTCAAACGATAAAACAAAACAACAAACGACATAAACATCACGATGAAGGATACAAAAATAAAACAAATAAAAGAAGTAAATTATCTAGGATTTAAAATACAAAGCAACCTGAAATTGGATCAACACATAGAAACGCTTAAAAAAGGGAACTCTAAAACTATCGCCGCCATAATGAAAATCAGAAACAATGTACCGGAAGAGAAAAAGAAACAAATATAACGTGCACTGTTTACATAAAAAATCAACTATCTCTGTACCTAACATATGGGAAAACACAACTGAAAAAAATCTGAATAAACTACAGACACAACAAAACAAAATATTAAAAATACTCTACAAACTTGACCGAAGAACCAATACGGCAGAATTATATAAGAAAACTAAGAAGCTCAATGTAAGAAACATGATAGAACTAAGTAATCTACTAGTAATATATAAAATTAAAAACAACCTAACAAAAACGAACATGACACTAACAAATAATAAACAATACTATTAACACAATACAAGAAGAAAGTCAGTTCTGAGAACTGAAAAATTTTCAACAACAAACATACACAACACTTAACAACGAAAACAATAAATAAATATAACAACCTGAACGAACACATAAGAAAACTAAAATACATACCATCTTAATACTAAAAATAAAAAACCTTATTTTAAATAACAAGATCTAAACAAGAGGAATGAAGAAGACCGACAACATCCTTCAATACCATTAGCCCAGGAGAGGAGAGAAATCCCACAACTCCCGAGGTGAAGACAGAAGGAAGAAAACATGAAATATTTTAAACAGTATTATTAATGATATTACATATAATGTTATTAATATGAGCTATCAATTGTACTGGTATAAATTTCAAGTAAACATATTGTATTGTCAAATACTATCAAATAACTGTGATAGGTCACACCCAAGTTAAGTTGGCCTAATTTAGAAATTACGGTTTTATTATAAAATTTAAAAAACTTGATAAACATGCACATGATAATGCATATAAGCAAATCTACTAAGTTGTATGTATATAAATGCTGACTTGCTTAAATATGGTTCAACAATAAATAAATGTGTATTATATTTAAGTAGTTAAGGAAATGAAATTCAATTAAAACGGTGTATTTTAGTAATTAGTTTTATAACATTACTTGTCTCATCATATGGTACACCCTACACCATTATATGGTAGAAGGGATACTGATTATATATATACAGGGTGTTATTACTAAGTTATAACACCCGAAAATGGCAGTTAGAACTCATTGAAACAAACAACTTTTCTTAGTTAAAATTTTTGAATTGGAGCCCAAGTTCATAGTTATTGGCGTTCTTTTGTTTTTCGAAAAATCGTCATTACTCCCTTATTTTAAGGAATATTTAAAAAATACAAAAACATTCAACATACGCTTTCGGTTCTCTAAAAAATTTGTATTTACAATTAATTTCTATTTTATCTAATAACAAAATGGCGACCGATCAAAAATTTCGATATTTTGAAAACCAATCGATCGATTTTTGAAAATAAAACATTTATAAAATCCTTGAACTATCTTATAACATTTGTCTGTTTTGATAATTATGCATTTTTATACAGAAATTATGCAAAATACGCACACAAATGATAAACGTGACAGAAACTTTTCAAGATGAAGCCGAAATTTCTGAAGAACAAGATCAAAAAGTATTTAAATTTGAACGTACAAACTAGAAAACACGTGCTTCAACTTGTTTAATGGCCTAACTTAAGGTTAGCCTACTTTGTTTTAAATGATTGTTGCAGTTTGTTAAAATTCATCTTGTAATTCAATTTGAATAATAACTTTTTTGGACAGATCGACAAAAATGTTTCAGACAAATGTTATAATATAGTTTAAGGGTTTCGTAAATGTTTTATTTTCAAAAATCAATCGAGTGATTTTTAAAATATCTTGTTTCGAAATTTTTCTTAGGTCGCCATTTTGTTATTTGATAAAATAGAAAATAATTGTAAATACAAATGTTTTAGAGAACCGATAGCGCATGCTGAACGTTTTTGTATTTTTAAAATATTTCTTGAAATAAGGGAGTAATGACGATTTTTCGCGAAAACAAAATAACGCTATTAATTATGAACTGGGGCTCTAATTCAAAAATTTTAACTACGAAAAGTTGTTTATTTCAATGAGTTCTAACTGCCATTTTTGGGTGTTACCATACAAACAATTCAGATAGATTTATTTTAAAAGTGGTACCAATAACATCGAGGAAAACTTTTGTGGATAAATTATGTTAAAATTACATCCAGTGTGAATTTCTTCCATGCCTAAACATTAATATTCATCAACCATCATAAATTCCTACGAAGTTATCTATTCATTGACAATAGTTTAGCGCAATTATTGAAATGTGCTCATAAAATTCATTATGAATCACCTAATTACACAATTGTACCACAGTACATCAAATTAATGCATATGATTATATTAATTACTTTCATCATTTTTATTTACATAATTATGACGAGTCTATGATAACAAATATAGTAATTTTATTACTAATTGACTCGTGCAGGTATTTGCCATTAGGTCAATGAATTATTATTATTATTACTATTATAATTTCTATTATTATTAATATTACGCTTTTATAGTTATTTATCTCCGATTTTAAAAGGTTTTTGATACTGAAAATCATGTAAGAAGCAAACTTGTTGCAGAGCAAATGTTTTGTTTCATTTTAAGAACCTACTTCAACATTGAATGTTCAGACCACAATGCATTCAAGTTTTATTACCTGGCCAAAAATGGCGACTTATAATTGAAATAAAAAATCCAAAATAAGTACACATGTTTAGATATTGATGAAGCCCAATCTGACTATAAAAAAATTAATTTTAACCATCCGGTAGTTTATATGTTATTTCACATAGAATTCGTAATTTTATTTATATAGTTTTTGTCAGTACATACTTTAATGCTATTTCAAACATTCCAGTGTAATCCAAGTCAAAAAATGGCACCAATTATTGAATTAAATGAATTTTGATATTGCAACAGTAAGATTTATTACTAAATAGTAAAATATGACGGCTGCTTCCAGTAATAGTCCCTATAATGGATTTTATGGGTTTTAAATAGGGCCATACCCAATCCCTCAGCCTGCTGGGTGGATGCCGACGCAAGGATGATTCCTTCAGGGTCGGAGCTCAATATTTGCTTAATCCCTCATTGTTATTTTGATCTGCAGGCTATTAAAATTACATTTAAAGAAGATTATTTTCAATAATTTGGTGATTGTTATTATTTTTTAAACCGGGTTGTCTTACTATTAAGTTCATTACCGAGTTTGATCTTGAGAAGTGAACAGTGATTTGACAGTGATTTTTAAAAGATGCCTTTTCAATATTCGTTGAATGAGAAAGTGGAAATGCTGCTTATTTATGGCGAAAGTGGTAGAAACCCATTGGAAGCCACTAGAGTTTATTCTGAAAGATTTCCCGGTCCACATCCAACACGTAAAAGTTTTGCCAGGTTAATTAAACCGTTAACCGAGACGGGAAGATTTCATCATAAGAAGAAAAGCTATAAAAATTTACCGACCAGCCACGAAGTAAATCAAGTTATTGTTTTAAATATTGTGGAAAATCATCCTCAAGTAAGCACACGAAAGATAAGGGATGAGACCGGAATAAGCCAAAGTAGTGTGACTCGTATTTTATCGAAACATAAATATCACGATTATCACATCGAGTTGCACCAACAACTTTAGGGGCAAGATTTTGAAAATCGTGTTACTTTTTGCCGTTGGGCCGAAGAGATTATTCACAATTTTTCCCGTTGCTTTCTTAGAAGAATGGACCTCCTGCAAATTCTGGAAATTAAGAAGGCAAGGGGAACATTGTGAATGACCAGATCTGTTTCGAAAATAATCCAGTGTTCAATGGGATTATTGAAAGTACGTCTTTTCGTAAAAGTACGTTAATGTGTTAATAATGTTAGACTAGGGATTATATTTTTAGTAACGCATTTAATGAATTTGTATTCAGTTTTATTTTTCTCTTGATAATGGTCGCAAGACTGAAGCAATTGTAGAGTTTTTTTAATAAATTTTGTGAAACTTAACCAAGTGCTTTATTTATACTAATTTGAAGATGTTTCACCTAGTATTAATCACCGATTCATATAATCTAAAATAAGTACGTTTTTGAATTATAAGAAGTTATTACGGTCCTGCAAGGCTCGTTCAACCCACGGGCGACTGGCAGAATCATAAAAAGTCATAAAACGTTCCAACCGCACCGGCGGTCAATGCTTTGTAGGGCTCTTGACTTACAAAATCATAAATCATACCGAGGAAAGTTGGTCAGTAATGTAAAAAATGCTTTAATTTGAAATCTAATCATTTTCGTTAATTTTTGATTTCATAAATGGGTTCTATGAATAAAATAAAACAGTTTAGGGCAAAAATAACAATAGAGAATTTTGCCCGAAAAGAGTTTTTTTTTAAATTTTATAACCGTCTATATAATAATATCGAAAAAGTCAAACTACCTTTCCGTAGATTAGTATCAGACCTATATAAATCCAAATTTTCATTTTTTTTTGGCAACTGCAAATGCCTAAAGAACCCATGGTAATAAAACTTGAATCACCCGGTATATGCCAGTACTGTATTTTCTGTAATTTTTTTTTAAATTTTTTGACCGTAGTACATACCGAGTATAATATTTTATTGGTTAATTAGGTTGGCGGAAGCGGCAGCGGAAACTTCCGTTATATCGAGTGGTGTAAGCCAAGTCTTCATCGCTGCTAACATCCATTGCACTTAATACACTTTTTAATTAGAAAGTATAGGTACAATATTTCTGTCACCAAATGTCAAAATGACATTTGTTTATGAAAAGTATGCCATCTATGAAAACATTTCTGAACAATTTTAGAGGCCCTAGAGCCTCTAAATCTTATTTTCCGCCCGCAATTTGGAAAAAACTTTTAGAGAACTGTATTGTAATAATAATAAAAATTATTTCTGTCTAAAAACAAACAAAAAATTAAATACTATCAAATAACTGTCATATCATTAATGCGAGGACGCACAGTGGTCTAGAACGCGATCGTAGCACGAATTAATTATAACCGTTGGTAAATTATGGCTATTGTTTTTAATTACCTATTAGTTTGTATTACGATAATGAAACACATTTTATATGCTTAAATGTTTTTTTACTATACATGGTATTTCTGGAAACATGCCCGCTTTAATTTCTTTATTATAAGTTTTAGAAAAACAAATCATATACAAGTTTCATCAGTTTAAATACAGTAGTTGATACCATAAATAAATATTTTTATAAAGCCCGGTACACACGATATCCCTATCAATTTTTATTTTGCAAATAGTAATGGTTATTTTTTTTAAATAATAATAGAAAGCTTATTTTATTCTCTTTTCAGCGATGTATAAATTGCTACATCAATCTTTAAAAAAATCGAGGAAAATAAATTAATATTGATACATATTTCAAATATTTTTCAAAGATATCCGCAAGAAATCCGCAAGTAATTGTTTGCAAAATAATATGGATTCTCTTTATAAGTTCCTCGTCATCTCCAGTGATTTCTACAGACCTCTTTGAGTTTTGGAAAAATATTCTGGCGGTGTTGCCTGTATTTGTGTATCCTGGTTTCAGTTGGTCGACCAATATTCCAAGTTTTTGCGTTAGACCCTCGATAGTCTTTTTTTTTAATCTCAATTTTGGTACTATGTCTCTCCTTGCCTTCCAACTCTTTATTTCGATTCTATAGCCCACATGCAAACAACACTCAAAGAATTAGATCATTCTTGAATGGAGGGTCGAAAGTCCAAAACAGTTTATTGACAAATTTTCCACAGTCGCCAATTCTTGAACAACGTTCTCTAAGTCGTTCATTTCCAATGGCTTTGCATTGCATATGTAACAACTTTGGGCTGATTTTGTATCAGTTAGGCTGTTGCAAACTTTGCCATCCACGATTGTTAATATTAGTTTAAAACTTACTGAAGATTTTCCCTCGTACACATAGTCGCTTACTGCAGCAACTTGTCTTTCGATCGATTCCGTCTCCTTTTTGGTAAGATCGGTGGTCTCTTTCGAAAAAACAAACTTTATTGAAAAAATCTCGTGGAAGACGGTATTGGATTTTGCCATACAATATTGGATTTATGGTCATTTTCAAACAACTGAAGTGGGACCATTGGTATTATAAATATTGACGAATCGTTTACCTCCGCACATGTTAATTCCTTATAATTACTCTGTCCTGAGCTTCCATCTAGACCCCATTTGCACACAAGAGTCAGTCGCCTAGTAGGAAAGGAACAAATAACCTCTTCTTGTAATTTGCACAAGCGTTTCGCTGTCAATGAAGAGCTTCTAGATCGATTTTGGCTTCGTTATTTTTATAGCACCTTGCACGGGATAACATTCCTTCTTTGCTAATACAATTTCCTCCGCGAGGGATATATATCTGCATTGCAAGGCTTGGCAGCCATTCTGTATGCCATATATGTTGACTTGCTTAATTTAGTATTGATAATCAAGGCCAACGCTTCTTCTGGTCTTAAAGGTGTTGGTCTTTGTTTACCAGATTCGGCAAATTTGTAAGCTCTTCGGTATTTTTTGGTGCGTCTTGTAGAGGTTGGAAGAGTAACTTCGTGAATTAGTGTGGCTGCAGCACGTTTTTCAACTCTCCTTAAACTGATCTGCGTTGCGAAAGAAAGTTCTTCTACACTAGACGTAGATGTCAAATTTTGCCCCTTTTTTGTTTGGATCTGATGCCACAGTTTTTGATTTTTTTCTCTGGCCTTCAGGATGTTGATGGCCCTGGTTGATGAACATCACTCGCAATTTGAGAAAATTCAATTACAGATTCCAACCATGCCAAATTGTTTCATAGAAACCTGGTTCTATCTCTGTAACTGGTTTTCCAACGTAGCTGGACATTTTTTAAAATTTTCAACAAAACCTCCCACATATTCTGCTGAATTTTTACATCTCTTGTAACGGTCCAGAAATATCTTTGGCAGAAACTGCATTTTAATAATTAATTGGCGTATAGACCTGCACTGTAGACAACCGTGCTCGCATTTTTTTGTTGTGGTGACGCGTTTCCCCTGTGGGCGATTTTTAAAATTCGCCGGCGAGGCGCCGCCATAGAGGCAGACTTCAGCTGACTCGTGCCTAGTACAGACCGTGCCAGAAGAACCGTTGAGATAAGGTGTACCACCATCCGGTTTACGGGATAATTAACGGGGACTCAGTTAACCACCCTTGAGGGGATTGAGGCACCAAGTACAGGGCAGAGGACTAAAACGCTCATAACACCTGAGCGTTTGTTACGGGCTAAGCAGCTCGGCCAAACCATTCTTGGCTGGAGGCCGCGAATCGAGCACCAGGCGTCTACGACGCAAACCGTCGCCCTCCCGGAGCTGTAGCCAGTCGCCAGCGAGACGACCAGGAACACAGGCCAGATATAGATATAGATACCCAGATAACCAGATATATATATAGATTTTGATACATTTTTTTGTGGTCTCAATTGAGCCAGACCTCCGTTAATTCCTTATTTGACATATTGTTTATTCTTTTGTGTAAGAGTTGCGTTTACGTGTTTCGTGCCGTACGTGTTTTGCGCTTGTGTAAGAGAAAAGTCGCTCCGTCGGCCCTTTGAATCGCGCGATTAGGAGCTTACTATATTCGGCCGAATAGAGTGAACCCTGCGTGAAAGGGTGGCGTGCGGAGGTATTTATTTCAGGAGCGCAGACACGGTGTCCGTCGTTTGTGTGAATAAACGCCGATATTTTACACTACAAAACTCACACCTGTTATTTTTTGTTCCCCCCACGTTTTCTCGATCGTGCATTTATTTCAGTTTCAGTTTTTTTTTATTCTCACTGCGAGATTTAAATCTGGTGGTGTTGGCGCCAAATGGTCAGCGTTGTGACAGTTCGTGATTTCTGAACTTCGCTGACTGTCTGCCGTCCGCCCTCGCAGTTAGGGTGGAGCCACCCTTTGCGACGAAGTAGCAACGAGGTTAAAATTACGTGGAGCCTTTTTTTAACCCCCCCACTCTCTGACACCGAGAGCCTGGCCCTCGTCACTGCTTCGAAGGGACCCTCCACTCGCTCCACGGCCTAACGCGCTGATTGCCCTTCAGGTACGTCACACTCTATTGCGTACAATAAACTTTTCCAATCGATTGCAACAATCATTTCTTTTTAATTCCTTCAGTTTCATCCATTCATTAAAAATATCCAAATGAGTGATTGATGATACGGGCACTGAAAAATCAATTAAAACTGTCAAGAGCACTTAAGAGCACTTAATTTTTGTGTTAAATTAAAATGAATAAAACCAGTTACTAAAATAAAATAGTTTACACGCCTGCATATACCTGCACTGTTTTTAATCCACTGTAATATATTCAGTTGTGGCAAAAAATACAGTAATTCAAAATTTTACGTTTTACTTCACATATATAAATAAAATATGTAAAAATTGTGTAAACTTACCTTCACCAGCTTCGGCCATATTGAATACAACAAAAACGAAACACACAACTTTCGATAGTAACCCACTGGACAAGAGATTAAAATCGTCTAAAAAGGGACCGTGCAAGACCTACCTGCGTAATGCAGGTTTAAAGTATTGCCAATAAATATTTCACTCATAGAGGCATCCTCTAAGTACAATTAGAGATGAAACTCGTAATTATATTTCATTCCTAAGAGAAGTTATAGACAGATTTCAGACTGCATTTTAAAGCTCAAAATTATAGAAAAAAAAGAGATAAGTGTACATACATTCTTACAAAACATGTTCCAATTTAAGCGAGGAATTCAAAAATATAATAATATATGGGGTGTTCCATTTAAAATTAGAAAGTTGGTGCTACTTCCGGTGGAACCGGAAGTGAGAGAAAGTTGAAAATATTTCACATGAAGATAACTGATTCAACCGTGTGACGAGGGTTTTTTTGAAACTTTTAGTACAACGGCAACACCGTAAACTTTTAACGAACTGTTTAGCGTGGACACCCTGTATATGTACGACTGTCACATGTAATCAAATCAAATAATTATTTAAGTAATTCATTATGATCGCAGATAAAGTGTTGTAAGATACAAGTGTAAAAAGACGGTGTTTATTAATATATGTCTTTATTTTCACAACAGTGTTTATTAATGAGTGGCTAGTAAAGACGACCGAGTTCAAACAAGTGATTTAATATCCACGAGATAAATTAATAGACTTTTTACACATGTATCTTGACAGTAGTAATGACAGTTTGATGAAATGTAGAAATCTAAAATTTTCTTCTGAAAAAGTTAAAAAATCTATTAAAATATCAAATATCACATTATATAATCAATTTAGATAAATCATTTTCAATCGACATTTAAATAGAATTTGAAATTAGGAATTGTGCACTTTTATTACTTCAGTTACTAAAAAAAAAAACAATTCATTAATAACGTCTTTGTGAATGGTAAAAGTAACGATTAACTATACATATATCTACACCCACCTTCTAGACTCTGTTCAATTTCAGTTTAGTATAGTCTAATCCAGGCAATCTTATATGTTGTGCATATATTTTATGTGTGCATTTCTTTGTGTTTATGACTACGGTCAGTTTCACATTAACAAAGAGGAAACAGTTACAGTGAACGTTTTCCTCGAGCATGGGCTCGTGTTACACCTGTGCTTGTGCTGTTCCAAGACAGAAATTACTGGAGCTACTGGTAATTACTTCCTTTCCAGTGCACACGATGTCGAGGTACTCATCAATCTACTTCTTATGATAGATTATATGGCTTGATTTTATTCAAAAAATGATGTGTGCACTATATGACTTTCTCTTCAATGCGAATATTAAGTAATCTCAATAACATCTATGGATTAAAAGGATTGAGTAATTGAATGGAATGGGTGGATAACAGTGAGGTGTGTGGGTCATAATTTGTTATTGTTGTGGGCGATGAAATGAAAAATAACTTTCTGCAATATAATCTTCATTGTCGATTTAAGAAAAAAAATCATTTGATGGAAGCATCTGTTCAATTTGTCATGATAAGTGGTATCTTGGAGCTTGTGAAAGGTTCGTATTAATAAAGAAAAAAACACCGTTTTCACAAAACACATTTATTTTATCTAAATGTACATTTAGATAAAATAAATGTGTTTTGTGAAAAAGGTGTTTTTTCTTGTCATAATACTCCAGAATCAGCATATATAAATTTGTAGGAAATTACAAGTGTAATTTACTCTACATCAAATGTGAGACTAATAATTAACTTATCTATTATTAGATATATTATTGTCAGACTTTCTAAGCGAACATATAAACCAATCGCATATTTTATGTGACATATGGATTACATACGTGCACTATTACAATTTACATGCACGCTACTTTCTAGCAAGCAATTTGTTTCGATTTGCACTAAAGAACGATATTCCTTATTGGTTAAACAAATCAGAATCCATAAGGAGTGTTGTTAGTTAGTACATGAAAGACATTAAGTGAGCCAATTCGTATACATCGTGGTGAATGTCGTGTAATTCAATAAACATAAACTTCAATTCAATGTTACGATTTCCTGCAATGCCTTAAATTTGCATATCGTGAACATTCAAACATTAAATGGAAATATAATCATCAAATTATTTAAGTTAATGGTTCGTCTTCTGCATGCGTTTGCAACGTGTACTTATTTGTGCGAAGTTTCCATCTTACATCATATCACTGATTGTAACTTGTAATATATATATATATATATATATATATATATATACACTGTGTATTAGCCAAATGGAATAAATTCGATAATAAATAAATGGGGGCGTGTTAGAAAAAACGCTTGGACACGTCGATTGTTATTTTTAGTTGCGCATTTTTTTCAACAAAAACTTTTGTATATGGAACATGAACATATTGTATATGAAATATGTCTAGAATTTTCTGAAGAATCCAAAAATTGAATAATATACCAGGTGTTGCATTTAAAATAAGAAAGTTGGTATTGGCCACGGTCACATGACACACCCTGTATAAAAAGTTTTTGTTGAAAAAAATGCGCAACTAAAAATAACAATCGACGTGTCCGAGTGTTTTTTCGAACACGCCCCCATTTATTTATTATTGAATTTATTCCATTTGGCTGATACACCCTGTATATATATATATATATATATATATATATATATATATATATAATCCATCTTTATTGGGCTATCGACCCCATATGGGGTCTTTCCGCCTCTTGTAATATATTTGTATGGTATTATTTATTTGTTAGTATTTAAAGAATCCTAAAAGTGTGTAATGAAAGTACAGACTCTAAATATTATTCATAATTATTACGATTACGGTCAATATGGGCTAACAAACTAAAATACACATTTATTTTACTTATATCTACTACTTGTACGATTTTTTAATAAAAGGCTAATATAATATATAATATAATATTTACGATTACACAAAATGTTAAAATTTCCATTATTTTTAAATATAAAAAAACGTACCCCATAAATAATACAGGCGATAATAATATTATTGCGAATCATGAAGTGTTGATAAAATCAATTACCACTGCCTATAATCCTCACGAGATCTTTTATAAGCTATTTAATTCCGCTGATATTATTATGAGCTTTTATTTTTCGAATGGCACTGAAATTATGTGAACCACCATGTTAAATGCAGTATTCAGCAGATATTCAAATATCTAATTAATAATAAACTTCGTTTTCATAAGATTTTTCAATTTGCTGTAAAATACAACTTATTTATTTTAACCAATTAATAAACTCTGATTGTAATTAATATTAATAAAGGTTTTCTGTATAATAATAATTATATACAGGGTGTATCAGCCAAATGGAATAAATTCAATAATAAATAAATGGGGGAGTGTTCGAAAAAACGCTCGGACACGTCGATTGTTGTTTTTAGTTGCGCATTTTTTTCAACAAAAACTTTTTACACAGGGTGTGTCATGTGACAGTGGCCAATACCAACTTTCTTATTTTAAATGCAACACCTGGTATATTATTCAATTTGTGGATTCTTCAGAAAATTATAGACATATTTCATGTACAATGTCCTATTCCTATCTTCAACTGTTTCGGAACTGTTACCTCAACCGAATATTTCCAAATCGGTGGATAGGGAGGCGAGGATCGATGGAATGGCCAGCACGATCCCCTGATCTGACGTCATTAGACTTCTTCTTATGGGGATATGTCAAAAGTATTGTATACAAAACTAAACCCCTCGACTTAGCTGACTTAAGAAGACGAATAATGCTTGCGATTAGATCGGTCACGCCTGAGATGTTGAGTAACGTTAGAAGAAATTTCTATTTAAGATTAGGATGTTGCCAAAACGTTCACGGCGAGCATTTTGAACATCTCCTCCATAGAAATTTATTGTTTTTTTTTTGTTTTTTTACATTATCAAGAAATAAACAGTATTACTTATTAGTTTTTGAGTGTGTTGTAACGAATTTCTGTAATCAAATAATTTTCTTTTTTTAATGTTAATTTTTGCAATAAATCTGAAAACACTTAATATTTCCGAAAGAGTTGAAGATAGGTATAGGACATTGTACATGAAATATGTCTAGAATTTTCTGAAGAATCCAAAAATTGAATAATATACCAGGTGTTGCATTTAAAATAAGAAAGTTGGTATTGGCCACGGTCACATAACACACCCTGTATAAAAAGTTTTTGTTGAAAAAAATGCACAACTAAAAATAACAATCGACGTGTCCGAGCGTTTTTTCGAACACGCCCCCATTTATTTATTATCGAATTTATTCCATTTGGCTGATACACAGTGTATAATATATAACAATTATATTAATATAATAATAAATTAATAATAAAAATAATAATAATAATTATTATTATTAATAGGTCCTTTACCTTTCGGTGTAGACTATACATATACATATCTTACATTACAGTTATATTACATTGTTTGTTATGTTTTTGCATATTCTGTCCACTCTCTTCTGTTCTTTACCATTTCTCTTGCTTGTTTCACTGTCTTCCCTCTGCTGTTTATTATTTCTTCTATTTTGTTGTCCTATTCTTGTCTTGGTCTACCTCTTCCTCGTTCTTTCCTGTTTTTGCTTCCCAGATTTGTTTTGTTTGATTCGTATTTTTCATCCTAATTAGATGTCCCCAGCAGTTGAGCTGTTTCTTTTCTATAAACCTTTCTATTGATTCTATTTCCAATTCCTCTCTGATGTCTTTATTTCGTATCCTATCTTTTTTCGTTACTTGTTTTACTCTTCTCAGATATTTCATTTCTATTGCCGGTAATCTACTTTTATCTCTCTTTGTTAGCTTCCACGTCTCGCTTCCATATGTCAAAATCGTTCTGTATATAGTTTTGTATATATTCATTTTTGTCTTTCTGCTTATCTCTTTCTTGTTAGTAAGTATATTATTCAGGGCATATTACGTTTTTATTGTGTTGTTTATTCTGTTGCTTATTCTCCTTCAATTCTCCCGTCTTCTGTAAGTTCTACTCCAAGGTATTTGAATTGCTCCACTTGTTCAATCTGGTCCTATCCTATCTGTATATTTATGTGTTCTTTCCGTTTTCCTATTATCAGTACTTTTGTTTTGCTGTAGTTCATCTTCATGTTATATTTCTCTAGGTATTTTTTCCATACGTTCATATTATGTTGCAGGTTCCTCTCACTTTCTGCTATCACAACCACATCATCGGCGTATGCTCCTTCCGATATTTTAACCATTTGCATGTTTTTGTATGCTGCGTTTGCTTTTATTATTTCTGTATTCATGCTCTTCATTATTTCATCCATATACAGGTTGAATAGTGTTGGGCTGAGAGCTCCTCCTTGTCTTAGTCCATTATTTGTATTAAAAGTTCTTGAAACTTGCCCCTTGTTTATTATTGCATTACTGCTGTTGGTATATATATTCTTTATTACTTTCACTATCCTGTTTTCTATCCCTCTCTCTTTTAGTATTAACCATAGTTTCTTTCTTCGGGTCATGTCAAACGCTTTTTCGAGGTCTATGAATCCCAGATATGTATTTTTATTATTTGCGATTATTTTTTCTGTGATTTGTTTTATAGTGAAGATGTTGTCTTCCCTTTCCTGAAACCACATTGCGGTTCTTCTAGGGTCTGTTCTGGTCTTGCTATTATTCTCTTGTTATTTGTCTTTTCTAATATTTTCATCCCTATACTTATTAGTGTTATGCCTCTATAGTTTGCGCATTTCGTCTTGTCACCTTTCTTGTATATCGGTACTATTAACGCTGCCAGTCTTTTGGTGTCATATTTGTCTGCCATATTTGGTTCAATAGTTTCAGTAGTTTATCTTTTCCTATGGGTCCCATGTGTTTAATCATTTCTGCTGTAACCTGATCTAGTCCTAGTGCTTTTCCTATTTTTAGTTTCCTTATTATTTCTAGAAGCTCTTGTTCGTTGATACTCTCCATTACTGTTTCTGTGATGTTCTTTTCGCTGTTTCTTGTCTTCTGTTCGTTGCCGGTATTTATAGTTAGTAATTCTTCAAAATACTCTTTCCATCTTTCTATTATTTCTTCGTTTTCCTTCAACATTTTGCCTTGTTTGTCTTGTATGTATCTCGTTTCTTGTCTTTTTTCTTTCCTGCATCCTTTTATTGTTATATAAAATAGCTTTTGATTTTACTTTGCGCTTTTCTCCATTGTCTCCCCGAACTTTCCCATTCCCTGGTCTTTGCTATTCTAACCTCGTCTTTTACTATTTTCCTTTTTTCCTCGTACCTTTCGTAGTTATTACTGTTTTTGACATTTAGGTATCTTTGCCGTGCTTTTTTCTTTTCTTTTATTTTATTTCGTATGCCCTCTGACCACCACGCTGTCTGTTGTTTCTTGTTTGTACTTTTCTTCAACCCGCATGTCTCTTGTGCTGCCTCAAGCATATTTCTTTTTATGTTTTTCCACATTTCCTCTACTGCTTCGCTGCCGTTGGCCACTTGAAACTTGGCTTCTAATTTCCCTTTGTATTGTAATGCTGTTTCTTCATCTCTTAGTCTGTATGCTCGTATCTTCTTGTAGTTTACTGCTATAGGTGGTCGCTGTATGTTTCGGTCACTGTCTTGATAGTTTTCCTTGAGTGTGGTCATCACTAGGTAGTGGTTACTTCCTATTTCGTAGCTTCTCTTAACTCTTGTGTCTATTATTTTGTTCTTTCTTCTGTGTTCTGTTAATACGTACTCAATTATAGATTTTTCGTTCGTGCTTATCACTTCCCTGGTGTATTTGTGTATCTCCCTGTGGGTGAATAGTGTATTCGCTATTATTAGATTGTTCATTCTACAATAATTTAGCATTTTCTTCCCATTTTCGTTTATTGTGTCTTATAATAAAATTATATAATAACTATAAGATGCATAATACTTAAATCTTACATCGGAAATGTAAACAAACACGAATTGCTTTCATGACTCATTGTAATATAAACTGCATGTGTTATCCCACAATCTCCCACATCGACATGTTAAACTGAGCATTTACATCCGCTTCGCTTTATGGTACACAAAGAGTTCACGACTATCTTGTAGAACTTGTCCCCTATGGGCTACAATAGGCACGTGAGGCGTTTACAATTCGCAAACTAGGAATCAATTGTGAACACGTCTTGGACATTATCTGTTCCAAGAAATCTCTGTTTCACTGTTGGAAGTCAGTAGTTTACTTTCTACAATTACCCATTTCCTGTACCTCTAATAATTAATCAGCGGTACAATCCATTTGATAAATGCAGAGAATGTTTGCACACAAGTAAATCTTCATGATGAAGAATTTGAGCTCAATTCCATGTCATTATGATATTAAGATGAAAAATGTTATCGACCATTATGTCACTATGTATGTAGTGCCTATGTATGAATGTGCCAGGCATTTTTGCCTACATGTTTATTTTATTTATTTTTATTTAATAATTTCGCTTTCTACCTTGTTGGTGTAGGATTTTACAGTTTATTGTTTCTTTATGTAGGTTTCTCTCCATTTTCTTCTATCTTGTGTGAGTGTTTGATTCTTTCCCATGTTAATCCTCTTTTCTCTGCCTGCTCTTTGATTCTGTCGTTCCAGGTTTTTCTTGGTCTTCCCTTATATGATTTCCCCGTAGGTCTTGTCTCATACACTCTTTTTGTCTGTCTGTTATAGATCATTCTGCAAACATGCCCGAACCATCTCAATTGACCTTATGTGATTGTATCATTTATGTCTCTTATTTGTAAGTTTTGTCTATGTATGTCATTTCGTATTTTGTCTTTTTTTGTTGTATTTTCAATTTTTCTTAGAAAGCGCATGTCTGCCGCATTGATTCTAGATTCGTCTGTTTCGTTTAATGTCCAGAGTTTGCTGCTGTAGGTAAACCTTGGTCTCACTACCCTATTCACTATTTCGGTCTTTGTTTCTTTAGGTATTTCTTTGTTTCCTAGGAAGAAGTTTTTAGTGCATTGAATATTCTTCCGGTTTTTCCTATTCTATCGTTTATTTCTTTCTCTATTTTCCCGTTGCTTTCTATTACTGATCCTAAATATTTTAAACTTTCCACTATTTGTTTACTTTGCATCATTATTCTGTGGTTTGTGCTCTCCTTTGCTATGACCATAGTTTTGGTTTTACCTGTGTTTATTTTCATGTTAACTCACTTCCCAGTACTTCCATGTTGAATTGCAGGTTTTCTTCTGTCTCCGCTATTATGGCCATATCATCCGCAAAGAGCATTTCACATATCTGGGTCTCTTCCATTTTCCAGTATCCTACCCTCATGTTCTTCATCTTTTTCTTTGCTTCTTTTATGGCACCGTCGAGCACTAGTGTGAATAAGAGTGGGCTTAATATACATCCTTGCATTACTCCTATACATGTTTTGAATTTTGCTGATTCTTCGTTATTCGTTCTTACTGTGTTTTTGTTATTTTTGTACATTGTTTTTATGAGCTCTATTGTTTTTGTGTCAATTCCTCTCTTTTTCAGTTCCTTCCATATATCTTCTCTTTTTACCCTATCGAAGGCCTTTTCTAGGTCTATGAAGCATATATGGATGAATCTTTTCTTATTTATCATTTTTTCGCTTAGTTGTCTTATTGTGAATATAAGATCGTGCGTGCTTCTGCCCCTTATGAATCCGCTTTTGGTGTCTTCTATAGTTTCTTCTAGTTGTTCTCTTACTCGCTTTTCTATAATTCTCGTCATTATTTTCCCCGCTATGCTTGTTAGCGTTATACCCCTGTAGTTCTCGCATTTTCTCCTGTCTCCCTTTTTATATATTGGTAATATTTCTCCGGTGCTCCAATCTTTAGGTATATCTCCGCTCTTTAGTACTTCATTTATCAGTCCTGGTAATTCTTCTGTTCCTTGCTTTCCCATATACTTCAGCATTACCGGGGCGATGTTGTCTTTTCCGGACGCTTTTCCTCCTTTTAGTTTCTTTACTGCTTCTTCTACTTTTGTTATTGGTATGTTTTCTATTTCACTTTCAGCCTTTTCTTCTCTTTGTTCTTCTATTGTCTCTTCTTCTGTTGTCGTTTCCTCTGCTTTTGTCAATTCCTCGAAGTATTCCCTCCATCTTTGCATTATTTTATCTTCTTACGTTATTATGTCTCCTTCTTTATGTTTTATGTTCATCATATTATGTTCTTTCTTTTGTTTCAATCGTTTTATTGTTTATGTTTACATGTTTATTTCTAGATGTTTACTCATGAATGGAAATTGTATTTGGGCTGATGTAGTATGATATCTAACAATGTATTTCGCAAAGGCACTGATTTTTGTTGCAAATTACCATGTGGAAATAGAAGTTTATTTTTGTCATAATTTAGTTTTAATGTTCTTTAAAATTGTGTTTTAAAATATTCTTTTCTCCTATTATTGTTCTTCTATAAAGTTTCTCCATTATTTTTTACCCATTGCCATTACATTCGCCTCGTTCTACGTTTTTCTTCTTTTTATCAATGTGATGTGATCTTACAAAGATCACATCGACACACAGCCATACACATTTGTCATAAATGGTTTTAATGGACATGAAAATCTTAAAACAGACAATGCAATATGAATGTGGAATTCCAATTTATTTACAAGAACAATTTGCTATTTGTGGTATATGGAGAAAGTAAAGAATAATCAATAGATATATTTGTTATATGGGTTTGGGTATAACTGTATAATGTAATTACCAGTTTATAGATAATTTGGTATTGCTCAAAGGTTTTGGTGCATAAATAAATCTTAATCAAAATTAAGTTATTACAAAAGATGCGAGTGCCTCTGGTTTGCCAAGTCGTGACGGAATTTATGTGGTTTAATAAGAGTTGCGTGGCTTGTAAATCCGAACTATAAATCTCACATTACCAGTACATAGAAACTTGATTATAAGAATTAGATTGCTATAATACGTCGATCGCGTTTTCAGTTTAATCGCGTAAAATTATAGAGGATAGAGTAAAAGGATGTGTAAAGGTATATATTATTATAACGTCGAATAACAATTTTACCAAAGTAAACTTCGCAAGAGGTTTATAGTTATCTATTATTAGTACTGTTCCTCGTATAAATTTATAAGTTTATACCTGTTTTATAAATTATTTAGGGTGGGTTGTACTTACATCCCCAATTACAATATAATTCCTCAAAATCAGAGATTTGGTTAACAAGTCCCTAATTCTATATTTATAATATTTAGTGTATATCGGATTAATCAGGCCGATGCAATCTGCCCTTATCATGGTAACTCACGCACTGACATTTAAGTTACAAAGAAAATTCTAACTTTGTTTCCAAAGTTATCAAAGCTTGATATTCATCATTCTCAAGTTAAAAAAAAACAACTCTCACCTTCTTTTCAAAATATCTCGAAAACGATTTTTTTTCAGAGGAACTTTTCGGATCCGCAATTTCTCTTCCGGTCACGAATCTATCGCCGCAGTAAAAAATTCAAAATACGAAGGTCGCATTAAATGTCCAAAAAGTTTTAGGGGTTAACCCTAAAGTTAACCCTAAAGTTAAAGTTCCATTCCAACATTATTTTTAAATGTATAACTTTTGCTAGTGTAAAATGATATAGTAACTTAGTATTTGAACGTAAGTTATTAATTATTTTGTGTATTTTTACTGTTACTTTAATTTTATATATATATATATATATATATATATATATATATATATATAATTTTACACGTTTTTCAACTGAAATAACATAATCTCACAATCATTACAAAGCAATAATTATCAGAAGTAATATAACAAGTGGCTTGAACATTGCAGATTATATTTCGACTTAAATTTAACCAGTTGCTATGTATTATACCAATAGGCAATTGAATGCCCTGAATTATACCAATGAGGTATGTAGAATATAGGTAATTTATATCATATCTAAATTTGAAAATAAACAGTAATCTACACTCGACTGTGTCAATTCATTACCTGATGATTTTGATTTTACAATCAAGCAGAAAAATTGACCTGAAAGATGCAATAGTTTATGTACAAATTCACGAAAATTTTAAAAATCGAGATATATTTGCGGATACATCAATTTTCGAGGTGTGTAGAATGTAAGTAATTTATATCATATCTAAATTTGGAAATAAACAGTAATCTACACTCGACAATGTCAACTCATTACCTGATGATTATTATTTTACAATCTAGCTGCAAAATTGACCTGAAAGATGCAATACATGTACTAATTCACGAAAATTTATAAAATCGAGATATATGCCGATATATCAATTTTCGAGTGTGTCTACCTTTTGTCTCTCTACATCTCACACAGTTTAACTGATTGAATGTCTTCTATATAATGTCTTCTATATGTCTTCAGTTTCTTCTCTAGTTCATTCTTCTACTTTAGTAACAGCTGGTGTTTATTTATTAATTCGCTTTAATTTAGCTTTAAGTTTAAATTTAATAATATTATTATTGTTTATTGGTAGAATAACTATATTTATAGCAAGATTAGGGGCTAATTTTGAGTTTGATTTAAAGAAAATTATTGCCTTATCAACTTTAAGACAATTAGGTTTAATAATAAGAATTTTAGCTTTAGGTGAATATAATTTGGCTTTTTGTCATATATTGACTCATGCTTTATTCAAAGCAACTTTATTTATATGTGCTGGTTGTATAATTCATAATTTATGTAATTGTCAAGATATTCGATTTATAGGAGGGTTAATTAATCATATACCCTTAACTTGTTGTTTTTTTAATATTTCAAATTTATCATTGTGTGGGTTACCTTTTTTGTCTGGATTTTATTCGTTGGATTTAATTTTGGAAGTTTTATCTTTATCTTACATAAATATTTACATTTATATTATTTTTTTATCTCTACAGGATTAACAGCTTGTTATACTTTTCGTTTATTATATTATTCTTTATTTGGGAGATTTATTTTTTTAATATTAAATTCTTTAAATGAAAAAAGATTTTATATATTAAAGGGTATAATAGGATTAATTTTTTTTGTAATTTTTGGTGGTAGAATATTAATATGGTTAATATTTCCTACTCCTTATGTTATTTGTCTTCCATTTATTATAAAAATAATGGCTTTAATTGTTACTTTATTAGGAATTTGAATTGGGTTAGAATTTTCTAAGTTTTCTTTAAATTATTCATTAAAATCAATAATTTTTAATATACCTATTTTATCTACTTTTGGTATTAACTATTATCCTATTTATATAAGAAGAATAATTTATAAGAATTTAGATCAAGGATGATCAGAATATTTAGGTCGCAAAATATATATTTAAACTTAAAAAAAAATCCTTATTTAGTCAATTTATGTTTAATTATAATTTGAAAATTTATTTAATTATATTGGTGACATTAGTAATAATATTAATGTTATTATTTATTTATTTAAATAGCTTATATAGAGCATAATATTGAAGATATTAAGGAAATAAAATTTATTTTTAAATATTTATAAAAAAATATTTTTATTTTTATAATGAATATGTAAAGTTTTTTTTTAAACTATGTAAATAGAAATAATAACGAAGTTTCATCGCTAAAAAATTAAGTTAGAAGCTTATTTTTGGTATCTTATTTCTTTAATTGGAAATTATTCAATTTAATCATTAGCAGTGATTTACCTCTATTTTGGTTTCAATTAAAAATAAGAATGATTTCATCAACTTTTTAGGTCGAAACTAAATATAATATTTTATTTCTTATTTTAAGATACATTGATTATTCAATACTTTTTAAATGCAAATTAAATGTTATAGTTAACTTTTATCCTAATAAGCTCAATTGAGAGCTCCTTGATTTCATTCTTGATAAAGTCCAATTAAAAGAATAATTAAGAAGAAAAATGAAATTATAAGATAATTTAATAAATTAGAAATTTTTAATGTTAGAATTAAGGGGATTAACAATGTAATTTCTACATCAAAAAATAAGAAAATTACGGCAATTAAAAAAAATTGTAATGAAAAAGGTAGACGAGCTGAACTGTTAGGATCAAATCCACATTCAGATGGTCTTCTTTTTTCTCGGTCTATAAAAGTTTTTTTTAATAAAATTGATGCTGCTATTATTATGATAAAAGTAATTAAGAAGATAATAATTGAGATATAAAGTATTACTATAATTATTTATACTAATTTATTAGATCTTTAGATTGGAAGTCTAAAATAATTTTTATACTATATAAATATCTACCTCATCAGTAAATAGAGATATATAAGAAAAGTCATACTACATTTACAAAATGTCAATATCAGGCAGCAGCTTCAAATCCAAAGGGATGAATACAAGATAGACATTTTTGTAGAAGTTATTTTATTTAAATGTGCTTGTTCTCTTGTGCTTGATGTGCTCTGATCTCTTGTAAAATCATTCTCTGGAGATCACGTAACTAACTCGACTCGCCAGATTGATGGCGGTTTTCAAAATCAAATAAGCAAATTGTGTATACACTAAAAATAAGCAAATTTTAATGCAAAACAAATTTAAACAACTCTAGTCAAAGACTACAAACAGAAATCCTTCAAATCAAAAACCAATCAATTGGATCTTACCTATGCAGTAAGCGTCACTCATATTTTATTTTTTTGTGCCGAAACTGTAACAGATATCAAAAACTATGAAGATACAAATAAACTTAATAATGAATACCTGCGTCCGATTTTTTTTTTAATTTAAATTTTCTAAAGATAAAATACAAACTAAAATCGAAAATAAAATAGACATCAATAGAATAAATATTGATACAAATACAAGTCGTTATTAATTTTTATTAATAACCAGTTTACGAAAAGTTTTATGAGAATTCGACTTTCAATAAAATTTTGTAACGATAAAATGCATAATAAATTTAATAAATCAAAAATAAACTAGACTGTATCGAACAAAAATTAATACAAAATACAAATGGTTATTAATTTTGATTAATAACTAGTTTACGAATAGATTTATGAAAATTCGACTTTCAGTAAAATTTTCTAAAGATGAAATACAAAATAAATTTAATGAATCCATAATCAAATAGACATCAATAGAACAAATATTGATACAAATACAATGCGATATTATTTTTTATTAATAACCAGTTTACGAAAAGGTTTATGTAAATTTGTCATTCGACCAAAATTTTGTAGGTTAAATACTTAGTGCTATTCATAAGAATTTAGTCAGCTATTTAACAATGGTTTAGTCTTAGTAACCATGGTAACCCTTTGTAAAACACCGCTAAAGCACGTTATAAATTTTTATGAATAAAGCTGTTAGTTCTCAAATTTGAAACATAAATTATCTGGAGTATAAAAATCAATAGAATTTGACTAACAACAACAAATGGTAAAATGTGCCAAAATCTATGCAGGCTATATTACTAAACACCGTCAGATTCCCAAGTATTTAATTTCACTATCTTTAACTCAAAATATCTCTATACCTATAATTCCATCAGAGCGAAGAGATTTTTTGTTTTTTTTTGGCGTTAATATCGACGCTGTTTAACATTATTCATTATTTACAAAAAATATATAGTAATCTCAATTTTATGGAAGAACTCTTGCCTACATCAATAAAACAATGGCATATTAAGAAAAATATGTTATTAACTATTTTCATGGCAATCGGGTTAATATATGAAATTTTTAAATCGAGGTTAGTATTAAATTGTAGTAATTTATTTATTTTCACATTCAAAAACATATTAAAACCTCAAGTGCACATCATTATAATAGTGTTGACGAGAAGAACTCAAAAACAAAATAAAAAATGCAGGTCCATATTTAAAAATTTAAACTTAATGCCGGTTGCAATCACATGAAACATCTGATCGAAAATCTAAAATTCCCTTGTTGCAGATAAGAAAAAATGGCAACGATAACGTGTTTATTTTTTAAATATCAGTTAAGTACCGACAGGAAAAAATAAATTAGATTTTCAAAACTTTCAATTTCATTTTAAGATCTCGCTATCCATTGATTTTTTTCAATTATCTTTATTGATTATTGTTCCCCATAAGATTACGCAACTTTGTCCCACTTTAACCAACTTCGTATTTCTTTAAAGCACATCAATTATTAAGCACATCATTTCCTATAATTTTTTTCTTTACACATTTTTTCTAAATTCAATAATATCAGATCCATAGGCACCGAACCAAATAACAAAATATATATTTTTTCGAGATATCTAGTTAGCCATGCAATTTTTCCAAAAAACAAATAGCTCATGAAATTGAACTCGTAAAACTGCAATTCTTTCCCCATTTAATCGTCCCTCAATTTCTGCTAGTTTCCGAGATCCCCATGATAAACATCCGAAAATACTCACCCTGTATATGATAAAAAAATACATTGAATGCAGACATAAACATTTGACGAAAATTCAATCAAATATGTCATTTGTGGAATATATGAAACAAGTAAATCAGGTTATGTTTTGTATGACACATGTGTCAAATAATGAAAAGTTTCCCTAATTATGCCTACAGAGGTGACGAAAGAGATTGAAGCAAAGCTAGAGCAACCTTAAATTTGTTGCCTACCAAATATTATAAAATAATATTAATTGTACCAATGAATTATGTTTGTAATATTTCAATGAAATATATGTCACAGTGACAAACGACTAATTATTTACTTTGAAGACTTCAGTGATAAAATATTCCATTTTTAATTAAAGTATGCCTTGTTAAAAATTCATCTGTTAATGGTATTTGCAGATAAAAATATCTATTGTTTATAACAAATTGTGAGTGCAAAATATAAACATCTTATAAAAGCAAACAAAGGTTTTATAAATCAGCAATATCAGTCTGGATAATACTGGATTGGATTGGACTTTTTTCCGAGATGCAAAGAGCGGTGTAATATTGCTTCAGTGACGATTATTATTAAAATTATTATTGGTTCATAAATTTCGAGCGGAGCTTACAAGACATGATAGTTAGAATGTCCATATTTTACAGTGTTGTTGGTGTGGTCAAAACAGAGAGTAAAATGATACATATCGTTCGGACTTGTGAGCGGCAAGCCTCGAAAAATCTACTTTCACTCTTGCACCGATATAATTTCAGACGTTTCATACACATACACACATACAGGATACACTCCACTTTCACCAGTCTCTTGGCATGGGCGTTTTTTTTTTAAATTTTAAACGATTTTCGCCTGATCTCAGAAGACAATACCAATGCCCTGCGGTCAGTCATTAAACCCTGAAATGCAGGAACATACACTTAAAATTAATGATAAAATTCATAACATCATGTGTATATCATAATATAAATCGATTTTCGACTTTTAAAGACTTATTCCTACCTATTCTACCTATCCTATTTGACGAATTAAAATAGTCTGAAGATATTATTAAAATAATTAACCAAAGTTAACTTAAAATTCAAGTAATTGATATGTGCTAAAACTGCAGATAAAATTATGTTCAATATTAATATTTCATGAAACTCAATACACTTATATGGAGAAATTGTGTGATTTTTTTTCTAGTTTAGCTTCCAGAATATTTTTAACGCTTATTTAAAATATAGTGTTTACCTTAGATAGTTTCATAGATTTATGTCTATTTTTATTTACGGAAACATCGAATATTTGTGAAAGTCCAATTAATTCCGCTTCCTGAGTCCATCCCAAGAATCCGTGGCGTGGTTTCACATCGCCATCACTTACGTTAATTAAAAAAAAAAAACGTAATGCTTGAACGATTTATCATGACCGGACTTCACAGAGAAACTGACAGGAATCGTAATATAATAAACTCGCGTGCAATTATATGTCTAGGACGTACATTTACTGCCGTTTATAAAAACAATTTCAGGTACGGTTGGTGTACGTACTTGAGCGCAGAAAATTATTTTTGTAACTAGATGGTTAAGGAAATGATGCCAAAATTATACAGGGTATCCCGAGAGAAAGGTAACACCCTTAATATCCACGAATAATTGTGTTTTCACGAAATCGCCAAAACACGTCAAACTTTTATTTTATTTATCCTTCGTCCTTTTACCCTTTCGGATGTCGAACTGCTCAATTACATTTATAATACATTTTACAAACACATGTCTTCGCTAATTAATTCCTTCACTCTTCTTTTCCAGTGGTCCCGATCATAGATAACCCCCTTATAGATAGGCCACTCACATTGCAAAAAAATTCAGACTTAGTTGTTGGCCGCGCTCCGCGAACGGCGCTGATCACAGAACGATTTTTGGCGGGAGCTTTAAACGGAATAGAAATTCAAAATTTAAAAATAAAACTCTTTTCAGAAACAATTTCAAAATTTATTGTGTTCACAGTACAGAGTTTAGAGAATCACTTAACTTGGTTACACATAAATAATATGCAATCATAAATATGTACTGCAAATACAATAAATATTAAAACTGTTCTTGAATCTTCACATAGAAAATAAAATGCATTATGTATATGAGTAAGATCAATTTTATTAAGGACTGTTTTCAATTCTGAACATTAGTAAAGTTAATGTTTACAAAGATTAGTTCATACATTTGTAAAAATGTCGACATTTATTATAGTAAAATAACTGAGATTAATAATTATAACAAAATCTGACAATCACAAACAAATTTCAGTTAAAATTTGTATTTTACAAAAATTGACCGACTATCCCGAACTAAACCTTAAAATCTATATTTAATACATACCATCTTCAAATGTATGATTTAGTTATTTTAACATTGGTGCAACGTTAGAGCATCTATTTATTCGGCAAACGCATTATTTGCCTCTAAAATGTATTTATAGTTTACATCCCTATTAATTATTGGTAATACCTTTGATACTGAAATTGCAGAAATACAAGCCGTACCTTTGTAAATTACCTAGATACTACATAAATATGTGCTACAATGTTAGCGTCCAAATAATTACTAAAATATTAGTAATATTACAATTAACAATAGTACATACTTTAATGTTTAAAATCAAATATGCACAATTATATTAGGTCAATTTTAGTAAGTAATAATACTAACAATACACAAAATACACATATTACATGAGGCATTTTTGGAAGAGTAACAATGTTACTACACTTAAGTGCATTACCAAGTAAAACACCGTTTAAGTTTAAAAGATTAAAATTATTAGATACATAATGTAACATTATTATACTCTAGGGTATATGGTCAAGTCAATTAATTTAAACATCTTACTTTGTTTGTAACGGGGTGTTTTCCTTGGTGGACCGTATTCCTTGGTGGACTCTTCGGAAGGTGAAACTGGAAAAAGAAATTTTAAGTAAATAGGTGAACGGTTTTATTTTCAATTTCGTACCTTTTCTTTTGCAAATTACTGGTGCAAAGCTAGGGGAAGTATTACTGGTTGATGCTATAACTTCTTGCTGGATGGAACCGTCAACTAGAATATTTGACTTAGGTTTTTATTTGGTCACATACAGGCTGATTCTTGACCTATATAAAACTCATAAACTTCATCTATTGCCGGGTATAATAATATTTATGCTACAGGTAGGTAAGACTTATAATTACTAACATTATAGTTACCAAATTCATCTACTACAACTGTCACAAATTTCTCCTGTGGTTCAGTCTCTATCATGTATGTGCCTGTAAATCATTAGATGAGCATAGATAGTTCAACAAGTATGAAATTCTCTTACTCGAAATATTCGGCAGGAATAATGTAGGTACAGCATTTTTTTTTTTAATTTGACCGATTGCGATTGCAAGGAAATCTTGCGTTTTCATCAAAGTGTCGATCGCATATCCTGTTTGCCCCTCGGGTTTTTTTAACTCCCTTGTCCAGGTATTCAGCTCTATTTACTGCAATCACCCATTTCTTAAAGAGCTGCAAAAGTGATAGCAATAAGGAAATTATCTGATTGTGACATTTAATAATTACATCTGAATCTTGAGGAAATAAGTGCATTTTCGCAGTTCTGCTACTATTTCCACATCCTTTTACACAGCACTGGTGAACCATACTTAAATATTACTGTCCCAAACTAACTATAACTATATATCACAAAACGAAAAATTGTCCGTAACTAACTTTACTATACTAATAATAAACTAACAAAACGAGAAATTGTCTGAAATTAACTTTAGCTATAAATTACAACTAACTAAAGGATAAATTGTCCGATAATTAATGATAACTATATATAACTAACAAAAAACTAAACCACCAAGTCAAAATTCAACGCACAAACACAAAGTCAACAAGTAAAGTCACAATGCAACGCGCACACACAAAATCAAAATCAATGGAAAACTTAATATCGCAGAATGGACCTCAATCGGAAATTCCAAATTCAACTGACAAACAAAACAACAGCTACAAAGCACACTAAGCAAATGAATCTAGATTTCATATATTCGTTAACGTTTCCTCGAGATATTGTAAATATTTACCTTTGGGCAGCCTTTTCCCCAAGTCCATCGTCAATTTGTTAACACCAACAGCAGGGTAAGAGATAAGGGGTAGATTATAACTAATAACTCTTACCTTATCGTATCCACTTCATACTTACCGTGGCGTCTACGACTGTCTGCGAAGAGCATGTTCAAGGGTTATAAGTTGTTCCACATTTTTAGTAGGACGGAAATGTGCCGATTTTAAAATAATTCGTTAAACGTCAAATAAATCAAATAAATTTGTCATGGTAAAGCCGGTAAAGCCATTAGCGAGCACTGCTGCCGATAAATAATTGTAGAACACTGCCAAATGCTGCCGATGCTAGCGACAAAGACGGAAAGTGGGTATCAACTCATCTCAAAATCGCAATATACAGGGAGTGCGTAAAGCCTGGTCCCGATCTTGTGCCAATGTTCTTATTTCATTCCATTCTATTTCTCTTCTTTCCGTTGCTTGGTGCGTTTGTTCATTCCATCCCTTCCTAGGCCTTCCTACTTTATTTTTGCCTTGTATTTTTACTTCATGTATTATTTTTGTTATTCCATTCTCTTCTAGCCTGTGTATATGTCCTGGCCAACCTAGCTGTCTTTCCTCTAGTATTGTTGTTATTGGCTTTATGTTGAGCCGTTTCCTTACTTCTGTGTTCCTCACTCTATCTTTTTTTGTAATTCCCTCTATCTTCCTTAGGAATCTCGTTTCCATTGCGTTGATCTTGCTTTTGTTTCTTTCCGTGATTGTCCACGATTCACTTCCATGTATTAGAGAGGGCCTTACTATTTTTTTGTATACCTCAGTTTTTATTTCTTTAGTTATTTCGTTTTTCTCTAGAAACGTGTTTTTACTGTGTTGTAGATCCTTCCTGCTTTTCCTATTCTTTCTTCTACTTCTTGGTAAATCTTTCCCTTTTCTTCTATTATTATTCCTATGTAGTTGTATTGATTCACCTGTTCTAGTTGTTTCCCTTCTAGCTCTATTTTGTGTTTGTTTTCTTTTGGCGCTATTACCATTGTTTTAGTTTTGCTGGTGTTTATTTCCATTTTTTTTTTTTCTGTACTTCTTCGTATATATTAAGGTTACGTTGGAGATTTTCTTCTGAGTCAGCTATTATTATCATGTCGTCTGCGAACATAAGTGTTTGTATTTTTATCATTTCCAGTTTCCTGTATCCTATAATCGTGTTTGCTGCTCTTTCTTTGCTGGTCCTTATTGCTTCATCTATGAGTGATGCGAAGAGTAAAGGGCTTAAAATGCAACCTTGTTTTAGTCCAATTTCGGTCTTCAACTCCTCTGACTCGTTTGTTCCTTTTCGCACCTTGTTTCTGTTGTTATTGTACAGCTCTTTTATTATGTTTATCATGTCTATTTCTAAATCTCTTTTATCTAACATATTCCATATGTACTCTCTTATTACTCGGTCAAATGCGTTTTTCAGTTCTATGAAGCATACGTGTAGTTATTTTCCGTTTCTGATCGTCTTGTCTGTTAGTTGTCTCATTATGTGTATCAGGTCCTGTGTACTTCTATTTCTCCTGAACCCATGTTGTTCTTCTCCCAATAGTGGGTCCAGTTTTTCTTTCAGTCTTGTCTCTAATATCCTTGTAAATATTTTCTCTGGTATGCTTGTGAGTGTAATTCCTCTGTAGTTGTCGCATATATTTGTTTCTCCATTTTTGCGGATGGGCACTATGATTCAATTGTTCCATTCGTCCAGTATTATTTTTTTCTTTATTATTTCATTAAGAATATCCAGCAATTCCTCTTTCCCTTTATCTCCCATGTATTTCATCATTTCCGCTGTGATTTCGTCTGTGCCTGGAGCCTTTCCTAGTTTTGCTTTTTTGATTGCTATTTTCATTTTCTTCATTGATATCCTTCTGATTTCCCCTTTGGTTCTGTTGTCTGTTGTTTCTTCTTTCCCTTTGTGTTTTGTTCCTGTCATTTCACTAAAGTATTCTTTCCACCTTTCCATAATCTTCTTTTGTTCTGTTATTGTAATTAAATTTTTATTTTTTATGTTAATTTGTTTCGGGGTTTTTTTGTTCCTCGTTTGTTTTATTGTGCTGTAGAATATGATTTTCTGTAAACGTTTCCTTTAATTTCTTTCCGAACTCTTCCCATGTTTGTTGCTTCGCCATCTTAATTTTGCGGTTCGTTTCTTTGCTTGCTGTTTTATATCTCCTATAATCTTCCTCTTTTCCTATTCTTATGTAGGTTTTCCATTTATCTTTTTTTGCCTTTACTGTTTGTTTTATCTCTTCCGATCAATTTATTTTCTTCGTCTGTTTATTTGAAATTGTGCTTGTTCCGCAGCTTTCTTTTTCTGCATCGCTTATGATTTTCTTGAACTTCGGCCATTTCTTCTCTACTCCTTCTGCTTTGTTTGTTTGTCTGTAGCTATTCTCTATCTTTGTTTGGTCTTTGCTTCTGGTTTCTTCCTCTTTTAGTTTTCAGCTGTACATTCTGTTTTTGTTATCTTCCTCTTTGTTTCCTTGCTCTTTGGGTCTTTTACTCCTATGTTGATTTCCATTTTTGTCAGGTAGTGGTCGTTCCTGGTTTCCGCTTGTCTTGTTACCTTAAGTTTTTAATATGTTATAAATTTGTAAACAAAAGAAGACATAATATTTAACAAATTATATATAACAAAATTAAACTTTCTTAACTAACTTATCACATCATAACTATTACTCCTATTAAATTAATTCATTTCGCGATCGGTGTCTGTCTTATTAAAGTATGCTCATAGAAAACACACATTCACACAAACCACTGTGATCTAGTAACTGGCGACTCAAAGTTTGCCGGACGGTATAAAACATACATTTAATAAATTATTAATTCATTATGTAACCAAATAAGAAATTATTTAATTTAATCATCTCTATTGATTTTCATTATACTTAATTATTGACTTTATTTACATCACGAAATATTGTTTATATAAATACCGAAATACCGGTATTAATGCCGGTTTTCTGATACCGGAAAATATTGACCGGAATAACGGTATTTCGGATTCCAGGATTCCGGTATGGTGAGCCCTGCCCATTAGGTATAAATCACATGTTTGAGATCACATGGCTTTCGTTGCTCCTGAACTTCTGATGACATACTATCCGAATTTCTACCTTTTTGTCGATGGACCAGATATATTCATTTCATCATCATAGATATTATCTTCAATCTGTTTGGTGTCGACTTCCTCACTTTCAGAATTGTAGGCAGCGTCTTTGGTGACATCAGCGGGGTGGAATTAAAAGTCAAACCATTCGTTGTTATCTAAATCTAATACTTCTTCAAAAATATTTTGTTCTAATTTTCTTTCCCTTAACAGATGTTGCAAAACGTTGCAAACAAAAATTGTAGGGAATATTTTTTCCTACAAAACAAACTATAAATTAGTAAAATTCCACCAATAGTATTAGAGATAATAATAATACTGTTTATTTCAGATGATTAATAATAATAAAATGAAATACATGATATGGAGGTAACGGTTTTTTCAAGATAACCGTCGTTCCACAAGGAAATTTTGTTGGATTAACATGCATTTACCTTCTATGACCTTCTACTCAACCTCGCAAGAATTAGCTTACCCTTCCGTTTTGTAGATATTAAGTGTTTTTTGATCTAATTTTACTAAGCTACGAATATTTTTGGGCGACTAAAATTTTCAATCATCAAAATACCGTTCCTTTGGAGGGGAACTGAAGCAGGCGATCCCATGTACTGTTAATGTGTATAGACCCTTTTAATAGAATGCTTATGCAAACAAAATTACATCTGGCAGTGATTTGGTTTTATGGCATTCCAACCTTCAATTCATTTTGGGATTCATTTATTTGGAAGCGGCCAGTGTTTTAACGGACGAATACTAGAATTGACTTATTAATGAGCTTTTTATACTATTTTCTACAATCTGAGCATTTTGTAAAAATAAAACAAAAACAGCTAAATTAAAAAAAAAACGTGAAATGTCAATTAATACGACACGTTTTTTTCAATTTTGTCATAGTTTGAAAATGAGGTTTTTTTTTTAAATAGGTTCGAATTATTTGACTCCGTTTGACAGTAACATCATTCGATTTTGTCATGATTAGATTTTTCAAGGTTTTGTCATGATTCAATCATGATTCAGGAAGCAATAATATTGTTGTATTAAATAGGTTCATTTAATGTTAACAAAATTTACGTTCTCCGATATTTATTTCGCAAATGAATTTATCTCAAGAAATATGTACCGCGTGTCCATTTTCAAATGCGAACATAGGAATTTAACATTGTTTTTGACATTGTTGCGAATTTCTGGCCGACAGTTTAAGATACTGAAAATATTTTGGTTTCTGCAAAGGTATATTGGAAAAATATTTTTACAACAATCACAGCATAGCTTGGGACCCGAATTCGGTCTCTGATCAAAGATTTGATTACAGCCGTGCTTTTTAGGTTAGGATTCACATTTTCGAACTTTCTAAAACAGTTTTAGCATTCTTCGCATATTTGAAAGATCCATATTTTCTCATTTAAACTGCCCTGTGATATTTTGGTTGTAGGGATTAAGGGGATGTAAATAAACTCCACACTGTTAAACACAACTTCATATTTATTCGCTTGCCACGTGTATACAGGTACATGTACAACATGCACGTTAAGGAACCCGATATGGACGAATCGACATTCATATAGGCAAAATTTCCAAGTACAGTAGAAGTACAATCTTGACGATGGTATTTAGCCATAGCAGCAGAAATAGCCCGTCGTTAAATAAAACAAATTAAAAAAAAACAAGTGATTTATCGAGTCGAGTTATAGACTTATTTTCTTGAAAGTTAGCTTCGAGAAAGTGAGCTTTTGAGAAAGTGAAAATTACTTAATTTGCAATGCAACGTTGTATCACTTTTTAAAATCTGTCGACTAGTGTGCCAAAAAATTTTTTTTTAAGATAAGCAAAGTACAAAATAAACATGCCATTCAAGCAACAAAAATTGGATACATTTGGCAACAAAAGTGCAGAATACAAAACTGTCAATTTGATAGTAGGTACTAAAATGGTTTATTCCCTTGAAAAGCGTTTTGATATTTTTATGGGGATAATTTTCATTTAAAAGTAGAGTTGTAGCTCTTGGAGCAATGAGTGTTATTAAAATAATGGCCCACAATTTCAAAACGCTCTTCAATGAAATAAACCACCTTAGTACTGTCAAAATGACAATTTGTTACTATATGTTTTTGTTGCTGGGTACATTTTTTGGCTGCATTGTCATGTTTATTTTGTACTTTGCTCACCTTAATTAAAAATAATTTCTTACAAACTAGTCGACTGATTTTAAAAAGTGATACAATGTTGTATTGCAAATTAAGTAAGCTTTCAAGTGAGCTATCACTCGATCCCTAATTTTAAAAAATGGGCTTTCCTACCCTGCAGCAAGGAGCTAAACAATTGAAGATCATTTGTTGACCAAAAGTTGTCCCCCTTTTATTCAAAATTAACGTGTTTTGTGAAAAAATAAAATTATATTCGTAGATATTTCCTTTCTCCCGGGACGCCCTGTATAGAAAACATGAACAATATTAATATGCACCAAAGTTATCCTCCATCGGTGGTTTTATGGATTATAAAGGTTTGATTCAGTGATATTTTTCAAGTGGACTAATTTTATGCTACACAATTGTTAAGCTAGTTCTTTTTCCAATCGTAGCCTTAACTTGACGCCATATTTGATATATAAATTTTCGCCATTTTTCCTAGTAATAATAATAATCACTTAAATAATATACAGTATTTTCATTGGTCAGAATCCGCAGGCTATATATTGAACTTGATCCGAAGATGGCATTGGCTCCAAATGATTTCCCTACATATAAATATAAATGTAATCTTTTAGTATTGTATATTAACTATAATTGGATGGACTTACCGGGGGAGCATCTCCCCTTCCCCCGCCAGTTGTTCTCTTGCCAACTGGATTCCTAGCAGTCATATTTTCGATCATTATTCTCAACGACCATTGTAATTCACCTTCATATGCAAAACAGTGGCATACACCTCTTAATACCCATTACAAGTACCTTATTAATTAAGGACGTGAGGACATACCCCTCCTTTATATAATGACTGTGATTATGAAGAACACGAGGACACACCTATTCTTTATACATTTACGAGGACACACCTCTCCTTAATTCAATTACTGTAGATATAAAGAACGTAAGGACACACCCTTTCTTTGTACAATCATGGGGACACACCTCTCTTTAATTCAGATATAAAGATTGTAAGGACACACCCCTTCTTTATACAATCATGAGGACACACCTCTCGTTAATTCAGATATAAAGATCGTAAGGACACCCCTTCTTTATACAATCATGAAGACACACCTCTCTTTAATTCAGATATAAAGATCGTAAGGACAAAGCCCTTCTTTGTACAATCATGGGGACACACCTCTCTTTAATTCAGATATAAAGATTGGAAGGACACACCCCTTCTTTATACACTCAAGAGGACACACCTCTCTTTAATTCAGATATAAAGATTGTAAGGACACAGCCCTTCTTTAAACAATCATGAGGACACACCTCTCTTTAATTCAGATATAAAGATTGTAAAGACACGCCCCTTCTTTATACAATCACGAGGACACACCTCTCTTGAATTCAGATATAAAGATCGTGAGGACACACCCCTTCTTTATACAATCATGAGGACACACTTCTCTTTAATTTAGATATAAAGATCGTAAGGACAAACCCCTTCTTTATACAATCCTGAGGACACACCTCTCTTTAATTTAGATATAAAGATGGTAGTGACAAACCCCTTCTTTATACAATCCTGAGGATACACCTCTTCTTTATTTAATCACGAGAACGGTGATTTTATGGATTATAAAGGTTTGGTTCAGGGATATTTTTCAAGTGGACTAATTTTATGCTACACAATTGTTAAGCTAGTTCATTTTCCAATCGTAGCCTTAACTTGAAGCCATATTTAATATATAAATGTTCTAATAATAATAATAATCACTTACATAATATAATGTATTTTCGTTGGTCAGGATCCGCAGGATATATTGAACTTGATCCGAAGATGGCATTGGCTCCAAATGATTTCCCCACATATAAAAAGTATTCTTTTAGTATTGTATATTAACTATAATTGGATGGACTTACCGGGGGAGTATCTCCCCTTCCCCCGCCAGTTGTTCTCTTGCCAACTGGATTCCTAGCAGTCATATCTTCGACCATTATTCTCTACGAGCTTTGTAATTCACCTTCATGTGCAAAGCAGTGACATACATCTCTTAATACCCAATACGAGTACCGTATTAATTAAGGACGTGAGGACATACCCCTCCTTTATGTAATGACTGTGATTATAAAGAACACGAGGATACACCAATTCTTTATACATTTACGAGGACCCACCTCTCCTTAATTCAATTACTGTAGATAAAAAGAACGTAAGGATACACCCTTTCTTTATACAATCATGAGGACACACCTCTCTTTAATTCAGATATAAAGATCGTAAGGACACACCCCTTCTTTATACAATCATGAGGACACACCTCTCTATAATTCAGATATAAAGATCGTAAGGACAAAGCCCTTCTTTATACAATCCTGAGGACACACCTCTTCTTTAATTCAGATATAAAGATTGGAAGGACACACCCCTTCTTTATACAATCAAGAGGACACACCTCTCTTTAATTCAGATATAAAGATCGTAAGGACACACCCCTTCTTTATACAATCATGGTGACACACCTCTCTTTAATTTAGATATAAAGATCGTAAGGACAAACCCCTTCTTTATACAATCATGACGACACACCTCTCTTTAATTGAGATCTAAAGATCGTAAGGACAAACCCCTTCTTTATACAATCCTTAGGACACACCTCTCTTTAATTCAGATATAAAGATCGTAAGGACAAACCCCTTCTTTATACAATCCTGAGGATACAGCTCTTCTTTATTTAATCACGAGAACATACCTCTTAATAATGTGAATATTACAATCTAATTGCATATGTCGGAACACTTCAATCTGATATACATACTGTAGTTTTAAGTACTGACCTTAAATCCATTCCAACACCTAATCTATAATTATCCAAAACAATAGGCCATATATCCTCTTTTAATAAGCAGCACCGAACTTGCATGTGCACCTCATAAGGGCTCAATACTGAATGTGCCCTTCGTTATTCGTTTGTACGCTGAGCGCCTCGCGCCGGCTAATATATACAAATAAAGGCACATATCCGGCCTGCATTATTAATAACCAATTATTAGCCAATAATACAATTTGATACTTAACACAATTGAGGTGTATTTACATTGTATTTGCATGTTGTTTATTTTCTTGTTTGTGAAATTGCTCATAATGTTAAAGTCAGAAGCATAAACAGAGATGTTATTATGGATTTTCATTGAGTAAGAAATATTTCTTACTCAATGGTATTATGAATGATATCACGAATGAGAATTTGGAGCCTGAACTCGTCAACAGCTTACAAATTATGAAGTGGTGTGCAAAGTATGCACAAGTTATTTTATATTTACTGATTGCTTTTTATTTTCAGAGGTCCGCAATAGTCTTCGCATGTCTACTCATACATGGAGTTGCTGCCAAAGAGAAGCAGATAAAACTGGAGGACATAGAACGGGACAACCTTGCCAGCGAACGAAAAACCAACGAAGACAAACACCCCAACCAGTACTACAATCAACCACGGGTACCAACGGCTACAGTAGCACCAACGATGCAATATGGATTTGTACCTATGAAGACACCGAAAAACTACTCACCGCAATCTCAGCAATACCAGCAGTACAATACACAAGCTGAGGCGTACCAGCAGCAGCAGCAGCCACAACAGCAGCAACCTTATTCGTTTGCACAGCAGCAACCTTACATTCAACGCGTACAGTTTGCGCAAAGCTATACCCAGCCACAGCAGTACGTGACCCAACCTCAGCCTCAGCAGTATATTACACAAAACCAAAAGTATGTGAGTCAACCACAGTCTCAGTATGTTACGTTGAGTCAAAAGTATGTAACTCAATCTGAGCCTCAGCAGTACATAACTCAATCCCAGAAGTACCCTGAATTACAGCCACAACAATACAAAACGCAGTATACACAAGCTCAAGATTCTGTGTACGCTCACGGCTTAAGCAAAGAGTTTTTACAGCAGTACGCTCAACAGCAGGTATACCAGCCACAAGCCCAGTACGCACCACCAACGCAACCAGGGCAACAAAGTCATCAACCTATCCAATACATCGTAGACAATCAAATCCAGCAGACAACACCACAAGCACAGAAGTACTACTCAGTACCTCAATATGTGTACGTACAGCCCTACCAAGCGGCATCCAACCCAATACAAAGCGTAGCAGATACGAAAGGCAACATTCAATACGTCATGTACGTACCTTCGAACTACCTTAAAGGTGACCCCAATTACGAATCACTTCTACAGCAATACCCTCAAGGGTACACCCAAGACGAGCAATCGCCCCAAACCCAATACGTTTACGAAACAGAAACTCAAGCAGGTGGAGATAAATACCTACCAGAACCTGCACCTGGTATTAAATACAGCCCTGAACCAACATCTGGTATCAAATACGTGCAAAATACTGGGAGTAAATATACACAAAGCCCTGATATAAAATATGCACAGGATCCTGGTGTTAAATACACTCAAGGCTCAGGAATTAAATACACGCAAGACGTCTCTAACAATTTTGCACAAAACTCTGCTGCCAAATACGATCTAAGCTCCGGTATTAAATACGCCCAAGATCCAAGTGTTAAATATACGCAAGATACAAACTTTAAATACAACCAAAACCCGGGTGTTAAATACAACCAAGGGCTTAATGTTAAATACACTCAAACCCCAACTATTAACTACCCTCAGGATTCAAGCAGCACATATGCCCCAGCAGCAGGGGTCAAGTATTCTCAAGAATCTGATACAACTTACACCCAGCAATCCTCGCAATCGCCCACATACTCACACTTGCAGTACGCTGATAAGGCGCGTTTGCAGGAACTTTCTAGGCAACCGGCGTCCCTCTTGGACTCATACGTGCCATCCTACCTCCAGTATCAGTACTATAAGCAGCAAGAGAATGCTAATGCCATCAAGGCACCGTTGAAGCTGTCGCAGGTCCCGCCTGTTGGCAAAGGTGAGGTGGTGAAGAGCTTCAAGAACGTGCAGGACCATTCCAGTAGCCACGTTAGCTACAGGCTTCACCATCCAACCACGTACTTGCCACACAACGCCAAGCACTGAAGTCTAGGGTTCGTAGGAAATTGATGTAAATAAATATATAAACAATACCGTCGTGCATTGTTGATTATAGGCATGGTTGATGTTAATTGCATAGGAGGCAAAATCAGATATTTCATCGAAAAAATTAGACCAACTTCTCTAGTTATTTATTGTTTAGTTAATCATATAGCCATTATTTACTTCATTGCAGTGCAGAGATTCAAGCTGATGGATTATATCGGTTGTTATGTGAAATGCATCAATTATTTTCATACGATTTCATATTTCATACGATTTACCTGTAACATCATTTTAATATAATTATTGTACAGATTGGTGCAATTTATATCTTAGTCCATGAAGAGTTATTAATCTGGCACAAAATAGTTCATATCCCTTATAGCATAAAAAAATTGTTGTCTTTCTTCTATATGTAACTAACTTGACATCATTATACCTATAAATCACCCTTCTCACTAACTGAAGAACTGAAGTAGGAACCGTCAGAAAATCACTTAGTCTATGAAGAGTTATTAATCTGGCACAGAATAGTTTATATACCCTATAGCATAAAAACATTGTAGTCTTTCTTCAATATGTAACTAACTTGACTTCATTGTATCTATAAATCACCTCTTGAGAAGAACTGATGGAAGAACCGTCAGGAAATACCTCAAAAAATAATTTTTCAATTTTCGATTGAAATGTCCACTTTTTATCAGTAATGTCGAAACAACCTCTTTTTTTATTGTTCCAATAAGACTGAAAAATAGTAATCATTATTTGTAGTCACTTTGCAACTATAAACATCTTCAGAAGTTGAGATACAAACAAAATTATTTTCTGAAACGTTTTCCGCTACTAAAGTAAGTAGTATTTCTGCATTTCGATGATTCTGCTCATACTCCAAGTGATAAGGATAATGCTCTAATGCAAATACCAATAAAATTTAGCATTTACACTGAGAAACAAAAGTTTGCTAGATTACAACTAGCACGACTCATTGTGCTACTTGAAAATAATCGTTACACAAATATCACAATTTCTGAAACGAAAACATTAGGAAACTTATTGTATAAATTACTATTTTGTAATTATTACTATTACAAGAAGTATCAAAAATACATGCATTGATTATTATTATTATCCACTCTGTTAAAATAGTTTCAGTGTCAAATGAATCTATGAGAAACAAAAGTTTGCTATATTACAACTAGCACGACTCATTGTGCAACTTGAAGATAATCGTTACACAAGTATCACAATTTATGAAACGAACACATTTCGAAACTTACTGCATAAATTACTATTTTGTAATTATTATTATTACAAGAAGTATCATAAATACATGCATTGATTATTATTACTTGCCACTCTGTTAAAAAAAAAACAGTGTCAAATGAATCTATGAGAAACAAAAGTTTGCTAGATTACAACTACGACTCATTGTGCAACTTGAAAATAATCGTTACACAAGTATCACAATTTATGAAACGAACACATTTCGAAACTTACTGCATAAATTACTATTTTGTAATTATTATTATTACAAGAAGTATCATAAATACATGCATTGATTATTATTATTATCCACTCTTTAAAAAAAAAAACAGTGTCAAATGAATCTATGAGAAACAAAAGTTTGCTATATTACAACTACGACTCATTGTGCAACTTGAAAATAATCGTTACACAAGTATCACAATAGGGTCTTCCTGAAAAAAAAATATATAACCTTTTTGTGTCTTAACGAATAGTTTATAACCTGTAATTAAACATCCCACAGAGAAAACGTTTGGTTTTCATTATAACTTATCAACAAACAACATACAATATCGTAAAAGTTACAAATTTTGTCGAAACGCTGTTATTGGCCGAATGGCTCTGTGACGTCATTACGCATGTTGGCGATCGGGAGTCGTTGCATCAGGGATAGGAATCGTGGATTAATTCGGCTTAGAATCCAGGCTGACATAAAATAAGTATTGATGGGTTAGTAAAGGGACGGCCAGATAATCTGCTAGAAGTTCACGTGTTAATGGTTGCCGACTTTTTCTCAGAAAGCGAATTTTTCAACATAGCCGAAACGCGTGGAGTCGCATTTAACTTTCCAAATCCTCTTCCAGCTGTAAGAACAAATAAAATACTGTATAAACTTTGCAATATATACTACATCTCATACGGATTGGTGATGCTGATTTCAAAATTTGTAATTATTAATCATCTAAACGAATTTCTAAAATCAACAGTTTGCTACAAATATTGTTTAAACATGTTTTTTTAGTTTTAACTGAACGTTTTTGTAAAAACATATTGTACAAAATCTCACAGTATTTTTAAAAAGTAATAATTATATGGAATATATTGTTTTAGAATGGAACCCACAAAACTATTTTGAGGTTATGTTATTACTAATGTATATATGTAATCGGAAATCCCCTTGAATACCCATTACTAATGATGATAGCTAATTATATATATATATATATATATATATATATATATATATATATATATATATATATATATATATATATATATATATATGTTCATGTGTATGTTTTCACGGACGAAATGTGTTTGAACATGTTCCGGGTCTTTGAACTTCCGTGTATTGTTTTGTGTGTCCTGAAAAGGACCTTTTTCACGACGTTTCGGCAAAATCGCATTTGCCATCTTCTGGTGGATTCTTCTCGAGTGTTAGGAGAGAACTCAGTTCTCTCCTAACACTCAGTTCTCAGTTCTCTCCTAACACTCGAGAAGAATCCACCAGAAGATGGCAAATGCGATTTTGCCGAAACGTCGTGAAAAAGGTCCTTTTCAGGACACACAAAACAATACACGGAAGTTCAAAGACCCGGAACATGTTCAAACATATATATATATATATATATATATATATATATATATATATATATATATATATATATATATATCGAATTTCGTTGATAATTTATTAAAAACTATGTACTTACATTAAAATGGTCTTCACAAAAATATAAGTGGGACGTCAAAGTGACACTCGCGGAATCACTTCGGACTTGTTGTAACCCCTTTTTCCGTATATCCTCTGTTGGGACGTTTATAAACAACTTATTTGGTTCGCATTTACTGCTGCTATCACATCCAGGCACAATGCAATACTTATTCGTCCCTTTTTTCGCTCCATTGTAAGCAATGCTACAGCTGAGCGCCAACGTGCGTAGTGACGTCACAGCAACATGGCGGTCTTTCGGGACCTTTTCAAACGCCGTTAATTTTAAAATCGTGTTTGCTAATTACAACGATTTGTATCAACACAAAAATTAGTGCCAATGATGTTTTTAATGTGTCCAGAGTTGAGTTTCAAGGTTTTTTAAAAATCGCGGAAGACAATATTTATGAAACGAACACATTTCGATACTTATTGTATAAATTACTATTTTGTAATTATTATTATTACAAGAAGTATCATAAATACATGCATTGATTATTATTATTTGCCACTCTGTTAAAATGCTGTAAAACAATGAAAAACGAATTTCCTTGAATTGTGATCATTCACTTCCCTTTTTTTTTTTTGGCTTTTTTGGGCTGCTCACCTTCACTTTCCTTCAATCTCACTTTAATTTACTATTTTAGTTACATACTTATAATGTTTTGAATACCTTAATCTATCAAATAACTATTCGAGACCGTCTCTCTTGAAATTTATCAAATATCTGTATTTTTCTCACATTCAACAAAATTTAGAGTGAACTAAAATAAATTTTATTTACCGAACAAATATCTGTATATTTGTCACATTCGAGAAAATTTAAAGTAAACCAAAGTAAATTTTATTTACCGAACAAATGTATTTCTCCATAACAGTAAGGTTTAGATGTTCATCTATTTTACTAAATTAAATATTTTCACATTTTGGAATACATATCCATTTGGCACTGAACTTACGAGAGCCACTTAGTCGAAACATATCTCCAATTGTCCTGGAGAGGGTTTTACGGTTAAAAGTAGTAAACATTAATAGAAATATAAATTCCACTCAGGCAACAGTAGATTCCAGCCAAAACCATTGAAAAGCTGTAATATTTCATCCATTAGTGCAAATAATAGTTACTAACATTATTAGGAATTGATATATATATTTGGTATAAATTTAATTTTCTTTCCTGCGAACCTCTATAATACCATGACGGACCTATAGGGCTCATGGTCACATGGATAACACATTGAGAACCACTGATTTAGTTGATAAAAATTCTAAATATACATTATTTACATGTAAATTTCAAGTGTCTAGAGCCTCATTTACATTTGGAAAGTTTACTGGCGGAAAGTACTTGCCGCCAGTAAACTAACGATGTGTAAACCAGAAAAGCGTCTTACTTTCTTGTTTAGTTTCTTTCTTGACATACGTTTTTCTGGTTTACACATCGTAAGTTTACTGACAATAAGTACTATCCGCCAGTAAACTTTCCAAATGTAAACGAGGCTTTAAGGAAGGAACTTTTAATTAAATATACTTATTCTCAAATTTACAACAAATCATAGAAAGATTATTGTTTAACTTGAAAATATTACTCCATTGATTATTTAGACATTAACAACCATATGCATAGTTGACCCTAGTAGCTACTAACGTTTAGTACCTTCTAATGCTAATTAAAATGTTATTTATCATGCAGAAATAACATTCAATTATGTACTTCTAACCGTTTTTAGTCTCTACTAAACTTTAGTATCGACTATGCATATGGCTGTCTTTATTTGCATTTGTGTTATTATCCTTACATAACTTAAGTACTTGCCAGCCGACTCTGAATATCCTATTAATTAATCCTAGGTATAGGATTAATTAATTAATTACCTAATAGGTAATGTACCTATTTCTTTTCGCCAACTTTTTTTTTGGGTCAAAAATTTCCCAAGCTTGAAAATGATAGGCCTTTTAGAGCGAACTAAATGCGGACTTTTTCCGCAAAAAACATTTTTATTTTCGTTTACCTAGAAAAAAGTTATGACTTTTTTAAATTTGAAATTTAGATGATTTTTCTTAAAAATTGCGCATTTTAAAAAAATTCTAATTACCCGCGGTGGTTTGACTTCGTCTTTAAATATTTGTGTTTAACGCAATAACAAATTTTTGGCAAAAAAAAATTGTTGCGAAACTTCCTTTGAAAAATATATAGTTTGTTGGGTAAATAGAGACTTTATTTACTTTGAATTATTTAATAACATTTGAAAAATATTTTTTAGCATTTTGGTAAAGCATTTACTCCAAAAAATTATCAAATACCAATTTGATGATTTACGCTAATTTGCGTTAACAGTTCAGTGGAAATGTACTTTCTCGCACGATTTATTGATAAATATGCATGATCCATCGTTAACTCGAACCACCGTGCATAATTACAATTTCGTAAGAAAAATTGCCTAAATTTAAAATTTTAAAAAATTCATAACTTTTTTCTAGGTAAACGAAAAAAATTGTTCGAAAACTAATGGAAACCGTTTATACAGGGTGTTAAAACTAAGTTGTAACACCCGAAAATGGCAGTTAGAACTCATTGAAACAAACAACTTTTCTTAGTTAACATTTTTGAATTGGAGCCCAAGTTAATAGTGTTTGGCGTTCTTTTGTTTTTCGAAAAATCGTCATTACTCCCTTATTTTAAGGAATATTTAAAAAAATATAAAAACGTTCAACATGCCCTTTCGGTTCTCTAATACATTTGTATTTACAATTATTTTCTATTTTATCAAATAACAAAATGGCGACCGATCAAAAATTTCTAAGCAAGATATTTCGAAAACCAATCGATCGATTTTTGAAAATAAAACATTTATAAAATCCTTGATAGAATCCTATCTTATAACATTTGTCTGTTTTAATAATTATGCATTTTTATACACAAATTATGCAAAATACGTACACAAATGATAAACGTGACAGAAACTTTTCAAGATGAAGCAGAAATTTCTGAAGAACAAGATCAAAAACTATTTAAATTTGAACGTACAAACTAGAAAATACGTGCCTCAACTTGTTTAATGGCCTAACTTAAGGTTAGCCTACATTGTTTTAAATGATTGTTGCAGTTTGTTAAAATTTATCTTGTAATTCAATTTGAATAATAACTTTTTTTGGACAGATCGAAAAAAAATGTTTCAGGCAAATGTTATAGCATAGTTTAAGGATTTCATAAATATTTTATTTTCATAAATCAATCGAGTGATAGTCAAAATCTTGTTTCGAAATTTTTCTTCGGTCGCCATTTTGTTATTTGATAAAATAGAAAGTAATTGTAAATACAAATGTTTTATTAGACGTTTATTTGGTTGCCTAGTTGCCTACGTTTATAAATAATACTCAACCAAATATAAGTCATTATGTTGTCAAATTCTTCATATTCTTTCTCTGCCTCTTATTAGTTTTCGTCTCTAAAATTTATCCCTTGCATTTCTTCATATAATTCTTTAACTAATTCTATTTTATCGTCTCTTCTTTGTTATCAACACTTTATTTGGTTCCTCGTCATTTTTCTATTATTCTTCAACTAGTTCCGCTTAGTCATGAATCTTATCATATCTTATCGCAATCTTATCATATATTTATCCTCCTACTGATAATTGCCTTGTTTTCCTTTTATACTTTTGATCTTAAAACTTTAAAAAATCATAACTTTTTTCTAGGTAAATGAAAAAAAATGTTCGAAAAGTAATGAAAATGGTTATTGACATTTCATACTTTCAATTCGTAATTATTTTCATATTTATCCTTTATACTTATTTTCTACCCCACAACATAATATTATCCGCTGTTGCTTCTTAGGGATATATTATGGTATATATAAATTTATCATTTTTAATCAATTATTTCGATAACATTGACATTTTACTGCCACGCCTTAATTTACATTTACTTTATATAAATGAAGAAAATGTAAATTAAGGCATGTATTAAGGTATGTATAAACATACAAGTATAAATATAATTTATAATTAAAATTTTACTCGTTTGCCTTAATTTACATTTTCTTTATTTATACATACAAAGTATAAATATAATTAATTTCTTCTTCTTCAGATACATCTTTATTACTAATTTTATAGTCCATAGTTCCACAGTTCATTCAGCAAGAGTTTTACGCTAGACGTATATTTGGTTGCCTATTTGCTATTGACGTTTATAGATAATACTCAACCAAATATAAATCTTTATGTTGTCAAATTCTTCATATTCTTTCTCTGCCTCTTATTAGTTTTCATCTTTAAAATTTATCCCTTGCATTTTTGCATATAATTCTTTAATTAATTCTATTTTATCATGTCTTCTTTGTTGTCACTATTTTATTTGGTTCCTCGTAATTTTTTTATCATTCTTTAACTAGTTCCGCTAAGTCATAATCTAATCATATCTTCATCCTCTTACTGATTGTCTTGTTTTCTTTTTGTACTTTTTAGCTAAGTCTTTTTCTTTTTTTCTAATTGTTTGATACTCATATTTTTATACAAGATCTTTTTATCATTATCCCCGTCTAATCTACTTTCGTCCTCTTGGTCATGATGTTCTGGTGCTTTTACTCCTTGTTTTTTACCTTCGGTAACCTTCTTTTAGTTTTTTACTTCGGTAATTTGTTTTGCTAAATATATTCTTCAACCAGTTGGTTTATCGTAATTTTTCTATACCTTCTTGCTCTTTTTTTTAATATTCTTATAGGTAATAGCTCATTATTGTACGTTAGTTCAATCATTCTTTAACTAGTTTCGCTAAGTCATAATCTTATCTTATCTTCATCCTCTTACTGTTTTCTTTTTATACTTGTTTGCTAACTCTTCTCCTTTTTTCTAATTATTTGATCCTCATATATTTATTCAAGATCTTTTTATCATTATCCTCGTCTAATATACTTTCGTCCTTTGCTCATGATGTTCTGGTGCTTTTACTTCTTGTTTTTTACAATATACCACCCTTCTTTTAGTTTTTTACTTCGGTAATTTGTTTTGTTAAATGTATTCTTCAACCAGTTAGTTTATCGTCATTTTTCTATACCTTCTTGCTCTTTTTGGTAATATTCATATATGTAATTACTCTTTATGGTACTTTCATTCAATAATTCTTCAATTAGTTCCGCTAAGTCATAATCTTATCCTATCTCATCCTCTTACTGATAATTGTCTGGTTTTCTTTTTATACTTGTTTGTTAACTCTTCTCCTTTTTTTCTAATTGTTTGATCCTCTTATTTTTATACAAGATCTTTTTATCATTATCCTCGTCTAATCTACTTTCGTCCTCTTGCTCATGATGTTCTGGTGCTTTAACTCCTTGTTTTTTACCTTATACCATCCTTCTTTTAGTTTTTACTTCAGTAATTGGTTTGCTGTATTCTTCAAGCAGTTGGTCTATCGTCATTTTTCTATATCTTCTTGCTCTTGTTGGAAATATTCTTATAGGTAATAACTCTTCATTACACTTGCTCACATATGTATCTTCTTCTTTTGTATATTTTTTGTCCTCCTTTACCATAACAAATTCCATTTCACCATTATTTTCTTCAGTCATATGCTTCTAGCTGACAATGTTCTTATACTTCTCTTAATTATTATCGTTGTCTGTTATTATTATATTGAACATCCTCGTCATCATCAACATCATCATATCATTACCATTACAAATATCATCATTGTCTTTATCACCATTCCAATAGGTTTCGAATGCTTAATTATCCAGAATTATTTTTGAGAAAACTTTAAAACTTAATTGGTTGGAATTTGCTAGTACTGTAGATAAGTCTCATATTGGTCACCCTAAACCTATGTGAAAAAAAAACTATATAACAACATATAGCCTATATAGTCACTCATATACTTATAGTCACTCTCAAATACCCAATCTAGAGTCAGATGCTTCTTTATCGCGAGTCATTAAAGTCGATGTCAACATGAAAATTGGCCTCATCATTATCTTCACATAAACAACAGCTATGCCTGCAATTGCATTGCTCTGTGTGTTTATATTTGGCCAATAAAAACTTTAAAGATATCTAAGTGTACAAACAAATCCAAAATTAAAATATTATATAATCAGGAAAGTCTGTTACAATTGTAATATAACTTGATCCGATATGAAAAAAAAAAGATTTCCTATGATTGCCACCAATCTATTCTTGGATCTACTCTTGGATCGATGATCTGACTGTATCAAAGTATTATTGTATCTTCCAAATTTTACTGAAATATGCATCAACGTAGATATTTATTGTGTAAAAGGGAAAAGTGATTGTCCATTTTTGAAAGTTTTGTGAAATGGGAATTTAACCCACGATTCCTGTGAAAGCAGTATAAACATTTTCTAATTTGAATTTATCTACTGACTATTTGCTATGCGTATATTTTAGCCTCGAAAACATACGATTTGTTGTGCATGTAATATTGAATAAAAATGGGCGGATAGTTAAACTTTTATTATCCTCGTACTTGATCCGATATCATGTATTTATGATTTTTTTGTAGTCACTAAATCGTTTACTCTTAATTGAAGAGTAAATATTAACATAATGAGGACAAAATATATTGTATTGAATTTTGGTCTGTTACTAATTTTTATAAAAAATTGTTAGTCCTAAAATACTACACTCTTATAGTATTGACTTTCTTATTCATCCTCTGCACATTCTTATGCTTATGCTGCTGCTTTCGATATCTTTCTAGTATACTTCTCGTTTGTATGCAGTGCATACGTGCTATAGAAGAGAATGAGCTGGAAAATTACAACTTTTTCCTGTTGCATAATTTAATATTTAATATAATAATATAATAATATAATAATATAATAATTTAATATAATCGGATCTTGTAAGCTTTTTATGGGTCAACTTATTACTAGAATGTACTATAAAAATAGTAATTTCAGGAAGAAATTCGCCAATTTTAATAGTATATGGGATATCCTAAGCTGTCAGATGATTATACCTAGTAAATAGAAATAACTCTTCTTACTCATTCAAACTATAATGCAGGATATCATAACATATGATAACCCATGTATAACCCATGATATCATGGGATATCATCTGATATCCCATTATAATATGGCCTGTTTAAAGCAATTGACTAAATTAACTAATAAATATATAACTGATGCCTATATTATGATCATTATGATATAAGATTCGTTTTTCTATTGAACTAAATATATTGTTATATTTTCGTACTTTTCGATACCGACTATGCCTATTGTTCAATTATATCGAAAAACTTTGTTTTTTTGTTAAAGTTCACACTTGTGTTGTTGACTTTATATTATTCACTCTTTAGGCGAAGATGTGCATTAAATATTTGTGAAAGATTTTTGGCCAGTTATTTATTTTTTTGTACTATTGCGTACTTCACAAAGTTACCAAAAAAGGAGACGTAAAATGAAACGAACGATAATGGAAAATTTAGTTACCCTATATGTATGCAGCCATTTGTATCGTTTTAGTTACCTACTTTATTGTGTACCTATTATATTAAATATGCTTGTTTATTAGGTTTAATTTTATAATTTTTTATACATTGTATTATATTTTTAATAAAATTATGTATGTTTATATGTTTTATTTTGTTGTTTATAGTGTATTAGCACAATTGTGTTTCATATTACTCGTTACTTTGAAAATAATTAAGTTCTCGATAAAACATAATGTAATATGTACTAAATATTGCGGAGTATAATATGTAGAAGATTATAATGGATCTAACTAAAGTTCTAAACTAACTAAACTAAACTAAACTCTAATTAAAGTTCTAGAAGTTAACCTTTAAACTTCATCCTTCAAAACTCAATTTAGATATTTAAGGAATGGTAAAAGCATGCTGAATGCCACATGACTGAAACGGATGAAAGCGTGTAGTATTTATACCCAAATATTAACTTATCTAAAGTCCAGCAGTTTCTAAGGCCTAATTGCCTTAAGACTGTGTCTGTGCCTTAAGACACCAGATCGATACCCTAATTCTAATACAACGTATCGCAATTTTTGAGAATTTAAGGTTCAGTGTGTCCCTATATACCGAGTATCTGGGATAAGGGGCGAACATAGGAATTTATCATGTAAAATTAAATATGTGTAATTATTAGATCCCCTATTAATATTAGAGAAAAATTGCAAAGGAATATTTTCTAGATTATTTTTTGACGTTTCTCAAAACCAATGATATATTTTGATTTTTGTCATATTGATACTTCTGGACCAATCCCGTCATTATTATACTGGGAATATTCTCTAGAGATTATTATAGTGGGAATAATCTCGGTAGCTAGGTTCACTCTTGTCAATCAAAATATTTGTCAAATTATTAATTTATCAATCATATTAAAGTGTCATACAAAATGAATAAAAGTCGCTTTAGCTGCGTTTCGCATACTGAAATTGATAAAGAAATACTAGAAAGCAAAAAACGTCAAAAAATAATCTAATCAAATATAACTCGAGAGTTCGATAAATTAGAAAATAATTTGACAGATTATGTCTCAAACTTGTTGCCATTTGGCAATAGTCACTCGAGCCCTTCGGGCTCTCGTGACTATTGCCTGGCAACAAGTTTTCGACAATCTGTCAAATTATTTTCAATTTATTCTCACTCTCTTGTTATATTATTACTGAGAATTATTTATAAACGTCAATATCAACTAGGCAACCAAATATACGTCTAGCGTCAAACTCTTGCTCAATGAATTGTGGAACTATGGACTATAAAACTAGTAGTAAAGATGTATCTAAAGAAGAAGAAATTAATTATATTTATACTTTGTATGTATAAATAAAGAAAATGTAAATTAAGGCAAAGGAGTAAAATGTCAATGTTATCGAAATGATTGATTAAAAACGTAATACCATAATATATCCCTAAGAAGCAACCTTAGATATTATGTTGTGGGGTACAAAATAAGTATAATAGATAAATATGAATATAATTAGGAATTGAAAGTATGAAATGTCAATATACAGGGTGTCTCCTAAAAAACGCCGCTGGCCATAACTCCTTTATTTATTGGCCGATTTAAAAAAAAAACAAAAAAAAGATTAAATGGCTCCACATCTTCTACAAAGGGGCCCTAATTTTTTTTTTTTTTTGCAAAATCCACTTTCATTTCAGCCACAGTCAACTTATATTTTTCAAATGGTTACTTACATATATATTTTTTACTGGTAGAGATTATTTTTCTGAATCCAAAGATGTATACCAAGTTGGTTTTGATGGAATATTCGTTACAGACAAAAAAAAAGTTTAAATGGTTTTCCAAGTGTGGAGTGAAAAACAAAGCAAACAAAATGTGAAAAATACGAGAAATACCTCCTAATTGTACATTAAATGCAACTATTGCAATAACGAGAAGATGTCAGTTGTGTATTCAACAAGGTGGTCGTCAGTTTGAGCTACTTTTGTAGATATGATTGTAATTTCTGATGCACATTTTGAGTTATTCTCATAAAATATTACATATTGACCCTATGGGGTCGATAGCCTAATAAAGATTGTTTATATATATATATATATTACATATTGTTAAATAAAGGAGTTATTATGACCTGGGACGTTTTTTAGGAGACACCCTGTATATATATATATATATATATATATATACATATATACATATATATATATATATGTATATATATATATATATATACAGGGTGTCTCTAAATTACGTGGATATGGCTTAAAATATGGCATAAAATATTACATATTGTTACATATTCGACACCCATAAAATAAACAAACTTTCACCATTACGGTGTCGTTTTACAAAATAAAGAAACATAACATAAAATAAAATAAATTTTAATTTTGGTAGATGAAGTCTCTCCATTCTTTTCTGTTCTTCGCTAATCTCTTTGCCTCTATAATCGTTTGATTTCTTTTCTCTAATATTTGTTTTACGCCCTCATCCCATTATTGTCTCGGTCTTCCTCCTCTCATTTTTCCTTTGGTCCTCACTTCCCATACTTTTTTTACCTGTTTATTTTCTTCTATTCTTATCAGATGTCCCCACCAGCTCAATTTTCGTATTTCAATGTACCTTTCAATTTCTTCAATATCTAGTTCGCTTCATATATCTGCATTTCTTATACTATCAATCCTCGTTTCATAACTATCCGTAGATAATTCATTTTTGTAGCCTGTATCCAGCTCTTGTCTCTATTTGCCAGCACCCACGTTTCATACCCATACATCATTATCGGTTTGTAGATTGTTTCGTATATTCTCATTTTAGTTCTCTTACTTATTTCCTTCTTATTTATGAAGCTCCTGTTCATTACATAGTACGTTTTGAAGGCACATTTTCTTCTGGAGCTTATTTCTCTTTCCACTCCTCCATCATCTGTTATTTCGTTTCATAGATACTTAAATTCTTGCACGTGTTCGATTGTATGCTATTCAATTTTTATGTCTTACTTTTCCTTACTTCCTATCACCCTTTCGTCTTATTGTAATTCATTATCATTTCGTATTTCTTTTGATTATGATTCCAAATTCTCAAATTATGTTGTAGATTTCTTTCATTGTCAGCTATTATTACTACGTCGTCTGTCAGAGCTCCCTCCGATATTTTGATTTTCTGCATGTTTTTGAATCCTGTATTTGCTTGTATTATTTCCTTCTTTGAACTTTTCATTATCTCGTCCATATATATGGTGAATAGTGTCGGGCTCAGCCCTCCGCTTTGTCTTAGGCCGTTACTTCTTTTGAATGTTTCCGAAGTTAGACCTTTGTATATAATTCCGTTTGTATTACTGTCGTATATTTCCTGTACGATTCTTATAGTGTTGTTGTCAAATCGAGAATTTGAATTGGAATAGATTCTAATAATAATTTTAAAGATTCCAATTAGAATTGGAATAGATTCTAATTAGAATTGGAATAGATTCCAATTAGAATTGAAATAAATTCCAACTAGACTTAAATATTCTAATTAGAAGTGGAATAAATTCCAATTAGAATTGGAATAAATTCCAATTAGAATTGGAATAAATTCCAATTAGAATTGGGATACATTCCAATTAGATTGGGATACATTCCAATTAGAAGTGGAATAGATTCCAATTAGAAATAGAAAAGATTCCAATTAGAATTTAAGCCTTCATTGGATTTTTATTAATTTTTTATCGGTTTCATGAAAAGATCGCTTTTAAAGCGACCTTATATCGATTTCCATTTATTTTTGATCGGTTTTCGATCAGGAAATCTCTTTTAATGCGACTTTAATTGGATTTTTATTGATCTTTGATCGGTTTTCAATCAAAGAAGTCGCATTTAATGCGGCTTTAATTGGATTTTTATTGATTTTTGATCGGTTATCGATCAAAAATTGCTCTTAATGCGTTTAAAATTGGATTCTTATTGATTTTTGATCGGTGTTCGATCAATAAGTAGCTTTTAATGTGAATTTAATTGGATTTTTATTAGTTTTTGATCAGTGTGAGTTCAAAAAATCGCCTTTAGTGCAACTTTAATTGTATTTTTATTGATTTTTGATCGGTTTTGATCAAAAGATCGCTTTTAGTGCGATCTTAATTGTATTTTTATTAATTTTTAATCGGTTTTGATCAACAGATTGCATTTAATTCAACCTGAATTCGATTTTTATTGATTTTTGATCGGTGTTTGATCAAAAATCGCCTTTAATGCAACTTTAATTGTGTTCTTCATGATTTTTGATCGGTTTTCGATCAAAAGATCGCTTTTAATGCAACCCTTATTGGATTTTTGATCAGTGTGTGATCAAAAATCGCTCTTAATGCGACTTTAGTTGGATTTGAATTGATTTTTGATCGGTATTCGATAAAAAAATCGCTTTTAATGCGACTCTAATTGTATTTTTATTTTTTTAATCGTTTTGGACCAAATATTGCTTTTAATACGTCTAAAATTGAGTTTTTATTGATTTTTGAACAGTTTTCGATCAATAAGTCGCCTCTAATGCGACTATAATTGGGTTTTTATTGATTTTTTATCGGTTTTCGATCAAAAATCATTTTTATCGCTACTATAATAGGATTTTTATTGATTTTTGATCGCTTTTCTGTCTACAAATCAATATTAATGCGACTTTAATTGGATTTTAGTGATTTTTGATCGGTTATTCATAAAAAAATCGTTTTTAACGCGACTTGAATTAGATTTTTGTTGATTTTTAATCGGTATTCGATCAATAAATCGCGTTTAATGCTACTTTAATTGTAGTTTTTATTGATTTTTGATCGGTTTTTGATCAAACGATCGCTTTCAATGCGACTCTAATTGGATTTTAATTGATTTTTGATCAGTGTGTGATCAACAAATCGCTTTTAATGCGACTTTAGTTGAATTTTTATTGATTTTTGATTGGTTTTCAATCAATAAGTCGCTTCTAATGCGACTTTAATTGGATTTTTATTGATTTTTAATCGGTTTTCGATCAAAAAATCACTTTTGTCGCGACTATAATAAGATTTTTATTGATTTTTGATCGGTTTTCTATCTAGAAATCAATATTAATGCGACTTTAATTGGATTGTGTTGATTTTTGATCGGTTATTGATAAAAAATCGTTTTTTGTGCGACTTAAATTGGATTCTTGTTAATTTTTGATCGGTTATTGATCACAAAGTCGCTTTTAATACGACTTTAATTGGATTTTTACCGAATTTTGATTGGTTTTTAATCAAAAAATTGATCTTAATGCATCTTGAATTAACGTTTTATTGATTTTTGATCCGTTTTCATACAAAAAATCGATTTTAAGGCGACATTAATTTGGATTTATTTATTTTTGATCGGTTATTGATAAAAAATTCGCTTTTAATGCGACTTTAATTTTATTTTGATTGATTTTTGATCGGTTTTCTTGTTGTTTCTTGTGATTTTTGATCGGTTAATAATCAAAAAGTGGCTTTAAATATAATTTTAATTGGATTTTAATTGATAATCAGTGTTTGATCAAAACATCGTTTTTAATGCGTCTTACAATTACATTTTTATTGATTTTTGACCGGTATTCGATCAAGAAATAGCTTTTAATGCGACTCTAATTAGATTTTGATTGCTTTTTGATCGTTTTCGATCAAAATATTGCTTTTAATGCGACTAAAATTGAGTTTTTTTAAATTTTTGATCGGTTTTCGATCAATAAGTCCCTTTTGTCGCGACTATAATAAGATTTTTATTGATTTTTGGTCGGTTTTCTATCTATAAATAAATATTAATGCGACTTTAATAGGATTTTATTGAATTTTGATCAATTATTCATAAAAAAATCGCTCTTAATGCGACTTAATTGGGAGTATTGTAATTTTTGATCGATTATTGATCATAAAGTCGCTTTTAATACGACTTTATTAGGATTTTTACTAGTTTTTGATTGGTTTTCGATAAAAAAATTGGCAAATAGAGACAAGAGCTGGATACAGGCTACAAAAATAAAATATCTACGGATAGTTATGAAACGAGGATTGATAGTATAATGAATTAAATTGTTATTGATTTTTGATCCGTTTTTAATCACAAAATAGCTTTTAATGTGACTTAATTTGAATTTTATTAATTTTTCATCGGTTATTGTTAAAAAAATCGCTTTTAATGCGGTTTAAATTTTATTTTGATTGATTTTTGATCGGTTTTCGATCAATAAATCGCTTTTAATGCGACTTTAATTGGATTCTTGTTGATTTTTGATCGGTTATTGATTGAAACGTCGCTTTAAATACAATTTTAATTGGATTTTTATTGATTTTTGAACAATTTTTGATCAAAATATTGCTTTTAATGTGACCTAAATTTGATTTTTATTTAATTTTCATGTGTTTTCAATCAAAAGATCGCTTTTAATGCGACTATAATTGGATTTTAATTGATTTTTTATCAGTGTGTGATCAAAAAATCGCTTTTAATGCGACTTTAGTTGGATTTTTATTTATTTTTAATCGGTATTCGTTCAAAATATCGCTTTTAGTGCGGCTCTAATTGGAGTTTTGTTGGTTTTTGATTGTTTTCGATCAAAAAATTGCTTTTAATTGGTCTAAACTGGATTTTTTGTTGATTTTTGATCGGTTTTCGATCAATTAGTCGCTTTTAACGCGAGTTTAATTGGATTTTTATTGATTTTTGATCGGTTTTCCATCAAAAAAGCACATTAGTCGCAACTATAAACGATTTTTTTTTAATTTTCGATCGGTTTTCTATCTAGAAATCAATATTAATGTGACTTTAATTGGATTTTATTGATTTTTGATCGGTTATTGGTAAAATAATTGTTTTTAATGCGACTTAAATTGGATTCTTGTTAATTTTGATCGGTTATTGATCATAAAGTCGCTTTTAATACGACTTAATTAGATTTTTACTGATTTTTGATTGGTTTTCGATCAAAAAATTGATCTGAATGCATCTTGAATTATTATTTATTTTTGTTCCGTTTTCAATCAAAAAATCGCTTTTAATGCGACTTTAATTTCGATTTTATTAATTTTTGAACGGTTATTGAAAACAAGTTCGCTTTTAATGCGACCTTAATTCGATTTTGATTGATTTTTGATTGGTTTTCGATCAATAAATCGCTTTTAATGCGACTTTAATTAGATTTTTATTGATTTTTGATCGGTTATTGATCAAAAAGTCGCTTTCAATACGATTTTAATGGGATTTTTATTAATTTTGAACGGTTTTCGATAAAAAAATTGCTTTTAATGCATCTTAAATTGAAATTTTACTGATTCTTGATCCATTTTCGATTAAAAAATCGCTTCTAATGCGACATAAATTTGATTTTTATTGATTTTTTATTGGTTTTCGATCAAAAAATTCGCTTTTAATGATATTTTAATAGCATTTTTATTGATTTTTTATCGGTTTCCATTAAAAAAATCGCTATTATTGCGACTTTAATTGGAAGTTATTGACGTTAGGGGGGTTATTGATGTTTGAGGATGTTAGATTGATTTTTGATCGGTTATTGATTAAAAAATCTCAGTTAATGCTACTTTAAATGGATTCATGTTGATTTTTGATCGGTTAGTGATCAAAATGTCGTAAAATGTGTAAATAAATTTTATTCAAATGGCAGTGGCTTTAATTTGCCTATTAAAATAATAAAAGAAATAACTTGGAACAATAAAATGAAGTTGCTGCAATATGTTTACATCTTCTTTGCATTCCAGCCTTGCAAGAGCGTACGAATTTATGAATGTTCTCCATTAATGCCATTGTGAATTAATTTGCCACTTATTTTATGTGGCTCTTTAGTTACAGCACTTCATTGAAGACATAAAGCTATGATAATATCTTCAATGGTTTTTAACGTAACATCTTTTTTTCCACATAAATTTATGTGCTTGGCATTTAATACTTGTTCCCTTCTTTATTACAACGGCGATTTATATCTGCATTTAAATATTTCAATAACTCTTAGTGCTCCAAAATAACCTGAAATATTTCATGGGTTTGGGTATTTTGCAGTTTAGGTGCATAACACGAATTTCGAAAAAAAAAAACATTTCCCCCCCCTATTTCGAGGTCGCTGATTACGAAAATGTACGTTTTTTCCGCGGAAAAGCTTCCTTCATCCTTAAAAAGGGGTCTGAAAATTGAAAACATTTCAATTTCGCCCTCAAATTTTTAATTACCAGGGTTTTAGCAAAATTCGTGTTATGCACCTAAACTGCAAAAACTTTAAAACTTTAAAAGGCGCCTTGGAAAGGCACAAACTCCTGACACCAACGAAATACACGGAAAAAGCAAATCACCGAACGCTATTTTACTATGTAAACAAAATGCACGCGAACTCAAAATGATAGGCACTTGTTTTAGCACCTACTCCGCGACGGCTGCGCTACCATCGGTTTGTTTTGAGCTCAATAATGCAGAAATATCTGTACTACATTATTTATATTGGAGACTAAAACCGGCAATGTAATGGTTATGTTGGTCCACTTAATAATTTCTTCTTCGTCTTCCATATTTTTACAAAACTTTCAAAAATATTCTGATGGGAGAAAAATATTATGTGCTCGTACTACATACATGAAGTGCCTTCGGGCCTCTTCGGCTTGGAAGTCATATATCACTCCCTGTACTAACTACAATATACTATTGTGGCCTCTCTGTGTCGATATTTTACTTAGACACTGTGACTAGTATGCATGTGCCACAAATAAATACTTTTATAAAGGAATTTGATAGTTTTTTCAATAAAGTACGAAAATAACATCACACAAACGTGCAGGACAAATGACGGACACGCGCTAGTTCGCATTGTTTTTGTGAATGAGTGGAAACATGTGATTAATGTATTCAGTGGTGTTGAAAGTGATGCATAAAGGTATGTCTGAATAATAGATTTAAAATATAAAAAATCAAAAATGATATGGCACTAGTGAGTAAAGGAACCGACATTTCTCCGCGACCATAAGTGAATGTAATAATTCCGAAATCATGTTTACTAATAGAAAGTAAAAATTCTCACTCTCGAGATAGAATATTTATTCTGAAACACTTGCTTCTTATGTGTTTTGAATGTATTTTCATTCTATTACAAGTGACAGAATGAATATTCCATAATTATGCTCAACAGTGGCGTAGCTAGACCTGTGGGGGCCCTTTATCAAACTTTCTGAGGGGGTTCTTTTTCGAAAAAAAAAACAAAAAGCACTAAAACGCATACACAAAATATATTTAGCAATATCAAAACCAATAATACTTATTAAAAAACTTAACCCAAAGAATAGAAAACAAATTGTAACCTCGGGGCTGCCTGGGGCCACTGCCCCTATAGCTTCGGGGCCCCTCGCGAAGCGACTCATTGTATAATTTTCCTTCTCGGCTAGCCGGGAATACACTTTCCCAGCTAGCAAGTGCCAATGTCACTTTGACAATTCACAAAACTTTTAAAGGAAACTAAGAACAGTATTAAATTATTTTGAACAATTAATATTGACGGTTACATTACTATTATGACTGATATTGACTGGTAACGTCAAGGTATGCTTTTCCAGTAAATTATATTGTCCAGTGTTACAAGTCGAAAGAATATTTGCATCTGTCAAAATGACAAATTTGCTATTTTCAATAGGAATAATAAAACACTTGATTGACGTTTCACAGTATATATAGAAAATAAATCTACAATTTTTCGGCCTCTCAGAAATTCTTAACAGTATAAACTGCGAATGGCTAAGAGGCCGAATCAATTGTATAGTTCTTTTCTATATACAGGGTGTTAATACTAAGTTGTAACACCCGAAAATGGCAGTTAGCACTCATTGAAACAAACAACTTTTCTTAGTTAAAATCTTTGAATTGGAGCCCAAGTTCATAGTTTTTGGCGTTCTTTTGTTTTTCGAAAAACGTCATTACTCCCTTATTTTAAGAACTATTTAAAAAATACAAAAACGTTCAGCATGCGCTATCGGTTCTCTAAAACATTTGTATTTAAGATTATTTTCTATTTTATCAAATAACAAAATAGCGACCGAACAAAAATTTCAAAACAAGATATTTTGAAAATCACTCGATTGATTTTTAAAAATAAAACATTTATTAAATCCTTAAGCTATATATCCATCTCGTGTTTTCAACCAAATTGCTCAAAACGCTCTCCAATTGAATAAGTCATCTTAGTGCTGTCCAACTGATAGTTTCATCCTAGGTACGTATGTTGCTGGATAGATATTTGTTGCTGAAATTACATGTTTGTTTTGTATTTGGCTCAACTTAAAAAAAATAATTTCTTGAAAATCAATCGACAGATTTTAAAAATTTATTAAAATACCGTTATATTGCCAATTAGGTAAGCTTTCAAATGAGCTCTTACCCGAGCCTACTCCGACCATACCTTTCATTATTATCTCCTACCCGAGCCCTACTGATACCATTCTTTCATTATTATTTGTATTCATGGACACCGAAGTATTTCAGTGTATATTAAGTTGCATATATTAAAGTAATATAATTTTATTAAAGTTACTTTCAGTAGTTATAACTAGCCCAAATTTTGATTTGGGTAAAACAATGCTTGAATCAAACATTCCCTTCAAAATATTACATAATAATCCATTTAGGACATTTCTGGAAAAATATTGTAACAGAAATATACCAGATGAAAGTACACTTCGCAGAAATTATGTTGAATCGGTATATAAACAAACTATGCTAGAAATTAAAAATATAATTGGCAACAATTGTATTTGGTTCAGTGTGGATGAAACAATCGACTCTTGTGGGCGATATGAGACCAATTTTATTATAGCAGTCCTCAGTGGCAAATGTCAGACGAAAGGTTTAAATAAATATTCTAAAGATTTAAACAAAACCTATAGTAACACAATTTCAAAATTTATTAATGAATTACTAACCAACTTTTATTTACCGGAAGCAGTCCCAAGTCAGAAAATTTTACTAATGGTCACGGATGCAGCAGCATACATGATAAAAGCTGCATCTAACATGAAAATGTTCTATGAACATTCAATACATTGTACCTGCATAGCCCACGGACTAAATCGCATTGCTAAAACTATCCGAATCGACTTTCCATTAATTAATGAATTAGTAACAAATGGAAAAATATATTTATTAAAGCTCCTCTAAGAGTGCAAATATTTAAAGAGTGAATGCCCAATATTGCTGCAATATATTACGCAAATAATTTTGAACATTTAAAAACAGTTATTTTTTAATTTGAACCAAAAACTGGCAGAGATTGCAAGAAGAAATTACAAGAATGCAAAATAATTTTAAACGAAAAAAAATTTTAAATTTAAAAAATAATAATTTAGAGTTCATCAAGGTACATTATAGTATTCCGAGTTATTTAATTACTTCGTTTGAGAAGCAAGGAATGCCCTTAACGGATGCAATTACGATTGTTAAAATTAAATGATGTTGTAAAAAAATATATGAAGGTTTTCAAGCGTTAAATAATTTTGGAAAAATTTAAGTGTTGAAAATGTGGGGGATTTTGAAAGCAGCATACCTATAGCTAATTTTAAATATGCGCCTGTAACAAGTGTAGATATTGTAAGAAGTGTCGCTGTCTATAAATATATTTTGAGCGATAGAAGGCACAATTTAATCATGGAAAATTTGGACTAATATTTAATTGTAAATTGTTTTCGAGGAAACTAGTATTTTATAATGAGATTTTGTAAATTAGTATTACCTCCCTATATTAGGAAATTTTTGTACTTTTTCGATAAATATATATTTTTAAATTTAAAATGAAATTAACTTTTATAAAAAAATAGTGATTTAAATTGAATTATTTGTTCTATCTATAACTCGATGCTCTTTCAGTCGATGCTTCCTTCAACTGTCCTGTGTATTGGACAAAATAATAAAAGGCACATCCATAATCTATGTAAATTTATAATACTATTCCGTAGTTACTTTTATAATGTAAGGTAAAAAAATAAAATTTTAAAATAAACATTTTTTTTTTAATTTTGTTGGGTTTTAGCATTTATTTTAAATTTAATTAATAATATTTTTTTATTGTTTTTTAGCAAACATTTCACATGTCTGGGTCTCTTACAATTTCCAGTATCCTACCCTCATGTTCTTCATCTTTTTCTTTGCTTCTTTTATGGCACCGTCGAGCACTAGTGTGAATAAGAGTGGGCTTAATATACATCCTTGCATTACTCCTATATTTGTTTTGAATTCTGCTGATTCTTCGTTATTCGTTCTTACTGTGTTTTTGTTATTTTTGTACATTCTGTGTCTTCTTTTGTTAAGAATATGGTATGGACCTGCAAATCATAGAGGGCGCAAACGCGACAAATGTTTTTTACAGAGAGTGGCCTATCTGTGTAAATATAATGTGTCCATTAGTGTGATGTTAAACCAGCGCGAATATATGAACGTTGCATATACAGTTTTACACCATTACGAAAAATGAAGTCCACGTCCATAGAGGCTATTTTTAAATTGTACCTTTTTTTGAATATTAAATTGCGTGCTTATGTTTCAATTGTTATCGAAAATGCGCCAACATTGGCAAATCTCAGGGTTTCAACTATTCCAGTGTATAATGAAATATTACATGGTAATCCTGAAAATGGTATGAGGATTTGGAACGGCAATATTATTACATTGATTATGATATTTTAAAAGCTTTCTACACATGTTAAGACATTGTTGGCCGAGGATTGGTTTATACCATAAGATGCACAACGAAGTGATAAATTTAATAGTGCTGTTAATTTTATTATACTTTCAATAGGGGAGCAGTACACCAAGAAAAACCATTTTCCCTTGAATATTTCCTTAGTTCCGCTGAAAAGCGATCACGCGTATACAGGAATATGTACAATTGATTCATATATTATATTCTTAACCTAAACTTTAGTTTAGTAAAGGTAGTAAAAGTTACTTGTAAAGTAGTAGTACTAGATAAAGTTTAGGTTAAGATGTATCCGAAGTAAATTAATGGTTGATCGTATGTGATCAGTTTTAATAATTATGTAACAAAATAATAATAAATATTATTAATATATATATATATGGATGGGGAACATACAAGCGGCCCGGGAACAAACTTTTATCGGCCCATTTTGCATTCACATAAAATTGCAATAATACCATATAATCAAAATAATAATCATACTTCAAAATTTGACAAATATGTAAAAATCAAAAATACTTTACAATAAATAATTTAAAATTGAATATATTATTTTTATTTTAAAAATATATTAAAATGTATTATCAGAGACATAACACCTCTGAGGATGGTTAATAAAAGCCGAAACAAGTTGGGTGAAGAACATCAAATAAAAACATTGCATAACTATGAGAAAGTACTCCCCATAAAGAAAAAATCAATATAAAATTTAATGCCGTAAGTTTTTCGTAATACGTATTTATTTATTAATACAGAGGTTCCTAAAGTGTGCGATTACTGTACTGCTTTCAATCATATTAAATAAAATATGAAAAGATTAGGTAATTAGAATTCATGCTTTGACTAAGAAAATTTAATTGTAATTATAAAATCTTCATTAAAATTACAAAGTTTTATTAGACCCAGCATTTTTTTTTTAATTATTGGAGTTTTATCCCGAAAGCATATCCCTCACAAAGTTTTAAAATGTTATTTGCAGAAAATTTTTGAACATAAAAGAAAAAAATTAATAATTAAAAAAATTTAAATGTAATTTTCAACATTATTACTTTTACAAATTTTACAGTACAAATTATAATTTAAATTGTAAAATATTAATCAAAACACAAAATCGTCATTTGCATTATACAATTTATATTGAAAATTATAATAATAATAATTATATTTACTAGCGGGAGAACCTGCATAATATACACATAAAAATTAAAAATAAAAACTTACTAAATGAAAATGAACTTAAAACTTGATTTGAATTTTTACATGAAAGTAAAAAATGTATATTATATATTCAAAAACTCAAATGAAATAACAAAGTTATCATGATAAATGATAGAATTTAGTTGGAAATTATAAAATTCTTATAGTGAATTCGAAAATATTAATTATAAATTTCAATGTTAAATTAAAATTTGAAATTTTTAGTATAAATTATAAAAAACTTTATGCTTAAAACGTATAACTCACTAAGTTATTAATATTCTGACAGAAATTTGCAAAAATATTAATGCAAAATACACAATTATGTACAAAATTACAAAGAGAAGCTATGAAGTTTTCATTGCAAATGACAAATTTTGATATTTTATTACAAAATGCAAGTTCATCAAACCATAAAATTCTCATTGAAACATCTCGCTTGTAAACTGCAATGAATTGGAAATTACAAAATTTTCATTAGAATTGTTTAATATAATTACTAGACTTTTCATAAATTGTAAAGATCAATGGAATCTGCGAGTTTTTGTATTCTAATTTATAACGTCTTTAGCCAGAAATCATATTCCTTGCAAATGTATTAACAACCATTTCATAGAAATTCGCAAAAAATATAACGGATGGTGTAAAATGTTGATTAAAATATTTTTGAATTCAAAATGATCAATGTTACGAAATTTTGATGATGGATTTCAGTATTTCAATAGAAATTATAGAGAATTAATTCTAAATTTCAAAAGTTTTAGAATTTGTAAACGTTGAATATAAATTGGAACATTGTAGTGAAAATTGCAAAGTTCTTATTATGAATACAATATTTCAATGGAATTAGAAAACAATCATAAAGTATAAATAAGTTTACATTATCACTATAACAAACACAATAATAAATAATCAAATAAGTAAATAAGAAATAAATCAGTTTTATTGGAGTTATGTAATTTTCTTTGTGACTTTCATCATTCATCATTCTAAATTACCAAATTGCAATAACTTTATGAAAATTTCATTGTTAATTGATAAATTTCACTGTAAAATGTAAAATATTCAACATTCGTATTATAAATTACAACATTTCAGGAGCGATTATGAAAATGTTATTGTAAATTGCCAAAATGTCACTATAAAATGCAAAATGTCATTGGCATTTCCAAAATTTGTATCGAGTTGTTAAAATGTTTATAGTTATTTGTAGAAAATTTTATGAAAATAAACTTAGGTGGAAATTACGAACTTTTCATTAGAGATTACAAAATGTTTATTAGATATTACGAAATTCTTATTATAAATACTAAAATTTTACTACATATACATTTTCCTTACAAATTAGAAAATTTTATTAAAAATTGCAAAAAGCTAATCAAACCACAGCATATTAGAATTAAAACATGTCGATTGTAAATTAAATTTACAAAAGCTTCAAAATTTTCAATACATTTTTTATTAGAAATACCAATTTTTTTATAAATTACAAAGATTAATGGAACCTGCCAATTTTTAGTTGAAAATTATAACGGCTATCTACACAATTTATATTCCTCGCCAAATTAATTCATATTTCATAAAAATTTGCAAAAAATATTATGGAAACGGAATGGATCCATGGAAAATCCTAGTTCAAAAAGGGAGCTGCGACGCGAAAAAGTTTAGGAACCACTGTGTTAATACATATATTAACAATCTTTATTGGGCTATCGACCACATGGGGTCTTTCCGCCTTGTGTTAATACATTAAATCAAAATTATTAATAAACTTGTCGTCGGATCTGGAAAATTCTGGGGCTTCCGGCCCAACATTCGGGATGGCTACCGACCCACCGGGAAATTTCCCATTTGCCCGTATGGCCCATCTGCCCCTGTATATATATATATATATATATATATATATATATATTATTTTAAATACGGTCCTGTATCCTTGGATTCTTTACCTTGCGCAACCCCATCGATCCACACGGCAACACAGCATGCAGCGAGGGTTGTTTTCACCCTTACGTAGCCATACTATAAGGATACGGTATGCTTGGCTTCAGCCTTCAGCCCACATATACATTGACATGGAATCTTGCCCCCAGTATTCACACACGTTTCATTGTTTACAGTCAGCTTTAGCACGAATAATTTTTTGTATTAAACTCTAGTACAGCGTAACTTATTTCATTAATCGTGAAACTGTTTAGTTTAGAGTGAATGTTCGTGTCGCTTATTAAGAGATTTCAACATAATAATTGTATCAAGGTTAGTAGTTTACGTTTTAGTAATTTACTTACGTACCTATTATATAACGCATACAGTAATTATATATGAGCCAACATTACGGTAAATCCAATAAGTATATTATTAATTAATTATTTGAAATTTTAAAATTTATTGAATTTTTTCAGACAGTTTAATATAATATTTCATAAATTTTGCTATTATTTATACAGATAAATTTTAGACTTCTAAGATTAGCTAGTAATAAAATATATTTTTTAAGGAACATTTGTATAATTTAAGAGTATATAAAACAATGGCATAATTTTGATCGTCTCCAATTTTCAATATGTTTATATGAGCCAACATTACAGTAAATCCAATAAGTATATTATCAATTAATTGATTTGAAACTTTAAGATTTATTGAATTTTTTCAGACAGTTTAATATATCATAAATTTTGTTATTATTTATACAGGTAAATTTTAGACTTCTGAGATTAGCTAGTAATAAAATATTTTATTTTTAGGGAACATTTGTATAATTTACTAGTATATAAAACAATGCCATAATTTTGATCGTCTCCAATTTTCAATTTTTAAAATATGTGTACTACATAAATCGAATCATAAATCGAATAAACCGAATCATAAATGGTGATCTACAAATAGGTATTTTTTAAATTTGTAATAAAAATATGTTGCAAATTTTTTCAAGAACTTGTCGTTTTAATAATAGTATCCGGTAATTTCCTCGACATTAGTAGCTCGAAATCAAATGCTCGAAAACATAATTATTCGAATGTTTCTTTGTTTGTTTAGGTTAGATAAGTTACTTTAATTATGTTTAGTTTAGGTGACCTTGCGATAGGTTACACATGTATATTTCGTGCAATTGTTTAAAAAAAAAATGAATGACGGGATATTTAAGAGGGCACTTAGATATTGACATTTTATGAACACTTATTATAAAAATTGACAGTTTCCAATTATTTTACTCATAGAGGCATCCTCTAGGTACAATTAGAAATATAACTCATAATTTTATCTTATTCCTAAGAGAAGTTATAGACAGATTTCAGGCTACCTTTTAGAGGTCAAAATTTTAGAAAAACATCGTTTTCTTGATAACTAAAAGAGATAAGTGCACATACGTTCTTACAAAATATGTTCCAATTTAAGCGAGGAATTCAAAAATATAATAATATATGGGGTGTTCCATTTAAAATAAGAAAGTTGGTGCTACTTCCGGTGGAACCGGAAGTGATAGAAAGTAAAAAATATTTCACATGAGGATAACTGATTCAACCGTGTGACGAGGATTTTTTTGAAAATTTTAGTACTCCGTAAACTTTTAACGAACGGTTTAGCGTAGACACCCTGTATACAGACAGGGTTTTTAAAATATGGAATTAAAGCGCTCCTGCCGAGATGGTTCGAAAAAATAATCAAAAAAGTCGATATTTGTTATGTCGTTAGTAGTTTTTGACTTATGACGTCATTGATATATGCAGGGTGTTAATACTAAGTTGTAATACCCGAAAGTGGCAGTTAGAACTCATTGAAACAAACAACTTATCTTCGTTCAAAATTTTGAATTGTAGCCTAAGTTCATAGTTATTGGCGTTTTTTTGTTCTTCGAAAAATCGTCATTACTCCCTTATTTTAAGGAATATTTAACATATACGAAGATTTTCAACTTATGCAGTTAGTTCTCTAAAGCATTTGTATTTACAATTATTTTCTATATTATCAAGTAACAAAATGGCGACCGATCACAAATTTCATGTTATGTCGTCAGTAATTTTTGACTTATAACGTCATTGATATATACAGGGTGTTAATACTAAGTTGTGATACACGAAAATGGCAGTTAGAACTCATTGAAACAAACAACTTTTCTTTGTTCAAAATTTTGAATTGGAGCCTAAGTTCATAGTTATTGGCGTTTTTTTGTTTTTCAAAAAATCGTCATTACTCCCTTATTTTAAAGAATATTTAACAAATACGACTTTCAACTTTTGCTCTTGGTTCTCTACAGCATTTGTATATACAATTATTTTCTATTTTATCAAGTAACAAAATGGCGACCGATCACAAATTCCATGTTATGTCGTCAGTAATTTTTGACTTATAACGTCATTGATATATACAGGGTGTTAATACTAAGTTGTGATACACGAATATGGCAGTTAGAACTCATTGAAACAAACAACTTTTCTTTGTTCAAAATTTTGAATTGGAGCCTAAGTTCATAGTTATTGGCGTTTTTTGTTTTTTAAAAAATCGTCATTACTCCCTTATTTTAAGGAATATTTAACAACTACTACTTTCAACTTTTGCTTTTGGTTCTCTAAAGCATTTGTATTTACAATTATTTTCTATTTTATCAAGTAACAAAATGGCGACCGATCACAAATTCCATGTTATGTCGTCAGTAATTTTTGACTTATAACGTCATTGATATATACAGGGTGTTAGTACTAAGTTGTAATACCCGAAAGTGGCAGTTAGAACTCATTGAAACAAACAACTTTTCTTTGTTCAAAATTTTGAATTGGAGCCTCAGTTCATAGTTATTGGCGTTTTTTTGTTTTTCAAAAAATCGTCATTACTCCCTTATTTTAAAGAATATTTAACAAATACGACTTTCAACTTTTGCTCTTGGTTCTCTAAAGCATTTGTATTTACAATTATTTTCTATTTTATCAAGTAACAAAATGGCGACCGATAACAAATTTCATGTTATGTCGTCAGTAATTTTTGACTTATAACGTCATTGATATATACAGGGTGTTAGTACTAAGTTGTAATACCCGAAAGTGGCAGTTAGAACTCATTGAAACAAACAACTTTTCTTTGTTCAAAATTTTGAATTGGAGCCTCAGTTCATAGTTATTGGCGTTTTTTTGTTTTTCAAAAAATCGTCATTACTCCCTTATTTTAAAGAATATTTAACAAATACGACTTTCAACTTTTGCTCTTGGTTCTCTAAAGCATTTGTATTTACAATTATTTTCTATTTTATCAAGTAACAAAATGGCGACCGATCACAAATTTCATGTTATGTCGTCAGTAATTTTTGACTTATAACGTCATTGATATATACAGGGTGTTAATACTAAGTTGTGATACACGAAAATGGCAGTTAGAACTCATTGAAATAAACAACTTTTCTTTGTTCAAAATTTTGAATTGGAGCCTAAGTTCATAGTTATTGGCGTTTTTTTTTTTCAAAAAATCGTCATTACTCCCTTATTTTAAGGAATATTTAACAACTACTACTTTCAACTTTTGCTTTTGGTTCTCTAAAGCATTTGTATTTACAATTATTTTCTATTTTATCAAGTAACAAAATGGCGACCGATCACAAATTTCATGTTATGTCGTCAGTAATTTTTGACTTATAACGTCATTGATATATACAGGGTGTTAATACTAAGTTGTGATACACGAAAATGGCAGTTAGAACTCATTGAAACAAACAACTTTTCTTTGTTCAAAATTTTGAATTGGAGCCTAAGTTCATAGTTATTGGCGTTTTTTTGTTTTTCAAAAAATCGTCATTACTCCCTTATTTTAAAGAATATTTAACAAATACGACTTTCAACTTTTGCTCTTGGTTCTCTAAAGCATTTGTATTTACAATTATTTTCTATTTTATCAAGTAACAAAATGGCGACCGATAACAAATTTCATGTTATGTCGTCAGTAATTTTTGACTTATAACGTCATTGATATATACAGGGTGTTAATACTAAGTTGTGATACACGAAAATGGCAGTTAGAACTCATTGAAATAAACAACTTTTCTTTGTTCAAAATTTTGAATTGGAGCCTAAGTTCATAGTTATTGGCGTTTTTTTGGTTTTCGAAAAATCGTCATTACTCCCTTATTTTAAGGAATATTTAACAAATACGACTTTCAACTTTTGCTTTTGGTTCTCTAAAGCATTTGTATTTACAATTATTTTTTATTTTATCAAATAACAAAATGGCGACCGATCAAAAATTTCAAAACAAGATATTGTGAAAATCACTCCATCGATTTTTTTAAAGAAAACATTTATAAAATCCTTAAACATTTGTCTGAAACATTTTTTTTCGAAAATAAGATACAGCCTTTATAAATAGATCAAAGTTTCAATAACTGAACTAGTAGTTTGAGACCAAGCAGGGATTATAATTCCTATAACATTTTAACATAAAAGTGAAAATTAAAAAATAAAACCCTTTTGTAAACTCAATCCGAGGACATACCGTACAGTCATATATTAATTGTGGTTATTTTATACCAGGCATTTTACAAATCAATGAATTAATAATTATAATCTGTATAAAAAATTGCTAATGTAAAATTCGACCGTTAAAAAAACTGTAATAGATTTTTTTTAAGTGCTTTAAAAAATGATCCTTCTCTAGAGTAAACAATGACTATTCTGTTTAAACATAATTATATGAACAGATACCTGAAACGAAAACTAATTGGGTCGTGATTTAAAACAAATGCCATGTAAATGTATATGACCTTTAAATAACAGTAATATTTTTTTTGCAAACATCGGCTAATGCCTTAAATAAATACTGAAAGTTGAAAATTTCATACATTAAAGAAATTGTTCTGAGGTGTCAGTTTATCGATGAATATTCGAATATCAATTTTGAATATCAAGATTTCGATTTTCATGACAATGAAATTTGGCCGTGATTTGAAAAATAAGAGATGTAAAATACAGCATTTAAATAACTGTTATAGGTTTATCATTTTTTTGTTGTAATATTGGCTAGTGTCTTACAAAGTGTAGAAAGTTGAAAAATTGAAGCATTAAAGAAATTATATGTAGTACGGTTTACGAAATTAAAGAAATTGCTCGGTGATCAGTCAATTGTCAGTGTCAGTTCATCAATGAATATTAAAGTATCAATTTTGTTATCAATATTACCATTTTCATGACTGCATTAATGCTTATCAGCATTCATGTGAATCAAACTACTTTGTACAATCAAAATTTAACCATAGCAATGTTGAGATATGACTTTTATGGTATGACTACCTGCTTATTGTTATCGGCATTTATGTGAATCAAACTACCTTGTACAATCAAAGATTGACCTTAAGCGATACTACGATATGGCTCTTATGATATAACTTCTACTTATGACATTTGTACAGGATGTATTTCCTATAAAAGATTTGTTTAGGTGTAACATTATTTTAGTGTGTCTATAAATTCGTTACATTGTGTCTGTACTCTGTACTGTTCATGTTTTGAAAAAAAAATACTGCTTCTTTTCATCTGATTTTCTATTTTTCCAAACTTGAGTTAAACCAGCAAATCACAAGTTTTGTCAAAATGGAGAATTTTAATTTACGAAAAGATTTTCCTTTTTGCCAAACTTGTGATTAATCGACCAAATCGCAAGTTTCACAAAATGGAAAATTTAAACTTACGAAATATTTTCCATTCTACCAAACACGATTATTCACAGTGCATATCAAAAGTTTGGCAAAATGAAAAATATTAACTTACGAAGATCTATCAGAGTTCCTTCCAAGCTCAGCTGTATGCAGACTTGTGGAACTTTATAATTTGAAGAAAGTTGAAAACAGTTTTCAACAAATACACTTTTATTAATTTATTTGAAAGCTCAGATGTATGCAGACTTGTGGAAGTTTATAATTCGAAGAAAATTGAAAACAGTTTTCAACAAATATTCTTTTATTAATTTAAATTTGAGTCATTACTGTGATAAATGTTTACTTGAGGGAAGATTTTCCATTTGGCCACACTTATGATTAATCGAGCATATCAAAAGTTTGGCAAAATGGAAAATATTTCGTAAGTTTAAATTTTCCATTTTGTGAAACTTGTGATTTGGTCGATTATAAACATTATATTATATTATAATATTATAAATATAAAGCTACTTTATTGTTAGTTACTTATAATTATCAATTATTTATGCAACAGTATTAGTATCTGTATCTGCGGTATTCATTATTCATTAATTATATCTTACTTACTTGAAGATCCAATGCAATAATTAAATATGTAAAATAAACTCATTTTTATTGTCATTTAACATTACAGAATGTTTGTAGAAGTGCGTTGTTATTTTATATCGTCTTAAATTTAACCTTGAATATTTAAGTAGCAGCAGGTATTCATTTCTACAGAGCTGGACTGGGTCAAGTTCATGAATTTGAATGAAATTTCTTGCACGTATTAGAAGCAACATTCACACTTTCATTCTTTTAGACGCCAATTATACATTAATACAGAGAACGAAAATACTACATGTGTTTATTTGCAATTTCAATGATTATACACAGTATGTTTTATACAGATAATATAGTTGTTTTCTGTACATTTGATCTAATTATTTATGTAAGTAGAGTCTATTTCACTCATGTTTTATACATATAAAAACTACAAAAATTAGGGTATTAAAAATTAAATATATTAGTTTGTCTAGACAGCTTGTGAAAGATAAGGTAATGAATAAAACATGCCTGAGATAAGTAAGGAAACAAAAATTTAAATATAAGAAACGAAATAATAAATAAATAAATATACATGTATGAATAAAATGTAGATCCACATGACTCCGTCAGTATATCAATAAATAATTGTTAAACTAAAATTAAAGCATGTGAAAGATAAGGTAATGAAAGAAACATGCCTAAGATAAGTAAGGAGACAAAAATTTAAATATAAGGAACGAAATAATAAATAAATAAATATACAAGTATGAATAAAAATCAGATCCGTGACTCCGTCAGTATATAAGTAAACACTTGTTAAACTAAAATTTAAAAAATATAAAAGTTTATACAAAAGTCAGCGATTAAATTTGTCTATTATATGAAAATAAATAATACATTGAAGTTATGTATAAATATCTAAGTTAGATAAATCAAATGTTGAGAATGAATAAATGACGAAATAAGAGAAAGGTGCATTAGTACACAAATACAACTAATTAAGTATGTCTTAAGTTGATGAGTGTATATTAAAGTAAAAATGTGACAAAATGTGACACTCTGACATTGTTATCAAACGAGTGTTTTTTACTATTTTTTTTTTGTTTTCTCACGTTTTCAATTAGAAATTGTTTTGGTGGTTGGTAATATGATACAACATGGCATTTGACATCCAATTGTGGTTGTGTCAATTGTTATCGTTAGGTTAGGTTAGATCCAAGTATGGTTGCATAGACATGCGTATTAGGCATGCATATTTGAGATATTTAACTAAAATTTGACCTGTAAAATGAGTTTCTAATGAGTAGCTAATTAGTGAAGGCGTTGATTGAAAAGAATAAAGATATGTTTATGTATTTTTAGTTTTTAGAGTTAGTTTAGTTTATGTATCATTTCTTCACCTGAAGAAGCCACAGTGTGGCGAAACAATTGTCGTGAACAATAAAAAAAAAAATTGAAAATATTAAAAAGTGCGTAACTTTATTTCATATATTAATAAAGATATTTAATTCAATGTAGAGATTCAATTTATGCTTCGGCATACGACGACTAAAACCGAGCTGGCAACTTGATAGCTGTAGACAACGATCGTTTATCTCTTCTTTATGGAATTATTGCGATTTGAAGAATAGAGAAATGCTTGCTGCGACCAATATAAGATATCGTTACCATGACAACTGTTCCGATTATGTCATAATATAAACGAACTTTATGAACGAACACGACGAATTTGTCCTGTTTTTATTTTTACTATATTTTTAATAATTACATGTATATTACATGGAAGAAGTATATTACATGATTAAAAAAAAAAAAAAAGATGCAAGTGCCTTCTAGCGTTTTTAGCCTACTGCGTAAGTACATATTAAATTAACATCAACTAAACATCATAGGTTCGAACCCCGTGGGCCCGAGAATTGAGTGAGTGATTAAAATTATCAAGCATCCCATATACGGTAGCGGCCAAGAAAATGAATAATTTGTCTAAAATTAAGCTGTGTAAGCAAGTCATTCGTCTCTGCAAAGAAAAATCAAGTAATGTGTCATTGTCATTGTAACATAATTCCCTGCATGTTACTTAATAATAAAAACCACACATTTTGTATTATGTATAATATTAATAGAGAAATTGAACATGGATTGGTTTAGTTTCTTACCGTTTAGAAAAAAAAAAAAAAAAAAAAAAATAAGTCAATTAGGCAAGTTGCGTAATTTTTTGACATCCTCAAATAAACCAAATTCACACTAAGTAAAATACCCGCCCCACAATTTTGTGGCCCCAATCGTACTTATTATTGCACGTGCACGTAAAAAGAACCTGAAGTTAAATGGAATGATAAAACAAAATCTATAAACCCATAATAAATATTGCACGTGCACGTAAAAAGAACCTGAAGTTAAATCGAATTATAAAACGAAATCTATAAACCCATAATATCCAAATATGGCATATCACTTCTTGACGACAGTAATTAGCCATAGCAGCGGAGATAGGCAGTCATTAAATAAACATAAATAAACAAAAGAAAAAGAATACTATAAATAAATACTATGTACTATGTAGTGTGTACTAAATTTATTAAATGAAAATATTCATTAGAAGAAACAAACTACATTTCAAAATAAAAATATGTATAGAAAACAATATACAGGGAGAATAACAAGTAAGGAACTCCCTCTCTGGAGCCTTTATTATTATTTTTAGATAATATAATATTTTTTTTTAATTCATTTTTTTGTTCAGCTATCATAAGTTTGATAGTATTTGCCACAGGACGGTTTTCATTATTTGTAGTGATACCACATTTTTTAATAATGACGCCATGAATACCTTTTTAATTGGCAACCTAAATTTCTAAAAATATCGCGATTAATGCGTGATTACAAAAATAAGAAAAAATTAAGACTACCTTGGAAAACAAATGATACATAAAAACACGATTTACTAATATCAGTTTATGTTTGTCAAATAAGTTTGTAAATTAAACTGTATTAACCCTTTCAAACCTGAATTTTGTTGAATAGTTAAAAAATCTTTTTTTTTACTTTAATACATTATTATTTTATTTATTCAAAAATAATTATGTACAGTCATGCTCACATAAATCTAGTACAAACATATTGACATTGCTATATAAAATTGCTATTGTAACCTAATTTCTTGTACTAGATTTATGTGAGCATGACTGTACATTAGGGTGGACCTTATTTTTGGACCTTCAAATTATTGTAACGATGCCTCCTAGAATTATGCCACTAGCTGAAAAAATAATATGTGCAAAATTTGAGATCGATTGAACAGCGGGGAGACATGGCACATCCAATTTGAAAATATGAATTTTTAAAATTCCATCAGACTATATGTTTTAATATGTTTTTGAATTTTTATTTTTCTCCTTTATACAAATATTAAAAAATATATATTATTTTATTAAAAAAATCTTAAAATATTTCAAATGTAAAGAAATTACCTTGAAATGAAAATATTATCAATGTCAATATATTTGTGATTTCAAATCCTGCATATTTATCCTTGAGAGTTTTTCACTTTCAATTGTCATTTACTCGAAATATTTCTTATGTAACATGGCAACACTTTTATACTGCCACTTTAACAATGAAAAGATCTCTCAAAATCAAGATCAAAAATAGGGGGTTGTCATTTAAAACAACAATGGATGACGTCATTACTCAAAAACAAATGATGGTTGAAGAACGACTGTCATTCAAAAATGTGTATTTTTAACAAAATTAAATCGACCTGTTCAAGGATTTTTTTCTAAAATTTGGTTTTCGGTTTTAATTTATTTATTTCATACTTTAGGCGCACACTGTATATCATATACAGGGTGTCTACGCTAAACCGTTCGTTAAAAGTTTACGGGGTTGCCGTTGTCCTAAAAATTTCAAAAAAATTCTCGTCACGCGGTTGAATCAGTTATCCTCATGTGAAATATTTTCAAGTTTCTATCACTTCCGGTTCCACCGGAAGTAGCACCAACTTTCTTATTTTAAATGGAATACCCTATATATTATTATATTTTTGAATTCCTCGCTTAAATTGGAACATATTTTGTAAGAACGTATGTACACTTATCTCTTCTAGTTTTCAAGAAAAAAAATGTTTTCTAAAATTGTGACCTCTAAAAGGTAGCCTGAAATCGGCGGCAAATGTGGATAAGTTTTATTGAATACTCTACATGTCAGAACAACAATTCTATCACAGTTGCCATGTAAAAATAATAAATTGATAATTTGTTGATTTGTGTAATGATTCATTTTGTTGATTTTGATTTCTGTAATACTTTATTCTAAATAGTTTAATTATTTGACAGTTGCATTACAATGGCGATAAAACAAAAGCATATCACATGCCTAATAAAGTGCACTTGTGACATGCACAATTATACCCTGCAGAAATGCGATGAAAAAGTAATCCTCGAAATATTTCAAAAAATACTTGCTTTAGGAGTATGGTTGTATTATACTTTTTTGTAGTAAATTTTTCTCCCTATCGTGCTATGCAATAAAAAATGGGTCATTCCATTTAAAAAAAATGAATTACAGGATATTTAAGAGGGCACTTAGATATTGACATTTTATGAACACTTATTATCAAAATTGACAGCTTCCAATTATGTCACTCATAGAGGCATCCTCTATCTATAATTAGAAATTTATTTCATAATTTTATCTTATTCCTAAGAGAAGTTATGGACAGATTTCAGGATACCTTTTAGAGGTCAAAATTTTAGAAAACATTTTTTTTCTTGAAAACTAGAAGAGATAAGTGTACATACGTTCTTACAAAATATGTTCCAATTTTAGTGAGGAATTCAAAAACATAATAATATATGGGGTGTTCCATTTAAAATAAGAAAGTTGGTGCTACTTCCGGTGGAACCGGAAGTGATAGAAACTTGAAAATATTTCACATGAGGACAACTGATTCAACCGTGTAACGAGGATTTTTTTGAAATTTTTAGGACAAAGGCAACCCCGTAAACTTTTAACGAACGGTTTAGCGTAGACACCCTGTATACAGTGTATTACACAATGTGTAAATATTTACCTTATTTTTAATACACTTTTTCCGTAGATTTTTTTGTTTCGAAACACCTACCGTTAAAATGTTTTATTAACGGCGACTTTTATTTTAAGGCATCATAATTATTGCGTAACTACGATAATTTTCAAATTTGTATGCGTTGGAAATCAGATTAAATAAATTTGTGAGCAGTTCTCATAGTGCTAATAATTTAAAATCAACGGGAAAATATTGTAATCAACACGAATATTAATGGCTATTAACAATCTCGTCTATTGCCTAGATTATTAATCGCAATCATTAAGTCTAGTTGCTTAAAGTTCAGTTCAGTTCAGTTCAGTTTGGGAGATGAAGAAACTGGAATTAGAGACATATGCATTTTTTTACATTTGCCCCTAATGCTGTAAAAGCAGCATGCCGAGATTTGCTATTTATGCAACATCTTTAGGCGTACGCCAAAATTGACGAAAATACATGTTGTACGGCTGTAATAGGCCCAAACATACGCCCGGTATAATACGCATTTACGCAATAAAGTGACTCAAATTTTAAATATCATGAATACAACCAAATTATTAAATTAATTCATTTACAAATAATCCCAGGGTGAAATGTGATAAATAGCTATCGCAAGTCGTGCCAGAGCGTCGCCAAATATCTCAAGAGCCGAGGCCTGCATATGCACGGTTCTGGAAGATTCCATGTCGTGGTGTCACATAAACAATTTGGGTATCAGCGCCCCTTAGAAACGAGCAAGCACCAGGCACGTAAAAATCACCTCGAATGGCAACTCTTTAAGTTAAGTGTAAAACTCTGCGCTAAAAACGCATTAATACCACACGCACACTCAAGAATAATAATCACCATGATAACTAGGAGATGGGGGCGAATATTTAGCAGTAGATATGTGAGGGGAGTGGAGATTTGAAGCTGAAAAAACCTATTTAAGCACAAGCCACACACGAGCGAGATCAGTAAGAAAGTTGTGTCGGCCACGGGCAACGCACACGACATTCGCGGTTTTGAGTATATAAATTCACGTCGGGTTATAATTAAATTAACCATTGCATATAACGTTGTAAAAAACGCAAAGTAGTAAGTTACCTATAAATACCAAACACCGATTACCTATTCCTGTCATTAAACAAAGGCGGCTCGTACGCTATTCGTGTTTACGAATCACTAGAGGAAGCAATAACAGGTGTAATTGACGCCCACCCGCGCACTTCGTTCACACACCTGTTATTGTGGAATCACCTCCTCCACTAGAATCAAATCGTCGTCAGCATCATAACATTTAAACATATAAACTCATCATACATCGCGCCCGCGATCGCAAACTATCGTGGCTGTATTCGCCATAACTATAACAACTAATCAAGGCATTCAGTGTTACCCTCCGACATACATCATCATATTCAAATCAAAATAATTCATAAAAATGATGGCTTCTTCATTTTAAATCATAAATGAGCACATAACGTGCATATTATTGGGCAGACTGATTTATAATTGTATAAATAAATAAGTTGGATTAAAAAGCTTAATAATTTAAAATCATAATATATACAAATAATGGTTTCTTGATTTCAAATCATAAAACAAGCACATAACGTTTCAATTATTGGGCAGAGTAATTTAGAATCGTACAAATAAAATAGGCTGGATTAAATCTCAATAATTTGAAGACATAATGACAATTTGTGGTTAAATATCGTAAACAAGAAATAAGTGGAATTATTAAAACCCCGAATAAACAGAGAGAATGCTAAACGGGAGAATGAAGCTTGGTATAATCACAAGAGAAGTTATTAATAACCTCCAATGTTCCTAATAATAATATATTATAACATTACATAAACATTTCCGATTGAGGTAGCAGAACTGTTATTTGACACAACTAGTAACATGTCTGACGGTGATGACTACTTGTGACATTGGTGCTTGCTGTGGTCGTGAGTAGAATTACTAATTTACCTCAATCAACGTAAACAATGAGGCTCCAATAATTACATTATTGTGTGGACACCGACACAACCATGAAATTCGGGAAGATCGCGAGATACCATTAGTAATCATTCATGAATTATTGGGGATATTTCAACATCTTTAAATAGTTCTATTTTTGATCATATCACTTTCCTGTAGTTGAATGGAGTGAAAGAGCATGGTAATAAATGGTTTAAGAGAAGCACGTGCATGTATAACAAACTCTCGTAAATAAACTTCGTAGTAATAACCATTTTCAAATTATCAATTGAATAAATAAGAGAATTTACAAATTCATTAAAAGTTCAACAAAATCTAGAAAATAAATCAATTCATGTCATAATCGTCAACCTGTGTTTTATTTTCCTGTATGTTACAATTATATAAATTAATTTACATCATCATCAACCTGTGTTTTATTTCCCTGTGTCTTACAATTTCAGCGTGTCTATTATTAAATAAACAAAACAAATCCTTAAATTGGTGCTTTCTTGTATTAATCCATTATTAGTGTACGTTAATTAACACATTACCAATAGCAAAGTACCTTGAGAGTAATCACGGTAGTTAAATTAAACGTCACGTCGTGTAAGTACTAAATACGATCACAAATCACGAGCCAAAAATAATTAAAACATTATATAATAAATCACGAGCCAAAATAATCAAGAAATTATATAATAATTTCACGATAAGAACGACGAATAATAAAATAAATATAATAAAATAATATCGGAGCGTTACACCATTATTTTCCAGATCTAACAGTTCCTGGATATCTGTAGGATTTTCTAGAATGTATGTTTTTTTTTTAACTTATCCATATTCACGCTAGCTGTAAAGATAATACTAAAATTACACCAAAAACAAACAAAAAATATATTCAATTACTTATAAATGGAATAATATTTCAGACCACATGTACATGAGGATGTACAAAGCTACGCAGCAAGTGGGACAATTTGTACATACTCATGTATGTGTTTTTCAATACCCATGGGCAACTCAAAGCCATTCGAGAAAATATCGCCACTATACAAAATGAAAGATGCGAAAATGTTATGCAAAAGGGCGCGTATCTGTTTGGTTACCAGAGGTTACTATTTGAATGGTAGAGTTTTTTACACATAATTGCCATATAATACATAGATAACATAGAATTGACAATTGTTTCGGTTTTAAACTAGACATTCAAAAACTAAATCTACCTGTTCTTGTTCGGAAACGATGTACCTACATGTATTAATGTGATGGAAAAATAACAATTATGAAAACTTTCTAAACAGATTGGACGAGTTATTAGATCAGTTCCCAGCGGTTTAAATACGTAAGTGTCTGTATTGTGTTAGGGTTACTTAATTGTTACCTAATTTGACACCGATCTCTAGATTGCCAATAAGGAGCTCCTAGCGGGAAATGGTCCTAGTTTCTTAGTACAAATATGTACATACATCTACTGGAGCTCGATGCCAGGTTTTAGTACATACCAATCAAGGGTTCTAACCTACAATCTAAAGTCGCATCTAAAAATGATTATTAAATTATAGATCAAGAAATAAATTTCGCCTGAACATATAACATAAAAAATTACAAAATAAGCGCTTAAAACTGCATAAAAATCTTAGAAAATAAAGCATATAGAATAGCATAAATATTATATTGAGCATAAAAACACAGAAAAAGCATGAAAAGGAATATTGTATTTTTTATGAAAATACAGAAAAACAAAACAAAGCAAAATTTTATTAACAAGAACGCACTATAGTTAGATAAAAGTAATATTTTAATAACATCTGTTTTGGTGATTAAAATTAATAACAATAATAATTAATAACAAATAATGATTACTGCTCATCTTTAAATGAACTAATAATTAAATGTTTTTCTAAATTTTCAACGGAAAATCCCATTCTCCTATCACTGAGCACATTTTTAAGTGTGAAAGGCTTCTCTCCACATCCACACTTGTAATCGGTGCATAATTAAATTTGGGAACAATTGTAATATTTATCAGCAAATCTTCTACGAAATCTCCTTTTAAAACTGTTGATATTTTTTGTAACTCGCCAAACCCTTCATTTTTTGCCAAAACTGCATCACTTTTTTTTTAATAAACTCTCCTATAGATTCCCGTACGTTTGAGACGTCGCTCCTAAAATCTTCAACTATTTGAACCGAATGTAGGAGTACGGACTTGTACACGAAAGTAGAAGTGTTTACAATTCCTCGCAGATTAAATCTATAAATTAGACATCGGCAGGAAGAAATAAACAAATAGTGTTAAGGGAAAAGTGAAAAGGAAGTGAGAAAGTCAAGAGAAACATAACAGAAGGACCAATAACATCAAAAGTAGGACGAAAAGACGGAAAGCAAAGGAGGCGCAGAGAGGTTAAGTTGCCTCCGAAGAGTCGATCTGGGTGGCGGGCCTCGCGCGGCGCCGCGCGTCGTCAGGTAAGAGACAGGACCGGCTTAGATAAATTTTTCCGATACTTTTTAGAAGCGAGGGAAAACGAAATAAATGACCACTAGAGGAGAGATAAGGAAAAGGAGTGAAGAGCTTTCTCTTCACCCCTTCAGGGGTTCAGCATATCAAAGAAAACGCTCAGATCACCAGAGCAAAGGAAAATATAGGAGAAGAAAGGAGGAAAGAAGAAAAGAGAAATTGTAAAGTGCCAACAGGAGAAGGGGCAGATATGGAGGAATTGAAAGAAATGTTGTCAAAGGTAATGAAAAGCAATGAAGAAATAAAAACTGAGATAAAGGAACTAAGAAACGAAAACAGAATGAAAGAAGAAAAGTGGGAGATTGATAAACGAGAAATGGTGACTAAAATAGAAAAACTAGAAAGCTGGATGGAAAAAATGGAAAAGGAAAAGAGGAAAAATAACATCGTACTTAAAGGATTGCAACTAAAAGGAGCAGATATAAAGGAAGAAGTGGAAAGTTTTGTAAAGAAAGATATAGGAATAGACCCAACGATTGCCAAGGCATACGTGATAAACAAAGGTACGAAAGCAGAGATGATAATAATGGAAATGGAGTCATGGGAGAAAAAAGAAGAAATCATGAAAGCAAATAGTAACAAACTACGAAACTCAAAAATATACATGGACAATGATTTAACACTAGCGCAAAGAGGCATACAGATAAAAATCAGAAACATTGCTAGGGAAGAAACCAACAAAGGCAATAGAGTAAAAGTGGGGTATAAGAAATTAGTGTTAAATGGAACTGAATACAGATGGAACCCTCAAACAGATAGACTAACAGAGGTCGGAAATAGGGACAGTGCAAAAAACTAAAAACAACAAAGAAGAAACAAAGGAGAGAGACCCTGGCAACGAAAAAGGACTGGAACATTAGAGGAATGCAAGGGAAACAAGAGTTCATAAGAGAAATGCTAAAAGTAAAACCTAGCAATGACAGGAAATTGGCAAAGGAAATGGGCAAGGAAGAAGAAGGTAGTAGAAACAGGAAGGGGGAAAATATAAAAATTGGAACGTGGAACGTGAGAGGAACTTATGGAGAGGGGAGGCTAAAGCATTTATTGCGATTAAAAAATGCGATCAATAATGATAAAACAAGGAAATGAAAGTGCAAAAAAGTTATACGAACAACAAAGGAGGAAAACAAAGAAACTATTAAGAGCTAAGAAAAGAAGGCACTTTGAAAGCGCAATGGACGAAATAGAGGAAAGTTACAGAAGTAAGCAAGTCAGAAATCTGTATCAAAAGGTACGGAATGAAAGGAAAGGATTTCAACCCAAGGCAGTATTTTATGTGGGGAAGAGTGGTGAAATGATTGCGGGAGAAGAGGAACAAATAAACAGATGGAGGGAATATTTTGATGAGTTGTTGAACGGAGAAAGTGAAGAATTTGAGAGAGAGAGACAACACAAGAGGGTAGGTAATAAACAGCAGAATATAGAGAGGGCACCAAGTAAGGAGGAGATCGAGGAAATAATATTGAAAATGAAAAATAATAAGAGCCCAGGCAGTGATGGAGTAACAACAGAATTATTGAAATATGGAGGATCAAGTGTGGTTGAGCATATGCACAGGCTACTAGAGGAAATGTGGAAAAGAGAATCGATACCGAGGGAGTGGAAGGAAGCTATAATATGTCCAGTGCACACGAAGGGGAACAAAAGTGACTGTCAGAACTATAGGGGTATTTCGCTACTAAATATAGGATACAAAGTAATGGCAACACATATAGAATAAGCTGGTGGAAGAAATAGAGGATAAAGTAGGAGAATATTAATGTGGCTTTAGACGGGGAAGGAGTACTACTGATGCAATATTTACAATGAGAGAAATCCAAGCTGAAAGTTTCGAGTTTAAAAAATCAACAATGATGATGTTCATAGATTTTAAGCAAGCATATGACAGAGTAAAACGGGTAGCGATTTACACAGCTCTGCAAGAGATTTGATGGAGCCAGCAGTAAGTTAATAAGTATGGTAGAAATGACACTATAAGAAACGGAAAGTATGGTAAAAATAAATAATAATACAACGGAAAAGTTCATAATCAAACAAGGACTAAGACAAGGAGATCCGTTATCGTCCATTCTGTTTAGTGTTGTACTAGAAAAAGCAATGAGGGAGGCCAACGTCAACAGAAGTGGTCTGGTATATCGAAAAAGACACCAACTTATAGCATTTCCGGACGATGTGGTGATACTAGCGAGAAGCAAGGAAGAAGTAATGAATACAACTAGTAGGCTGGAAGAAACGGCAAGAAAAATGGGATTAATAATGAATCAGGACAAATCAAAGTATATGGAGTGGACTAGTAAGGAATTCAAAAAAGGAAACTATGTAACAATAAAACCAAATAACGAAGAACTAAAATTTGAAGAAGTGGACAGATACATAAATCAAGGCACACTATTTACAAGAGAGCCTAGCATCGATAAGGAGATCGATGCAAGGATAATGTCAGGGAACAGGTGTTTGGGGGGGCTGAACAGACTGATGAGAAATAAGAACATCTCCAGGAACGCGAAAGTGAAGCTATACAAAACGGTAATAAGACCTACTGTAACGTATTCCTGCGAAACATGGATCCTAAATAAGAGGGATCAGACAAGGTTGGAAATATGGGAAAGAAAGGTACTGAGAAAGATTTTTGGAGGGAAAAAAGTAGGAGATATGTGGCTAAGGAGAACTAATAGTGAAGTGAGGGAACTGTTTAACGAAACAAATATAATTGGGGTAATCCAAGTCCAAAGGTTACGGTGGTTGGGTCACGTGCATAGAATGGAGGAAATGAGAATTCCCAGGATGGTATTGAACAGCACAATAGGAGGACAGCGGGGGAAGGGAAGACCAAGAACCAGATGGAAGGAGGACGTGTCGAAGGATTTGAAGAAACTAAACATCATAGGATGGGAACAGAAAGCGCTGAATAAGAGGATATGGAAGGAAATAACCAAACAAGCCATGGGCCAGCTAGGCTCGCCGTGCTAAACTATAATAATTTGAACCGCATCCACCAAAGTTGTGTCTTTTGGTTGGAGTTTATCAATCGCTTTGCTTACGAAACTGTAGTTGGTTTTTAGGAATGCTAAATTTTGTACAACCCTCCTATCTTTAAGAACTTTGTGGCATTCTATAACTGCCTCTGACACATTTTCGGGAAATTCTAACACAAGCTCCTTAAATGAATCGAAATGGTCGGCATAATAGCAGGCAGCATCTAGCCACGTTCCCCATCTAGTTATAATCGGTACCGGAGGAAGAGGTACATTTGGCATTCTTTCCCTAAACATTTCAACCCTCAGTGGAGCTTTTAGGAAATTTTTCTTCCCGGTTTTTATCAAATCATTGACCAAGGGAAATTGCAGTCTAATCGTTTCAGCAACTCGATTAAAACCATGTGCCAAACAGGTCCAATGCATAAATTGCTCATAAAATACTTTTAAATTCGAATATGCCTTCAACATATATGGAGCGGCATCAATAATAATTTATCATTTGCTACGGGGTTTGGCAAAAAAAAGTGTTAATCGATCGTAAATGAATTTGGCAACGGTATTGCCATTTGTTTTTTCTAATTGCTTGAAACTAATTAAAAATGAATTGGTGGAGTCTTCGTTTAATATATCAATTATTAAATGGGCTATGTACCGACCACATGAATGAGGAGTTTTATCTACACAAAACCATATGTAATTGTTGCCAATTATCTTTCTTATTTCCTCAATAGTGTATTTATATACTTGCTCGACATAGTTTTTGTGAACGGTTGATTCGGCAGCAATATGTCTACCGGTGTATTTTTGTAAAAAAAAAGATTTAAACATACTATTATCTAGTTTTTTTAACGGAATTTTAGAAGATACCATCATTACATAAATCAAAGTAAAATTCCTTTTCATTTTGTGTAGAAGAACTCGTAAAAGACTCGGAAATAGTTTGCTGAGTACTCAGGGTACTGCTGGCAGATTTGTGTTTTTTTTAATTTTCCAGGTGAACTGTTGTTTTGATATGTTGTGTTATGTTAATATTTTTCTCGCAGTTAATCTACAACATAATACATGCTTGTACCTAGGCCAATAGCAACACAAAATAAAACTTACCGGTTTGATGCAAGCCCTGCAAATTAATTTGCGCCTCTCATATTTTAATTCAGAATGTCCTCGTATCCATTCATCGACGGAAGGTTTTACTTTCGGCATTTTATACAAGAAAACTTATAAACACGTAATACACACAAGGCACAAGCACAACGCACTGAAGATTGAGATAAATTGGACTGAATTGATAGCACACTTGCCCCAAATGCGTTTACGTAAAAATAGGGTAATCCCCGAAATAATCAAGCTTTGTTTACCAAATATCACGTAGGCACGCTCGCTTTGTTGATGATTTTGTGATAACCCAGCACTCTAGACGCAACGGAGTAATATTAATACTGAATTCTCATTACAATAATGTGCAACAAAATATATTCCTAGCTAATATAAATAATAAGCTATAAAATTGAGAAACATGCAAATAAGCATAAAAAATAAGGAAATATGCACAAAAAATGCATTAAAGCAATAATAAGCTTAAAAACTGAAAATATGCATAACAAATATTATTATAATTTATATTTAAACATTTTTATAACATACTTAGCGCTAATTTATATTTAACATTAGTAAGAATACTGTATTCTTTGTAGACTTATCAAGCCTCTGACGATGGTTTACTAACAAACCGAAACTAGTAAGGCAAAAATAAAAATAAATAAATAATCTTTACCAGTAAGTACAAACTAATACATTCAATAACAATATGTATTCTAATTTGCCGCTGGAACACCATGTACATAAATCCATTACCGCATATTTTGAACCCATTTTTTTCTACACATTAGTGTAGAATTTTTATATTTCATGACGAGCACAAACTAGCACAATTACATATTTTTTAAACCTCATAAAAATGACAAAGTAGCAGCATAATCGTGAGTACTAATTTCGAAAATTATCCAATTACATATGAGTGTTTGTTGTAATTTAATTGAAGGTGCTCCTTAGTGATGGAATTATTGCTTATTGGATATTACGAGATGGTTTTCTACGTAACATCTCAATGATCATTAAAAAGCAATTTGTCTTGTTTTGAGCGCATTTTGGTGCTGAGACAAAACAATAGAAGATTATTTATAAATCTAATGATATATTTCTCAGTATAGTTACTATCTATTATTTAAAACAAGCAGCGCATTAATAATACATTATTTAAAATATTGGGCAATTCGATACTATTAAGGTATTTATAAAAAAATTTGAGATAGTTATACAGGGTGTCTACATAAACCGTACGTTAAAATTTTACGGGGTTGCCGTTGTCCAAAAAATTTCAAAAAAAAACCTACAGGTACAGAAAGGTATAGAAACAATTCTAACAGACAATAAACATAGAATATGTTTTAGCGGAGTGACACAAAAAGCAGAGCAGTAGCAGGAACTGCATGTATTAAACATAACCGATTAGAGAAAGAGTTGGAAGATTTGGAAGCAATAAATGAACGAATACTAATAATCAAACTAAGAAATATGTGGAACAACAACTTAGTAACAATAACAGGAGCGTATGGGCCGAACGAAGACGACACCAAATCAAACAAAGATACGTTCTGGAAGCAATTAACAGATGTAACTGAAAGAGCGAAAGGAGAAATATATGTAACAGGTGATTTCAATGACACATGTTGGACGGAAAGATAGAAAGTACATGGAAGTTCTAGGAAAGCACGGAGAAAGGCATAGAAATGGCATTGGTAAAAGACTTATAGATTATTGTATAGAACAGGATTTGGTAATAACGAACACATTTTTCGAGTATAAAGAAATTCATAAGTACACTAGTGAACAGCACAGCCGATCGGAATAGTCCATAATTGACTACATCATAACAGAAAGGATAAATTAAAACCAAGTAAAAGACGTTAGAGTCAAATGAGGGTTTGAAATTGACAGCGACCATTACCTATCAGTGGAAGAAATAGAAAGGTAACATCCTAAACCCAATCAAGATACAAAAGGAAGAGTAACAACAGCAGAACTCATATTTCAATAATATGCCTATAATCATATAGCCTATGATCAATGCCTATATTTCATATAGGCATTCAATCTTTAATCGAAGAAAGTAGCAAGAGTCTATATGGTAAAAAGCAACAAGGCCATGAGTTAAATACCAAAATCAGAACTGCTCACATAAGATGAGAAATGGGAAGCAATAAAAACAACGATACTAGAGACTACAAAGACTGAGTGGAACATGTAAACAAAGCAACTATAAGAAACAAACAGCACGATGGACAAATGAGATAAAGCGGCAGATTAAAGTCAAGAAAGCGAGATGGGAAAAATATGTGCATACGAGACCATCAACTAGATATGAGGCCTACAAAACCCTACGAACAAAAGTGAAAAATATGATACTATAAGAAAAGCAGAAAGTGTGGGAAGACTTTGGTGTAAAGATGGAAGAAAATGCTAAAAGCAACCAGAAGGTATTTTATAGTATGCTGAAAAGTCTAAGGAAAGGTAAACGGGAAGAGCTCATAAGAATAAGCGACGACGAAGGCAAGTTATTAAGGACAGAAGAAGAAACGATGGAGCATTGGAAAACGTACTTCGATAAGTTACTAAATCAGGATTATGAATCAGACACAAACACAGAGGCAATACCAATCAGAAATATATCAACAATGGATATAATATCAGAGGAAGAAGTGGAGGAAGCTATCCAAGAACTCAAGGCAGCAAAAGCTGTGGGCATTGACAGAATCACAGGGGAAATGATTAAGAACATAGGAGGTGAGGGAAGAAGGCGATTACATGCGTTCATTAACAGAATACGGAGAGAAGAGCAAATACTAAGAGAGTGGACAATGGGAATGATTGTGCCAAGCTTCAAGGCCGGGAAGAACACAGACTGTGAAAATTATAGAGGCATTACGTTAATAGGAACGACAATGAAGATGTACGAGAAAATTGTAGAAAAGCGAATTAGAAAAACAGTAGAAACGAAACTGTCCGAAGCACAGAGCGGATTCAGAGATGGGAGAAGTGTGCATGACCAGATATTTACTCTGAAAACCATAATTAATGGGAGTTTGGAAAAGCAGAATAGTTTACACATTGCGTTTTTAGACATGGAAAAGGCCTTTGATAGAGTTCCGCGCGATAGGTTTACGAAAGATGGAAGTACCTGAAAAACAAGTCAAAGTAAGCCAAAGCATATATAAAGAAACAAGAAATGTTGTCATAACAAGAAATAGAAGATCTAAAGAGTTCATAAGAAAGCATGGAGTAAGGCAGGGAGGTAGTTTGAGCCCCTTGCTATTCATAGTTTTTATGGACCAAATAATAAAAGACGCCGGCAAGGAAACACAACCAGCAAACATCGGATATAGAAATCTAAGAAGAGTGCAAATATATCAATGCGCGTTTGCCGATAACCTAGCAATAATGGCAAACAATCAAGATGAACTGAAGAAGAACCTAGAAATATGGAATCGGACACTGAAAAAATACGGAATGAGGATAAATTTGAAGAAAACATAAGTTGAGGCAATATCAAGAGAACCTATACAGATAGACATAAAGATAGACAACTCACCAATAGAGCAAGTTAAAGAATACAGATACCTAGGGGTCATCTTAAATGACAAAGGACAACAAGAAACGGACATTAGTAACCGAATTAGCAGTGCCAATAAACTATTCTACACTCTAAGCAAATACATAACAGAGAAGAAGGAAATATAGAAAAATACGAAAATTAATGTGTACAAGTCAGTCTTCAGGCCAGTCCTAACATATGGAAGTGAGACGTGGGTACTTAATGAGAAACAAAGAAGCAAGATACGAGCGGTAGAAATGAAATACCTTAGAAAAGTATATGGAGTCACCCTAAGAGACAGATTCAGAAGCGAGAAAATCAGAAAAGAACTAGATATAAAGGGCATAGAGGAGTACATAGAAGAAAGACAGCTAGGATGGTGGGGGCACGTGCACAGAATGAGGGCGAGTACGCAAGCAAGAGAAGTGTGGGACGCGAAAATGTAAGGAAGAAGAAGAAGAGGACGACCAGGGAGAACTAGGGAAGACTCGGTAGAAAACATACTCAGAAAAAGGACACCTCGAAACAAGAAGCGATCCGGATGACCAGAGACAGAAAGACGTGGAAGCAATTCATAAAGGCCTAGTTAGGCCTCATTCAGGCCTAACTTTTCCTCCCTACCACCACACCGAGCATAAAACTGCACACCTATAGTTAACCTACAGAAAGTCCTTGTTGAGAAGATCTCTGTTCCATGAATGAACAGAGTGGTCTTACTCATTCTCACATTGCAAGAAAATCTTATGAATTCTATGTCTAAAAACTCATGACGCAATTGGCCATGGGCCTAACTTTTCCTCCCTACCACCACACCGAGCATAAAACTGCACACCTATAGTTAACCTACAGAAAGTCTGTGTTGAGAAGATCTCTGTTCCGTGAATGAACAGAGTGGTCTTACTCATTCTCGCATTGCAAGAAATACTTATGATTTCTAAGTCTAAAAACTTATAAAGAAATTGGCCTTAGGCCTAACTTTTCCTCCCAACCACCACACCGAGCAAAGAACTGCGCACCTATAGTGAACCTACAGAGAGTCTGTGTTGAGAAGATCTCTGTTCCGTGAATGAACAGAGTAGTCTTACTCATTCTCACATTGCAAGAAAATAATATGAATTCTATGTCTAAAAACTCATGAAGCAATTGGCCATGGGCCTAACTTTTCTTCCCTACCACCACACCGAGCAAAGAACTGCGCACCTATAGTGAACCTACAGAGAATCTGTGTTGAGAAGATCTCTGTTCCGTGAATGAACAGAGTGGTCTTACTCATTCTTGCATTGCAAGAAAATCTTATGAATTCTATGTCTAAAATCTCATGAAGCAATTGGCCATAGGCCTAACTTTTCCTCCCTACCACCACGCCGAGCATAAAATTGCGCACCTATAGTGAACCTACAGAGAGTCTATGTTAAGAAGATATCTGTTCCATGAATGAACAGAGTGGTCTTACTCATTCTCACATTGCAAGAAAATAATATGAATTCTATGTCTAAAAACTCATGACGCAATTGACCATGGGCCTAACTTTTCCTCCCTACCACCACACCGAGCATAAAACTGCACACCTATTGTAAACCTACAGAAAGTCCGTGTTGAGAAGATCTCTATTTCTTGAATGAACAGAGTGGTCTTACTCATTCTCGCATTGCAAGAAAATCTTATGAATTCTATGTCTAAAAACTCATCAAGCAATTGGCCAAGGGCCTAACTTTTCCTCCCAACCACCACACCGAGCAAAGAACTGCGCACCTATAGTGAACCTACAGAGAGTCTGTGTTGAGAAGATCTCTGTTCCGTGAATGAACAGAGTGGTCTTACTCATTCTCGCATTGCAAGAAATACTTATGATTTCTAAGTCTAAAAACTTATAAAGAAATAGGCCTTAGGCCTAACTTTTCCTCCCTACCACCACACCGAGCATAAAATTGCGCACCTATGGTGAACCTACAGAGAGTCTATGTTGAGAAGAACTCTGTTCCATGAATGAACAGAGTAGTCTTACTCATTCTCACATTGCAAGAAAATAATATGAATTCTATGTCTAAAAACTCATGACGCAATTGACCATGGGCCTAACTTTTCCTCCCTACCACCACACCGAGCAAAGAACTGCGCACCTATAGTGAACCTACAGAGAGTTTGTGTTGAGAAGATCTCTGTTCCGTGAATGAACAGAGTGGTCTTACTCATTCTTGCATTGCATGAAAATCTTATGAATTCTATGTCTAAAAACTCATGAAGCAATTGGCCAAGGGCCTAACTTTTCCTCCGAAGCACCACACCGAGCAAAGAACTGCGCACCTATAGTGAGCCTACAGAGAGTCTGTGTTGAGAAGATCTCTGTTCCGTGAATGAACAGAGTGGTCTTACTCATTCTCGCATTGCAAGAAATACTTATGATTTCTAAGTCTAAAAACTTATAAAGAAATTGACCTTAGGCCTAACTTTTCCTCCCAACCACCACACCGAGCAAAGAACTGCGCACCTATAGTGAACCTTGAGATAGTCCGTACCGAGAAGACGCATAGATTACGTAGGAATCACGACAGAAAGAATCTAGTTGAGGCATGATCTGAATCAGGCCTCATCTTCGTAGAAGCCGCACCGCACCAACCCCGCCGCTGCGGATAACAACCTCCGTTTCAGAGAGGGATTAACGATATCCGAAATTGATACATCACCCACGTATGAGCACGACAGGATAAGTAACCTACAAACAGTGCACGGGACGACTAAATGGCTTTCGCACGCGTCCTAAGTACTCTAGCGATACTAACTAGTCCTATTTTTAAGAATAGTGAACGAATGCTGACGCAATTGGCCAAAGGCCTAACTTTTCCTCCCAACCACCACACCGAGCATAAAACTGCGCACCTATTGTAAACCTACAGAAAGTCCGTGTTGAGAAGATCTCTGTTCCGTGAATGAACAGAGTGGTCTTACTCATTCTCGCATTGCAAGAAAATCTTATGAATTCTATGTCTAAAAACTCATGAGGCAATTGGCCATGGGCCTAACTTTTCCTCCCTACCACCACACCGAGCATAAAACTGCACACCTATAGTTAACCTACAGAAAGTCCGTGTTGAGAAGATCTCTGTTCCGTGAATGAACAGAGTGGTCTTACTCATTCTCGCATTGAAAGAAAATCTTATGAATTCTATGTCTAAAAACTCATGAAGCAATTGGCCATTGGCCTAACTTTTCCTCCCTACCACCACACCGAGCATAAAACTGCACACCTATAGTTAACCTACAGAAAGTCCGTGTTGAGAAGATCTCTGTTCCGTGAATGAACAGAGTGGTCTTACTCATTCTCGCATTGAAAGAAAATCTTATGAATTCTATGTCTAAAAACTCATGAAGCAATTGGCCATTGGCCTAACTTTTCCTCCCTACCACCACACCGAGCATAAAACTGCACACCTATAGTTAACCTACAGAAAGTCCGTGTTGAGAAGATCTCTGTTCCGTGAATGAACAGAGTGGTCTTACTCATTCTCGCATTGCAAGAAAATCTTATGAATTCTATGTCTAAAAACTCATGACGCAATAGGCCATGGGCCTAACTTTTCCTCCCTACCACCACACCGAGCATTAAACTGCACACCTATAGTTAAGCTACAGAAAGTCCGTGTTGAGAAGATCTCTGTTCCGTGAATGAACAGAGTGGTCTTACTCATTCTCGCATTGCAAGAAATACTTATGATTTCTAAGTCTAAAAACTTATAAAGAAATTGGCCTTAGGCCTAACTTTTCCTCCCAACCACCACACCGAGCAAAGAACTGCGCACCTATAGTGAACCTTGAGATAGTCCGTACCAAGAATACGCATAGATTACGTAGGAATCACGACAGAAAGAATCTAGTTGAGGCATGATCTGAATCAGGCCTCATCTTCGTAGAAGCCGAACCGCACCAACCCCGCCGCTGCGGATAACAACCTCCGTTTCAGAGAGGGATTAACGATATCCGAAATTGATACATCACCCACGTATGAGCACGACAGGATAAGTAACCTACAAACAGTGCACGGGACGACTAAATGGCTTTCGCACGCGTCCTAAGTACTCTAGCGATACTAACTAGTCCTATTTTTAAGAATAGTGAACGAATGCTGACGCAATTGGCCAAAGGCCTAACTTTTCCTCCCAACCACCACACCGAGCATAAAACTGCGCACCAATTGTAAACCTACAGAAAGTCCGTGTTGAGAAGATCTCTGTTCCGTGAATGAACAGAGTGGTCTTACTCATTCTCGCATTGCAAGAAAATCTTATGAATTCTATGTCTAAAAACTCATGAAGCAATTGGCCATTGGCCTAACTTTTCCTCCCTACCACCACACCGAGCATAAAACTGCACACCTATAGTTAACCTACAGAAAGTCCGTGTTGAGAAGATCTCTGTTCCGTGAATGAACAGAGTGGTCTTACTCATTCTCGCATTGAAAGAAAATCTTATGAATTCTATGTCTAAAAACTCATGAAGCAATTGGCCATTGGCCTAACTTTTCCTCCCTACCACCACACCGAGCATAAAACTGCACACCTATAGTTAACCTACAGAAAGTCCGTGTTGAGAAGATCTCTGTTCCGTGAATGAACAGAGTGGTCTTACTCATTCTCGCATTGCAAGAAAATCTTATGAATTCTATGTCTAAAAACTCATGAAGCAATTGGCCATTGGCCTAACTTTTCCTCCCTACCACCACACCGAGCATAAAACTGCGCACCTATTGTAAACCTACAGAAAGTCCGTGTTGAGAAAATCTCTGTTCCGTGAATGAACAGAGTGGTCTTACTCATTCTCGCATTGCAAGAAAATCTTATGAATTCTATGTCTAAAAACTCATGAGGCAATTGGCCATGGGCCTAACTTTTCCTCCCTACCACCACACCGAGCATAAAACTGCACACCTATAGTTAACCTACAGAAAGTCCGTGTTGAGAAGATCTCTGTTCCGTGAATGAACAGAGTGGTCTTACTCATTCTCGCATTGCAAGAAAATCTTATGAATTCTATGTCTAAAAACTCATGAGGCAATTGGCCATGGGCCTAACTTTTCCTCCCTACCACCACACCGAGCATAAAACTGCACACCTATAGTCAACCTACAGAAAGTCCGTGTTGAGAAGATCTCTGTTCCGTGAATGAACAGAGTGGTCTTACTCATTCTCGCATTGCAAGAAAATCTTATGAATTCTATGTCTAAAAACTCATGAAGCAATTGGCCATTGGCCTAACTTTTCCTCCCTACCACCACACCGAGCATAAAACTGCACACCTATAGTTAACCTACAGAAAGTCCGTGTTGAGAAGATCTCTGTTCCGTGAATGAACAGAGTGGTCTTACTCATTCTCGCATTGCAAGAAAATCTTATGAATTCTATGTCTAAAAACTCATGAAGCAATTGGCCATTGGCCTAACTTTTCCTCCCTACCACCACACCGAGCATAAAACTGCACACCTATAGTTAACCTACAGAAAGTCCGTGTTGAGAAGATCTCTGTTCCGTGAATGAACAGAGTGGTCTTACTCATTCTCGCATTGAAAGAAAATCTTATGAATTCTATGTCTAAAAACTCATGAAGCAATTGGCCATTGGCCTAACTTTTCCTCCCTACCACCACACCGAGCATAAAACTGCACACCTATAGTTAACCTACAGAAAGTCCGTGTTGAGAAGATCTCTGTTCCGTGAATGAACAGAGTGGTCTTACTCATTCTCGCATTGAAAGAAAATCTTATGAATTCTATGTCTAAAAACTCATGAAGCAATTGGCCATTGGCCTAACTTTTCCTCCCTACCACCACACCGAGCATAAAACTGCGCACCTATTGTAAACCTACAGAAAGTCCGTGTTGAGAAAATCTCTGTTCCGTGAATGAACAGAGTGGTCTTACTCATTCTCGCATTGCAAGAAAATCTTATGAATTCTATGTCTAAAAACTCATGAGGCAATTGGCCATGGGCCTAACTTTTCCTCCCTACCACCACACCGAGCATAAAACTGCACACCTATAGTTAACCTACAGAAAGTCCGTGTTGAGAAGATCTCTGTTCCGTGAATGAACAGAGTGGTCTTACTCATTCTCGCATTGCAAGAAAATCTTATGAATTCTATGTCTAAAAACTCATGAGGCAATTGGCCATGGGCCTAACTTTTCCTCCCTACCACCACACCGAGCATAAAACTGCACACCTATAGTCAACCTACAGAAAGTCCGTGTTGAGAAGATCTCTGTTCCGTGAATGAACAGAGTGGTCTTACTCATTCTCGCATTGCAAGAAAATCTTATGAATTCTATGTCTAAAAACTCATGAAGCAATTGGCCATTGGCCTAACTTTTCCTCCCTACCACCACACCGAGCATAAAACTGCACACCTATAGTTAACCTACAGACAGTCCGTGTTGAGAAGATCTCTGTTCCGTGAATGAACAGAGTGGTCTTACTCATTCTCGCATTGCAAGAAAATCTTATGAATTCTATGTCTAAAAACTCATGAAGCAATTGGCCATTGGCCTAACTTTTCCTCCCTACCACCACACCGAGCATAAAACTGCACACCTATAGTTAACCTACAGAAAGTCCGTGTTGAGAAGATCTCTGTTCCGTGAATGAACAGAGTGGTCTTACTCATTCTCGCATTGCAAGAAAATCTTATGAATTCTATGTCTAAAAACTCATGAGGCAATTGGCCATGGGCCTAACTTTTCCTCCCTACCACCACACCGAGCATAAAACTGCACACCTATAGTTAACCTACAGAAAGTCCGTGTTGAGAAGATCTCTGTTCCGTGAATGAACAGAGTGGTCTTACTCATTCTCGCATTGCAAGAAAATCTTATGAATTCTATGTCTAAAAACTCATGACGCAATAGGCCATGGGCCTAACTTTTCCTCCCTACCACCACACCGAGCATTAAACTGCACACCTATAGTTAAGCTACAGAAAGTCCGTGTTGAGAAGATCTCTGTTCCGTGAATGAACAGAGTGGTCTTACTCATTCTCGCATTGCAAGAAAATCTTATGAATTCTATGTCTAAAAACTCATGAAGCAATTGGCCATTGGCCTAACTTTTCCTCCCTACCACCACACCGAGCATAAAACTGCACACCTATAGTTAACCTACAGAAAGTCCGTGTTGAGAAGATCTCTGTTCCGTGAATGAACAGAGTGGTCTTACTCATTCTCGCATTGCAAGAAAATCTTATGAATTCTATGTCTAAAAACTCATGAGGCAATTGGCCATGGGCCTAACTTTTCCTCCCTACCACCACACCGAGCATTAAACTGCACACCTATAGTTAAGCTACAGAAAGTCCGTGTTGAGAAGATCTCTGTTCCGTGAATGAACAGAGTGGTCTTACTCATTCTCGCATTGCAAGAAAATCTTATGAATTCTATGTCTAAAAACTCATGAAGCAATTGGCCATTGGCCTAACTTTTCCTCCCTACCACCACACCGAGCATAAAACTGCACACCTATAGTTAACCTACAGAAAGTCCGTGTTGAGAAGATCTCTGTTCCGTGAATGAACAGAGTGGTCTTACTCATTCTCGCATTGCAAGAAAATCTTATGAATTCTATGTCTAAAAACTCATGAGGCAATTGGCCATGGGCCTAACTTTTCCTCCCTACCACCACACCGAGCATAAAACTGCACACCTATAGTTAACCTACAGAAAGTCCGTGTTGAGAAGATCTCTGTTCCGTGAATGAACAGAGTGGTCTTACTCATTCTCGCATTGCAAGAAAATCTTATGAATTCTATGTCTAAAAACTCATGAAGCAATTGGCCATTGGCCTAACTTTTCCTCCCTACCACCACACCGAGCATAAAACTGCGCACCTATTGTAAACCTACAGAAAGTCCGTGTTGAGAAGATCTCTGTTCCGTGAATGAACAGAGTGGTCTTACTCATTCTCGCATTGCAAGAAAATCTTATGAATTCTATGTCTAAAAACTCATGAGGCAATTGGCCATGGGCCTAACTTTTCCTCCCTACCACCACACCGAGCATAAAACTGCACACCTATAGTTAACCTACAGAAAGTCCGTGTTGAGAAGATCTCTGTTCCGTGAATGAACAGAGTGGTCTTACTCATTCTCGCATTGCAAGAAAATCTTATGAATTCTATGTCTAAAAACTCATGAGGCAATTGGCCATGGGCCTAACTTTTCCTCCCTACCACCACACCGAGCATAAAACTGCACACCTATAGTTAACCTACAGAAAGTCCGTGTTGAGAAGATCTCTGTTCCGTGAATGAACAGAGTGGTCTTACTCATTCTCGCATTGCAAGAAAATCTTATGAATTCTATGTCTAAAAACTCATGAGGCAATTGGCCATGGGCCTAACTTTTCCTCCCTACCACCACACCGAGCATAAAACTGCACACCTATAGTCAACCTACAGAAAGTCCGTGTTGAGAAGATCTCTGTTCCGTGAATGAACAGAGTGGTCTTACTCATTCTCGCATTGCAAGAAAATCTTATGAATTCTATGTCTAAAAACTCATGACGCAATAGGCCATGGGCCTAACTTTTCCTCCCTACCACCACACCGAGCATTAAACTGCACACCTATAGTTAAGCTACAGAAAGTCCGTGTTGAGAAGATCTCTGTTCCGTGAATGAACAGAGTGGTCTTACTCATTCTCGCATTGCAAGAAAATCTTATGAATTCTATGTCTAAAAACTCATGACGCAATAGGCCATGGGCCTAACTTTTCCTCCCTACCACCACACCGAGCATTAAACTGCACACCTATAGTTAACCTACAGAAAGTCCGTGTTGAGAAGATCTCTGTTCCGTGAATGAACAGAGTGGTCTTACTCATTCTCGCATTGCAAGAAAATCTTATGAATTCTATGTCTAAAAACTCATGAAGCAATTGGCCATTGGCCTAACTTTTCCTCCCTACCACCACACCGAGCATAAAACTGCACACCTATAGTCAACCTACAGAAAGTCCGTGTTGAGAAGATCTCTGTTCCGTGAATGAACAGAGTGGTCTTACTCATTCTCGCATTGCAAGAAAATCTTATGAATTCTATGTCTAAAAACTCATGAGGCAATTGGCCATGGGCCTAACTTTTCCTCCCTACCACCACACCGAGCATAAAACTGCACACCTATAGTTAACCTACAGAAAGTCCGTGTTGAGAAGATCTCTGTTCCGTGAATGAACAGAGTGGTCTTACTCATTCTCGCATTGCAAGAAAATCTTATGAATTCTATGTCTAAAAACTCATGAAGCAATTGGCCATTGGCCTAACTTTTCCTCCCTACCACCACACCGAGCATAAAACTGCACACCTATAGTTAACCTACAGAAAGTCCGTGTTGAGAAGATCTCTGTTCCGTGAATGAACAGAGTGGTCTTACTCATTCTCGCATTGCAAGAAAATCTTATGAATTCTATGTCTAAAAACTCATGAGGCAATTGGCCATGGGCCTAACTTTTCCTCCCTACCACCACACCGAGCATAAAACTGCACACCTATAGTTAACCTACAGAAAGTCCGTGTTGAGAAGATCTCTGTTCCGTGAATGAACAGAGTGGTCTTACTCATTCTCGCATTGCAAGAAAATCTTATGAATTCTATGTCTAAAAACTCATGAGGCAATTGGCCATGGGCCTAACTTTTCCTCCCTACCACCACACCGAGCATAAAACTGCACACCTATAGTCAACCTACAGAAAGTCCGTGTTGAGAAGATCTCTGTTCCGTGAATGAACAGAGTGGTCTTACTCATTCTCGCATTGCAAGAAAATCTTATGAATTCTATGTCTAAAAACTCATGACGCAATAGGCCATGGGCCTAACTTTTCCTCCCTACCACCACACCGAGCATTAAACTGCACACCTATAGTTAAGCTACAGAAAGTCCGTGTTGAGAAGATCTCTGTTCCGTGAATGAACAGAGTGGTCTTACTCATTCTCGCATTGCAAGAAATACTTATGATTTCTAAGTCTAAAAACTTATAAAGAAATTGGCCTTAGGCCTAACTTTTCCTCCCAACCACCACACCGAGCAAAGAACTGCGCACCTATAGTGAACCTTGAGATAGTCCGTACCAAGAAGACGCATAGATTACGTAGGAATCACGACAGAAAGAATCTAGTTGAGGCATGATCTGAATCAGGCCTCATCTTCGTAGAAGCCGAACCGCACCAACCCCGCCGCTGCGGATAACAACCTCCGTTTCAGAGAGGGATTAACGATATCCGAAATTGATACATCACCCACGTATGAGCACGACAGGATAAGTAACCTACAAACAGTGCACGGGACGACTAAATGGCTTTCGCACGCGTCCTAAGTACTCTAGCGATACTAACTAGTCCTATTTTTAAGAATAGTGAACGAATGCTGACGCAATTGGCCAAAGGCCTAACTTTTCCTCCCAACCACCACACCGAGCATAAAACTGCGCACCAATTGTAAACCTACAGAAAGTCCGTGTTGAGAAGATCTCTGTTCCGTGAATGAACAGAGTGGTCTTACTCATTCTCGCATTGCAAGAAAATCTTATGAATTCTATGTCTAAAAACTCATGACGCAATAGGCCATGGGCCTAACTTTTCCTCCCTACCACCACACCGAGCATTAAACTGCACACCTATAGTTAAGCTACAGAAAGTCCGTGTTGAGAAGATCTCTGTTTCGTGAATGAACAGAGTGGTCTTACTCATTCTCGCATTGCAAGAAAATCTTATGAATTCTATGTCTAAAAACTCATGACGCAATAGGCCATGGGCCTAACTTTTCCTCCCTACCACCACACCGAGCATAAAACTGCACACCTATAGTTAACCTACAGAAAGTCCGTGTTGAGAAGATCTCTGTTCCGTGAATGAACAGAGTGGTCTTACTCATTCTCGCATTGCAAGAAAATCTTATGAATTCTATGTCTAAAAACTCATGAGGCAATTGGCCATGGGCCTAACTTTTCCTCCCTACCACCACACCGAGCATTAAACTGCACACCTATAGTTAAGCTACAGAAAGTCCGTGTTGAGAAGATCTCTGTTCCGTGAATGAACAGAGTGGTCTTACTCATTCTCGCATTGCAAGAAAATCTTATGAATTCTATGTCTAAAAACTCATGAGGCAATTGGCCATGGGCCTAACTTTTCCTCCCTACCACCACACCGAGCATAAAACTGCACACCTATAGTTAACCTACAGAAAGTCCGTGTTGAGAAGATCTCTGTTCCGTGAATGAACAGAGTGGTCTTACTCATTCTCGCATTGCAAGAAAATCTTATGAATTCTATGTCTAAAAACTCATGAAGCAATTGGCCATTGGCCTAACTTTTCCTCCCTACCACCACACCGAGCATTAAACTGCACACCTATAGTTAAGCTACAGAAAGTCCGTGTTGAGAAGATCTCTGTTCCGTGAATGAACAGAGTGGTCTTACTCATTCTCGCATTGCAAGAAATACTTATGATTTCTAAGTCTAAAAACTTATAAAGAAATTGGCCTTAGGCCTAACTTTTCCTCCCAACCACCACACCGAGCAAAGAACTGCGCACCTATAGTGAACCTTGAGATAGTCCGTACCGAGAAGACGCATAGATTACGTAGGAATCACGACAGAAAGAATCTAGTTGAGGCATGATCTGAATCAGGCCTCATCTTCGTAGAAGCCGAACCGCACCAACCCCGCCGCTGCGGATAACAACCTCCGTTTCAGAGAGGGATTAACGATATCCGAAATTGATACATCACCCACGTATGAGCACGACAGGATAAGTAACCTACAAACAGTGCACGGGACGACTAAATGGCTTTCGCACGCGTCCTAAGTACTCTAGCGATACTAACTAGTCCTATTTTTAAGAATAGTGAACGAATGCTGACGCAATTGGCCAAAGGCCTAACTTTTCCTCCCAACCACCACACCGAGCATAAAACTGCGCACCAATTGTAAACCTACAGAAAGTCCGTGTTGAGAAGATCTCTGTTCCGTGAATGAACAGAGTGGTCTTACTCATTCTCGCATTGCAAGAAAATCTTATGAATTCTATGTCTAAAAACTCATGACGCAATAGGCCATGGGCCTAACTTTTCCTCCCTACCACCACACCGAGCATTAAACTGCACACCTATAGTTAACCTACAGAAAGTCCGTGTTGAGAAGATCTCTGTTCCGTGAATGAACAGAGTGGTCTTACTCATTCTCGCATTGCAAGAAAATCTTATGAATTCTATGTCTAAAAACTCATGAAGCAATTGGCCATTGGCCTAACTTTTCCTCCCTACCACCACACCGAGCATAAAACTGCACACCTATAGTTAACCTACAGAAAGTCCGTGTTGAGAAGATCTCTGTTCCGTGAATGAACAGAGTGGTCTTACTCATTCTCGCATTGCAAGAAAATCTTATGAATTCTATGTCTAAAAACTCATGAAGCAATTGGCCATTGGCCTAACTTTTCCTCCCTACCACCACACCGAGCATAAAACTGCGCACCTATTGTAAACCTACAGAAAGTCCGTGTTGAGAAAATCTCTGTTCCGTGAATGAACAGAGTGGTCTTACTCATTCTCGCATTGCAAGAAAATCTTATGAATTCTATGTCTAAAAACTCATGAGGCAATTGGCCATGGGCCTAACTTTTCCTCCCTACCACCACACCGAGCATAAAACTGCACACCTATAGTTAACCTACAGAAAGTCCGTGTTGAGAAGATCTCTGTTCCGTGAATGAACAGAGTGGTCTTACTCATTCTCGCATTGCAAGAAAATCTTATGAATTCTATGTCTAAAAACTCATGAGGCAATTGGCCATGGGCCTAACTTTTCCTCCCTACCACCACACCGAGCATAAAACTGCACACCTATAGTCAACCTACAGAAAGTCCGTGTTGAGAAGATCTCTGTTCCGTGAATGAACAGAGTGGTCTTACTCATTCTCGCATTGCAAGAAAATCTTATGAATTCTATGTCTAAAAACTCATGAAGCAATTGGCCATTGGCCTAACTTTTCCTCCCTACCACCACACCGAGCATAAAACTGCACACCTATAGTTAACCTACAGAAAGTCCGTGTTGAGAAGATCTCTGTTCCGTGAATGAACAGAGTGGTCTTACTCATTGTCGCATTGCAAGAAAATCTTATGAATTCTATGTCTAAAAACTCATGAAGCAATTGGCCATTGGCCTAACTTTTCCTCCCTACCACCACACCGAGCATAAAACTGCACACCTATAGTTAACCTACAGAAAGTCCGTGTTGAGAAGATCTCTGTTCCGTGAATGAACAGAGTGGTCTTACTCATTCTCGCATTGCAAGAAAATCTTATGAATTCTATGTCTAAAAACTCATGAGGCAATTGGCCATGGGCCTAACTTTTCCTCCCTACCACCACACCGAGCATAAAACTGCACACCTATAGTTAACCTACAGAAAGTCCGTGTTGAGAAGATCTCTGTTCCGTGAATGAACAGAGTGGTCTTACTCATTCTCGCATTGCAAGAAAATCTTATGAATTCTATGTCTAAAAACTCATGACGCAATAGGCCATGGGCCTAACTTTTCCTCCCTACCACCACACCGAGCATTAAACTGCACACCTATAGTTAAGCTACAGAAAGTCCGTGTTGAGAAGATCTCTGTTCCGTGAATGAACAGAGTGGTCTTACTCATTCTCGCATTGCAAGAAAATCTTATGAATTCTATGTCTAAAAACTCATGAAGCAATTGGCCATTGGCCTAACTTTTCCTCCCTACCACCACACCGAGCATAAAACTGCACACCTATAGTTAACCTACAGAAAGTCCGTGTTGAGAAGATCTCTGTTCCGTGAATGAACAGAGTGGTCTTACTCATTCTCGCATTGCAAGAAAATCTTATGAATTCTATGTCTAAAAACTCATGAAGCAATTGGCCATTGGCCTAACTTTTCCTCCCTACCACCACACCGAGCATAAAACTGCACACCTATAGTTAACCTACAGAAAGTCCGTGTTGAGAAGATCTCTGTTCCGTGAATGAACAGAGTGGTCTTACTCATTCTCGCATTGCAAGAAAATCTTATGAATTCTATGTCTAAAAACTCATGAGGCAATTGGCCATGGGCCTAACTTTTCCTCCCTACCACCACACCGAGCATAAAACTGCACACCTATAGTTAACCTACAGAAAGTCCGTGTTGAGAAGATCTCTGTTCCGTGAATGAACAGAGTGGTCTTACTCATTCTCGCATTGCAAGAAAATCTTATGAATTCTATGTCTAAAAACTCATGAAGCAATTGGCCATTGGCCTAACTTTTCCTCCCTACCACCACACCGAGCATAAAACTGCGCACCTATTGTAAACCTACAGAAAGTCCGTGTTGAGAAGATCTCTGTTCCGTGAATGAACAGAGTGGTCTTACTCATTCTCGCATTGCAAGAAAATCTTATGAATTCTATGTCTAAAAACTCATGAGGCAATTGGCCATGGGCCTAACTTTTCCTCCCTACCACCACACCGAGCATAAAACTGCACACCTATAGTTAACCTACAGAAAGTCCGTGTTGAGAAGATCTCTGTTCCGTGAATGAACAGAGTGGTCTTACTCATTCTCGCATTGCAAGAAAATCTTATGAATTCTATGTCTAAAAACTCATGAGGCAATTGGCCATGGGCCTAACTTTTCCTCCCTACCACCACACCGAGCATAAAACTGCACACCTATAGTCAACCTACAGAAAGTCCGTGTTGAGAAGATCTCTGTTCCGTGAATGAACAGAGTGGTCTTACTCATTCTCGCATTGCAAGAAAATCTTATGAATTCTATGTCTAAAAACTCATGAAGCAATTGGCCATTGGCCTAACTTTTCCTCCCTACCACCACACCGAGCATAAAACTGCACACCTATAGTTAACCTACAGAAAGTCCGTGTTGAGAAGATCTCTGTTCCGTGAATGAACAGAGTGGTCTTACTCATTCTCGCATTGCAAGAAAATCTTATGAATTCTATGTCTAAAAACTCATGAAGCAATTGGCCATTGGCCTAACTTTTCCTCCCTACCACCACACCGAGCATAAAACTGCACACCTATAGTTAAGCTACAGAAAGTCCGTGTTGAGAAGATCTCTGTTCCGTGAATGAACAGAGTGGTCTTACTCATTCTCGCATTGCAAGAAAATCTTATGAATTCTATGTCTAAAAACTCATGAGGCAATTGGCCATGGGCCTAACTTTTCCTCCCTACCACCACACCGAGCATAAAACTGCACACCTATAGTTAACCTACAGAAAGTCCGTGTTGAGAAGAACTCTGTTCCGTGAATGAACAGAGTGGTCTTACTCATTCTCGCATTGCAAGAAAATCTTATGAATTCTATGTCTAAAAACTCATGAGGCAATTGGCCATGGGCCTAACTTTTCCTCCCTACCACCACACCGAGCATAAAACTGCACACCTATAGTCAACCTACAGAAAGTCCGTGTTGAGAAGATCTCTGTTCCGTGAATGAACAGAGTGGTCTTACTCATTCTCGCATTGCAAGAAAATCTTATGAATTGTATGTCTAAAAACTCATGAAGCAATTGGCCATTGGCCTAACTTTTCCTCCCTACCACCACACCGAGCATAAAACTGCACACCTATAGTTAACCTACAGAAAGTCCGTGTTGAGAAGATCTCTGTTCCGTGAATGAACAGAGTGGTCTTACTCATTCTCGCATTGCAAGAAAATCTTATGAATTCTATGTCTAAAAACTCATGAAGCAATTGGCCATTGGCCTAACTTTTCCTCCCTACCACCACACCGAGCATAAAACTGCACACCTATAGTTAAGCTACAGAAAGTCCGTGTTGAGAAGATCTCTGTTCCGTGAATGAACAGAGTGGTCTTACTCATTCTCGCATTGCAAGAAAATCTTATGAATTCTATGTCTAAAAACTCATGAGGCAATTGGCCATGGGCCTAACTTTTCCTCCCTACCACCACACCGAGCATAAAACTGCACACCTATAGTTAACCTACAGAAAGTCCGTGTTGAGAAGATCTCTGTTCCGTGAATGAACAGAGTGGTCTTACTCATTCTCGCATTGCAAGAAAATCTTATGAATTCTATGTCTAAAAACTCATGAAGCAATTGGCCATTGGCCTAACTTTTCCTCCCTACCACCACACCGAGCATAAAACTGCACACCTATAGTTAAGCTACAGAAAGTCCGTGTTGAGAAGATCTCTGTTCCGTGAATGAACAGAGTGGTCTTACTCATTCTCGCATTGCAAGAAAATCTTATGAATTCTATGTCTAAAAACTCATGACGCAATAGGCCATGGGCCTAACTTTTCCTCCCTACCACCACACCGAGCATTAAACTGCACACCTATAGTTAAGCTACAGAAAGTCCGTGTTGAGAAGATCTCTGTTCCGTGAATGAACAGAGTGGTCTTACTCATTCTCGCATTGCAAGAAAATCTTATGAATTCTATGTCTAAAAACTCATGAAGCAATTGGCCATTGGCCTAACTTTTCCTCCCTACCACCACACCGAGCATAAAACTGCACACCTATAGTTAACCTACAGAAAGTCCGTGTTGAGAAGATCTCTGTTCCGTGAATGAACAGAGTGGTCTTACTCATTCTCGCATTGCAAGAAAATCTTATGAATTCTATGTCTAAAAACTCATGAAGCAATTGGCCATTGGCCTAACTTTTCCTCCCTACCACCACACCGAGCATAAAACTGCACACCTATAGTTAACCTACAGAAAGTCCGTGTTGAGAAGATCTCTGTTCCGTGAATGAACAGAGTGGTCTTACTCATTCTCGCATTGCAAGAAAATCTTATGAATTCTATGTCTAAAAACTCATGAGGCAATTGGCCATGGGCCTAACTTTTCCTCCCTACCACCACACCGAGCATAAAACTGCACACCTATAGTTAACCTACAGAAAGTCCGTGTTGAGAAGATCTCTGTTCCGTGAATGAACAGAGTGGTCTTACTCATTCTCGCATTGCAAGAAAATCTTATGAATTCTATGTCTAAAAACTCATGAAGCAATTGGCCATTGGCCTAACTTTTCCTCCCTACCACCACACCGAGCATAAAACTGCGCACCTATTGTAAACCTACAGAAAGTCCGTGTTGAGAAGATCTCTGTTCCGTGAATGAACAGAGTGGTCTTACTCATTCTCGCATTGCAAGAAAATCTTATGAATTCTATGTCTAAAAACTCATGAGGCAATTGGCCATGGGCCTAACTTTTCCTCCCTACCACCACACCGAGCATAAAACTGCACACCTATAGTTAACCTACAGAAAGTCCGTGTTGAGAAGATCTCTGTTCCGTGAATGAACAGAGTGGTCTTACTCATTCTCGCATTGCAAGAAAATCTTATGAATTCTATGTCTAAAAACTCATGAGGCAATTGGCCATGGGCCTAACTTTTCCTCCCTACCACCACACCGAGCATAAAACTGCACACCTATAGTTAACCTACAGAAAGTCCGTGTTGAGAAGATCTCTGTTCCGTGAATGAACAGAGTGGTCTTACTCATTCTCGCATTGCAAGAAAATCTTATGAATTCTATGTCTAAAAACTCATGAAGCAATTGGCCATTGGCCTAACTTTTCCTCCCTACCACCACACCGAGCATAAAACTGCACACCTATAGTTAACCTACAGAAAGTCCGTGTTGAGAAGATCTCTGTTCCGTGAATGAACAGAGTGGTCTTACTCATTCTCGCATTGCAAGAAAATCTTATGAATTCTATGTCTAAAAACTCATGAAGCAATTGGCCATTGGCCTAACTTTTCCTCCCTACCACCACACCGAGCATAAAACTGCACACCTATAGTTAACCTACAGAAAGTCCGTGTTGAGAAGATCTCTGTTCCGTGAATGAACAGAGTGGTCTTACTCATTCTCGCATTGCAAGAAAATCTTATGAATTCTATGTCTAAAAACTCATGAGGCAATTGGCCATGGGCCTAACTTTTCCTCCCTACCACCACACCGAGCATAAAACTGCACACCTATAGTTAACCTACAGAATGTCCGTGTTGAGAAGATCTCTGTTCCGTGAATGAACAGAGTGGTCTTACTCATTCTCGCATTGCAAGAAAATCTTATGAATTCTATGTCTAAAAACTCATGAAGCAATTGGCCATTGGCCTAACTTTTCCTCCCTACCACCACACCGAGCATAAAACTGCGCACCTATTGTAAACCTACAGAAAGTCCGTGTTGAGAAGATCTCTGTTCCGTGAATGAACAGAGTGGTCTTACTCATTCTCGCATTGCAAGAAAATCTTATGAATTCTATGTCTAAAAACTCATGAGGCAATTGGCCATGGGCCTAACTTTTCCTCCCTACCACCACACCGAGCATAAAACTGCACACCTATAGTTAACCTACAGAAAGTCCGTGTTGAGAAGATCTCTGTTCCGTGAATGAACAGAGTGGTCTTACTCATTCTCGCATTGCAAGAAAATCTTATGAATTCTATGTCTAAAAACTCATGACGCAATAGGCCATGGGCCTAACTTTTCCTCCCTACCACCACACCGAGCATTAAACTGCACACCTATAGTTAAGCTACAGAAAGTCCGTGTTGAGAAGATCTCTGTTCCGTGAATGAACAGAGTGGTCTTACTCATTCTCGCATTGCAAGAAAATCTTATGAATTCTATGTCTAAAAACTCATGAGGCAATTGGCCATGGGCCTAACTTTTCCTCCCTACCACCACACCGAGCATAAAACTGCACACCTATAGTTAACCTACAGAAAGTCCGTGTTGAGAAGATCTCTGTTCCGTGAATGAACAGAGTGGTCTTACTCATTCTCGCATTGCAAGAAAATCTTATGAATTCTATGTCTAAAAACTCATGAAGCAATTGGCCATTGGCCTAACTTTTCCTCCCTACCACCACACCGAGCATAAAACTGCGCACCTATTGTAAACCTACAGAAAGTCCGTGTTGAGAAGATCTCTGTTCCGTGAATGAACAGAGTGGTCTTACTCATTCTCGCATTGCAAGAAAATCTTATGAATTCTATGTCTAAAAACTCATGAGGCAATTGGCCATGGGCCTAACTTTTCCTCCCTACCACCACACCGAGCATAAAACTGCACACCTATAGTTAACCTACAGAAAGTCCGTGTTGAGAAGATCTCTGTTCCGTGAATGAACAGAGTGGTCTTACTCATTCTCGCATTGCAAGAAAATCTTATGAATTCTATGTCTAAAAACTCATGAAGCAATTGGCCATTGGCCTAACTTTTCCTCCCTACCACCACACCGAGCATAAAACTGCACACCTATAGTCAACCTACAGAAAGTCCGTGTTGAGAAGATCTCTGTTCCGTGAATGAACAGAGTGGTCTTACTCATTCTCGCATTGCAAGAAAATCTTATGAATTCTATGTCTAAAAACTCATGAAGCAATTGGCCATTGGCCTAACTTTTCCTCCCTACCACCACACCGAGCATAAAACTGCACACCTATAGTCAACCTACAGAAAGTCCGTGTTGAGAAGATCTCTGTTCCGTGAATGAACAGAGTGGTCTTACTCATTCTCGCATTGCAAGAAAATCTTATGAATTCTATGTCTAAAAACTCATGAGGCAATTGGCCATGGGCCTAACTTTTCCTCCCTACCACCACACCGAGCATAAAACTGCACACCTATGGTTAACCTACAGAAAGTCCGTGTTGAGAAGATCTCTGTTCCGTGAATGAACAGAGTGGTCTTACTCATTCTCGCATTGCAAGAAAATCTTATGAATTCTATGTCTAAAAACTCATGAAGCAATTGGCCATTGGCCTAACTTTTCCTCCCTACCACCACACCGAGCATAAAACTGCACACCTATAGTTAACCTACAGAAAGTCCGTGTTGAGAAGATCTCTGTTCCGTGAATGAACAGAGTGGTCTTACTCATTCTCGCATTGCAAGAAAATCTTATGAATTCTATGTCTAAAAACTCATGAAGCAATTGGCCATTGGCCTAACTTTTCCTCCCTACCACCACACCGAGCATAAAACTGCGCACCTATTGTAAACCTACAGAAAGTCCGTGTTGAGAAGATCTCTGTTCCGTGAATGAACAGAGTGGTCTTACTCATTCTCGCATTGCAAGAAAATCTTATGAATTCTATGTCTAAAAACTCATGAGGCAATTGGCCATGGGCCTAACTTTTCCTCCCTACCACCACACCGAGCATAAAACTGCACACCTATAGTTAACCTACAGAAAGTCCGTGTTGAGAAGATCTCTGTTTCGTGAATGAACAGAGTGGTCTTACTCATTCTCGCATTGCAAGAAAATCTTATGAATTCTATGTCTAAAAACTCATGAGGCAATTGGCCATGGGCCTAACTTTTCCTCCCTACCACCACACCGAGCATAAAACTGCACACCTATAGTTAACCTACAGAAAGTCCGTGTTGAGAAGATCTCTGTTCCGTGAATGAACAGAGTGGTCTTACTCATTCTCGCATTGCAAGAAAATCTTATGAATTCTATGTCTAAAAACTCATGAAGCAATTGGCCATTGGCCTAACTTTTCCTCCCTACCACCACACCGAGCATAAAACTGCACACCTATAGTTAACCTACAGAAAGTCCGTGTTGAGAAGATCTCTGTTCCGTGAATGAACAGAGTGGTCTTACTCATTCTCGCATGGCAAGAAATACTTATGATTTCTAAGTCTAAAAACTTATAAAGAAATTGGCCTTAGGCCTAACTTTTCCTCCCAACCACCACACCGAGCAAAGAACTGCGTACCTATAGTGAACCTACAGAGAGTCTGTGTTGAGAAGATCTCTGTTCCGTGAATGAACAGAGTGGTCTTACTCATTCTCGCATTGCAAGAAAATCTTATGAATTCTATGTCTAAAAACTCATGAAGCAATTGGCCATTGGCCTAACTTTTCCTCCCTACCACCACACCGAGCATAAATCTGCACACCTACAGTTAACCTACAGAAAGTCCGTGTTGAGAAGATCTCTGTTCCGTGAATGAACAGAGTGGTCTTACTCATTCTCGCATTGCAAGAAAATCTTATGAATTCTATGTCTAAAAACTCATGAAGCAATTGGCCATTGGCCTAACTTTTCCTCCCTACCACCACACCGAGCATAAAACTGCACACCTACAGTTAACCTACAGAAAGTCCGTGTTGAGAAGATCTCTGTTCCATGAATGAACAGAGTGGTCTTACTCATTCTCGCATTGCAAGAAATACTTATGATTTCTAAGTCTAAAAACTTATAAAGAAATTGGCCTTAGGCCTAACTTTTCCTCCCAACCACCACACCGAGCAAAGAACTGCGAACCTATAGTGAACCTACAGAGAGTCTGTGTTGAGAAGATCTCTGTTCCGTGAATGAACAGAGTGGTCTTACTCATTCTCGCATTGCAAGAAAATCTTATGAATTCTATGTCTAAAAACTCATGAAGCAATTGGCCATTGGCCTAACTTTTCCTCCCTACCACCACACCGAGCATAAAACTGCACACCTACAGTTAACCTACAGAAAGTCCGTGTTGAGATGATCTCTGTTCCATGAATGAACAGAGTGGTCTTACTCATTCTCGCATTGCAAGAAATACTTATGATTTCTAAGTCTAAAAACTTATAAAGAAATTGGCCTTAGGCCTAACTTTTCCTCCCAACCACCACACCGAGCAAAGAACTGCGAACCTATAGTGAACCTACAGAGAGTCTGTGTTGAGAAGATCTCTGTTCCGTGAATGAACAGAGTGGTCTTACTCATTCTCGCATGGCAAGAAATACTTATGATTTCTAAGTCTAAAAACTTATAAAGAAATTGGCCTTAGGCCTAACTTTTCCTCCCAACCACCACACCGAGCAAAGAACTGCGTACCTATAGTGAACCTACAGAGAGTCTGTGTTGAGAAGAACTCTGTTCCATGAATGAACAGAGTGGTCTTACTCATTCTCGCATTGCAAGAAAATCTTATGAAATCTATGTCTAAAAACTCATGACGCAATTGGCCATGGGCCTAACTTTTCCTCCCTACCACCACACCGAGCATAAAACTGCACACCTATAGTTAACCTACAGAAAATCCGTGTTCAGAAGATCTCTGTTCCATGAATGAACAGAGTGGTCTTACTCATTCTCGCATTGCAAGAAAATCTTATGAATTCTATGTCTAAAAACTCATGAAGCAATTGGCCAAGGGCCTAACTTTTCCTCCCAACCACCACACCGAGCACAGAACTGCGCACCTATAGTGAACCTACAGAGAGTCTATGTTGAGAAGATCTCTGTTCCATGAATGAACAGAGTGGTCTTACTCATTCTCACATTGCAAGAAAGTAATATGAATTCTATGTCTAAAAACCACCACACCGAGCATAAAACTGCGCACCAATTGTAAACCTACAGAAAGTCCGTGTTGAGAAGATCTCTATTCCATGAATGAACAGAGTGGTCTTACTCATTCTCGCATTGCAAGAAAATCTTATGAATTCTATGTCTAAAAACTCATGAAGCAATTGGCCATTAGTATTTTTATCTTATATTGTTTATTACTTTATGCAATGATAAAAAATAACACCATACATGGGGAGCCCCATATTTAAAATTTTCCCAGGGCCCAATGCAGAAAGTCATACTTTTCTGATTTTTTCATCGATTTTCTCACTTATATCATACGAAGCTTTGTCAAATTTACAGGATGATTGGCTTTATGTGTACCATACACAAACGAAATGCGAACTAAATAACTCATAAATTTTCAGATATTTCAGTAACAGCTAACAAAACTTGTCAATGCAGGAAGTTATACTTTCGATTTTCTCACTTAATTAATAAAGAAACTTTGTCAAATTTTCAGGAGAATTAGGTCCAGATATACTAAACACAAATCTAGTATGTAAAATGCATTGTATTGATAAAGTATTAATAAATTTTCAGAAATTTCAGTAATAGGTACCCCATACTTGTCAGTGCAGAAAGTTATATTTTCGAATTTCTCACTTAATTAATATAGAAACTTTGTCACATTTTAAAGAGAATGAGCGTCAGATGTATTAAACACAAATCAAGTATGAAACATGCAATTAATACATTTTCAGTGATTTCAGTAATAGCTAACCCATACATGTCAATACAGAAAGTTATACTTTCGATTTTCTCACTTATTTATTACAGAAATGTTATCACATTCTCAGGACATTTAGCTGCAGGTGTATTAGACACAAATCTAATATGAAATATGTAATTAATAAATTTTCAGTAGTTTCAATACTAGGTAACCCATACTTCTGAATGCAGAGAGTAATACTTTCGAATTTCTCACTTATTTAATACAGAAACTTTATCAAATTTTCAGGAGATTTATCTTCAGGTGTACTAAATATAAATCCAATATGAAATATGCAATTAAAAAATGTTCAGTAGTTTCAGTAATGGCTAACCCATACTTGTTAATGCTAAAAGTTATATTTTCAATTTTGTTACTTACTTCATACTGAACCTTTGTCAAATTCCAAGGAGAATTAGCTTCAGACTTATTATACACAAATGTAATGTGAAATATACAATTCATAAATTTTCAGAGATTTCAGTAATAGCTAATCATACTTGTCAAAGCAAAGAGTTATGCTTTCGATTTCTCACTTATTTAATATAGAAATGTTATCAAATTTTTAGGTAGATTATCTTAATGTGTAATATACACAAATATAATGGGAAATATATGATAAATATATATATTCAGAAATTTCAGTAACAGCTAACTAAACTTGTCAATGCAGAAAGTTATACTTTCGATTTTCTCACTTAATTAATACAGAAACTTTGTCAAATTTTGAGGAGAATTAGCGTCAGATGTACTAAATACAAATCTAGTATTAAATAAGCAATTAATACATTTTCAGTAATTTCAGTAATAGCTAACCCATACATGTCAGTACAGAAAGTTAAACTTTCGATTTTCTCACTTATTTAATACAGAAACTTTGTCAAATTTTCAGGAGAATTAGCTTCAGATTTACTAAATACAAATCTAGTATGAAACATGCAATTAATTAATTTTCAGGAATTTCAGTAATAGCTAACCCATACATGTCAATACAGAAAGTTATACTTTCGATTTTCTCACTTATTTAATACAGAAATAATATTAAATTCTCAGGACAATTAGCTGCATGTGTATTAGACACAAATCTAATATGAAATATCTAATTAATACATTTTCAGTAGTTTCAATAATAGGTAACCCATACTTCTCAATGCAGAAAGTTATACTTTCGAATTTCTCACTTATTTAATACAGAAACTTTATCAAATTTTCAGGAAAATTAGCTTCAGGTGTACTAAATATGAATCCAATATGAAATATGCAATTAAAAAATGTTCAGTAGTTTCAGTAATAGCTAACCCATACTTGTTAATGCTGAAAGTTATATTTTCAATTTTGTCACTTACTTGATACTGAAACTTTGTAAAATTCTTACGAGAATTAGCTTCAGACTTACTATACACAAATGTAATGTGAAATATACAATTCATAAATTTTCAGAGATTTCAGTAATAGCTAATCATACTTGAAAAAGCCAAGAGTTATGCTTTCGATTTTCTCACTTATTTAATACAGAAACTTTGTCAAATTTTTAGAACAATTAGCTGCAGGTATACTTAACACAAATCTAATATGAAATATGTAATTAATAAATTTTCAGTAGTTTCAGTAATAGGTAACCCAAACTTCTCAATCCAGAAAGTTATACTTTCGAATTTCTCACTTATTTAATACTGAAACTTTGTCAATTTTTTAAGGAGAATTAGCTTTAGATGTAATAAATACAAATCTAATATGAAATATGCAATTAATACATTTTCAGTAATTTCAGTAATAGCTAACCCATACATGTTAATGCAGGAAGTTATATTTTCAATTTTCTCACTTATTTAAAACATTAATTTTGTCAAATTGTCAGGACAATTAGCTGCAGGTGTACTAAACACAAATCTGATATGAAATATGTAATTAATTAATTTTCAGTTGTTTCAGTAATAGGTAACCCATACTTCTCAATCCAGAAAGTTATGCTTTCTATTTTCTCACTTATTTAATCCTGAAACTTCATCAAATTTTCAGGAGAATTAGCTTCAGTTGTACTAAACATAAATCTAATGTGCAATGTATATGTGATTGAGCGAGTGTGCGAGCAATGTGTGTGTGTGTGTGGGTGGGTGTGGATATGTTTTAATATAATTCATATTACACAATATTTAGAGCTAACAAGCTGCATGCACTTCCTTGTTATATGCCTACACATACTACGAAAATACACATGTATTTTTTGTTTTATTTCTTTCATATTAATATTAATGCTTTTAGTAACACTGGAGGCTTTTACTTCGTGATACTTCAAAGATCATGCTTGATCATTCAAAGATAAATGATGCTGACTTATATTTCAGTGTAATATTAGGTAACTTTGCTCAAATTAAACCAAGGAAAATACACATATTTATTTATGTTGTTAATTTCATATTAATATTTATGTTTTTAGTAACACTGGACGCTTTTACTTCGTGATACTGCAAAGATAATTCTTGATAATTCAAAGATAAATGATACAGACTTATATTTCAGTGCAATATTAGGTAAATCTGCTGAAATGAAACCAACGAAAATACACATATACTTATTTATTTTGTTACTTTTATATTAATATTAATGTTTTTATAAACACTGAAGGATTTTCCTTCGTGATACATTTTTTTATGAATCTATATTGAATATATATGAATAATGCGATTTCTACGCTGATGGTATCAAACTTTATTAAATTCTGGTCACCATATCAGCTGATAATTGTTGAACGTATAATGTCACTATCGACCACCTTAACTGGTCATTACCAAACGTATAATAACATATAAGTTAAATAATGACCAACTGATGTGATCAAAACTGTAGTCACCATATTTTAATAACGTTTGATACTAACCCAGTAAAACTTGAATTATTTGTTAAATACTAATGTGGTATAAGTAAAGTATTAATATTATTACTATTACTATATTATACTATTAGGTATACCATGTTATTATTTTTTAGATAAGACTAAATGTGATATATGTTCTTTGTTAATGTGTAATGTGTAAGTGTATATGTAATATTGTATTTGTTCCTTGTTGTATGTGTATTATTGTATATGTGCATTTGTACAGATATATTGATTAAGTGGTTTCTGTAATTGTAATGTTTTTCAATAATAGTTTAATTCCAATATGTCTTTTTGATTCAGATTAACATATCCATGCATCCTTTTATAAAAGGGACAAGAGACAATAATCCAATTTTACAGGAGACAAGTTATTAAATATAATTTCAATGAAATTGGAAGCTTATTTTAATAATTGTGTTATAATTTAGTCTACATTGTTTGCAATTAAACTGTCGTCTTAACAAAATATTGTATTGTAATGTAATTGAATGTGGTACAAACGTGTAAAGAAAAATTGTATTTTTTGGGCTTATCCCTTTTGAAAAAGAATGCATCGATATTATTCGGTTCCTCCTTTAGAGAATATCGTACATAGCATAGCTATTGTCCATCGAATAATTTCATCATTGCTGTGAATTGCAGTTCCGAAAATTTTTGCAGATGTAATAAGCTTACGTATGCGTGTGTCTGTCTATGTGTGTGGTCTCTTGTAGTCATCCAGTTGTTTGTTCCTATTACTCCGATTGTTGTTGGAGGATGGTGTCCGAACAGCCTTTGCTCCTTTGCATTGTTGATAACCACTGCAGATTCCGAGCGTAGCCTTTCGAGCCTAAAATAATACAAAACTATCAAGATCTACAATCGAACATGGAAGACTATACAACCTAACATTGATTTCGTGGGCGTACAAGTCAAAATTTGATAATAATTTGTTTAAATGACCAAGTACCTTAAAAGTTCGTTGTATTTATCAGGAATGAGTTTCTGTGTTGTATCATTGTTCACTGGAATGTTAATGAAAGCTATGCAAGAACAATAAATGTTGAAAACTGGATTTATAATTAAGTGTTGAATTTTCAAATGTACTTTTTACGAAACTGGCCTTATGACTTGGTTACTTCTTCTTGTCACCACGCAATATGTTTATTTATACATGTGTAATTGATTATGCGTTTATTTTGTTGTTTTTGTTGTAACGTTTTTGCAAAAACTCTCAAGCGATGCTTTAATTTGAATCTGTTGTTTCGATTGAGATTAACAATATTAGACGGTTTTGCATTTAGAGAAGCTTGTAAATAGAATAGTTTCTCCACCAAATAAATTGTTGTGGATGAGTACCGCGAAACCGTCACTAGTTCCCGCCATTTGTAAAATCGTCATGCCGACATTTCAATTTTACATCTAGCTGAATCTTTTCATCTTGCATTTAATTGAATTGGGCATTTGACCATTCGAATTAGCAGTGGGAGTTGTACCTAAATTATGTCGTATTTTTGCAATAAAGCGCGAAAAATTACTACCTGTGAAAGCGGCATGGTGGATATCGTCCATGAATATTGCTAACAGAGTTCATTTGTTGTACTAGTAATTGAGCGATTCTAATTACGTTGCTGAATGATTAAGAAAAACTAGAAGGATGAAACGAACTTACTTGTGTCTCCCTATAATGCTGGTCGGCGGACGCCTGTGTGCCATTACGCCATCCTGCAGTTCTTACATCTCCATGCGGCTGAGTCCTGCTGTGGTGAAATTCGCAAAATCCTGCATTTTTAATCAAGGTTTGGGTACCATTTCAATCAGGATCGAAGCACCATGCATTTCTGCCCACGATTTGATCCTTGGCTGGGATTAATTCCTTCTAAAATGATACACGGCTTTAATGAAACTGCCATGCCTACGGACAGGACGATTCTCAACACCTGAATGCGTATGGCTTATCTCTGCTGGCTGGTCTCCACACGTGCAGACTTCTGCACAAGTGCCAACTTTTTACTTCCTTCTCCTGTTTCAAGGCGGGGAAAATACAAATTATGCACACTAACGAAATTAGGATTTGCTAAATAAAAATAAAAATTATAGTTTATTTTAAATTTATACCTCTACAATAAATAGCTCATATAAATAACATTCTACATAATATCAATAATAATACTGTTTGAATTATTGCATGTTTTCTTCCTTCTGTCTTCACCTCGTTAGATGTGGGATTTGTCTCCCCTCCTGGGTTAATGGTATTGAAGGATTTTGTTAATCTTCTTTATTACTCTTGTTAAGATCTTGTTATAAAAATTAGGTTTTTTATTTTTAGTTTAGGTATGTATTTTAGTTTTCTTATGTGTTCGTTCAGGTTGATATATTTATTTATTGTTTTCGATGTTATGTTTTGTGTATGTTTTATTGTTGTAAATTTTTCTGTTCTCCGATCAGACTTTCTTCTTGTATTGTGTTGATGGAATTGTTTATTATTTGTTAGTGTCATGTTCGTTTTTGTTAGGTTGTTTTTAATTTTATATATTAATAGTATATTACTTAGTTCTATCATGTTTCTTACATTGAGCTCCTTAGTTTTCTCCTATAATTTCTTATATAATACATATAACAGTTTCGGGATCGCTGTTTCGCCGTGCGCTTTTCGCGCCTTTTTTTTTCTGCGGATTATTCCGGGGCCACGTGCTTCATCGCATGTGGCATTTGCGCTTAAATTTAGGGCATCAATGTCGCGAAAACCCGCACCTCGATTCGCAGTCAGGTTTTTTATTATATTGTCACGAGAGTAATTTTGCAAGAGAATTATGCACTAAGCACGAACCACTGTAAAACAGTACATAGATGTGTAGCATAAATAATGGGACAACAATTATTATCAGAACGAAATAAAGCGTGCGTCAGAAACGGCGGAGTTTTTGAATTGAAAACAATTCTACCTTAGATGTTGGTGTTAGTGTTTTCTAACTTAATTTTTTTAGTGATTTTAAATTTAAATGAATCTCAACCTGAATCTAAATCTAATTACTTAGGAATTTACGAATAAAAACTAATGCGTAAGGCAAGCCACCTCTTATCGAAAGCAATTACTACAGAGCTATAGAAACCTTCTCCAGTTATCTTCGGAAGTGACATCCAGATTTCATCTGAATAGAATAAAAAATATTTCCCTTAAACAGTGGCGCGTTATCCTATGGGCAAACTGGGCATTTGCTCAGGGCCCTTAACTTCAGGGGGGTGGGGGCGGAGGGGCCCCAAATCATGTTTTTCTTATATTGTTTATTACTTAATGCATTGAAAAAAATATAACACCATACATGGGGAGCCCCTTTAAATTTTTCCAGGGCGCAATTAAGCCATAACGCACCGCTGGCTAACTTATAGAGGAAAGTCGCCGATTATAAGGAGTATTACTAATTTGTGGAAGTCAAATATTTCGCATACACAGGTGGTAGAAGCATCGACTCCTAATGTAACTTGGGAAATTACTTCGGTTGCATTCATTGACATACAACAGAGACAATTTTGCAAACAAATGGTGGTGTAGGCGCACGTTGTTTAAAACTGAATTTCTCTAAAATTTATACACGGCACGTTTATCCATTAAAAACTACAGTAATCTAAGTCAGTTTAATTAATTCTATGGAAACGATGTGCTCTATATAAGCAAATTTTTCATATAAATATCATCGTTTTTATGAGCTAATGTAAAAAAAATTGCCACATCAAAATGGATGTATGGCTTCTATTATGGGGACAATCCTGATTCCTAATTTGGGAATCCCCATATTAGGAACCTTTATATTTTAAATGTTAATTTTACATAGTTTAAGACGTAATAATTATATTATTCACCGTACAAAAATCAGTTAGAAGAGTCACGGTAACTTATATGTTATCATCACTTATATGTATATGTATATGGGAACAAATAAATATCTATCTCTACACCAATATCTATCTAAAGCAGGATTTGGATAGCAAGTAGCTACAAATCCTGCAAATCCAAATAAACCAACCAAACATCCAAAAAATACCATTCAGATGAATCACCTTAAGAAGACGAGAATATAGATTACGGTGATTCTGACTATGATCAAATATCTGATGACAAGCAGGACGCAGAACGCGATTTCTGTTCGGACAATCACGATGATCACGATAGTGAGGACTGGATCCAAAATGTTACTTGTGTGACCTTATACTATCGGGTAAAATCAATATTTTTCGAGCTATTGGCAAATGATCGCCAAAAATTGTGAAAAAGCGTAAATTTATCGTAAATGGCTAAAAAACAACAGAATTTTTGAAAAAAGCTATATTGCTGTCATGAGATAAAAAAATGTGAATAAAATATATTTATTTTGCTGGAAAAAAAAATCGCTACAACTATTTCTACAGTAGATATCGCAGTTTTTCAAGGTTTCATATTTCATTCTATACCTTTCTTGATCTAAAATGTGGATTTACCTTTTTTAATTTGATCCAATATTAATTACGTGAAATCTAAGTAAAATTGAAAACGACAACGCTTTATCCTCAGCGAGGCTCGAACTGTTGGCCTTTCTGCTACGAAGAAAGTACCCCCACGGCGCAATGGAGGCACGTTTAGGGTCAAATGAGGAATAATTCAATAATTCTTAAAAAAAAAAATAATACAGTTACCTTAATAAATTTCATAATTAATTTCATTACTATATCTAATATCCGGCTGGAGTAATTAAAGCAGGGATTGCACGGTCCATTCGAATTGGTGGTAATTAAGACTCGGCTTCCGTCGTCAGGATGAATTTATGAGACAATACCACCAGCCTGGAAATACCCTCGACAGAGCGACATCCATGACGAAGAAGAGGCGCTTCCTTCATGTTGCATGCACAAAAAAGTATGTACACATAGACAATGTAAATCTAATATTGTTAAGATTTATTATAATAAATAAATTCGAAAAAAAAAAATTAACGTCTTATAATTTGCGCATTTTTTTAAATAAAGTAAATACGTATTTCCTTTAATTAATTCATAGTATTATTAGTTATTTAATTTGAGTTTGCATAAACTATGAATTATTTATAGTAAATACATATTTATTGCAGCAAAACTAAAATGTTGGAAAATTGTCTATATAATATTTCAACGGAATATGGTTCACGGATAGGAATATGACGACCTGTGGAACGGCCTGATTGTTTATGTGATTTATCTCCATTTATAAGTAATTTAGAATATTTCTTACGGGTTTCAAATAACATTATTTGGGCAGTTTTTGCGATATTTACTGCGGAATTATATACTATAATTTGCATAACTTCAAAAACTCTTTCAGAAACAACACATTTTCTTCTAATCCACTGCATTGGCTACATTTCCCATCATGCAGACTAATTTAAATTATTACTTTTACTAAATTTAAATTACATTACTTGTTTTGTGGTATTGCTATTTTAAATATTTGTATCTACTTTTAATGTGCTCATTCTATTATAATATTACCTGTGTATTTAAATCAATAGATCCACAATTGAAATTCGTTTTTGTTTTCAACTGCAATGATATTCCTGCATTAATAAAACTTTTTTAAATTAATACTGAATGTATTGAACTTGACCATGAGGAGAAAGCGCCAGAGACTCTTAAATCTGCAAAAGGTTCGCCATTCCTCTCGTTGTATCCGGTGAAAGTGCAAGATCTACAGTCGCGTTCATTGTATTTAAAGTGCATTAACAGTTATTAAGTTTATGAATATTTATAAAAAACTAAGTGATTATAATTAGTGCATATAAGACTAAATGTTAAAGGTATAATTAATCGATGTGTTATTTATCATGTGGTAAATATTAAAGTATATCTAACCAAAAATTGCACGGCAACCATTTATCAATTATTATAATATATATTTATATATATATATATATATATATATATATATATATATATATATATATATATATATATATATATATATATATATATATATATATATATATGTATATATATATATACAGGGTGTTAATACTAAGTTGTAACACCAGAAAACGGCAGTTAGAACTCATTGAAATAAACAACTTTTCTTAGTTCAAATTTTTGAATTGGAGCCCAAGTTCATAGTTATTGGCGTTCTTTTGTTTTTCGAAAAATCATCATTACTCCCTTATTTTAAGGAATATTTAAAAAATACAAAAATGTTCAACATGCGCTTTCGGTTCTCTAAAACATTTGTATTTACAATTATTTTCTATTTTATCAAATAACAAAATGGCGACCGATCAAAAATTTCTAAGCAAGATATTTTGAAAACCAATCGATCGATTTTTGAAAATTAAACATTTATAAAATCCTTGAATTATCTTATAATATATATATATATATATATATATATATATATATATATATATATATATATATATATATATATATATATATATATATATATATATATATATATATATATATATATATATATATTATACAGGGTGATTCGGGAGGAAATGGAATTATTTTAATTTTATTTTGTCCAGGAAGCAATAAAAATCAAAATTCCCTTTATTCCAGACACTCGGTATAATAATAATTATAATAATTATATTATAAATATAATAGGTCGACGAGTTTCTAATATGTAATTTTTTTATTTAGAATAAAAATAAGTGCATGTTGTGTGACACTATTTATATGGCGAAAGTCATGTGCTGTAAATATCACCTTTTCTTATATTAACGTTTTAATATGTAGATAAATGCGGCAGATATGATAGTTAAAAGTATCATTAATAAAATATGTTATTAACTCTTATTAACCATTTATTACGTTCTAGATATCATTAGAAATTAATTACAACCAATAATTTGCGTCAACATTTTTAATTGATCACATATGACATCTACAAATTATTTTATTGTTTGCAATTAAGAAGGCAATTAATTAAAACTATTTGCATATGCACGCAATGACGCAAAATTACTATAAAATATATGCATTTTTACAACAGTCATAAATTAGACTAATTTATTATACGTGGGAGACAATAAATCTGAGAGTATATAATTATTTTGTTTCATGTCCTCAAAATTTCTATCATTTTCATATTAAGTACTATAATATTGAATATTTATGAGCGAGTTACTGACGTTCTTTGGAGTATTTTGTAGTAAATCTACTTAATTGTGGTGGTTCAAATTATTGCCGAAAATATACGGTTCAATAATTGAGATTACTAAAATCCCGTACCAAAAGCCTACTTCTTTGTTACGCTGATTTCTTGAATTAATTGAGATATTAAAAATTATGTAACACCAATACCTACAATTTTGAGAAAATATCACACTTTTTTCCGAAAATAAAGCATCGCCTGAAAATAAAATCCCGTACCAAAAGCCTACTTTTTTGTAACGCCGATGTCTTGAATTAATTGATATATTAAAAATTATGTAACACCAATCCCTACAATTTTGGGAAAATATCACACTTTTTTCCGAAAATAAAGCATCGCCTGAAAATAAAATCCCGTACCAAAAGCCTACTTTTTTGTTAGGCTGATTTATTGAATTAATTGAGATATTAAAAATTATGTAACACCAATCCCTACAATTTTGAGAAATTATCACACCTTTTGCCGAAAATAAAGCACCGTCTGAAAATAAAATTTCACCAATTTTCATAAAAAGCTATCGATACCCAGAAGTTCATAAATCAGAAGTTAAAGAACAAATTTCAAAAATGTTAAATCAAGGTATAATTCAAAATTCCGTAACACCTTGGTCTAGTCCAATCTGGATAGTACCTAAAAAAATAGATGCTTCAAGAAGAAATAAATGACGCTTGGTCACTGATTATAGAAAACTTAATGAACGTGTAATTGATGATTAATACGCCTTACCGAACATAACAGATATTCTTGATAAACTTGGCAAAAGTCAATATTTTACAAGTTTAGACCTTGCTAATGGCTTTCACCAAATTGAAATGCAACTAAATGACATACAAGAAACTGCTTTTTAAACAGAAAATGGACATTATGAATTACATGGAATGCCATTTGGACTAAAAAATGCTCCTAGCCAGGGGAGGATGGGGAAAATACAAGCGGCCCGGGCACAAACTTTTATCGACCCATTTTTCATTCACATAAAATTGCAATAATACCATATAATCAAAATAATAATCATACTTCAAAATTTGACAAATATGTAAAAATCAAAAATACTTTACAATAAATAATTTAAAATTGAATATATTATTTTTATTTTTAATATATATTAAAATGTATTATCAGAGACATAACACCTCTGAGGATGGCTAATAAAAGCCAAAACAAGTTGGGTGAAGAACATCAAATAAAAAGATTGCATAACTAAGAGAAAGCACTCCCCATAAATAAAAAATCAATATAAAATTTAATACCGGAAGTTTTTCATACTACTTATTTATTTATTAATACAGAGGTTCCTAAAGTGTGCGTTTACTGTACTGCTTTCAATCATATTAAATAAAATATGAAAAAGATTAGGTAATTAAAATTCATGATCTTTAAATCTTCATTAAAATTACAAAGTTTTATTAGACCCAGCAATCGTTTTTTAATTATTGGAGTTTTATTCCGAAAGCATATCCCTCACAAAGTTGTTAAAATATTCAGAGTTATTTGCAGAAAATTTATTGAACATGAAAGAAAAAAAAATAATTAAAAAATTTAAATGTCATTTTCAACATTTTAACATTACAAATTTTTCATTACAAATTATAACTTAAAATGTAAAATATAAATTAAAACACAAAATCGTCAATTGCATTATACAATTTATATTAAAAATTATAATAATAATAATAATATCTACTAGCGGGAGAACCTGCATAATATACACATCAAAATTAAAAATAAAAACTTACTAACTGAAAATGAACTTGAAACTTGATTTGAGATTTTACATTAAAGTAAAAAATGTATATTGCAAATTCCGAAACTCAAATGAAATAACAAAGTTATCATGATAAATGATAGAATTAAGTTGGAAATTATAAAATTCTTATAGTAAATACGAAAATATTAATTATAAATTTCAATGTTAAATTAAAATTTGAAATTTTTAGTATAAATTATAAAAAACTTTATCCTCAAAACTCATAACTCACTAAGTTATTAATATTCTGACAGAAATTTGCAAAAATATTAATGCAAAATACAAAATTATATACAAAATTACAAAGAGAAGCAACGACGTTTTCATTGCAAATTACAAATTTTGATATTTTATCACAAATTGCAAGTTCATCAAACCATAAAATTCTCATTGAAATATCTCGCTCTTAAACTGCAATGAATTGGAAATTACAAAATTTTCGTTAGAATTTTTTAATACAATTACTAGACTTTTCATAAATTGTAAAGATTAATGGAATCTGCGAGTTTTTTGATTCTAATTTATAACGTCTTTCCCCAGAAATCATATTCCTTGCAAATGTATTAACCATTTCATAGAAATTCGCAAAAAAATAATGGAAGGTGTAAAATGTTGATTAAAATGGTTTTAAATTCAAAATGATGAATGTTACGAAATTTTGATGATGGATATCAGTATTTCAATAGAAATTATGGAGAATTATTTATAAATTTCAAAAGTTTTAGAATTTGTAAATGATAAATATAAATTGGAACATTGAAGTGAAAATTGCGAAGTTTTTATTATGAATACAATATTTCAATGGAATTTGAAAACAATCTCAAAGTATAAATAACTTTACATTAACACTATAACAAATACAATAATAAATAAGCAAATAAGTAAATAAAGAAATAAATAAGTTTCATTGGAATTATGTAATTTTCGTTGTGACTTTTATCATTCATCATTCTAAATTACAAAATTGCAATAACATTATGAAAATTATATTGTTAATTGATACATTTTAAAGTATAAATAAGTTTACATTAACACTATAACAAATACAATAATAAATAAGTAAATAAGTAAATAAAGAAATAAATAAGTTTTATTGAAATTACGTAATTTTCGTTGTGACTTTCATCATTCATCACTCTAAATTACAAAATTGCTATAACTTTATGAAAAATTTATTGTTAATTGATAAATTTCACTGTAAAATGTAAAATATTCAACATTCGTATTATAAATTACAACATTTCAGCAGCGATTATGAAAATGTTATTGTAAATTGCCAAAATTTCACTATAAAATGCAAAATGTCATTGGCATTTCCAAAATTTGTATCGAGTTGTTAAAATGTTTATAGTTATTTGTAGAAAATTTTAAGGAAATAAACTTAGGTGGAAATTACGAACTTTTAATTAGAGATTACAAAATGTTTATTAGATATTATGAAATTCTTATTATAAATACTAAAATTTTACTACATATACATTTTCCTTACAAATTAGAAAATTTTATTAAGAATTGCAAAAAGCTAATCAAACCACAGCATATTAAAATTAAATCATGTCGATTGTAAATTAAATTTACAAAAGCTTCAAAATTTTCAATACATTTCTTATTAGAAATACCTTTTTTTTATAAATTACAAAGATTAATGGAACCTGCCAATTTTTAGTTGAAAATTATAACGGCTATCTACACAATGTATATACCTCGCCAAATTATTTCATATTTCATAAAAATTTGCAAAAAATATTATGGAAACGGAATGGATCCATGGAAAATCCTTGTTCAAAAAGGGAGCTGCGAGGCGAAAAAGTTTGGGAACCACTGTGTTAATACATATATAAACAATCTTTATTGGGCTATCGACCACATGGGGTCTTTCCGCCTTGTGTTAATACATTGAATCAAAGTTATTAATAAACTTGTCGTCGGATCTGGGAAAATGCTGGGGCTTCCGGCCCAACAATCGGAATGGCTACCGGCCCACCGGGAAATTTCCCATTTTCCCGTGTGGCTCATCCGCCCCTGCTTCTAGCACGTTTCAATGAGTTATGGATAATATACTTCGCGGATTACAAAACGAAACATGACTAGTATATTCAGATGATATTGTTATTTTCAGTACCTCCCTTCAGGAACATATAACTCGCGTGTAGATTTGAAATTTCTCAAAAAGATTTTTTTTTTCCTGAAATGTTCGCAAATGCTGAGAAAACGTAGTACGGTGGGTTGGTCATCCTACAGTTGTGTCTGCATTTTGCAATACACTGTTCACAAATAAGTGTTTTTTTGGATCTTGCAGTGTAAGTTTACTACAGGCGAGAAAGAGCGCGAGGTACAATACAATAGGCCTTGATCCCATAATGTTATGGTGTTATACAGGATCAAGTAAAAGGACGAAATAAGTAGATTTACAATAGACTTCATTGTACATGCGAAAAGTTATAGATTACTGCGCACAGTACTTGCGGTGACTGTACTATGTGTGACTCAATGAGACTCACCCCGACAATTAAAAAAATAATTTCCAGGTTTTTATGTAAATTCGTTTTACCTTGAAATTTACAGAAAACACATATATTACACAGACGACTATTATCTTGGGGGGGAATTGGCCAGCGGAATGTTGTTCTGATAGTATCTGAGCGTTGGGACCGGAATGGTAATATCTTAAAATGCTGTAATATTGTGGTTTTTGGTCAAACCATATACTTGGCGATGTTTGCATTTATACGCAAGATCTGCTCTGGCAAATTAAATCAATGGCAACCATGAGCATTTTATGAATATTTCGGAATTAAGTTGGGCTCTGCACATAAATCTTGTAGTAAAAAAAATCTCCAATTATTATTTCTATTTAAGACAGTATGTTACACCTCACGAACAACCAATCATTTTGCAGTGTTGACATGTATACATATACTTATATACATATATACATATATACATATATACATTTACATGATATGTATACATGGTTATAAAAATCATTTTATTGGTAATAGCACTAAAAATATGTTCAATTTTAACTCACAATTTTGAAGTCGTACAAAATATTACAACATTGTACTATAAAGTTTAAATGGTCACGTCGCTCAATGTCATACTTAATATTAATTTATTGTTGGATATAAATTAGAGGACTACGCAATTCTCAGCGATTCGTGCGTTAATTGCTCAAGATTAACTTAATCAAGGTATGACCTACTTCTTCCGAATATTTGGTTTGTAAATGGATTTGACTTTTATCCGTGATTAAATTACAATTGCCAAGGATTGATTACAAAAATTAATATTTAGGATAGCACTTGTATTATCTATAGAAAATAAAGCAAAAATAAAAAATGCTACGTTGAAACTAATACGAGGGCTGTTTGACGGAAGAGTGACTTTTCAAAGGTTGGTAACACTTTCGTTATAATGATTATGTTGCTAGCTCCTGAGGTCTTTCGGAGGTCTACTGTCAAAATTTGGCACCAATCTGACAGATAGATTATGTTTTATACTTATTTGAAGGACACTGTTTTCGTTGTTTTGTAAATATGTAAAAAAAAAAAATTCGAGTGTTGATTAAACATTATTTTCTACGTGAAAAAATAATGAAAGAAACCGAGGAAAAGTTACGTAAATATTATCCAGAATCTACTCCGTCCCATGGAATGATTTGTAAGTGGTTTCTGCTTTTAAAAGTGGCCATATGAGCACGGTTGATGCAGATCGTCCAAAACCATCATTTACCGTGACTACTCCAGAACTGGTTAATAAACTCTATGGCCTTGTAATTGGCAATCGTCGAATAAAAGTTTGTGAGATAGCTAATGAAGTAAACATCTCAACCGAACGGGTATACAATATTTTGCATGAACATTTCAATAAGAAAAAGCTATCCGCGAGATGGTTGCCGCGTTTGCTTAATGGTGATCAAATGCGCGCTCGCATTAAGAATTCAGAAGAATGTTTTGCCGTTTTCAACGTAACTCAAAGGATTTTTTTCGTCGATATGTCGCAGTAGATGAAACTTGGATACATCATTATACTCCAGAAACAAGAATACAGTCTAAATACTGGATTTCTCCATGCGAATATGCTCCCAAAAAGGCAAACACACTTTTTTCGACCAATAAGGTCATGGCCACAGTTTTTTGGGATTCTAAAGGTGTAATCTTTTTTAATTGTTTACAAAAAGGAAAAACCATAACTGGCCAGTATTATGCTGATTATGCAGACATGTATTGATGCCGAACTTGAAAAACAACGACCGCATTTGATGAAGAAAAAAAGTGTTGTTCCATCACGATAATGCGCCCTCTCATTCGTCTGCAATTGCTACAACTAAATTGACTGAATTGCATTACGAATTACTGCTTTATCCGCCATATTCGCCAGATCTGGCTCCCAGTGATTTCTTCTTATTTCCAAATTTAAAAAAAATGGCTGTGTGGAAAAAGATTTCAGGCAAATGAAGAGGAGATAACCGACACAAATGCATATTTTGAAGACTTTCCGAAAGATTACTTTTTGGAAGGTTTAAAAAAATTGTAAACTCGCCGGGCTAAGTGTGTACACTTGAAAGGGTGTTATGTTGACAAATAAAATATATTTTGAACAGAAAAATAACGTTTTCATTAAAAAGTCACTCTTCCGTCAAACAGCCCTCGTATGTTAAAGTGTGCTCCTGATTCAATAAAAACATTAATATATTATATACATAGGTATAGAGATATATTTACACTTTATTTATTTATATTTTATTATGGGTACATAATTTTAAACAAAATTAAATTATTTTGAATAAATGTTGGCATCATTGCAATAATATTTGCTTTAATAAATAGATAGATAGATAGATAGAATTTATTTCTAAAAAGTTTGACCATACAAATTTGTTACAAATTGAGTTCGAACGAGAAAGAAACACGTCACAAAATAAATGTACAAGTACATACAAATTGCACTACACTAAATATTCACTGATGCTACATATATAGTTCCATAGCACATAGGAAACTATGTAGTTGCTTCTTAAATAAATTGATGTTTCTTATACCTTTTATATCACCTGGCAATCGATTATAGAATAATATGCTGCTGTAATGCAGCCCTTTTTCAGTTAGTGTTAGACGGTGTTTTGGAATATTGTAATTCGATTTGTTTCTTGTATCATATTTATGATCTATTTCATTATCAATGAATGAATGTTTGTTATTAAATAAGAATAAAATACAGTCATACACATATATTCCGTACAACGTGAGTAAATTATTTTGTTTGAATGTACCTCTACAGGATGATCCAAATTTTAGGTTATACATTCTTCGTATGACTCTTTTCTGTATTATAAATAATCGTCTGCATTCTGTACTGTGTCCCCAACAACGTATCCAAAACAGAACATTTGATATGAATATGTTGAAATACATAATTTTGAGTAAAGAAAAGTCCAACAAACCTTAATTGTATTCATAGCATAGCATATTCCACTTAATTTGGTAGATAACGTTTCAATATGTTCGTCGAAACTGAGAAGTTCATCAAAGTCCTAAAAGTCATTCCTAAAAGTCTAACGGCTTTATCAGTGAAATACCTATCTCCATTGTTTTTTATATATTCAGGCGTCGGAATAGCAGTGTTACTTTTAAAAAATGATACATTTAGTTTTATTTTTATGTAACATAAGTTTGTTTGATGTGAACCAATTATTTATTTTGCTGAGATATATATTACAGTCAGTTGTAATATCTTGATAATTTGAGCCACTGATAATGACAGACGTATCATCAGCATATGTGATTATCTGATGATCTGAACCGGCAATGCTGTAAATTATGTCATATGTGTAAACAGTAAAGGGCCCAAAATGCTCCCCTGTGGAATACCTTTCTCCAAAAAGCAGGGATTTGGCACATGTTCGACGCCATTTATATTTGTTTTGACAACCTGATAGCGGTGTGCAAAATACGATTTAAAATACGCCTTGGATATCCCTCGCACCCTATATCGTTCGAGTTTTGTTGGAAGGTCGAAGGGTGTTATAGTCCACACTATCGAATGCTTTTGACACATCAAGGAAAAATCCACACACTAGTTTCTTAGATTCAAGACTAACTAAAATTGTGTTTATGCATTTATTAAAGGCTGTGTCTACTGATTTACCCGGCAGAAAATCGTGCTGATTTGCATTAAAAAGTCCATTTGAAATGAAAAAAATTGAGAGTCTCTTTGATACCAGCTGTTCAACGATTTTAGAAAAAGACGTCAAAACGCTTATTGGTCTATAGTTGTCCAGTTGATTAATTTCGCCCTTTTTATGCAAAGGAGTGACCAGTGCAGTTTTGAATAACTCAAGGAAAACCCCTGAACTAAAAGATTTGTTAATAATGAACACCAATGGAGGGATCAAATAATCAGAGTTATCCAAAATTACTTGCATAGGGACGCCGTCAATTCCACGACTATGTTTATTTTTTATTTCACAGATAGCATTAAATATTTCCGAATCGCTAACAGGGAACAGAAAAAATGATGTTCTATTTTCCGGAAACGCAAGGTCTTGACTAAGATCATTAAAATTTGTGTGTTGTGAATTCAATGTTTTTGCCATGTTAATAAATAAATTATTGAAATCATTTGCCAATTCCCATTTTTTACATTATTAACAGCGGGATATTTGTTGCCCACAAATTTACCATGTTCACAATTTATTATGCTCCACATTTCTTTAGATTTATCTTTGGCCAGACGAATTCGGTTTGCATAGTAATTTTGTTGGTTCAAAAGTAGGGTTTCTTTATAAATGTTTTGATACGTTTTAAATTCTTCCTTAAAACTGCCATCGACAGATGATAGCAAATGTAGTATGGAAACAATATGTTTTAATTGAATTGACTCTGGAGTAATTTGTATATTACTACGCATGTTATTATTAAGAACCCGTTTAGTCATTTTGGGAAAATGTGAATTGAAATGATAGGTAAATGTATTCAAAAATCGACCACAATTTAAGTTCACGTCATCCAATGTGTAAACACTGTGCCAAGACTCCAGTGATATGCAGGTTTTAAATTCTGCCATAATGGTGTTTGTAAAAGACCGAGATGTGACATAATGTTGTTTGACTGAGATTTCTTCAGTAATAAAATCAAACACAATCGAACATTGGTCTGAAAAACCTTGATATACTACATTTGTTTTACAATAAAAGGAGTTAAATAAACTGTTGCTAATTATGATGTTATCAATACAAGTTCCTCCATTGATTTTTACTCTAGTGGGTTCATTTACCTTTAAATGCGAACCTTAAGAGTTGATCATGTCACAAAATCGAGATGAAATAGGGTTTTTAGATTGAATATTAAAATTAAAGTCGCCAGTGATTATATACATGGATTTGCAAGTGTTCAAATTATTTAACATAGTGTCGAATTTGGTGAGGAATAAGTTAATATCACTAGCTGGTGATCTATAAATGCTGATAATAATATATTTAACATTTATCCATTTAACATTTATGTCTGTATGAATTTATTTTAAATTGCATCTTGTACTGTCAATAATTTCAAAAAGGGCTTGTAACGGTTGGAACCCAGGTGTTGTACAAATTCTCATAATTTGTAATATTTATTATTCATTGCATTTATTTAACTGCAATTCATCCTTAAATGCAATTGGATGCATTTGATTTCTTTAACTGCATATTACATGAATTCTTATAATTCAAGTAATTGATTTGGCTCGTGATTTACAAATTCTCGTAATTTGTAATATTGATTTGGCTCGTGATTTAGTGGTAGTACTCTACGTTATGTTTGATTTTTAAATCAAAATTGTGATAACTCAGTTTGGTTCGTTTTATGGGTAATGTGTCTGTTAGTAATTTTTGTTAGCAAGTAAAACACAGATACATGGATTTCATATGATGTATTCATTTTAAAAGGTTATGCAAGCGACAGGCAAATAAAAGACAATTTTGTTACTCTAATTGGACGTTATTTATTTAGTTATATTTATTTAAATTTTGGAATAGATTTGTTTAATAATTATTGAAAACTTATTATATTCTTTGAATTTGAATGATTTATTTTATTTTGAAAACTGAGTAACTCATTAACACTACGGTTGGAATTACAAAGTGTTACTTAGCGACTTCATGCACCACAATCTTCAAATTGTGCCGAGAAGGATATCTGATACATGTCATCACTGCATAGAAATTCATTAGCACGGTGCCTACCAATGTATTTCAACGCCACCTTGTGGATAGGAACGAATCACATAACTTCACATTAAAGTACTTCAAGCGATTCCAGTGCTGCAAGCACCCGATGTGTCCTCATTCGGAGATATTGCTAGTATTCGCGTTTACCAACACTATCAGCCATGTGATCGTAAAAACTTTAATAGGTATTGTTATTCAAAATTGATTATAGATTAGTATGATAAAGCTCTATTCTACTTCTACTTTTCTATCTACTTAAGCACATACAAATATTCGTTTCATTCATTCATAATTCTGAGATTTCGTGAATATCGGAGGGCTGAGCAAGTTTAATTATACGATTTAATTACAAATATCATTGAATTATTTATATCGAAATTATTAAGTTATGTTCCCCTGACGCAACTTTTTATTTAACTACCGATTGATTAATGAGGCCACACTGTTTATCAAATGTTTGCGACGATGGAAAGGAAGGCATGTTACAATATTCTCCTGTCAGTACGAAAATATTGTCAGGACAAGGTATAAAATGCAGTAAGGTTCAACTCCGCAGTGGCGTGAGGCTCCCTACATTTCATACCCTTATTAAACTTCGTTCATTACCAGCGGCAAGGCGCGGTAATATCACTAGATAGGTTACATTATTAGTATGGAATTGACTTTGGAATTGTTAGTGTGAATTACATTTGATAAACTTGTGTTATATATTCACCTGAGAAATTAATGTTTAAAGTATATGAGTCGTCGTCGGACAGCGTGACGTTCTGTCTCGATCGGTACATCTAACTGGCTCCGTTTGAGTTCCGCACTTCTATTTATACTGTCATACTGGTCCCCCACTTTTTACTCTTCTTCCCCCGTCCTATGATAATTTTGCTTACCGCTGCAAATTGACGCCTTCCCATACGTGTCACCGAATTACGCAATCGCCGTTTCGAGTTCCCGTCGTATTCCCACGACCTATTTCTCTGTGTCATCATTTTGATCGTGTGCTTATTTACATTTGCTCAAAACTACGAAGTCAGCAAAATGAATGTACTCGCTTGGGAAACGCGTCGTTGGCCGCGGCCTGCTATGATATTTACGCAGTTTTGTTCCGACTCGTAAAATTATGGATTTTAATATTATTAGGTTCTTACAGGCTCTGTTAGAGTTCAATCATTCCACAGATTATAAATAAGTATTTATTGGCTATACAGAATTCATTGCAATGCTGCCTCTTTGCACTCGATATGTGAAAACTATTTTATAACCAATTAAACTTATATTCCCAATGTTTATCATTTCTCTTCAACTAACGCATGAATGCAAACATACAAATTTTATTGCTCTTTAACACTCCTTTTCGATAAAATTTATCAATGACTCTTTACATAAACAAATGTAAATACATTTTAAATTTGACCTAAACCTAAACGACAATTTTCAAATAAGATCTTGTTTAATAGTTTCGTTGATATATCCGCCAATTGATCTTGTGCAGAAACATATTTTACATCAATTAGTCCATCGCTTATTTTCTCAAGGATGAAGTGATGCTTGATGTCAACATGCTTCAATCTCTTGCGATTCTCTGGATTCTTGGCTACTCTGATAGCTGCCTGATTGTCCTCGTAGATTATAGCGGTAGTTTCTTCTGTCAATTGAAAGTCTTTTAATATATTTTGGATCCAGCACACTTCACTTGCTGCTTGACTCAAGGCCATATATTCTGCCTCGGTCGAAGACAACACCACTGTTGCTGGTTTCCTTGAAGCCCATGATACACTGCAATTGTATATCTTGCACATATAGCCCACTGTTGATGTTCTGTCATTAATATACCCTCCTCAATCAGAGTCGACATATCCATGTAACAAGTTCGTACCACTTTCGCGTTTAAACACTGTTTAGTTCAACCGATCCTTCGATGTAACACAACACTGTTTTTAAAGCTTTTCATAAGTCAATACTCGCACAATTTTGGTAACGACTTAATATTGATACTGATGAACTCAAGTCCGGTCTAGAATCCAATACAGCATAAATTAAACATCCTATCAGCTCTCTACATTTACTTTCGCATTCATTGTTTTCCCTGGGTTCTTCCTTTTCAAGCTTGAGTTTATTTTCCATTGGAGTAGATACTGGATTGCATTCTTCCATTTTGAACTTCCTTAACACTGAATTTAGATATGATGTTTGATTTATCTTAATAATGCCCATTTTCAAATATTGAGTGATGATGATTCCTAGAATATTCGATGCCAAACCCAAATCTTTTATTTTAAATTTTTTCGACAGTACTTATTTTATACTTGCTATTTGGTGTTCATTTGATCCCAATATTAGTAAATCGTCAAAATACAGTAATACATACAGTTTGTCTGTTTCTGCCGTTTTCGTGAATAAAAAGTAGTCATTTTTTGACCTTAAGGATCCGTTCTCCTTCATAAAGAGGTCATCCATCTCATTGATCTCATTGATTTGTTTAACTTGCATACCTTATCTGAATCCAATTTCATTCCTTCTGGTAAATCTATGTATACCTCTTCTTGGATGTCTTCATACAAAAATGCACTTCTCACATCCATCTGGTAGATAGGCACTTGCATCTGGTTACCGATAGCTAGTAATATCCTAAATGTGGGTAGTTTTGCTGCAGGTGAATTTATTTCTGCAAAATATATATCGCCCTTTTATTGAAAGCCTTGTGACGTACCTGAAGGGCAATCAGCGCGTTAGGCCGTGGAGCGAGTGGAGGGTCCCTTCGAAGCAGTGACGAGGGCCAGGCTCTCGGTGTCAGAGAGTGGGGGAGTTTAAAAAGGCTCCACGTAATTTTAACCTCGTCGCTACTTCGTCGCAAAGGGTGGTTCCACCCTACCTGCGTGGGTGGACGGCAGACAGTCAGCGAAGTTCAGAAATCACGAACTGTCACAACGCTGACCGCTTGGCGCCAACACCACCAGGTTTAAATCTCGCAGTGAGAATAGGAAACTGTAACTGAAATAAGAGAAAACGTGGGGGGAGCAAAAAATAACAGGTGTGAGTTTGGTATGGTAAAATGTCGGCGTTTATTCACACAAACAAATGACGGACACCGTGTCTGCGCTCCTGAAAACAAATACCTCCGAACGCCACCCTTTCGCGCAGGGTTTACTCTATTCGGCCGAATAAAATAAGCTCCTAATCGCGCGATTGAAAGGGCCGAGGGAGCAACCTTTCTCGTACACAGCGCAAAACACGTACGACACGAAACACGTAAACGCAATTTACACACAAGAATAAACAGAAAAGTGGCTCAATCGAGCACACAAAAAAAGAATTATATATATTGGGATCTCTGGCCTGTGTTCCTGAGGGTCTCGCCGTTGGCTGGGTTCAGCCCCGGGATGTCGGCGGTTTCCGTCGAGGACGCCTGGGCTTGGTCCGCGGCCTCCAGCCAAGAGTGGTTTTGGCCGAGCTGCTCAGCCCGTAGCCAAACGCCTGGAAGCACATGGCCTTAATCAAAATGGCCGGACACGTGGCTTCACGAAGAGGAAAAGAAATAACTACTTACTCAGGTGTTATGAGCGTGTTCTCTGCCCCGTACTCGGTGCCTCAATCCCCCTCAAGGGTGGTTAGCTGAGAACCGTTGATTATTCCCGTAAACCGGATGGATGAAACCTTAGCTCAACGGTCCTTCTGGCACGATCTGTACTGGACACGAGTCAATTGAGTTCTGCCTCATGGCGGCGCTCCGCCGGTGAATTTTAAAAATCGCTCACGGGGAAACGCGTCACCACAACAAAAAAAATGCGACCACGGTTGCCTATCGTGCAGGTCTATACGCCAATTAATTATTAAAATGCCGTTTCGGCCAACGCTATCTCTGGACCGTTACACAGCTTCGCAGTATGTCTTGGGTTCATCTTCATCTAAAACTGCGATAAGACTTATTTCATATTCATCTAGTTTACTTAATTTCTTCAGGGTATCCCTGTCTCTCAGAACCATTCCTTCCTTTGCTTCATCTATTTGTCCGCATGCCACTTCTTTAACTTCTTCTTTAGTCACTTCGTTATCACTTGATGTTTCTGACTCATTATTTATCTCGATAACTACATGTTGTTCTAATCTTTCTGGAATGTTTTCCTTTGTGTTGTCTAGACCAAATATAACGTCTCGTGCGGACTCAATTCTATCTTCTATTGGGTAGTATATCCTATAAGCTTTTGAGTGTTCCGCATATCCCACAAACAATCCCCCTTTTTTTTACATCCCACTTCCTTCGTTTTTCCTTTGGAACGTGGACAAACACATTGGATCCAAATACTTTAAGGTTCATTATTTCGACCTCTTTATTGTACCATAGGTCAAATGGTGTTTTTCCTTTGACAGAACTAGTACCTGTTTTATTTATTGTGTGTACCGCAGTATTAACTCCTTCCGCCCAAAAACGTGTTTCTAATGATTTTGCATTTAACATTGTTTTAGCTGCTTCTACCACCGTTCTCGTCTCTTTCTCTGCTCCACCGTTTTGCTCTGGCGTGTATGGAACTGTTGTTTGGTGTCTGATACCAAGTTCCTCTAACATCCTTGTGATTTCCACATTTTCTGCTTCTAAACCATTGTCGGTTCTTATGATTTTGACTTGATTTCCTGTTTCATTTTTAACGTTTCCCTTGATTTCCGAGTTGGCAAGAGTAAAATATTGTTCATCGTCCAGGATAATGACTCTCTCGTTCGCAAAATGTACCCGCCTTAGTTGACGACCGTACCTTGGTATCCATACGAATTGATTTGGGGTATATGTAGAACTTTTATTCTTTTTCGGTATTTTTTACTATTTCTTGCTAATTTGCGCGATACTCTATTCTTTGAAGTATGGCACTCACGCGCTAATTTCCTAACCGATACCCCAAGTCTGCCTTTTGCTCTTCTTACCAATCTTTCTGCTCTTTCTCGGGTGGAAATCCGTCTTTAAATTTTTGGGAGGTTTGGACACGGTATCCCTTCTTCGCATTCGGCTATTGTACGGTAAATGCCGAGATATTTTGGTTTTCGAAAATCAGAACTATTTCGGTCTTAGGTATCGAACCAAATTATAAATACTTTTTCGAATTTCTAATTTATAAGGCATTTTAATGCAACTGACTTAAAAAATATAGTTGTCTCATTAAAGTCAATAAAATGAACAATATTTTGTTTCCAAAGCCATTTGGATATTTTGTTGCCTATTTTGAGACCCCTAAATTTTGTGCCAAAACTTTTGAGACATACGTTATTCATTAGTATACTACTACATTACTTAATTAATATGGTCGCTTTAATTAAGCAAGACAATAGAAGAATATTGGAATCATTTTTTAATTAATTTTTTAATTAAATTTCTTGGATTGTGGCAACATAAAAACTGTATCACAAGTAGAGTATGTACAATATTAGAAGAACAATTGCCACCCTCCATTCATTGCATAATATAGCCTGTGTTATTTTTATCAACCAAACTATATTTAGTACAATAAGTAACATTAAATTTCTCTTAATGTACACCTGACAAAAAGGTATTAGCAATACAGAAAACCTCTACATAATGCACGTTTCCATGAAAATTGCACGATGCGGTTAAGTTTAATTGCTAGAAAGTGAGTAGCTAAAATTACTGTTTAATGTGCTTTTCTTACAATAAAATAGTTTCAGTACAAGGTCATTAGTTGAGCAGTTGATTTAAATATATTTTTTTAAGGCGGCCTATTTTTAATGCTGCGGCTAATGACTATCGCCATGAAGACGCTATATAAATACCTAAAGAAAAACTAATGTAAATAAAGTAGATCTGTTGAAAGAATAACAATTCTGTTATTCTCAATTCTATTCTCTTTTCTATTCAATGACAATTCTGAAGTGTTTCAGATTTTTTTTTCTATTTTGCGTTTAGAATACGACGATTCTAACACTCAAAGATGTCATTTGAGTGTTAGAATAAGTGGTTGGTGTGTTAGAATAGACTAGTAAAATTTACTGCATTGATGTTGGTAGTAATGGCATTGACGGTTGACGTTGAACTGTCAACTGACATACGTCAAAAAATATTTTTTACAGAGAACAGCAGATTATTGAAAACAAAGTTTAATTTAAATAATTACAGTGGAAAGTACAATTATTATACACATTAACAGTTACAAGCGATTTGTCTTGAGAATTTATAGTGACACCATGTAAATTATCATCCGACACAATATTTTGATGAATATTACTGTTGCCTATAACGCAAATGTTTCTATTTGTGCCATAATCAGGCCGTTGTTGTGAAATGGTAGAACATCCATTTGGATTTGGACTTGTCAGGCAGTACATTTTCTAAGGTTTTTTGTGCAATTTGCCTAATTTTCGGCGGCGTTAGTGATAAATTTTCTTCAGAATTCATTTTCAAGCAACGCAAAATTGCAAAAATAAAATCTGACGTTTCAATTTGTTTTTCCACAGCCGCCTAAATATACGCCACATAAATGACACCAACCACCGCAAAATTCCCTAGATTGAAAATTTTAATTTTTTAATTTATAAAATCTTATGATGCGGCAAAATAGAAAAAAATAGTTTAAAACACTCGTTGCAGAAGGTCCTTTAAGGACTCATTTGTTCCTCAACTCGCTGCTACGCAGCTAGTTTCAGATTTTCAGACTCGTGCTTGAATAGATGCCTTCTGCAACTGGTATTTCAATATACTATTCTATCTCAAGAGTGAGAATTTTTACTTTCTATTATTTAAAATTATTTTGGAAATATTACTCAGAATATATTCCGATGATAATTCTAGGACGGCGACGGATCCAGCACGAGGGCCTCTGGCCTGAGTGATAGATTTCGCTCGATCGGCATTATCAGCTAATAGCACTCGTGGTGCATTCAAGATTTTATTTTTCAATGCAGAATATTATATTATTTATATATCTTTGATGGGTGGGAAAAACAGTATAAATCGAAAATTTGGGAAAATGAGTTTGAGTCAAATTATATTTCAGAAAATGATGCTCTACATTGTTTTTCAAACAGTATAAGTCATATTATTCAGTTAAAGCTTTTAAATAGGTTGGCAGTTTTAGTACAACTTTAAATGCTACCATTATTGGAGGAAAAAAAGGTATAAGTCGACTATTTTAACGTAATGAAGTGTTTAATAATAAGAGACTTATACTATTTGACGCTAGGTGAGAAATATTTAAATGCTGTTGAAGTTGTCAGTGCCAAGTCTACTTTTACAAGACGTTTGACGTGGACCAAGTAGTGTTTTGTGTTGTTTACGTTTTTTTGCGAATTGCTGGTGGTTTTGAAACTCAAAGAGTTGAATAATGTATTCTAATAGGACGTTTATACATTCATCTACATCTACATCTTGCCGAGGTAGACCTTGGTATGTAAAAATACGTAAATAAGAAGATTTATCTACTGTTTTTGTATTTTTTAGTATTGGCGTTGTGTTGTATTTATGCATGAAAATGATGAAGAGGACCCTTATAATGTAATATTCGGAGACAAAGTTGAGGGTCATCTGGCTGAGTGCATTCCAAGATAAAGTGAAGACACAAATGTTATAAATATCAGTGGGTCACAGCAATGTTCTGATGTTATAGCTAATGATCATGAAAATCTTAGTTCTGATGACAATGATAGCGTGAAAGATAGGAATTTTGAACCAAGCAATAACGAAGATGACGTGCAAATGCTTATAGGAAAACGTATTAATGGTGAGAAGGAAATGGTATCTAAAGTTACTGACGTAAACTAGAGAGAGAGTAGAGAAGCAGGGAGCAGTGTTTAGAGTAACAAGAAGAAACGGAATAAAGACGGTAGTAATGCACGAGAAAAGAGGATTGAAAGGAAGAGGAAACGAAATACGGGCTAGCAATATGTAACCTCAAAAAACAAAATAAAGAAAGCACGGAAAATGCAAGAATTACCTAAGTGTCGGCTAAAGTGTGCCTAAAGAATTCAAAAAGATACAGGACAAAATATATTTAATGAATATTGGCTTCTAGTGGACTACTATAAGCGGGTTGCTTTTATTGCAAGTAGTGCAGATTCGAAATCAACTGCCACCAAGAGAAAAAGAACAAACGATCCTGAAATAGAAAAAAAAATGGAAATTGTGACGTGCCTGAAGGGCTATCAACGCGTTAGACCGCGGAGCGAGTGGAGGGTCCCTTCGAGGCAGCGACGAGGGCCAGGCTCTCGGTGTCGGAGAGTGGGGGGGTTAAAAAAAGGCTCCACGTAATTTATCCTCGTCCCTACTTCGTCGCAAAGGGGGTCTCCACCCTACTTGCGTGGGTTGACGGCAGACAGTCAGCGAAGTTCAGAAATTACGAACTGTCGCAACGGCTGACCATCTGGCGCCCACACCACCAAATTTAAATCTCGCAATGAGAATAGGAAGTTAAACTGAAAAGAATGCCCGATTGAGAAAACGTGGGGGGAACAAAAAATAACAGGTGTGAATTTTGTGGTGTAAAATATCTGCGTTTATTCACACAAAAGACAGGACACTGTGCCTACGCTTCCTGAAAGAAATACCTCCGCCCGCAGCTCTATCACGCCGCGTCCACTGGACTCGGCCGAATCCCGCGCACACGTAACGCGCGATGCGAAGGGCTGTCGGAGCCACCTTTTCCTTACAAAAACGCAAAACACGTACGGCACGAAACACGCAACGCAAATTTTACACAGAAGAAAAAAACGATATATCAATGGAAATTAAAACAATAAATGAGAACAAAAAAATATATAGATCTGGCCTGTGTTCCTCGTGGCGACTCCACTGGCGATTCTGTGCTCGGTTCTTAGGACGTGCTGCGGCCGGCAATCGTCGGGGACGCCGTCGCTAAATTTCAGTCCTCAGAACAACTCTGGCAGGATGGTCGTTGCCCCTAGCCAAGAACCTGGCTGGCTGGGTTACTTCAGCCCTTACCCAAATAATGCTCTAATGTTTCGAGCGTGTAGAGTTGAGTAGTACAGTACCCTCCCTTGCCTTGTGCCGGTGTCGTCAATCCCTCTTAGGGCGACTAATGGAGGACACGTTTTAAATCCCGGAAACCGGTTGGCGATAGACAAAAGAAAAACTGTGACCTCGTGACACTTCTGCACTCCAGGGGAGTTGACTAGCTTCTACCTCATGGCAGCGCCTCGCCGACGATTTAAAAATCACACGCATATCGGAAACACGTCACGTTTAAAAAAAACGTGTGCGTAGCGGTTGCCTACGATGGAGGTCCGTGCGCGAAATTAATAATCAAGACAGTTTCCGTCGGAGGCAAAACCGGCCCGTTACAAAATGTAACTTATTTTAAAGTTAATGGAGAAAGAGTGAAGGTTTGTCGAGGTTTCTTTATGAAAATATTAGATGAAACTCAAATATTTGTCACATTAGTAATATTAAATTCAAGCAATTCTACATCTGGAGTTATTCGCGATGATCTAAGAGGCGTCTGTGCACCTTCCAACAAACACAGTTTGGCTGTAATGCAAGAGGTAGTACTTCATATTAAGTCTTTCCCGTGCTACGAATCTCATTATACAAGAAGGACCAACGATAAAAAATACTTTGCCCCTCATTTGACTCTGCAAATTATGTATGATTTGTATTGCCAAGGTCGGGAAAGGGTGGTTTCTAGACGGATTTATGAAAAAGAATTTCAGAAGCTGAAACTATCGTTTAAGCAGCCTAAAGTAGATACCTGCCATAAGTGTGATACACTACAGATGCAGCTCAAAGTTGCGGAAGGCAATGAATAGAAAGAAAGCTTACAAAAGGCAATAGATAAGCACCAGTTTGAAGCAGATAATGTTTATTTGAAGAAAGATGTGGATAAAAATATAACATAAAAAAAAATAGCTTAAAAGTTTATACCTTTGATCTCCAACAATGCCTCCCAACTCCATACGTGAATTCCTCTGTTGTTTGGTCCTGCACGGTAGGGGTACGGTAGACAAGGATAGAACACCGCTTTGATGGACGGACGCGTCATTCTTAGAGTACGTGGCTGTACAGGAAGTACAAAACTGGTCCAAGTACACTCTCTTGGGGCACATCTGCTACTATTGATTTAAGTTTGGAGCATTCTCTTTCTTGTCTAACTTTGAAAGTTCTGAGAGTTATGTATGATTCCAAGAGCTGTACGTACTGATCTCGCAGGCATCTTTTCAGTTTCACTATTAGCCCTTTGTGCCAAACTGTGTCGAATGCTTGAGGAATGATCTAGGAACTCGGCTGAGCATATTTTCATTTCTTCCAAGCACTTTTCTATAACGTCCGTTATGCAGTGAATTTGGTCGACTGTCGCATGTTTATTCCTGAATCCAAATTGATGGTCTGGAATCATTTGTTTTTCTTCAATTATTCTCTTCATTCTTTTGAGAAACAGTTTTTCAAATAACTTGGATATTACAGGTAGGAGTGAGATTAGCTTGTAAGACTTAACTTTATTTATGGGCTTCCCTGGTTTCGGTAACATTATCACCTCGGCCGATTTTCATATTATTGGAACGTGTTTTAGTCTGAAAGCGGCATTTATCAGTTGTGTTAGTTTTACAATGCCCTTTCTTGGTAGCTGTTTTAGGATTTCACTTGTGATTAAGTCGAAATATGGGTATTTTTGTGCTTGTATTGTGTTTTATTTCATTGGCTACCTCATTGGGTGTGACTAATTCTACTTTCTAATGTTCTTGTAGATAGACTGTTTGATCAAATCTTATCAGTTCCTCATTGGGTTGAAAAACTTTTTCTAGGTTCTAGGTTTCTAGGGCAAACAGTTCTGCTTTTCTTTTATTATCTTTAGCCCATCTTCCATTTTCCTCTGGCAATGGTGAAATTTGTTTAGTTGGCCTGTTCGCACTGTTTGTGGCTTTCCATAGCGAATAGTCTGTGCTTTGGTCATACGTTAATTCCCTTAGATAGTTCTTAATAGATTGGTTTCAGGTGTTGTGCAAGATTGTTTAATTTATTTTTGCTTTCTCGTGTTCTGGATATTTGTTTTCTCGTGTTCTAGATATTTGCCACTCTTTCCTGGCCTTTCTCCTCTCTATCACCAGATCTCGTATTTCTTTATTGTAGTTGATTCCTGTGGTTATTTGTTTTGATTATGGTTTGTTGTTTCGTGCCGCTTGCTGGATGTTTACTGTGAGTTTCTCCTCCTCATCTTCTATTTGATCAACTGTTTGGATTGATACCCTCAGCTGTATTCTTTGGCAGAGTTCCAGTTTAAAGTTTTCCCTGTTTGTGCCTTTGTTCGCTAGTATCGGGCTAGGTTGTTTTGTTATTACTTTTTCGCTGAGGGTTAGCAGTATCGGTGAGTGATCGGATGTTGGTCCTTCCCCATTCTCTATGTGCATATGGTTTATTGCTATATTTTTTAGTATAAAGAAGTCCAATAGGTCTGGGATTTTGTTTCAATCAGTTGGCCTGTAGGTGAGTTTACCAGTTGATAGCCAGTTCCCTGTCATCTCAATTGTTGCTTGTTAAAGTTATTTTCCTTTCTTCGTTATTAGCCATGAACCCCAGTGAATATTTTTAGCATTGAAATCTGCTCCAATAATGATTTTTTCTCCTAGCGTGCACATTAAGTTATTATATTCTTCTTTGACCAGTCTATGTCTTGGCGGCGAGTATTGGGGCTGCTACTGTGATTCTATATTTTTTTATCTGGATCTTACACTAGCACTAGCAGCTTGAATTTTCTCAGTTTCATATTATTCACTTTCATAATGTATTATGTTGTTTTTTACGATGATTGCTACTCCTCCACTTGCCGAGTTTTGTGGGTTTTGGTATCCCTCAATTATGATATTTGGTTCGTGAAGTGTGATTCCGAAATTTGGCATATGTCAATATTCTGGGTATCCAGAGTTACTTACAGCTCCTACTGATGCTGCAGAAGCTCATTGATTCGTTCCATTGTAATATTCTAAGATCTGTAGTCATTAAAATTGGACCGACGACTCTGTTGGTTTTCCATTTTTGTGAGTCTTTCACGTACCGTTTTATTTGACTCTTCTTGCATTTTCTCTAGCTGTTCCAGTTTAACCATTAACTTTTGTAACATCAGCGTTGTTGGACTAACACTGCTTTCGGCAACTTGTTGCGATTTACTTGCCATCGGGGCAAATGATACTTTAGTGTTTACTTGCTTGTATACTTTGTTTCTGGCAGTATTTGTTTTGGTGCTTTTTTTTGTGATAGTTTTTTATTAGAAATTTTGTTTCTCAATTCCTGGAACGTTATTGCCATGCTACAACTCCTGTAGCTTGCTGGGTTGCCTTCCCCGCAATGGATGCATTTGGCTTGAGTATCTCTTGGCTTCTTGCACTCTTTGGTATGGCGTTTCCCTTCGCATTTAACACACCTCGGCTCTCTATGTGTCCGTATTCTTCACACTTCTTCCACTCTGGTATGAGTTTCGGTTTTCGGTATGCTTCAATTTTTACTCTGATACTTAGTATTGCATTTATGTCATAAAGTCTTTTGGTGTCCTCTTCCTTGTTGAACGATAACACAAACGTAGGCAATGTGATTTTATATTTTGCACTTAATAGCTGGCATACTTCTGCTATTTTGTTTTTTTTTCTAGTAGATCGGCTTTAATGAGCTCCGTTCTACAAGTCTTGTGTAGGCTCTTAACCACCACTTTTATTATCCTTGATTGTTTATCCTCAAACGAAAACTACTCTAAATGTGCTTATTTAATTGCTGTCGTTACATTCCTATACCCTTCTTCATCATCTACATTTAGTTTGACATTTCCTCCTGATACCAGAGTTGACTGGAACTTTATTCCTTTATTATTCAGGTTAGTTAACAGACGATCGTAATTGTCTAGCTTATTGATAATCATCGGTGGTGGCTTTAGTTTAATCATTTGGTTCTCTCTTGGTAGTTGTTGCCTACCTTTGGTACTGCTGGATTGTAGTGGTGGTTCGCGCGGAGAAGTGCCTGCCTTCCTCTTTTTTTGTATTTCTAATTCTAATTCATTTCTTTCTCTACTTAATTCTTCTAGCAGCAGCGGCACAAAATAAGATCTAGCGAAACAAGTAGTTTCGCAGCGCCACCATCAGTTTGTTTTCAGCCCAAAACCTAATACATTGTAATAGCTGTCTAACTAGCTAACATCAAATATAAATAATAATAATAATGAACTAACAATGAAATATTGAACTTAACAATATAAATGTAAAAAAACCATAACAAATTTAATTCTACTGTTGAAATTATCGTTACAATATATAGTTTTTACAGTATTTTCTCCTCAAGAGGAGATCGGGTAGATTAATGAAAACACAACAATTGCCCTGACGAATTATTATGTCATTTCTCGACAGAATTTAATGAAAATTTAGGTGCCCAATAAGAAAACTATGAACTATATTTTAAAGAAGTAAATATTTTGTACGGGTCGTGCTTTTGCTGTAAAAAAATGTTAAAAACCTACAAAATGATAATATTAGTCTTGGCCATTTATTATTTTTTTACATAAAGGAGTGGTATTTTTATTAAATAACTCTTCGATCTGTAGTACACATCTTCATTATGGTGTCATATTTTTTTTAACATTTTATTTTATAGTATTAAGTCACTAGGAGTCAGGACTCAATGCGGTTTTTGAGCAAAATTCGCCGAGCGTTCGAGCGGTAGGACTCCTCTTAAATCGAACATCCTGTATATTTTTACATATTCAGATTGCTCTTTCAATTTTGAACATATTTTATACAACCTATGTATATGGGAATCATAAAATTTTGATGAAATATATTACACAATATAAATCTTCAAGATTCAATGACAACTTATGATTCGCTACAAAAATATTTAACTTGCAATGACAATTAATCTTTAACTTTCAATGAGAATGTTTTATCTAAATTTGTGAATTTTTAACTGGCAATGAAAATCTGTTATGATTTGAATATGGGAATCATTAAGACCAAAATTTTCCCTTAGCTGTTATTTATGACCTGTTTAAAGACACGACTTTTTATATTTCTGAGTTGTTGCCAGTGTAGATGACTAAATCAATAGATTTACTTCACGAATGAACTTTCATTGATGATGTTTTGTTAAACTATGTAATTGTTTCAGTAGCAATGAAAACATGTGATGATTTGTATATGGGAATCATAAAATTTTGATGGGAAACTATCATTTTAATATAGGAATCATAAAATTTTGATGGAAAACCATCATTTTCATATGGGAATCATCAACTAACTATAAGAAATTATCGTTGTACTGCTAATATCTTCAGCTTCTGATGACCTATAATTTTACTGTGAAATACTTCCACTTATAATACCAATCAATCATTGCATTATATGAATCTTCAATTTTCAATGACTAATTATAGTTGTACTACAATAATGTTCAACTTATAATGACTTCATTACACAATATAAATCTTCAAGATTCAATGAAACATGTGATGATTTGTATATGGGAATCATAAAATTTTGATGGGAAACTATCATTTTAATATGGGAATCATAAAATTTTTATGGAAAACCATCATTTTCATATGGGAATCATTAACTAACAATAAGAAATTATCGTTGTACTGCCAATATCTTCAGCTTCTGATGATCTATTTTTTTACTATGAAATACTTCCATTTAAAATACCAATCAATCATTGCATAATATGAATCTTCAATTTCCAATGGCTAATTATAGTTGTACTACAATAATGTTCAACTTATAATGACTTCATTACACAATATAAATCTTCAAGATTCAATGACAACTTATGATTGGGCTACAAAAATCTTTAACTTGCAATGATAATTAATCTTTAACTTTCAATGGGAATGTTTTATCTAACTTTGTGAATTTTTAACTGGCAATGAAAATCTGTCATGATTTGAATATGGGAATCATTAAGACCAAAATTTTCCCTTGGCTGTTATTTATGACCTGTTTATAGTCACTATTTTTTTATATTTCTGAGTTTTTGCCAGTGTAGATGATTAAATCAATAGATTTACTTCACGAATGAACTTTCATTGATGATGTTTTGTTAAACTATGTAATTGTTTCAATAGCAATGAAAACATGTGATGATTTGTATATGGGAATCATAAAATTTTGATGGGAAACTATCATTTTAATATGGGAATCATAAAATTTTGATGGAAAACCATCATTTTCATATGAGAATCATCAACTAACTATAAGAAATTATCGTTGTACTGCCAATATCTTCAGCTTCTGATGATCTATTTTTTTACTATGAAATACTTCCATTTAAAATACCAATCAATCATTGCATTATATGAATCTTCAATTTCCAATGACAAATTATAGTTGTACTACAATAATGTTCAACTTATAATGGCTTCATTACACAATATAAATCTTCAAGATTCAATGACAACTTATTATTGGGCTACAAAAATCTTTAACTTGCAATGATAATTAATCTTTAACTTTCAATGGGAATGTTTTATCTAACTTTGTGAATTTTTAACTGGCAATGAAAATCTGTTATGATTTGAATATGGGAATCATTAAGACCAAAATTTTCCCTTAGCTGTTATTTATGACCTGTTTAAAGTCACGATTTTTTTATTATATTTCTGAGTCTTTGCCAGTGCAGATGATTAAATCAATAGATTTACTTCACGAATGAACTTTCATTGATGATGTTTTGTTAAACTATGTAATTGTTTCAGTAGCAATGAAAATATGTGATGATTTGTATATGGGAATCATAAAATTTTGATTGAAAACTATCATTTTAATATGGGAATCATAAAATTTTGATGGAAAAGCATTATTTTCATATGGGAATCATCAGCTAACTATAAGAAATTATCGTTGTACTGCCAATATCTTCAGCTTCTGATGACCTATAATTTTACTGTGAAATACTTCCACTTATAATACCAATCAATCATTGCATTATATGAATCTTCAATTTCCAATGACAAATTATAGTTGTACTAGAATAATGTTCAACTTATAATGACTTCATTACACAATATAAATCTTCAAGATTCAATGATAACTTATGATTGGGCTACAATAATCTTTAACTTACAATGAAAATTAATCTTTAATTTTCAATTTTTTTGCGGCGAATTTTTTTTTGTGCACGTGGCTCAGAGCAAGCATGCTTAATGGATTTTATGTTTTTTTACCATTATAAATCGCATTGCATTTCAAAGTTTCTTGTAGGAATTGCTTCACGAATAGTAAATATTTTATTGATGTGTATCAATTTATTTCGTCCCTTGAAATACAAATAGCTACATTGATTATATTGAGTTAATGAGCTTCCTCGCTATCCATTTTGCATACTTGAATTAGAACTGCCAAGGCAATCAGAGCGACATGAATTAAGATCATTTTTTGCGGTACTCAGGAACTGAAATTGCTAATTATTAACATAGTCTGGCATTGTGGCTTGCGATATACCGCAAGAATACTTCCTACTGGCCAAGTGCCAAGCGACTTGTACAAGGATGATTACTGGCATTTGCATAAATATTACAGGCAATTTCTAATAAATCTCGTTATTCCTCGTCAAGTTTCAAGGATCTGTGAATAGAGTTTTTTAACGATTTATCTATTACAATCATTATCTTTGTATCAGCATGTCAATAGTATTACGATGGTTATTATATTAAGATGTTAAAATCAATAATAAAATTATAAATAAATAAAATAATAGATTATTTATTCGAGTGCAAAACCTCCTTAAATAACGTGATTTATACAACTGTTAAACTACAAGATGTAAAACTCAACAATACAATATAAATAAATAAAATTATAAATAAATAAAATAATAGATAACTTATTCGAGTGCAATACCTCCTTAAATGACATGATTTATACAATTGTTTATTCAATTATGTCAAACAACAGTTTAGTAGTTACACATTTAATTTGTATAATAATAAGCCGGTGAAAAGTGAAACAGGCATTTATTGTCAAAATTAACACTCCTGATTACCGTTGCTATTATTATTTTCATATACTCTATTTGTACCTATCGGATATATTTATTAGTTTTAATAATGTTTCAAATGTGTCCTCAATTTAACAGGCAAGTGATCACGTAACAATAATTCACTGGCAATTTAGTGCATGGACAATTAAACTCGAAATTGATGTCTGGTAGTGCACAGTATTGCGTGTCTCCTGCTAATTGTGTCCTCCTTTACGTGCATTGGAGAAATGCACCGGATGTTATCTGACTGCAAATGTGCATTAATTAAGAGTAATTGGAATTAATTGAATGAAATTATAGTACTTATATAAATAAATAAAAAAAGTAATGATAATAGCAGATAATTATATAAATTATATTGACTAAATTCGTTCATTCATAAAACAAGGAGAAAATCCGTTTTAACAATAAGCATTTATTACACTAAATGTACATTTCGATCATCATCATCAGTAGACAGACAAACACTGAACGAACTAGAAGAGAGCATATATCCTAATATTGTAATATTCTTGTAATTTACATAATTTACATTCAACAAGAACCGTCCAGGGAAAACCCATTTACAGAAAACAAAAAGAAAACAAAATGGAGCCGCAATTGTTGGAATACAGTCCATTAAATCATTAAAGGATTGTTTAGAGCTCAAAATTTAACAATTTATAATAATTATTTATCCAACTCTTTTATATGTATACAGGGTGTCCTAAATAGAGTTAAATTGCATAGGTATCTTTCTTATTCTTAAAGCAAGAGATCTGGTTAAAGCAGCAATATTGTGCAGTTTTATATGCTGGTTCAGATTGTATTGAAAAATTTTCAAAAGTCCGAGCTGCTTAGAAGTTATTCTAAAATAACTAAACGTTGCGATTTTCCAAAAACTCCGATATGTTCATAATTATTAAAGATACGGAAAAAAGTTTAAAATGAAAGTTACTTATTTCGATTGCTCAAACTTGAGAATTCAGACAAAACAAAAGTCAAGATGGCGGTTTCCGAGGTATTAATAGCAACCTTCTTATTTTAAATGGCCGCCTTATTTGATTTTTACAAGCCTGCATCGACTTTTTTTTTCTCTTTTCGACCATGTATAATGACCTATGCAAAATAAAAAATGTGGGATATATCAATTGTTCCATCAGATGTCCCCCGATGGTGACCTTAAATTCTACCTTAATGAATGTCAAGGTCATTTCTAGGATTTTCACTTGTCACTTGAGAATTTTAAACCCTACATTTTGAATTTTTATTTTCAAAAAGGGTCATTATATTAGTACGCCTGCTATAAAAATTTCATACCTTACATACGAAAACGACTTGAAAATTCATATGTAATCTTTAAAATTAAGTAAATTTTAGTAATTAAAATTCTATCCACTGATTTTTGGCTCAAATCTACTTACCGGAAGCGATAGGTACTGGATAGGTACTGGATTTTTCCCTTGATTGAAGAAATTTGAATACTATAAAACATATTTACCTTAAATGTATCCTTAGTTCTTATAGCTTCCAGTAAATCGATTTAATTTGATGCATATGTGAGTTTCTCAAATGTATACAGGGTGATCACTTTTACGATGCCCACCATTAGGATCTATTAAACGGAAATATATACAGAGTTGATCAAATGGGATAAAAGTTATTTTCATGCCTTTTAATATTCTGAAAAGAAATTCGCGATATTTCGCACAGTTCCTGAAATATCGCTGAGAAACCGAAAAAGGGCACTTTCCTTTTCCTTTGATAACTTTTTTACTTTTAAAGGAAATTTTACGAAACTTTACGCTATTACATTTTTCGACGTGAGCTTTCTGATGACAGTGCCAAAGATTTTCTGCGCCAACTAAATGCCCAAATTATCATAGTCAACTTTTGATTTTCTTATGGCCGCAATATTAAATTTTAATAGCATTCAAAAGAGCCAAAAATTCCGATTTCAACCATGTATAACACATAGGTAATCTGACATAATTTACTACAAAAATTTGAAAATTCGAAAAATTGTTTCAAAAATCAAACTGCTGTGGACGGGTCTAAATATCAAGTTGCCATGCAAAATAACAAATTACCATTTTGACATTTCTTCATACAAAGAAAATAACTTCTGAGCAATTTTATTGTGTATAAAGTGAAAAAAAGGAGATAGCATCTTTGATTATTAAAAATGTCAAGATATTATCCTCAACATGAAAAAAATGACATATACAATCTCTATGTAAGGAATTACAGAAATGCGACAGTCAATTAGAATTTATAGTGAATTATATCCCGAAACAGCCAGATCCAATAACTTTTCGGCGTTTGTGGAATCGTATAAAAAGTCAGATTGCCCATGTGAAATCGGAATTTGTCGCTTTTTTAAATGCTATTAAAATCCAATATGGCAGCCATAAGAAAATCAAAAGTTGACTATGAAAATTTGGGTATCTAGTTGGCGCAGAAAATGTTTGGCACTGTCATCAGGAAGCTCACGTCGAAAAATGTAAGAGTGCCAAGTTTAGAAAAATTTGATCCAAAAATAGAAAAGTTATGAAAGGAAAAGGAAAGTGCACTTTTTCTGTTTTTCCGCGATATTTCAGAAACTGTGCAAGATATCCCGGATTTATTTTCCGAATATTAAGGGACATGAAAATAAGAAACTTTTCTCCCATTTGATCAACTCTGTATATATTTCCGTTTAATAGATCCTAATGGTGGGCGTCGTAAAAGTGGCCACCTTGTATACTACAAATGTAGTACAAATGTACATCACTGTATACTAAAAATGTAGTATACAGGGTGAGTTTTTTTCATTTTAAGCATTGGGATCTCAGTATCCATAAAACATAGAGATTCGGTCAAATGAGGAAAGAGTTGACATTTCAACAGCTTATGCAAGATATGCTTTTGTTTTTTGAAAAATAAAAACATAATATTTGAGCTATAATACAAACTTTTTCTTTTTTAAATAGCAGTCATAGTTGGCATCGACATTTTTAAATACGACAAGTTTATCTTTTTATAACGATATAAGGTTTGCTATACTTATTTTCAGAAATAAATGAGATGCAAAAATTTTCGTTCTATAATTTAAATAGAATTTTGTATAATTAGAATAGAACAATTAATAGAATTCACGTAGTAAGAGGAAAAATAAATTTCATTCCTTGCCCAACTCTGTTTTTGCCACTGGCTATAATACAAATAGCACTTATCGTATTTATTTGTCATAGTAATTGTCATAAAGTTAATTTTCGAAGATAGCCTAGAAGCTTAGAAGTAAGTATAGTAAACCATCTATGGCTATAAAGAGAAATAAATGTATTTTTTTTAAATGTCAAAGCCAACTATGACCACCATTTAAAAACTTAAAGTTTGTATTATAACTGAAAAACTTTGGTTTTAAAAAAAAAACAAAAGCATAATTGTCATAAAGTTAATTTTCGAAGATGGCCAAGAAGCCCAGAATTAAGTATAGCAAACCTATAAAGAGAAATAAATGTATTTTTTTTAAATCTCACAGCCAACTATGACTGCCATTTAAAAACTTAAAGTTTGTATTATAACTGAAAAACTGTGGTTTAAAGAAAACCAAAAGCATAATTGTCATAAAATTAATTTTCGAAGATGGGCTAGATGCTCAGAAGTAAGTATAGTAAACCTTCCATGGCTATAAAGAGAAATAAATGTTTTTTTTTAAATGTCAAAGCCAACTATGACTACCATTTAAAAACTTAAAGTTTGTATTATAACTGAAAAACTTTGGTTTAAAAAAAAAACCAAAAGCATAATTGTCTTAAAGTTAATTTTCGAAGATGGTCAAGAAGCCCAGAATTAAGTATAGCAAACCTATAAAGAGAAATAAATGTATTTTTTTTTAAATCTCAAAGCCAACTATGACTGCCATTTAAAAACTTAAAGTTTGTATTATAACTGAAAAACTGTGGTTTAAAAAAAAACCAAAAGCATAATTGTCATAAAATTAATTTTCGAAGATGGGCTAGAAGCTCTGAAGTAAGTATAGTAAACCTTCCATGGCTATAAAGAGAAATAAATGTTTTTTTTTAAATGTTAAAGTCAACTATGACTGCCATTTAAAAAAATACAGTTTGTATTATAACTGAAAAACCGTTGTCTTTAAAAAAAAACAAAAGCTTATCTTGCATAAGCTCCTAAAATGACAGCTCTTTCCTCATTTAACCGAATCTTTATATCTCATGGTTTCCAAGATCCCAATGCTTAAAATGAAAAAAACCTCAAGCTGTATACCGGGTGGTCCATTTAAGTGAAGACATCAAAATATCTCTAAAAATAATCATCGTACGAAATATGATTTAGATTCTAGATAAAAGTGAATATAATTGAGGGAGATATTCACTCGTGCTGAAATTAGATCTCATCCTCCACCCCTATTGAGGAGACGAGGGGTAACTTTGAAATCTTAACTGCTAAGCCATATTTCTTTACACATTTGGATTCTACGACCAAAACTATGAAGGTCAAACATAGTTTTTGTCGTAAAATCCGAATATGTAAAAAAATATGTTTAATCAGTTAAGATTTCAAAGTTACCCCTCGTCTCCTCAAAAGGGGTGGATCGAAACATTCTTTTATAATTGTAGATGGCGCTGTAAATGGCGAAAAATAGTTATGTTCGTTTAAAGAAAATCCACGTATTTTATAACAAAATGATGCAACAATGAAAGTTAAAGTTTTATTTACCAACTGAGTGCTTATTTCTCACTTTCGGGGTATTAATAATATTGACATATGTACATAACATAAAAGATGATTCTAGTACCGATTGGATTTGATTTGATTTTTATGCCGAAATGGTGGCTTCCACCACTGTAGAAGTGACAGAAATTTATTTTGAGTGCGCAGATTGTAGCGCCATATTCAAAATTTAAAAAAATCGATTAAAACATTCATAGTTTTTCTTATAGAATTCGAATCTGCAATAAAAAAATATGGGATGCCTTTTAGGATTTCAGAACCCTCAAAAAGGGCGGTGGGGGTTGTCGGGTAGTATTAGTAGTATATTTATTTACTTCAACATAAAATGTGTGCAAATACAAATATTCAATATACATATAAAAAATATCATGCTAAAACTTTAGCAATTGTCTAAAACGTACACACATGCATACATGAAATTCAAAAATAGTATACAACGAAGAACAAAATGTCATATTCCGGCAAAAAACTCGTCCTTGGAGTAAAAAACTCGTGCATGTAGGAACTTCTTAAGGCTACATATAAAATCTTTTCGTGTCGCTATTGCTTTGACATCTGAGGGTAGGCTGTTAATTTTTTTAATTGATTTTGACAAATGCGAGTTAGAATGAAATGTATTTTAGCTCACGTTTGGTCGAACATTGTCATTACAAGCTCTTGTATTATATTCATGAACCACTTATCTTGTATTGTAACCACCCCTATTCTTAAATACAAAAAGTGCAGACTGATATGTACAGGGTGTTAATACTAAGTTGTAACACCCGAAAATGGCAGTTAGAACTCATTGAAACAAACAACTTTTCTTGGTTCAAATTTTTGAATTGGAGCCGAAGTTCATATTTATTGGCGTTGTTTTGTTTTTCAAAAAATCGTCATTACTCCCTTATTATAAGGAATATTTAAAATATACAAAATCGTTCAACATGCGCTTTCGGTTCTCTAAAACATTTGTATTTACAATTATTTTCTATTTTATCAAATAACAAAATGGCGACCGATCAAAAATTTCTAAGCAAGATATTTTGAAAACCAATCGATCGATTTTTGAAAATAAAACATTTATAAAATCCTTGAACTATCTTATAACATTTGTCTGTTTTGATAATTATGATTTTTTATACACAAATTATGCAAAATGCGCACACAAATGATAAACGTGACAGAAACTTTTCAAGATTAAGCAGAAATTTCTGAAGAACAAGTTCAAAAAGTATTTAAATTTGAACGTACAAATTAGAAAACACGTGCCTCAACTTGTTTAATGGCCTAACTTAATGTTAGCCTACTTTGTTTCAAATGATTGTTGCAGTTTATTAATAGTATATAACGCCATTAGGCCGATATGTAGCAAATAACAGGCGTGGGTTGAAGTTGGTAAACCGAGGCGAAGCGAAGCGGAGCTGAGTGCAGCCGAGGTTTATATTCAACCAAGCCTGTTATTTGCATATCGGCCGTATGTTGTTCGATACTTTTGAAATACCTAAATTACAATAACTGGTCAATTTATCAATATTAAATTTCAAAATTAATATACTGGTTATCCAGGCGCAATTTGATACCATAGCAACATCAACGGTTCAAATACAAACAAACAAATCAAAGTGAAATTAGAAAAATAATGTCAGATGTGCAAAGTTCTTCGTTTTGTGGTATCCCCGAAGATGTACTAAATGAAGCAAATGCTGCCACAATCGATTTACTTCCCCAAAAAAGCAGCAGCAGGTATGAGAAAGAATATGAAGACTTTATTGCTCATAAATTTGCGTTGTCATTTAAATAACGTCCACGGCCGTTATTATAATGGCCAAGGCCTTTACGCCTGTCATATCGATCAAGCAGACAGTACTGATAAATGTCAATAACACAGAGGTATTACAAAAAAAATATTTTGGAATTCATTTTGAATAATAACTTTTTCGGAGAGATCGAAAAAAATGTTTCAGACAAATGTTATAATATAGTTTAAGGATTTTATAAATGTTTTATTTTCAATAATCAATCGAGTGATTTTCAAAATATCTTGTTTCGAAATTTTTGTTCGGTCGCCATTTTGTTATTTGATAAAATAGAAAATAATTGTAAATACAAATGTTGTAGAGAACCGATGGCGCATGCTGAACGTTTTTGTATATTTTAAATATTCCTTAAAATAAGGGAGTAATGACGATTTTTCGAAAAACAAAAGAACGCCAATTACTATGAACTAGGGTTCCAATTCAAAAATTTGAACTAAGAAAAGTTGTTTGTTTCAATGAGTTCTAATTGCCATTTTCGGGTGTTACAACTTAGTATTAACACCCTGTATATACAAATTGAACGCTGTCAGTATGTGCATCTCCCCAAAATGCACTCTACATGATTTTGTGTTTCTTATTTGTAAAATGATTCTAATTGCCTTCTTCTGGAGCAGCAATATATCTTTTGGGTTTTGGCCGGTGTCTAACAACTACTTGAATTATATTTTGGCGGTAAGACCGTTTATTTTCATTGTGGCATCACCTTGCTGTGACACATTAATTTTGGTAAATTTTGAAGGGCCATAACTTGATTTTTTTAAATGGCATACCCTATATTTTATTACTTAGTTGTATTCAGCATCTCATTTTGCATATCTTTTAAGCCTTATATTTTGTCTCAAAAGTTGGTAGTTTGGTAGATAATTTGGATTTTCTGAAAAATGAACACAGTTCTAAAGTTACAAAAAGATATAAAATGAGAAAGTCCCAACCTGATATACCAAAATTATTTTGGCCAAAATATTCCGTGCCGTAAATCATGAATAACCCTGTATAGCTACAAATTTAAAATACGAATTGTTTGTAGAACAACTAAATTGAAATTGGTGGGTCTACCTCAACAGGATACACAAGAAATAACAAACTACGTGAAACTAAAGTTAGAAGCGGAAAATAGCGGAAGTCAAATAATTTAATAAGGTAAGTTGTATAGCTATAGATTTATTTGATAGTGGCTTTTAATCGATTATCATCAACGTTTCGCACTTTGATTGAAGGCTTCTTCAGGATGTTTAGATTGTATAACACAAATAACTTACTATAATCTTGAATTGTTGTAATAAATAAAAATCTGTAAAAATATATTTTCCAATTCTCTTAAATTTTAGATTATAGTTAGTTATTTGTGTTATATAATCTAAACATCCTGAAGAACCTTTCAATCGTAGTGCGAAACGTCGATGATAATTGATTTAAAAACACTATAAAATAAATCTATAGTTAACAATACAACTTAGCTCATTAAATTAATTGATTAAACTTTCCGGCTATACAATAATTACATAAACAAATAGTAGTTATCTCAAGAAAAACACTAGTATATGCATATATAAACAAATCAGTAAATATATTAATAAATGTTTGTAATAATAATTATGATACATCAATACATTTAAAATAGTGTGAATAAACAATAAGAAACGTAAAGAAAAACAATACTTTTCTTTACTTATAATGTATAATGTGCTCCCGTGCAAACAATGTCTTCAAGATAGTGCTTCAGTCGCTTCGATTGCAGGAGATTTAAATGGGTGAAACGTTAGTTCACATATTTTCCTGGGCTATTGTTTGCATTGTAGCATTGTATAACATTATAGTAATTTACATGACACTAGTATATGCATATATAAACAAATCATTAAATATATTAATAAATTTTAATAATAATTATATGTATGATAGATGAATACATTTAAAATAGTGTGAATAAAAAACAATAAAAAATGCAAAGAAAAACAATATTTTTCTTTACTTATAATACAAATAACTATACAATGCGCCACGTCCAATTATTAATAATATTATGCGCTTGTCAATCCAAATGCAAATTGAAGGAAGATATATCCTACAAAACGAAACACAAAAAATTCTTTACAAAAAATTCCAAATATATATTAATGCCTGAACAGATAACCAAATGCAGACATTTAACGAGGAACTAATGTATGACAATTTTTGATTTTGCAAGGCCTAATTGTCGCGATCTGGTTTTTTGATATTTAACTAATGCTAGTTTTTTCACAGGATCATTAATTTTATGAAGTTATTTTCCTTGCAGTATGTTGTTGATGTTGTTGATGCAGTATGTTGTATCCATACCACAACATAAAATGGGATCAGAAGACTTAAAATTAGGTCAGCAAAATTATGAATATGACAGTGACAAAAATTTGGAATAATTGTACAAGAAATGTTATGTGTAAAAAATGACACTATATTAAAATAAGTGCAAATCTTCGATATATAAAACCGCAGAATTTGCAAACATTGATTAACGTATTTGAAGAAGTTAGAGTTGGGGCGCAGCAAATTTCCACGTGTAAATTGCCTACATTCAATATAGGAGAGAATGGGTTCCAACGTATCGGAAACCAGGTCCTGTTTACATACACTACATCCTTATAATTTTCTCAACATATTGCGGGCCAAATTTCCTGATATGTACATATTTATATTGTCCGCCAGAAAACTGGGGTTGTTTATAAATGTGAACTCATCAGAGACATTTCGGGACACTATCTCAGTTGGCGTAGGAACTTTAATCGTTATTAAGTTTTGTACAGAATTTAGTGCCCCTCTACAACCATCTTCCTCACAATTTGCAAATGAAGAATGGCGAGTCATAAGATTATTAATAATCTAAACTTTATAAGAAGCTCTGAAGGCAGCAGGTGTAGGATTTATATTTTCTGAGCACCATGACTTCGGACACCACCAAAAAAATGTTCAACGGGGTCCTGATTCAAATTTCTTGGACAAAGATATTTAATTCCCTTAGCGTGTAATTTGTTCCAGATGCTTTGCATACCTTTTAATGTGGTTATCCAATTTGCAATGCAGGGTGGAACATATTCGCCTTGTGGTCTAATAAATCTAATTGTCTTCAAAACTTGAATTGCTTCGGAATAAAATTCAACATGCTGGCTTTCTTGAGTTATGGCACATCGTAAAGGTTTATCACCACTTACTGTCGAACCATTGACACTGTCAAATAGTTTGTCAAAATATAACACAAACTCCGAGGTACCAAACATTGTCTGTATCGCATATCCCTGCTTATCTAAAAAAGGTATGAAAATTACTTCAATGTCGTATGAAAAAAATAATTCACTTACCAAGTGTAGAAAAAAACGTAGCATGGCGGATGTTCTCGCCGAAAAGACCTGGGCTGCCAGCTTGCACGCTCTAATGCAGCAATATCGTCTTCTCATTGTGCTTTACTTGATCTGTATTTATGTGTGTATGTACTGTTGCCGATTCAAACGGCAAACGGATTCAAAAGGTACATAAAAACTGTCTGTATGCTACCGGCCGTCATTCACAAACAATGGAAATTATGATGATTGTGGATCACTGGATTATTCAGCACATATTATGTATCAATAATGGCGGACAGAGTTCTTTAAAAAACTACAGCGACCCTGTAGGGTACAGCGACTACAGATTTTGGCGCCATCTATTTTGTATAGGTCTGTACCCACACGAAACCTGGACTACAGATTTTGGCGCCATCTATTTTGTATAGATCCGTACCCACACGAAACCCGGACTACAGATTTTGGCGCCATCCATTTTGTATAGGTCCGTACCCACACGAAACCTGGTCAATTTAAATCGCACAGGGTATGCCATGTTTGCTTCAACGTGAAAACAGTATCCAAAGCTATCTAGATTTTAATTTGTGATGTATCTAAAATGAATAATATGTTGGCCGAACATTTAATTGTCGGTTTTAGAGCAAAAATAATGTATTTTGACAAACATAATTTGTGATTCTTATTATATTTTATCACCAATGTGCAGCCAGAATACTCCTGATCCAAACTTTACGGAAAAAAAAGTATGATTTGCTGGTAACAGTTTATGTTAAAACAATTTTTTGATAGAAATTATGAAATGGCCAAACATATAGTTGTTAGGGCTCGTATTATGAACTTTAAAAATTCCTGAGATTTTGAGTGATAAGTTTTTAGTTACAAATATGTATTTTCAGAAAAAACGTCAAAATTTACAGTAGAAAATATTGAAATGATATTAAGTTATAATTGCGGAAATAAATATAAAATACAATAGATTCTGTGACTGATGTAGTATTTTATGTGCTAATAAGTTGTTCAGTTTTCTTGCTATAGTTTGTGCAATTTCCCCCTTTTTTTTAACTGTAATTGCCTATAAAATTTAATTACCGCCTATTTATGCTTATTTTAATCATTATTGCCGTCTATTTGGGTACCTATTTTATGGTTTGTTAATGCCTATAATTCATTCTATAGTAATAACATTGGACATTTAATTGAAAGTATTTTTTGTTCTCTTACATAGTATCCTTAAACCTGATAGGTTTTGAAATCAGATATTTGAGACCGTGGTTCGCTATAGTAATAATTTGATACTGAAAAGAGTAATTCTGAAAATTGCATTCGTGAATTAAAGCTCATCTCCAATCCATTCACACGAAATGGAGTAATTTTGGTTCAAATATGATTGATACGACATAGATTATTAACAGTGCATTTGTACCTACGTGTGAATAAGTAATTGCGAATGATAATAACAATGATCGAGAAACCGTGTTTGGTGTGTAGAATGGTGTGCGATAATGTGAGTGAGGTATAAAACATTCTGAGCGTAACGAAGCGCCTCAGTCAAGAGCCAAACACTGGCACTCGCTTACTAATTGCACTCACTACTCATACAAGCTATTTACTACTACTCACTACTCGCATACAAAACATTTATTTTGTACAACACGAAGTGTACCACATCGAAATCCATCGCGCATAAGAGGTGTAAATAAACATTGTGTGTTCTATTTTCTTCAGGTGCGTCGATTACGCGTCACGCGATGTGTTGAGGACAATAACCAAAAGGGAAATAATTATAGTAATCTAAAGTACAGCAATCAAGGATGGCGACGGCGAAGGAGGAGAGGAGCAGGACTCCTGGAAGTCCTCTGAACTGCTGCCAAAGCAGCGACTCTCTGACGTCGATGTCCACGGGGAACGACGACGTCAACATCTGCGAGGCTATGAATAATTTTGTCATTTCGCCGATTAAGAAGCAGTCGGCCAACAATAACAACCTGCAGATGCACTGCAACGTGAAGAGGACGTTCCCCAAAAGGGAGCCGGTGGACTTGAGCTTCGAAGATGTCACCTTCACCGCCAGCGAGTGGCAGGTGAAGAAACTCGCACTCAAAAAAGGTTAGATATCGAAATTCAAAATTTATACACGTTTTTTTTTAAATAACATAATTACCTACTAATAAATACAATTATCTATACTGCCAATTTAGCGACAATTAAAACGCTTACACGAAGCCCAACATACATGTAATATATTTGTACTGTGAAACTGGTACCATTCGCCTTTGGTATCTCATTGTCAGCCCTATAACGTCCGGGAACAAATTTCAAGCCTAACTCGAATACTTACACAAATCACGCGGCAGAAGGACTCCTTGGTCAATAACAAATATATACTACTATAATTATTTATAATAAAATAAATGCAAACATTTTTATTTGCTCGTAAATATACCGTTAATTCGAAACTTTTATAATTGCGGTAAAAATAATATTGGTCACACAGTGTAAAAAAAATTATGCATTTAATTTTTTATCGTCTGTCATAATTTCGTTAAACTATACAGAGAGAAATAAATTTTGTTCAGCTATCGACCCCTCAATAAGCCATATGAAACTATATAACACTATATAACTTATAATTATGCACCTAATTGATATTCAGTAATTGTCTGTATCTGAGATGAATAAAATATGTTTGAGATTAAGTATGATCAATAAGAACGAATCTTCAAATACATATCATTCTGAATAGTGAATTATCTACCATCAATATAATTTCTCGCGATATCATATTAGAATTTATGATTTGTTATAATTTTGAAAATAATATAAAAGTGATATGAATTTACTATGAAGAGGCAACAAATACCAAAATATGTATCAGCATTCGGCGATATGCAGACTGACTATAAATACATGCTTGTATATTACACTTGCTATTTTTGGAGTTGGATCGATGCCTGCATGTTACTGAGTAGAAAAGTTCAATTAATTATTATCATATTATTATATATTATTTTTATCTTTAATAATTACAAGGCTTACGACAAATACTACAGCACATACCTAAATAATAACAATAATAAACATGTTTGCAGCTGCAATCGGTTCAAAAGAATATATTGCCAAAATGTAATTAATATTGCAATGTATGTATGCTAATTTATAACCGTTCCGGTTATAACGTTTATTTGAAATATGTTTTTCAAGGTCCTCCGTTATAACGCAATTATACATTAAAATGTGATTAAAAATTTAATTAGGCGACTGCCTAGTAGTTGGAAAATTCCTACAGTAATAAACAGAAGCTTGGAAAATATTTTCAAATATTACTTCCTCATTACTTGTGTTGACTGAATGCAAGCTTTAATTTAATTTTATTTGAGTAAATTTTCAGTTTATATGTATTTAGATGAAATAGGATTGTTATAAAGATTATTGGTATTTGCTCTATATAGAAGAAAATATATCAAAATACGCACAAATTAAAAATAATTCATTTAATATAATGATCTATTATTATCTAATATAATATAATAATCTATTTTATACAGGGTGTTAATACTATGTTGTAACACCCGAAAATGGCAGTTAGAACTCATTGAAACAAAAAACTTTTCTTAGTTAAAATTTTTGAATTGGAGCCAAAGTTCATAGTTATTGGCGTTCTTTTGTTTTTCGAAAAATCGTCATTACTCCCTTATTTCAAGAAATATTTAAAAAATACAAAAACGTTCAACATGCGTCTAGACCAAATTTACATTTGTTTCTATTAAATTTTACATTTTTTTCTCTAGCTATCTTAAATACTTCTTCCAATATTTTGTCATGTTCTTCGTTAGTCTCGGCATTAATTAAAATATCATCGACATAGATTACTAAACCTTTTATATGAAAAATTTCTTGGAATACTTCACCAGCAGTTTTAATACCAAATGGTAGTCTATTGAATTTGTATCTACCATGAGGGGTTGCAAAAGTGCATAACTTACTAGATTTTTCATCTAATGGAATGTTCCAAAATCCACTAGCTGCATCTAATATTGTGAATATTTTTGAACCATTCAAATTTCTTGTTATTTCGTCCATGTTAAGTATTTTGAATTTTCTATCTATTATAACTTCATTTAAATCTCTTGGATCTAAGCAGATTCGTAGAGAACCATCTTCTTTTCTAACTAGTACATATGAATTTATCGATTCTGAGCTGCCTTGAACTTTTTTTATTATTTTTAATTTTTCTAAACATTTTTAAATTGATCTTGTATAGCAAAAGGTACATTTCTTATTTAATTTACTACTGGTTTTGCATGTTTTTGTATTTCAATGTGATATGGCTTACTTGTTTTACCTATACCTTCAAATACATCTTTATATCTATTGGTTAATTCTTCATAATTTTTAATTTGGTTTTTATTTACTGTATTAATGAATTTAATATCCTCATCATTTTTGATGTTTACTATTCCCAAATGAATACATGTTTTTAAACCTAAGATTGACCCATTATTACTTTTGTCTACAAAGAATTCAGTTTTCTTGAAACAATTTCCATTATCGTATAAATCTAGATTACATTTTCCCAATATAGGATTTTTATCTCCAGTAAATGTGATTAAGTTTTCCTTAATGTTCTCAATATTTTTTTAATTAAATTCTCACGCTTTTAATTCAAAGTAGGAAATTATATTGACACTTGCTCCCGTATCTATTTTAAATTTAGCCTTTACATCTGCATCTTCACTTATACTCAACTCTATAATGCAATGATTAAAATTATTGAGGTTTGTGTTTCCATTATTAATTGTGTCTGTACTCAAGTCATCATTACAATTATCCGATTGATTCACTTGGTTTACAGATTTATTCCTACATTTATTTGCAAAGTGATTGTCCTTTTTACATTTTAAACATTTTTTACCGTATGCTGGACATTTATTTATCGGATGTGATTTACCACATCTTGAACAGTCTTTAATTTCTCTTTGTACCAGATTGTAATTTCTATTTTCGTTCGATCTTGAAGAATCTTCTCGGAATTTTTGTGTTGTTTTCTTTTGATTTCTTACTTGATCCACTTCTTTGTAATTTCTTGTCTTGTCTCCACTCGTTGATTGTTTCATATCCTGAAGCTGCTGTCTGGATGTTTCGGTTAACACACATGTCTCGATTGCATTTTCCAGGGTGTAGTCTTGATGTTGTAGAAGATGCTCTCGAACCTTCTCATCTTTTATCCCAATGATTAGCATCGTTTTAATTAATTCCGTTTTAAAATTTTCAGGGAATTCGCACTGTTTTGCTTGGTTTTTTAATGACGTGACATACTGTTCTGTGCTTTCCTCATTTTGGCGGGACGTGAAAAATTTATATCTCTCGTAGGTTAGGTTCTTTTTTGGAATGAAATAGTCATTAAATTTCTTCTTTAGTACAGTAATTTTGTCCTTATCATCGTCACTAAATGTGAAGCTATTGTAGATTGCAATAGCTTCTTCGCCCATTAAATGCAGTAAATGTGCACATTGCGTTTTTTCTGGTTTTGAGTCTAATTCTACAGCGGCGGACTATATTTCATTCCTCTGCTTCCATTGTCTCCAATTCTCACTGAGATTGCCGTTTAATTTAATTGGTTGGATTTCTCTGCTTTCCATTTTCACGTCTTCTTTTTATTTTTCCTTTTAATGTCCGTTAAGCTGCGCCATGTTATATATCTGGGAGTGGATCTAGGAATCGACTGAACAACACAACTGCCATGTGTATATTGTCTTTATTAAACTTCTATGCGTGATCGTTGCGGTAGGTTAGACAACCTTCTTTACCTCTAAGGCACATACATTACATCATTACATCTATATTACATACATCTATTACACGTTTGTACTAGAATCCACCTCAGAAATAATAAAAATAAGCTGAACACTGTACCATAAAAACCTTTGCCATCGGTTCGACAAATGTCATGTTACACATATGAAGTTAAAGATGCTCGTAATGGAGTACAAGCCGATTAGTAACAGGATGTGTTGCTTAAGATTAAGAGGAAAATTCAAAAATATATCACTATTGAATATGTACGCACCAACTGAAGATACGGGAGGGGAAATAAAGGAGGACTTCTACCGTTCAGCATGCGCTATCGGTTCTCTAAAACATTTGTATTTACAATTATTTTCTATTTTATCAAATAACAAAATGGCGAACAAAGAAGAATTTCGAAACAAGATATTTTGAAAATCACTCAATTGATTTTTGAAAGTAAAACATTTATGAAATCCTTAAACTATATTATAACATTTGTCTGGAACATTTTTTTCGATCTGTCCAAAAAAGTTATTATTCAAATTGAATTACAAGATGAATTTTAACAAACTGCAACAATCATTTACAACAAAGTAGGCTAACCTTAAGTCAGGCCATTAAACAAGTTGAGGCACGTGCTTTCTAGTTTGTACGTTCAAATGTAAATACTTTTTGATCTTGTTCTTCAGAAATGTCTGCTTCATCTTGAAAAGTTTCTGTCACGTTTATCATTTGTGTGCGTATTTTGCATAATTTGTGTATAAAAATGCATAATTATCAAAACAGACAATTGTTATAAGATAGTTCAAGGATTTTATAAATGTTTTATTTTCAAAAATCGATCGATTGGTTTTCAAAATATCTTGCTTAGAAATTTTTGATAGGTCGCCATTTTGTTATTTGATAAAATAGAAAATAATTGTTAATACAAATGTTTTAGAGAACCGAAAGCGCATGTTGAACGTTTTTGTATCTTTTAAATATTCCTTAAAATAAGGGAGTAATGACGATTTTTCGAAAAACAAAAGAACGCCAATAACTATGAACTTGGGCTCCAATTCTAAAAATTTAACTAAGAAAAGTCGTTTGTTTCAATGAGTTCTAACTGCCATTTTCGGGTGTTACAACTTAGTATTAATACCCTGTATATATATATATATATATATATACCATAGTCAGGGAAAATTAATCGGAACATTTACTAATTTCTGGCAAAACTGTTTCTTTATTGCTCTTAAAAAAATGTGGTTTAGTTTTTCTATTCAGTTACGTACTATTATTTCCAGCAGCTCCCTATTTTTCGACATCTCAATATTTACATTTTCAACTTGACACTATTTCTATCCCTCTTCACCGAATATTCTTGAAAATTATTCAAATACTTACATATTGGAATTTGTAAAAAAAAAATCACAATGAATAACCAGAGCGCTCCTAAATATATTTTTTTTTATAAACTTTAGTATTTTATTTTCGTTTACTAGAATATTTACGAAAATTACAAAATTCGATTTTTATTGAGGCTATCGACCTTAAAGGTGTGTCGGTCCAATTTAATGTAGCTATTAATTAACTTTGTACTGAGTTAATACATAATACATTAGTAAAGTACATTACATTACATTAGGAGTTAATACATGAAAAAAATTAGAGGTCAGTTCATAGTTTTCATACGATTCTAATCTAATTTAATAGATGCCATACATATGCAGGCTATACGTCTCATGATATAACATAATTGAATTAAGGCTTTCAAAGCTGAACGTAACAATAACTTCTTAAAAGTACGATAAATTACATAATAGATAATGTGGCATGTTAATTTTATGGTAATACTGCATTGTGATTGTGGTTGGGAACTGGAAAATGTATAATTCATCTCATATGTTGACTGCAGTGATAAGTGTGCAAATCTGCTTGCACGGTTATTTAATTTACTTATTATTTAAAATTAATAATACCCTTGATAGCATTTTCATGTGCTGCAAGTATGATTATGATTCAAAGCGTGACTTGACTTTAGCTATTTCATTATTTTCCTCTTATACGATGTTATACAGGGTGTATCAGCCAAATGGAATAAATTCAATAATAAATAAATGGGGTCGTGTTCGAAAAAACGCTCGGACACGTCGATTGTTATTTTTAGTTGCGCATTTTTTTCAACAAAAACTTTTTATACAGGGTGTGTCATGTGACCGTGGCCAATACCAACTTTCTTATTTTAAATGCAACACCTGGTATATTATTTAATTTTTGGATTCTTCAGAAAATTCTAGACATTTTTCATGTACAATGTCCTATACCTATCTTCAACTGTTTCGGAAATATTAAGTGTTTTCAGATTTATTGCAAAAATTAACATTAAAAAAAGAAAATTATTTGATTACAGAAATTCGCTACAACACACTCAAAAACTAATAAGTAATACTGTTTATTTCTTGATAATGTAAAAAAACAAAAAAAAAACAATAAATTTCAATTTAAAAAATAAAATATTTCCAAATCGGTGGATAGGGGGCGAGGATCGATGGAATGGCCAGCACGATCCCCTGATCTGACGTCATTAGACTTCTTCTTATGGGGATATGTCAAAAGTATTGTATACAAAACTTAACCCCTCGACTTAGCTGACTTAAGAAGACGAATAATGCTTGCGAGTAGATCGGTCACGCCTGAGATGTTGAGTAACGTTAGAAGAAATTTCTATTTAAGATTAGGATGTTGCCAAGACGTTCACGGCGAGCATTTTGAACATCTCCTCCATTGAAATTTATTGTTTTTTTTTTGTTTTTTTACATTATCAAGAAATAAACAGTATTACTTATTAGTTTTTGAGTGTGTTGTAACGAATTTCTGTAATCAAATAATTTTCTTTTTTTAATGTTTATTTTTGCAATAAATCTGAAAACACTTAATATTTCCGAAACAGTTGAAGATAGGTATAGGACATTGTACATGAAATATGTCTAGAATTTTCTGAAGAATCCAAAAATTGAATAATATACCAGGTGTTGCATTTAAAATAAGAAAGTTGGTATTGGCCACGGTCACATGACACACCCTATATAAAAAGTTTTTGTTGAAAAAAATGCGCAACTAAAAATAACAATCGACGTGTCCGAGGGTTTTTTCGAACACGCCCCCATTTATTTATTATTGAATTTATTCCATTTGGCTGATACACCCTGTATAAAATGTAAGTAAAGGGTTTTCCAATAAGAGGTGTTATTTTGATATTCAAAGAAAAATGCCATTTTTTATTATAAATCATCAGATGTTTATTTCATTACAAAGAGGAAGGTATGCCGTTAATAGTGGAAAATAACATCAAGCAAATGACCACCACGGCCACGCTTACAGGACAAAATCCTTTTCATGAAATTTTCCATAACTAAATCGCAAAGTGGCTGCTGTATGTCCTCGATAGCCTCACGAATTCCATCTTTGAGGTCTTGAATCGATACTGGGCTGTTGGCGTAGACCTTCTCCTTCACGTGGCCCCAAAGAAAGAAGTCGCAAGGTGTTAAATCACAAGATCTCGGTGGCCAATTGTGATCACCTCTTCGAGAGATAACACGGTCCGGAAACTTTTCCCTTAAAAGATCAATGGTTTCGTTGCTTGTGTGGCACGTAGCGCCGTCTTGTTGAAAGTGAACGTTGTCCAGATCAATACCATCCAATTCCGGCCATAAAAAATCGTTAATCATCTCTTGATAGCGCAATCCATTCACCGTAACTATTGCGCGAGCCTCATTTTCGAAAAAGTAAGGTCCAATGACTCCGCCGGACCATAAACCGCACCAAACAGTCACACGTTGAGGATAGAGAGGCTTTTCAACAATAACTCTTGGGTTTTCTGAGCCCCAGATGCGACAATTTTGCTTGTTGACGAAGCCACCGAGGTGGAAATGGGCCTCATCACTGAAGATGATTTTTCGATGGAATTCCGGATCATTTTCATGCATTTCAACGACCCAATCAGCAAAGTCACGACGTTGTTGATGATCGGCCGGCTTGAGTTCTTGTGTTAACTGGACTTTATAAGCCTTAAGACCCAAATCTTTATGCAAAATACGGTGTAATGACGTTTGTGGAATACCTAATTCCAAAGAACGACGAGGAATGGACAAACCTGGGTTTTCTTCAACACTTTCGGCTACAGCAGCAATATTCTCGGCTGTTCTTGAGCGACGTGCACGGGTTTTATTCTTCTCATCACTAACTTGTCCCAACAGCTCGAATTTTTCCACCAATTTCTGTATTGCGGTCAGACAAGGTGCTTCACGACGACCCAAAAATGTTCGAGTTTTACGAACCGTCTCTGCCAAATTTTCACCATTTTTATAGTGAATTTTAATAATTTCAATGCGTTGTTGAAGCGTGTATCGTACCATTTTTATTAATGGCGTAGTTTCTACTTGTCAAATGCCAAGAAATGACAGCTTCAAAAGTGACATCTACCGAAATAGCGGGCTATTCAAAATAACACCTCTTATTGGAAAACCCTTTATTTGATCGATTTATTATTTTAATTTTATATTAATAAAACTAATATAATAATCTATTTACTTAAACATTAATGGTATTAACCATTACTGTTATGGAATTAACAGTAATTTTTGTATGATATAAGACATCCATTGCCGAGATCATTCGATATTATTATGATATATGGTACTATAAGTAGAAATTAAACAATTTCAATATTGCCTTGGGATCGAAGCGATTATAACCGAAACCACTACTATTGATGACTGTCTATGCGATATTTATCTAAGACTCGAAAACAAATCATCGCAGTGATAATAATAATTATAAACTTTATGATGATATACTTAACTATAGTAGTTGCACACGTGCTTTTAGATTTTTTAAATCTTTTTAGACATCTCTGTGACGTATAAAATTAGTAGTAACAGTAGTACTAAAAGTAAGCAATTTTTTAACTAATCATAATAGTCTTACTTTTCAATTGATAACAGGTATTTAGATACAAATATTCTGTTAGATGTCCACCTTTTTTTTGTAATTTGTAATTTATTTTTGTAATAATAATTATTATTATTATTTTTGTATTCATGTTAGTAAGTTTGGAAGCAACTTAACAAATCAAAACATAATTATTCAACATATTTTTTTTTTTTTTAAATTTTTAATTAAACATAATTAAACTGACCCTGGTAATGTGAATATTTCACTCTTTTTTATAAATATGTTATCAGCATACCTATGAGCTGTAATTATTTTACTAGAATTAGTTCTTCATCAGGCTGGATTTGGCCGTGAGTGTTATCGCTGCGTATTTAGATTGCTTGAATTTTTCTGCATTTTGGATACTCTAATCGATCACTGATAGTCAACTTCATGGCGCAATCAATTATTATTTGTATTGATCAATAATGAGCAAATTTGTATTCCATTAAACAGTGTTCATAGAATATTTAATGAATTTATGTTATCTCTGTCTAATCCTACCTAGCGATGGTTCTTACATGTTTTTTTTTATTTGACAGTTCTTCACTGATATTTTTGTATAAAACTTTGTATCGGAAATGTGTACAATTTTAGCTATTGTAATTTTTCATGGAAATTTATTATCGTCATAAAACATTAGAAAATAAGCCAAAGAATTTTTTTTATGTCGAGTAAAGTGTTATTATTGATAATATAAATAATAATCAAATATATATATATATATATATATATATATATATATATATATATATATATATATATATATATATATATATATATATATATATATATAAATAAATAAGATTCCCTTGGAAAATGTGTAAGCAAATATTTTTTTTTATGTCGAGTTAAATGTTATTATTATTAATATAAATAATAATCAAATATTATATATAAATAAGATTCCCTTACAAAATGTGTACTTAATAATTATTTATACAATTATACAAAATCAATGACAAAAATGTTTGGCACGTCACTGAATTTGGTTGTTATTTTTTGAATACTCTTAAGTGAGTTGGCAAAATTTTATCTTGCGTTTTGAAGATGAATGAAGATCTTGCATCTGATAAATGACAATATTTGTTGGTTACAAAATCACTTGGCATAAAATTTATTTTTTGAAAAAATCTTAACATATTTTATTTTGAAGATAAAGCAAAATATTGATGTTTTAAATTTAATATAAGTATTTCATTAAATTATTGAAGAATTGAAGATTTTACAAATTATTACAGTTTCGAAAAACATTTGCGGGAATATTCAAAATAGTTCTTGGAACGTTATACAACATAACATACCGTAAACATTAAGCAAAGAAATATTTTTTGTGTCGTGTAAAGTTTTATTATTATTAATATAAATAATAATCACATATTATATATAAATAAGATTCCCTTAGAAAATGTGTACTTAATAATTATTTATACAATTATACAAAATCAATCTCAAAAATGTTTGGCGCATCACTGAATTTGGTTGTTATTTTCTGAATACTCTTAAGCGAGTTGGCAAAATTTTATCTTGCGTTTTGAAAATGAATGAAGATCTTACATCTGATAAATGATAATATTTGTTGGTTACAAAATCACTTGGCATATTATTTATTTTTTGAAAAAATGTAAACATATTTTATTTTGAAGATAAAGCAAAATATTGATGTTTTAAATTTAATATAAGTATTTCATTAAATTATTGAAGAATTGAAAATTTTACATATTATTACAGTTTCGAAAAACATTTGCGGGAATATTCAAAATAGTCCTTGGAACGTTATACAACATAACATACCGTAAACATTAAGCAAATATTTTTTTTATATCGAGTGAAGTGTTATTATTATTAATATTAATTATAATCAAATATTATATATAAATAAGATTCCTTTAGAAAATGTCTACTTAATAATTATTTACACAATTATACAAAATCAATTAAAAATATGTTTGGCACGTCACTGAATTTGGTTGTTATTTTCCGAATACTCTTAAGTGCGTTGGCAAAATTTTATCTTGCGTTTTGAAAATGAATGAAGATCTTACATCTGATAAATGATAATATTTGTTGGTTACAAAATCACTTGGCATATTATTTATTTTTTGCAAAAATCTAAACATATTTTATTTAGAAGATACAGCAAAATATTGATGTTTTAAATTTAATACAAGTATTTCATTAAATCATTGAAGAATTGAAGATTTTACAAATTATTACAGTTTCGAAAAACATTTGCGGGAATATTCAAAATAGTCCTTGGAACGTTATACAACATAACATACCGTAAACATTAAGCAAATATTTTTTTTTATGTCGAGTAAAGTTTTATTATTATTAATATAAATAAAAATCAAATATTATATATAAATAAGATTCCCTTAGAAAATGTGTACTTAATAATTATTTAAAAATTTATACAAAATCAATTACAAAAATGTTTGTCACGTCACTGAATTTGGTTGTTATTTTCTGAATACTCTTAAGTGAGTTGGCAAAATTTTATCTTGCGTTTTGAAGATGAATGAAGATCTTGCATCTGATAAATGACAATATTTGTTGGTTACAAAATCACTGGGCATAAAATTTATTTTTTGAAAAAATCTTAACATATTTTATTTTGAAGATAAAGCAAAATATTGATGTTTTAAATTTAATATAAGTATTTCATTAAATTATTGAAGAATTGAAAATTTTACATATTATTACCGTTTCGAAAAACATTTGTGTTACAAAGTTACAATTTTCATCAATTTTCAAAAACAATTTTCTTCAATTATGTACTTAGTTATCCTGTTCGAGAATTAAACATAGGAGTATAAATTAGTTGGAACCTAAACATAATACATAGAAAGTTAATGGAACTTTAAAATACAAATGTTTACTCTTTAAGTATTATTATTTCACTAGCTCCAACCGATTATTTTCAAAAGAGTTATTGATGATTTTATATATTCTAAAAAAGGCCTACATTCATTAAGGCTCCGAGTACTAATCTATAATCATTTTGATCGATACTCGCCGCATTTGATATTTGATTTATTTTATCATTTTGATATATTAATATTAATAAAATGATTAAAAAAATCAACGTAGTTTTGTTAACAAATCAAGCGTGCTAAGAATGTTGCCCATATAATACAGGGTGTCTTACGCAAGTCGTTGGTTAAAAGTTTATGGGGTTCCTGATATAATAAAAAATTCAAAAAATTCACACAATCATGGTTCGTCGTAATATTCCAAAATTATATATGTACATATTTCTATCACTTCCGCTTCTACCGGAAGTGGCCATCAACGTTGTTATTTTAAATGGAGCACCCTGTATATTTTTACATATTCAGATTGATTGTTCAATTGACATTAAACACATTTTATATTAAGTCTATAGAGCACTTATCTCTAGTAGTTGTTGAGGAAAAAATCATTTAGTTTAGAAATCATCAGTTTAGAAGTTATTCTAAAAAAAACAAAAAATCGCGATTTTCTTAAAAACTCCGATATAATCATAATTGCATGGGTATCTTTCTTATTCCTAAAGCTAGGAATCTGGTTAAATGGGCAATATTTTATATGCTGGTTTTATATGCTGGTTTAGATTATGTTAAAAATATATCAAAAATCCGAGCAGTTTGGAAGTTATTAAAAAAAACTAAAAATCGCGATTTTCTAAAAACTCCGATATATTCATGATTGCATGGGAATCTTTCTTATTTCTAATGCTAGAGATCTGGTTAAATGGGCAATATTGTGTAGCTTTATATGCTGGCTCAGACTATGTTAAAAAAAATCAAAAATCTGAGTAGTTTAGAAGTTATTCTAAAAAAAATAAAAATCGCGATTTTCGAAATACTTCGATATAGGTATTCATAATTGCATGGGTATCTTTCTTATTCCTAAAGCTAGAGATCTGGTTAAATGGGCAATATTGTGCAGTTTTGTATGCTGGTTCAGATTATGTTAACCAAAATTCAAAAATTCGAGCAGTTTAGAAGTTATTCTAAAAAAAAACAAAAAAATCGCGATTTTCTAAAAAAACTCCGATATTTCCATAATTATTAAAGATGCGAAAATAAATTTAAAATAAAAGTAACCTGATTCGATCGCACAAACTTAAGAATCAAGTCAAAACTAAAGTCAAGATGGCGGTTTCCGAGATAATAATATCAACTTTCTTATTTTAAACGGCCGCATATTATATTTGTATACATCTAAATAGACTTTATTTTCCTCTCTTCTTTCTTAAATATTCTTTAAAATAAGGGAGTATTGACGATTTTTAGAAAAACAAAAAACGCCAATAACTATGAACTGGGGCTCCAGTTCGAAAATTTGAACTAAGAAAAGTTGTCTATTTCAATGAGTTCTAACTGCCATGTTCGGGTATGACAACTTAGTATTAACACCATGTATATAATCTGTATACAGGGTGTCTTAAATAGAGTAGGATTGCATGGGTATCTTTCTTATTCGTAAAGCTAGAGATCTGGATAAATGGGCAAAGTTATGCAATTTTATATGCTGGTTCAGATTATATTAAAAAAAAAGAAATCCGAGCAGTTTAGAAGTTATTCTAAAGAAACTAAAAATCGCGATTTTCCAAAAACTCCGATATTTCCATAATTATTAAAGATGCGAACATAAGTTTAAAATAAAAATTCCTTGATTCGATTGCACAAACTTAAGAATAAAATTAAAACAAAAGTCAAGATGGCGGTTTCCGAGATATTAATAGCAACTTTCTTATTTTAAATGGCCGTCATATTAGATTGTTATACATCTAAATACACTTTCTTTTTCTTTCTTGAACGATGTTTAACAACCTATGCCAAAATGAAAAATATGGTAAATATTAATTGGTCTAATTTTTATTTATATTTTTTAAATTATTTTTAATACAAATGAAAAATATTAAATAAACAAGCAATACAACTAAGTAGTAAAATAACAATACAGTAAAAAAAATGCTCCAAATTCTGACAGTTATTGGCCAAAAAATGTAAAAAAAAAATCATGTTAACGCATATAAATCTAGAGCATCATTCAACGATGTATAACAATCAATGTCAAAATAAAAAATGTGATAAATATTAATAATTCCAATTTTTATTTTTATTTTTAAATTATTTTTAATGCAAATGTAAAAAAAGTTAAAAAGCAATACAACTAAGTAGTAAAATAACAATAAAGTAAAAAATATGCTCAAAATTTTGACAGTTATTGGCCAAAAAATGTTCAAAAAAATCATGTTAACGCTTCTAAATCTAGAGCATCATTCAACGATGTATAACAATCTATGTCAAAATAAAAAATGTTATAAATATTAATTATTCCAATTTTTATTTTTATTTTTTAATTATTTTTAATACAAATGTAAAAAAAATAAAAAAGCAATACAACTAAGTAGTAAAATAACTATAAAGTAAAAAAAAATGCTCAAAATTTTGACAGTTATAGGCCAAAAAATGTTCAAAAAAATCATGTTAACGCATCTAAATCTAGAGCATCATCAATTTTATAAAAGCATAAGTTATGAAATTGCATTTTTGCGTTTCTCATACTTTACAAGCAAATGATAACATCCGTAGATTAACATTTTGCAGAAGGTCAATCAACAAAATAGCGAAAAATGGTAATTTTATAAATACAATTGTATGCATAGATTCACCCTACTTTTCTAATTGTGGATTATTTAATCTTCATAACGAACACTATTTTGCTTAGCACAATTCACACATTACATGGCAAATCCAAGTGTGGTCCGGCTTTAATATATTTAGTGCATATTGGGAAATGATTTACATGGTGCTACATTATTTTTAAGTGCACAACGTCATTTGAAAATTCTTCAAACAACCTTATAAGATTTATTGAATGATTTATCAATTTACGGAAAATGGTGATTTTATAAATACAATTTTATGCATAGATTTACTATTTTGTGGCTAATTGGGAAATGATTTGCACGTCATTTGGAAATTCTTCAAACAACCTTACAAGATTTATTGGATGATTTACCTTTGGCACAAAATATTCAAATATAGTACCAGTAAGATGGCGTCCCTCCATTCAATGCTAGATATGTTATTACTTATTTAATTGGCCGTTTTAATAACAAAGTAATAGCGACTAATACATCTGTACAGTGGCTATTCAGATCTACATACTTGACTCTTCTTGACTTTAATTTGTAGGGTACTATAAAAATCAAAATTTATGGAAGTAATTACAACTATAATAATGTAGATGAACTTCGTGAAGCAATGACAGAGGCAATAAAAGGCCTTAACAGCCACACATTGCGATAAGTAACTGCCAATACTCTAAAACGCTGCCAATTGTGTTTAGCTTCTTTTTTGCCATTTAGCCAATAACATTCAGAATTTTGCGCATTTTTATAATTTATTGTTATTTTACTATTTAGTTGTATTAGTTTTTTTATTTTTTTTAATAATTTATAAATAAAAATTGGAACAATTGATATATCCTATATTGTTTATTTTGACATAGGATGTTATACATCGTTGCAAAGAGGAAGAAATAGTCGATTTAATCGTGTAAAAATATAATATGGCGGCCATTTAAAATAAGAACGTTGCTATTAATTTCTCGGAAACCGCCATCTTGACTTTTGTTTTGACTTAATTATTAAGTTTGTGCGTTTGAATCAAGTAACTTTTATTTTAAACTTATTTCCGCATCTTTAATAATTATGCAAGTATTGGAGTTTTTAGAAAATCGCGATTTTTAGTTTTTTTATAATAACTTCTAAACTACTCGGCTTTTTGATTTTTTTTTACATAATCTGAACCAGCATATAAAACTAGACAATATTGCCCATTTAACCAGATCCCTAGCTTTAGGAATAAGAAAGATACCCATGCAATCCCACTCTATTTAGGACACCCTCTATATAAAATCAATGAGTGAACTTATTTCCGCATCTTTAATAATTATGGAAATATTTGAGTTTTTAGAAAATCACGATTTTTAGTTTTTTTTTTATTAACTTCTAAACTGCTATTATGGAAATATTGGAGTTTTTAGAAAATCACATCTCTTACTTTTTTATAATAACTTCTAAACTGCTTGGATGTTTGACAAATTTTCAACATAATCTGAACCGGTATATAAAACTACACAATATTGTCCATTTAACCAGATCTCTAGATTTAGGAATAAGAAAGATACCCATGCAATCCCATTCTATTTAGGACACCCTGTATACTATGTACAAACATTTATTAACCACAACCATTGATTCATTGATATGCCAAATTCACCCTGTTTAATATGTTCATTCATGCAGAAGCTTGCACCATGCACCACATATCGTTTGATTACATAAAAACTTCACCTTGAATTTTAAATTATGCAAAATAGCAGATTATATTTGGTATTTGCAAGTGTATGGATTTGCAAATCGCTTTCTAAAACTGCAGTAATTAACCATAAAGCCTTAATACACTTTTTAGTAAAGCAGTAAAGGTCATTAAATGATAATTAGAAATCGTCGCTGGTGTCAATTCGGTTATCTATCCTAATGGACTCTCGTTAAGTGCACAGAAGCCAATCGGTAAAACCATTTAAGGCTTCCACAAATTTATGTAATTAAAGTGTCGATTATTATACATTACGATAAATACATAGTAATTGGGTCAGAGTTATCCGTAACTTGTGACTGTAACCTAATGTGCCATAAGTGCCATACGATTATCATTATTGCAATTATTTGAGTTTAAATAGAAAACTTGGATTCATGGCACATTTCATAAACGAAGAAATTTCTGTGATGATGGTTGATATTTATTGTAGGATAATGGTCAGAACTTTTTTGTCGAGAGAAAAAGTACTCATCATCCTCATCAACGCTTGGAACGGAAGCGGTTAGCTATGGTTGACCCCACATGTGCAGAGGTAGAAAATCGAATTTTAATTGGTGTCGTTATGGTCAGATAGACAGTATCACGCTACTAGACTGGTCTTTCACGTGCATGCAATGATCAGTGGTGGAAAATTTCATGTCTGGAACGTGACCTGTAATGGGTGGACTTTCTCAATATAACGATCACCGAGATTCCATAAGTTTAATAGTAAACACTGAATATATCGTCTGGTATTCCACAAGTATCGATAATTGATACTTAAACATGCGAAAAAAATCCCTAATAATCTTAGGTATTTAGGCCCTTGACGATATTCATTATATAATATATAAGAATACGTTTCCTCGTTTATTATAATAAAAAAACGCTATTCATTGATATCTTATTGGCCTTAAAAAAATTCAGTGTACGATTTGCGTGTAAACAAGTTTGTCAACAATACACATTGTGCGTTTCTTTACTATCGTGTGCAATGCAAATCCACGCCATGACTCATTATGGTTCTGGTGTACTGTTGAGTACCCACGTTTTACTTTTAATAGTTTCATTGCACACGGCAGACAAGATTAGTCACGCGATTTAGCATCCGATTGTCACACAGATCTTGCATACATTAGTATTAATGCAAATAAGTAATCAACTCATCGGAATAGGATGAAGAAGCACACAAAACAATCTCTGTGGCGCTCAATATTATATATATATATATATATATATATATATATATATATATATATATATATATACATATACATATATATACCGAGGGTCTGAGATAACGGGCGAACATAGGAATTTAACAAATAAAATTAAATATGCGTAATTAATAGCTCCCCTATTAATTTTACAGACAAATCGCAAAGGAATATTTTTTAGAGTATTATTAACTGTAAATGTATCATCCATTCAATTTACGTTCTTACTAGAATCCACCTCAGAAATAAAAATAAGTTGAACAATGTACCATAAAAACGCTTGCCATGAGTTTGACAAATGTCATGTTATTGTGAAAATAATTTTGCTAGTCAGATCACAGATTATATATATATATATATATATATATATATATATAAATATATATATATATAAATATGTATATAAATATATATATATATATATATATATATATATATATATATATATATATATATATATATATATATATATATATATATATATACATACAGATAGGCCACTCTCTGTAAAAAACATTTGTCGCGTTTGCGCCCTCTATGCATTATAGGTCGGTACCATGTTCTTAACAAAAGAACACACGAGATGGCGCCACTATAGCTTAATGTAACCAAAATCCACGAGATGGCGCTATATCGTTAAAAAAGGCGGGATTTATAAATAAATATAAATATGTAATTACAATATAGCGTGAAATTTTGTCATTTAATTTAATAACCTATGTTGTATTGGAGCTATAGATTTATTTGATAGCGGTTTTTAATCGATTATCATCGACGTTTCGCACTTCGATTGAAGGCTTCTTCAGGATGTTTAGATTACATAACACACATAACTTACAATAATCTTGAATTGTTGTAATAAATAAAAATCTTTATAAATAAATCTTCCAATCCTTTTAAATTTTAGATTATTGTTAGTTATTTGTGTTATATAATCAAAACATCCTGAAAAACCTTTCAATTGTAGTGCGAAACGTCGATGATAATTGATTTAAAAACACTATAAAATAAATCTGTAGCTAATAATACAACTTAGCTAATTAAATTAATTGATTAAACTTTCCCGCTATACAATAATTACATTAACAAATAGTAGTTATCTCAAGAAAAACACTAGTATATGCATATATAAACAAATCACTAAATATATTAATAAATGTTTATAATAATAATTATGATACATGAATACATTTAAAATAGTGCGAATAAACAATAAAAAACGTAAAGAAAAACAATACTTTTCTTTACTTATAATATATAATGTGCTCCCGTGCAAACAATGTCTTCAAGATAGTGCTGCAGTCGCTTCGATTGCAGGAGATTTAAATGGGTGAAACGTTAGTTTACATATTTTCCTGGGCTATTGTTTGCATTGTAGCATTGTATAACATTATTGTAATTTACATGACACTAGTATATGCATATATAAACAAATCATTAAATATATTAATAAATGTTAAAAATAATTATATGATAGATGAATACATTTAAAATAGTGTGAATAAACAATAAAAAATGTAAAGAAAAACAATACTTTTCTTTACTCATAATACAAATAACGATACAATGTGCCACGTCCAATTGTTAATAAAATTGTGCGCTTGTCAATCCCTATGCGAATTGAAGGAAGATATATCCCGGCAAACTAAACACTAAAAAATTATTTACAAGAAACTCCAAATATATAATAATGCCTGTACAGATAACCAAATGCAGACATTTAACGAGGAACTAATGTATGACAGTTTTTAATTTTGCAAGGCCTAAATATCGCGATCTGGTTTTTTGATATTTAACTAATGTTAGTTTTTTCACAGGATCATTAATTTTATGAATTTTTTTTTTCTTACACTATGTTGTTGATGTTCTGTATCCACACCACAACATAAAATGGGATCAGAAGACTTAAAATTAGGTCAGCCAAATTGTGAATATGACAGTGACAAAAATTTGGAGTAATTGTACAAGAAATTTTATGTGTAAAAAATGATATACATATATATATATATAAATAATCGAAAACCTATCTACCCTAAGGTGTTAGGTGTTTAGGCTACTTCAGCTTAGTTCATGTACGAACTTCGCCCACTCTTTTCGGTTTTTCGCCATTTTTTTCCCCTCATTCCAGGTCAGTCCTCGGTCTTTTAAAATTTCCCTCACTACGTCATCCCACGATTTTTTTTTGTCTGCCTCTTTGCCTTTTATGGGGTGTTATTGCCTGTCATACCCTTTTTGTCTGTCTGGTTTCTTCCATCCTTACAATGTGTCCTAACCATTTTAGTTGTTGCCGCTTGATCTTTGTTATTATCGGCTCCACTTCTAATTCCTCTCTTACCACTTCGTTTCTGATTCTGTCTCTTTTTGTGATTCCTTTGACGCTTCTTGGGTACTTCATTTCTACGGCCGGTATTCTGCTTTCTATCCTTTTAGTTATTATCCAGCTTTCACACCCGTACATTAATATTGGTTTGAATACTGTGTTGTACACTGCTAGTTTTGTTTTCTTTGTAATATTATTGTTTCTTAGGAATGTGTTATTTAGTGCGTAGTACAGTTTTGTTGCGCTCTCTAATCTGTCATTTATTTCTGCATTGTTTTCTCCATTTTTGTGAATTTTGACTTCTAGGTATTTAAAGGTTTCCACTTGTTCAACGTTCCTACCTCTTAGTTTTGCGGGTGCGCTCAGATCCTCGTTCCCTAGTGCCATGATTTTTGTTTTATTCATATTTATTCTTAGATTCCTTTCATGTAAAGCTTTTTCCCATAATTCTAAGTTGAATTGTAGCTCTTGTTTGCTTTTAGCATATATAATTAGGTCATCCGCGAAGGCGCATACTGCTATCTTCACCATTTCCATATTTCTATATCCCACTTTTAGCTTCTTTGTTGTTTCCTTTGTTTCTTTCAGTATATCATCTAGGACGATATTGAAGAGGGTTGGGCTCAATACACCTCCTTGTCTCAGACCTTCCATCGTTTCAAATTCCTCTGATTGCATGTTTCCAGTTCTGACTATGTTCCTTGTCGTTTTGTAGATGCTCCTAATGCTTTCTATTAATTTTCTGTTTACTCTTCTTTTTTCAAGACTGTTCCAGGCTGCATTTCTGGGTATGCTGTCGAATGCTTTTTCGAGGTCTATAAAGGCTACAAATATGTTGTTGTTATTGCTCTTTTCAGTTATTTGTTTCATTGTGAATATGTGGTCTTGTACTCCTCGTCCTTTCCTAAATCCACTTTGGGGTTCTTCTAATTGTTCTTCGATTACCGACTTTAGTCTCTTTTCCAGAATTCTTTCATACACTTTCGCCATTATGCTTAGTAGTGTTATTCCCCTGTAATTACTGCCATCTCGATTGTTTCCCTTCTTATGTATGGGTAGTATTATACCTAGCTCCCACTCCCTGGGGATCTTCTGTTCTATCCAAGTTTTATTGAATAGGGCTGTTAACACTACCATACCATTGCTTCCTAGGTTTATGATCATTTCTGCTGTTATTTCATCACACCCTGCTGCTTTCCCTCGTTTTAGCATTTTCACAGCCTCTGCTACTTCTTCTGTTGTTACTTCTTCTTGTTCCCCAAGTTCGCTATTCTCCTCTGTATTATATTCTGTGTGTGCTATTGTCCCATTTATATTATTGCTTTGTTCCGTATTTAGTATCTCCTCGAAATATTCCTTCCAGCGTGCCATGAGTCTTGTTCTTCTCCTAATATTCTTCCATCCTTGCACTTTATGCACCAGTTTTTAATTTGCTTCTCTTTTCTGAGTGTTTTGAGTGCTTTGTAAAATAATTTCTGGTTTCCGTGTCTGTTCTGTTCCATTTTATTTCTAAACTCTTCCCACGATTTTTGTTTTGCTTTTTCCACCATTTCTTTAGTTTTTATTCTTTGTTCTTTATATCTGCTATAATTTTCGTTATTTCTGTTTCCCAAGTACTTTTTCCATTGTAGTTTTTTCAGTTTTATTTCCGCTTTGATTTCTTCGCTCCACCATCTCGTTTGTTTTCTCATTTTGTTTGTTTTTTATGCTTCCGCAAGCTTCTCTTGCCACTTTTATGATAATTTCCTTGGTACTTTTTCACAGGTGTTCTAGGGTCACATTATTTAGCTTTTCTTTGATTTTATTCATTTCCAGCTCTATTCTTTCTTTATATATTTTAGCGGTTTCTGCTTCTTTTAACTTGTACGTTTTAATTTTTTCCTTTGAGTTTTATTTTTTCATGTTCCATTTATTTTGTGGTCCCCTTTTTCTTCTTTTATTCCTATCTTCGACAGCACTAGGTAGTGATCCGAAAAGATTTCTGGTCCTCTTCTCACCCTGGTGTCTTTTACTTCATTTCTGAAGTTTCTGTTTATTATCACATAATCTATTATTGACTTTTCTCCTCTGCTTTTGACTTCCCTCGTATACTTATGTATATCTTTGTGTGCATAGAATGTGTTTGTTATTACTAAGTTATTCATAATGCAGAAGTCGATCATCCTTGTTCCATTATTGTTTCTTATATTTTCTCCATGTTCACCAATTGTCTCCCCTGTTTCGCCATCCTTTTTCCCTACTCGTCCATTTAAGTCTCCCAGTATTATCAGTCGGCCTTTGGTTTCTTCTGTTACTTCTGTTAACTTGTCCCAGAAAGCGTCCGTTCCCTTCACTGTATCGTCTTCGTTTGGTCCATATACCACTAGTATTGTTGTTTCTGTCGGCTTATCAATTTCCATCTCTATCTTAAGTATTCTTTCTGTGATGCCTATCCAGTTTCTCACTTGTTTCCTGTATTGCTGTCTTATGATACAGCCTACCCCTTCCTTGGCTCTGTTGTGCTGCTCTACTCCGCTGTATATCAAGACATGCCCTCCGTTTAGTTCGACTTCTCCTTTTCCTTTTTTCTTCGTTTCTGTTATCCCTAGAATGTCTATTCCAATATTTTCAAATTCGTCCGTGAGTTCATTTTCTTTTCCATTTAGACTCCTAATATTCCACGTTCCCATTTTCCATATTTTTTCATTAGTTTTTGTTATGTCGTGCACCTTGTGTTGTATGTTATTTTGGTTATTCACATTGTTATCCGTTTGCCGATTATTAGTTGTGTTCGGTTTTTCTATCCGTGTTGCCGTTATTCCCTTATATATGTTCTTTTCCACGATCTGTTTTCCTAGCTTTCCAGTCCTTGTTTGTGTTCAGCTCATGTTTCTTTTTGTTACTAGTTTTTTTGAGCCTTTCTTTGTATTTCGTCCCACGTCCAAATATTTCCGTTTACCGTCAGTTTCTTATATCCCACGTTTGTCTGATTCCCCTTTTCTCTTTCTTCCTTAGCTACTCCTCTTATCTCTCTTTGTACCTCGCGCTCCTTCTTTGTTAAATCCGAATCGATAAAGATTGGGTCCTTTTTGGTTCTTAGTTTGTTTTTATTTTTTAATATTTCCATCTTGTCTGAGAAAGTCTCAGTCTCGATTACACATCTTTCTTCGCCTATCTTCTTAGCACTTCTAAGTTTAGCCTTTATCTGTAATTCTTCTTCGATGAATTTCTCCACCACCTCTTTAATAACAATTTCCTCATTCGAGTTGATTTTAAATCCACTTATTACTAGATTTTTCTTTTTGCTCTCCTTTTCCATACTTTCCATTCTCTCACTTAGATTTGTGATTTCCTTTTTCATAATCATGTTTTCTTGCTTTACCTCTTCCAGTTGTTTTTGGTTTTCTCTAAGTTCTTTACCTATTTTCTTAATTTCCTTAATCATTTCATCATTTTTATTCATTATTTCAACCTTTTTGGTCATTAGATCCTTCATCATACTTATCATTTCTTCTTCTACCCCACCCTTGCTCTCTTTATTGCTTTTCGTAGGGGATCTCTTTGTTAATTTGCTTCTCCGAAATTGCATATCTAAGTCCTCCCTTTTTCTTTTATTTTCCTCTTCCGTATCTGTACCACCGAAGAGCGACATCTTTTACGTACTTTAACTCTTTCGGGTTTTCTATCGTTACTCTTTGAACTGTCTGCGTCTCCTGTACTTAATCTCATGCAGCACGCTATGCGAGACGAGGCCCAGATCAACTCCTCGGAGACCCCTCTCGCTCGTACCGCTCCCGCTCGTTTTTGCGCTCGCTCGACGCGTGTCGCGTGGTCAAGTTTCCTTATTATTCTCGTCGCGGTCCCACCTTATTAGTCTCTCTCTCTGTTTTCCTCGCACTTGCGCGTAATGCTCCTCGCGGTCTGGCTATTTAACTTTTCTTTTCCGCTAATTTTTCGCTATTTTTATTACGTTATCACTTGTTCCTACGCTTATTTAACCTCTCTACTAACCTTCTCTCCAGCTTGACTCCCTCGCCTCTACCAGTCTACACTCTGCACCTATCACTTACTACACAATATCGCTAATTAAACTTTCTGTAGAACGGAGCCGATGTATCGGGTGTCACGCTGCTACATCTAAAAAATGATACTATATTAAAATGAGGGCAAATCTTCGGTATATAAAACCGCATAATTTGCAAACATAGATTAACGTATTTAAAGAAGTTAGAGTTGGGTCGCAGCAAATTTCCACGTGTAAATTGACTACATTCAATATATGAGTGAATGGGTTCCAACGTATCGGAAACCAGGTCCTGTTTACATATACTACATCCTTGTAATTTTCTCAATATATTGCGGCCCAAATATTGTGATATGTACATATTTATATTGTCCGCCAGAAAACTGGGGTTGTTTATAAATGTGAACTCATCAGAGACATTTGTGGACACTATCTCAGTCGGCGTAGGAACTTTAATCGTTATTAAGTTTAGTACAGAATTTTGTGCCCCTCTACAACCATCTTCCTCACAATTTACAAATGAAGAATGGCAAGTCATAAGATTATTAATAATCAAAGCTTTATAAGAAGCTCTGAAGGCAGCAGGTGTTGGATTTATATTCCGAGCACCATGACTTCGGACACCACCAAAAAAAAATTCAACGGGGTCCTGATTCAAATTTCTCGGACAAAGATATTTAATTCCCTAAGCATGTAATTTGTTCCAGATGCTTTGCATACCTTTTAATGTGGTTATCCAATTTGCAATGCAGGGTGGAACATATTCATCTTGAGGTCTAATAAATCTAATTGTCTTCAAAACTTGAATTGCTTCGGAATAAAATTCAACATGCTGGCTTTCTTGGGTTATGGCACATCGTAAAGGTTTATCACCACTTAATGTCGAACCATTTACACTGTCAAATAGTTTGTCCAAACATAACACAAACTCCGACCTACCAAGCATTGTCTCTATTGCGTAACCCTGCTTATCTAAAAAAACTATGAAAATTACTTCAATGTCGTAAGAAAAAAATAATTCACTTACCAAGTGTAGAAAAAAAGGTAGCATGGCGGATGTTCTCGCCGAAAAGACCTGGGTTGCCAGCTTGCACGCTCTAATGCAGCAATATCGTCTTCCCATTGTGCTTTACTTGATCTGTATTTATCTGTGTCTCTATTGTTGACGATTCAAACGGCAAACGGATTCAAAAGGTACATACAATCTGTCTGAATGCTACCGACCGTTATTCACAAGCAATGGAAATTATGATGATTGTGGATCACTGGATTATTCAGCACATATAATGTGTCAATAATGGCGGACAGAGTTTTTTAAAAAATTACAGCGACCCTGTAAGCGACTACAGATTTTGGCGCCATCTATTTTTTATAGGTCCGTACCCACACGAAACCTGGTCAATTTAAATCGTATAGAGTGCGCAGGGTATTAGTCAGATATCAATTACTATGAACTAAAATCTGAGTTATTCCAATGAAGAGTAGTTACTCATTATCAAAACATTTTACAATGGCGTCAGTTTACGCAGAGTATGTGACTTATTTTCGGTTAAATTTTACAATCGACCAATTCTGTCTGTATCAACAATTAGTAAGTTTGTGAATAATTTTGAAAATAAAGCAAGTGTAGCGGCAGATGATTCAAAAGGTATTATTATTATTATTATTATTATTATAGTCATAATTCTTCTACCTTTCGGGTGTAGAATATTGTAGTTGTGCAATTTCTTGTAATTTCTTTTACTAGTTAGTAGTTTCTTCATTTGGGCGTTAGACATTCCTCTTCTTTCCATAATATTTTCGAAATATTTGTCCCACTTATTTTTCGGTCTTCCCACTTTTCTTTTTCCGGTTATTTTTGTTTGCCACATGATTTTTGTTTGATTGGTGTATTTTCTTCTGTGTAGGTGTCCCAACCATTGCAGCTGTCTGTCTTCTATTATTTTCTTTGGTTCTGTTATTTCTCGTTCTCTTCTTATGTCTACGTTTCCGATTCCGTCTTTTCTGGTTACTCCGTATACTTTCCTAAGATACTTCATTTCTGGTGTCTGTATCTTACTTTTTTGTCTCCTGCTTAGCGTCCACGTTTCGCATCCATATATTAGTGTTGGTTTAAGTATTAGTTTGTATATTGTTAGTTTTGTTTTTCTCGATATCTTCTTGTTGTTTAGTATTATCTTTTGGATCGTCTGGAAAGTATTTGTTGCTGCTTGTAGTCTATTGTTTATTTCCACTTCGAGATCCTCTGTACTGTCTATTATTTGCCCTAGGTATTTAATTTGTTCGGTTTGTTCTATTTTGGTGTTGCTTATTGTTATTGCTTGTGTTTCTTTTCCTCCCCCTATTTTCATTATTTTGTTTTTTTCTGTGTTGATTTTCAGTCCCGCTTTTGCAAGTTCTTCGCTCCATATCTTAATGTTTGCTTCTAGGTCCTTAATGTTTTTCACTATTAGTGCTACATCGTCTACAAATATACACTCAGCGATTTCCATTGCTTTAAGATTCCTGTGTCCCCTATGTGTGTTTTTGTTTTCTCTTTTATATTTTTCATTACCGCATCTATAGCCATTATACATAGGCATGGGTTTAACGCTCCTCCTTGTCTTAGACCGTTGATCGTTGTAAAATTCTTGTACTTCATGTTACCCGTTCTTATACAATTCTCTGTTTTGGTACATATACTTTTTATTGCCCTAATAAGTTTTTGTCTTCCTTGTTGTTCTTGTAGTGTCTGCCAGACGTATTCTCTGTTTATTTTGTCAAAGGCTTTTTCTAGATATCTATATGCTATGTATATTTGTTTCTGGTGCTCTCTTAGTTCATGTATTAAGTTCCTGATTGTAAATAGGTGATCTATTGTGCAATGTTCTCTTCTGAATCCGCTCTGCGATGGTTTCAGTTTCCCTTCTATTTTTCGTATTATTCCTTTTTCCAGTATGTCCTCGTATATCTTTTCTGTTGCGCATAATAGGGAAAATCCTCTGCAGTTACTACATTCCCTTTTATCTCATTTCTTCCATATCGGTATTATCGCTGCTGTTTGCCAGTCTTTGGGTATTTTTTCTGTCTTCCAAACTTCGTTTAATAGTCTTGTTAGTTGCTAAGTTCCCTCATTTCCCATGTATTTTAGTTGTTCGTTTTTGATGTTGTCTATTCCCGGTGCTTTCCCCAGCTTAAGTTTTCTTACTGCTTCGTTTACTTCTTCCGGTCTTATTTTTCATTCCGTTATTTTTTCTTCTTTTTGGTTTTGTTTTCTTACTTTCTTCTGCTGATTCGTTTGTTGTTCTTCGACTCTTTCTTCGATACTACTTTCTTTGCCCAGCAGCTCCTCCAAGTGTTGCTTCCATCTTTCCGCTATTTCTTCATCTCCTGTCAGTATTTTCCCGTCTTTGTCTTTTATTTGGTGTATCTTGATAGTTTTTTCTTTTCTGTTTCTTCTTATCACGTTGTAGAATAGTTTTTGGTTTTCCGTGTGGTTTTTTTTTCCATTTTCCCACCGAATTCTTCCCATGATTCTTCTTCAGCTTGTTACACTTTGATTTATACCTGTATTCTTTGTGTTGTGTATTTTTCATAATCTGTCGTTGTTTTGCTTTGTAGGTGTCTTTGCCATGTCTTCTTTTTCAGTTTTATTTCTTTCTTCAGGTCTTCTGTCCAATTTGGTTCTGAAACTAAATTTTTAACAAAATTTATATTACCCGGATATTCGATTCTAGAGCGCTGAAGAGTATGTATACCAAATTTCAAAACTGTATAATTAGTTTCCGCCAAAACGGCTTTTTGAGGAAAATATGGACTATTGTTGTTTTACTTATCCTCGAAATCCTTTAACATCCTCAAGATTGGCCTGCATCGGCCGCAATGCGGCCTCGGTACGGTAAATAACGGTTTCGCGGCCTTGCCGTGCGAAAAGCTATTAAAGTGTACTTGTTCAAAGTGTTCTTCTACCTATAACTAGTACTACAACATATTTCATCTCTTTCCAAGGCCCATTAGTGTTATATTTCTTAATCCGGGATGGACGACTGAATCCTTATTTCGCCTAACTTTTATGTCGTATTTGTATTCATGTTTAAGTTTTAATGCTGATAATACCATGTATTATCTATTATAAAATTAACCTATTACCTATTCCTAATTTAAGAATAATTTATATGGTAAGATAATGGTAACTTATAACATCCGATCCTCGTCGTTTCGTATTACGTATAAGTTAAAATGTAGTGTGCCAACACTGAGTTCAAATTTAATTAATTTTAGATAATGTCTACGAACAAACCATCTCTGACTCTACTTATTTTTTCACGATCAATGAGTTCGTGATAAGCTAATTACTATTTATAAATAATTCTTGATTATAATTGTGTTTTGATTATTGTTCATGCGGCTGTTTATGTAATTGCGCTTCGATATGGCTTTTACTTTCTAGTCAGTGTGTCACTGCCAATGCCAAGGTCAGGAGTTCCGTTGCACGACTGAGTAATTGCAGAGGTGTGACGTGCAATTACCATGATCTGTTCGCCATTAAATTGTGTAGGTTAATTGCTCGCGCCAAATTCGGCAGAAGCGGATGCTTGCAAGTACTTTTCCTTCCGTTATCTGACGACATTTACATCCAAACAAGGTCCTGAGAATGAGATACCCGATATAACTCACGTAGACATCATTTTTAATAGTAAAACTATTACCATAAATATGTGATCCAATAAAAATTGTATTGCCTTTGGTGTTTTCATCTGCCCTCAGATTATTCTTTATTGGGGTCATATTTACTCTATTCCTCTATTCGAGCAAGCAGCAGCAGCAGCAGGAGCAAAATTCCTCTATTCGAGCAGCAGGTTCTAAAATGCTGGTGATCAGCTTCTCTCGCGATTTTGCCTTAATTTTATGAACTGAGACAAATGGAAATTGAGACGGTTATCAAATTTTACTGAGAACAATTCACTAACTCTGCTTAAACTAACGCCACTGTAAAAAGTTTTTACTATAAAACACCTTTCTTCAGTGGAATAATTCAAAATATGTTTTCATTTCATTCCTTTTGTTTAGAACTTGTTATTTAAAATTAGTTTTTTTATTTTTAGTTTAAAAGGTATGTATTTTAGTTTTCTTATATATTCGTTCAGGTTGTTATATTTATTTATTGTTTTCGTTAAGTTTTGTGTATGTTTTGTTGTTGTACATTTTTCTGTTCTCAGATCTGACATTCTTCTTGTATTGTGTTGATGGAATTGTTTATTATTTGATAGTATCATGTTCGTTTTTGTTATTTTGTTTTTAATTTTATATATTAATAGTAGATTACTCAGTTCAATCATGTTTCCTACATTGAGCTCCTTAGTTTTCTTATATAATTCTGCTGTATTGGTTCTTCGGTCGAGTTTGTAGAGTATTTTTAATATTTTGTTTTGTTGTGTCTGTAGTTTATTCAGGTTTTTTCAGTTGTGTTTCCCCATATGTTGTAGAGATAGCTGATTTTTGATGGAAAAGTGCATGATATATTTGTTTCTTTTTCTATTCCGTTACTTAGTTTATGATTTTCATTATGGCGGCGATAGTTTTAGAGTTCCCTTTTTTAAGCGTTTCTATGTGTTGATCCCATTTCAGGTTGCTTTGTATTTTAAGTCCTAGATAATTTACTTCTTTTATTTGTTTTATTTTTGTATTCTTGAACGTGATGTTTATGTCGTTTGTTGTTTTATCGTTTGAGAATATCATATATTCTGTTTTTGCTTCGTTTATTGTTAGCAAGTTATTGAAAAACCAGTTTTATATCTTCGTTCATATTGTCTTCTATTTCTCTATTGTTTTTTTTTTCGTGTAAACTATACAGGTGTCATCTGCATATATATGTGGTTTTCCTTTCTAGTTCATTTTCAGCAGATCGTTTGTGTATATAATATATAAGATTGGTGGTAGGTTTCCTTCTTGTGGTATTCCATATTCAGCTGCAAGTGGTTGGCTTTCTGCATTATTTACATTCGTTTTTTGTGTTCTGTTTGATAAATATGTGCTCAATATGTTTACCTCCTTTCCCGTTATTCCTATTGCCTTAAGTTTTTCGATTAATTTTTGTTTTGATATAGTTTCGAAGGCTTTTTTCATGTCAATGTATGTAGCTAATACTAGTGGTTTCTTGTCCATCTTCGATGATATGTGGTGTATGAGATCTTGTGTGGCCGATGTCGTTCCTGAATGTTGTTGGTAGGCATATTGTTCTTGGTTGATAATTTTGTTTTTAGCAAGTGATTGGTGATTTGAATTTGGATGGTTTTCTCTAATACTCGATTTAGTGGTGATAATAATGAAATAGGTCTGTAATTTTCCGGGTTGGTTTTGCCTCTATTTTTGTACATTGGTATAATTGTGCAAGTTTTCATATATTCAGGATATATTCCCTCTTCGAGTACTGTATTTATGATTTCTACAAGAATAGGTGTTAGTATTATTCTGTTTCGTTTTAAGATTTCGTTTGTTATCTTATCAAAGCCCGGTGTTTTATGGTTCTTTAAATTTGTTATAATATAGTTAATTTCTTCTTGTGTAGTTTTTCGGAAGATAAGGGTTTCGATTTGCCTCTTTGTTTTTGTTGTTACGGGTGTTGTTTGGCTGCTTTTTATTTGTTTTTCTGCGAGTTCTTTGCCTATATTTGCGAAATATGCGATTATTTCGTCAGCGATTTCTTCCGATTTATTTGTGGTGCCTCCGGTTTTTTTTCTTATTTCTTCAATGTAGTTTTTGTTTGATTCTTTTTTGTTTATTTGGTCATTTATTATTTTTCATAATTCGTTTGGATTGTCTTTATTTATTTAAAATTTGTTTTTCTAGTATTGCGTTTTCTGTTCTTTTATTTGTGCTGTTGTTAATTTCTTTTGCTTGTTGTATTCTTATCTTATCGATTCATTGTTTTGATTTTTGAGATGTGTTTTTTTTTAAGTTTGTGTCTTTGTTTTATTTGTTTTATTATAAAGGTATTTATCCTGGGGGTTTCTATTCTTCTTTTTATATTATTTGTTTGTTGGTTTTTTTCTATTATTCTTTGCAACGTTTTTGATAGCTTCTCGAAGCTGTTTATAGAGTGTGTGTTCGTCGATGTTATTTCTTCTGTAATTTTTGGTTGGTTTGTTGTTGTAGTTTTGAAGTATTGATATTTTAGTTTTATTTTCGTTGTTTCTCTTAATTTTGTATTGATTGCACAGTGGTCGGATATATTTGAAAACTCTATTTTGATGTCGTCTATAAGTTGTGCATTTACCGAGTTGAAATGTTCGGAATAGCGAGCATTTAACGTTATCAATTGTTTTTGGCCAATAACTCTCAGAATTTTTAGCATTTTGTATAATTTATAGATATTTTACTACTTATTTGCATTACGTTTTTTTAATTTTTTTTACATTTGTTCTAAAAATAATTAAAAAACTAAAAATAAAAATTGGAATAATTAATATTTCCCACATTTTTCATTTTAACATAGGTTGGTATACATCGTTGCAAATGGGAAAAGAAAGTCTATTTAGACGTATAAAATTCGTATATGGCGGCCATTTAAAATAAGAAAGTTGATATTAATATCTCTGAAACCGCCTTCTTGACTTTTGTTTTGACTTGATTCTCAAGTTTGTGCAATCGAATCAAGTAACTTTCATATTATACTTTTTCCGTATCTTTTATAATTATGAATACATCGGAGTTTTTAGAAAATCGCAATTTTTAGTTTTTTAGAATAACTTCTAAACTGCTCCAACTTTTGAAAAATTTTCATCATTATCTGAACGTTCATATAAAACTGCACAATGTTGCCCATTTAACCAGATCTCTAGCTTTAAGAGTAAGAAAGATACTCATGCAATCCCATTCTATTTAGGACACCCTGTATATATATATATCTATATGTGTATATATGGTAGTTAAACAACAGCTTTTACTGTAACCGCTTCTTATCATCGACCATTTCCATGCATGGACTCATATGATAAGAAATAGTGTACTTGATAACACATTATGATGAATAAGCATTACGCATTCACTCACTTGCAATAAAAACAATAGTTGCAAATACGCGAAATTCCATATAATTGAAATTTATTTGTGAAGCACCTTTTTAAATGCATTTATCTATATATGATCACTACTCAAATAACAGTACTTACTATTTTTTTCATAAGAGGATATAATTAAAAAAATATTTCAAACAATTTTGATTATTTAGGGCCGTTGAAACAAAAATATATTACAATAAATATTTTTATAAATAAACATTATAATAGCACATTATACAAATGTATAAGAGAGGTTTTATAGAAAGCACCTCCAGTAAACTTGATTTTACATTCAGACTAGTACCTAATCGCCAATCTATTCATACATCTTTGTATGAATACATCTTTGTTTACCTTAACAGGTTTTCCATATATCCCTCGGCAGTAAATGGCTTTGAGTCTTACTGAATTTCTAATACGGTTAAAATAACTAATGTTAATAAAATCATTTGCAATATTATGGTTCTCATATAATTAAATTATATATACAGGGTGTTAATACTAAGTTGTAACACCCAAAAATGGCAGTTAGAACTCATTGAAACAAACAACTTTTCTTAGTTAACATTTGTGAATTGGAGCCCAAGTTCATAGTTATCGGCGTTCTTTTGTTTTTTGAAAAATCGTCATTACTCCCTGATTTTAAGGAATATTTAAAAATTACAAAAACGTGCAACATGCGCTTTCGGTTCTCTAAAACATTTGTATTTACAATTATTTTGTATTTTATCAAATAACAAAATGGCGACCGATCAAAAATTTCTAAGCAAGAGATTTTGAAAACCAATCAATCGATTTTTTAAAATAAAACATTTATCAAATCCTTGAACTATCTTATAACATTTGTCTGTTTTGATAATTATGCATTTTTATACACAAATTATGCAAAATACGCACACAAATGATAAACGTGGCAGAAACTTTTCAAGATGAAGCAGAAATTTCTAAAGAACAAGATCAAAAAGTATGTAAATTTGAACGTACAAACTAGAAAACACTTGCCTCAACTTGTTTAATGGCCTAACTTAAGGTTAGCCTACTTTGTTTTAAATGATTGTTGCAGTTTGTTAAAATTTATCTTGTAATTCAATTTGAATAATAACTTTGTTGGACAGATCGAAAAAAATGTTTCAGACAAATGTTATAATATAGTTTAAGGATTTCATAAATGTTTTATTTTCAAAAATCAATCGAGTGATTTTCAAAATATCTTGTTTCGAAATTCTTCTTCGGTCGCCATTTTATTATTTGATAAAATAGAAAATAATTGTAAATACAATTGTTTTAGAAAACCGATAGCGCATGCTGAAATGTTTGTATTTTTTAAATATTTCTTTAAATAAGGCAGTAATGACGATTTTTCGAAAAACAAAAGAACGCCAATAACTATGAACTTGGGCTCCAATTCAAAAATTTTAACTAAGAAAAGTTGTTGGTTTCAATGAGTTCTAACTGTCATTTTCGGGTGTTACAACTTAGTATTAACACCCTGTATATATATATATATATATATATATATATATCACTTCAAAAACAAAACTAATTAAACTATTTATTCTAGAGTGCTTTATTACTTCGATTTCATCTATTTTAATAAATTTTTAAATAAAATTACTTACCACACGTGTAAACTACATTTTCGATTTAGCATCCGTAGAATGTTATAGAAATGTCAAGCACGATAATTATTTATTAAATGACATTAATTTTGTATTGACCAGCCGCAAATATTGAAGGTTAAGTTAATAAAATCAAGTTTTAACTGTTTCAATTACAATATTAAAGTTAAACGACGGGCTTATTATGTGCATGATTGAACTTAATTGGTTCAGGGTTTTAAATACCAGGATTTTTTGTCTGTGCAATAACTAGTATTAAATGCAAGTACATATGTATATACAATGTGTTCTTGTTAAATAAAATAAAAACTAACAATCACAGGATATCCAATTGAGAAAGGAGGCAACCTAAATATCAACGAATATATTTTACGAAATCGCTGAAATACGTCGAATTTTGAGTAAAGTGGGACAATTTTTGGCAAGCAAATGTACTTCAATTTTTTACCCTGCTGGTGCAGGAGGCAAGCCCAATTTTAGTCCGTTTCTATCTATAATTATAAAAATTATTCATTCAAAATTTGGCAGAACTCCAATTAGAATTTGGTAGATTCCAATTGGAACTCCAATTAGAATTTGGTAGGTAATACGAATAGATTCCAATTAGAAGTGGCCTTAGAAATTTAAAAAATATTGTAGGCGTTATTAATTTTTGACAAGAAAAATAAATTAAATAAAACTCTAAGACACTTGTTGGCATTTTCATGAAAAATTATTTGTGGGAAAAATTTGCGCTAATAAAAATTTAAATTTTCGAATACCTATTTAACGAACTCTAAGACACCTGTTGTCATTTTCCTGAAAAGTTATTTTGGGAAAAATTTGCGCTCACAAAATTTTTAAATTTTCGAATACCTATTACGAATAACGACCTCTTAAGACACTTGTTGGCCTTTTTATTGAAATTTTTTTAATGAAAATTAGAATTTGCTAGATTCCAATAGGAATTCCAGTTAGAATTAGGTAGATTCCAATTGGAATTCTAATTATAATTTGGTAGGTAATAAGGATAGATTCCAATTAGAAGTAGCCTTCTACAAATTTAAAAAAATTGTGGGCGTTATTAATTTTTAACAAGAAAAATTAATTGCCCTCCCAAAAATTTTAAATTTTCGAATACCTATTTAACGAACTCTAAGACACTTGCTGGCATTTTCATGAAAAAAAATTTATCAAATATTTGCGCTCCCAATTTTTTTAAATTTTCAAAGACCGATTTAACGATGTCTAAAACAATTTGAAGCATTTTCCAGATCTATAATTTACAAAAATTTATATATACCGTTCGTTTTTTTCTTCTTTATTACATATAAAATTCCTATGTGTAACTTAAAAAAAATAAAAACTAATGAAATAATGATAAAAATCGAAAATGGGAAATAATGAGTTTTTGGCCATAACTTCAAAACGAAATACGATAGCCAATTTTTGTTTTCGCCATTGAGTTGGTCTTGAGAAAAGAGATCGAGGATACGCCATCCTATTTTCTCTATCTCTTCTAGTTACCGAGATTCCCTATAGAAACATCCAAATTGGGCCACCCTGTACATTAAAAAACCGAGTTGCTTCAGGCAATACGTTTCGTATTACCAATTATTTTCGATCGTCTAATTGTATAACTTGCCATTATTTCATGTACAAAATTAATTAATTAAAGAAGCACACCGGAAATTAATAAATTTAATAATTATTATTGTTGAATGTGCAATTATTATATACATTTTATAGAGTATCAGTTTTTCCTCAGGTTTTACCAAGGATGAGGAAGATTTTAATGATACGCATATACAAATTTTCGTATAACAGTGTACTCAAAGATTGGTTTAATCGATGTCGTCTTGGTTACTTAAATAACTATTATAATACGTTGTAACTAAGGATATCGCTCATTCTTGCTATATTAACTTAACTTATTGCTTTATTAACTAATGAATGAAATAATCTGATAAATAAATTTTCTGTAATTCTCCTATAGATAGCGACATTGCTGAACTTATTTATAACAATGGTATTGTTACAGATGTTGCAAAATTATACAATTCATTTAATTTCATTTAATTTCTCCCAACAACATCAGCTTCAGTAGATAGAAGTTTTTCGGCACTAAAACGGATTAAATTATAAGACGGTTTCACAATCGCCCGGAAACGGACGGGAACGGAAATGGAACGGGAAAGTTAAAATACGCCAATTACTTGAAGGCATGCACAATCAAATCAGTGATGAGCACAAATCTTGAAACAATACAAAAACATATATTTCACCTCTCAATCTATTTATTTCCATTTATTTGCCAATGTATCGTTTAAAAATACTCGTATGTAGGCATAATTTATCTTTCGCTATTATACTCGTATTGTTGCGTAGTTTCTCATTAAATTTGCTTATTTACGGTTTTTTTATGTAATTGTAGAGGGACTAACAAATTACGAGTACATACTTCCGCACCAACTAGACCCACAAAATAATACCTGTTATTCATTGTGTTGTGCCAAAACGTTTACACGTACCTCAACTGTCTTATATTTATGGCATGTTAGAGATTAATGTATCTAAAATAATAATATAAGCCAGATACTTATTAAATTGTATGCGGAAGTGGTTACTTCTTGGTGAAACATTTTGATTAGGTTAATGAAGATAACACTTGGCAAAGTGTTTATGAACTATAATACTATAAGTATAGTATACTATATTATACTATACTATAAGTATACTATACTTGTACTTGTACTAGAAAACTTGTGAAACTTTACCAAGTGTTTTCTTTATTAACCTAAGATACTTACGTTGGAACTTGTAAACTAAAGTTTATTATTTAAGCAAACAGCAATATATTTATAATTTGTCCATCCAACTCAAACGAGGTTTTCTGTTGGCTGGTACAAATAGACTCATTACATTCTTCTTCTCGTAGATCAACCCCGCCCCAAATTTACCACGGGTGTGTCTAAAAGAGGTTGAGGGCCACAAGGGGGGGTCAAGGCATTGGTTGTCCAGTTCGTAGGCGACATATTTGTCTAAACGTCGTTCGGCGTCTAAACCGAGTATCATGTTACATTGCCGGGTGCCATTAATAAATGATGCGTGCGCTTGCAAGGGGAAGGCCTGAGCATCTTGTATCATTCATCAAACCGAACTACGGAAAATATCTTGTTAATTGTGTTGCATGACTAAAAATGTCACGAAATATTTAAGTAATGATATAAACAATCGATCACACGACTTTAACATTAGCGACGATTGATTTGACAAGATTTAATGCTCTATACTCTTGTGTCTCTATTGTCAACACAACTATATCAAATTTTAAGTTTAATTTTTGGTATAACAAAAATAGTTTACGAAATTATCCTCCGACATACCACTCAACCCTTATAAATTAGTGGCTATTTATTTTCTCATTTTGCACTGGCAATTTTATTAGATTATTAGTTATAAATTTGGTATGGTTAAACTACATTCACAACCACTCAATTTATAATTAATGTAAAATTTGGTTCTTCCAAAACAAAGTTCTTCACAACGGCTAAATTAGTACTTAATTTTTGCTGCAACTACAAAAAATGGAAATCAATTATTGTTCTATACAATGCCAACAAATAATAGAGTAAAACAAATTTTATAGTTTTACCCATGGCATAGCAAAAATGTGCGCCCTTGTCAAATAACATCAATAAATCAAACACGAAGGATTATATCTTTTATTAATTCCAACATAAAATTTGCATTGTAAGGCTTACGGCAATACCAGGGACATTAGAACAAGTACAAATAGTAAATATCTAAAAATGTACTTTACGTGCGTTTATAGATGCTAATTGATCAATTATACCGTGCGACCAAAAACTATTTTTATCCAAGAAGGCTTGGGCTGAAAAACGTAGGGCTCGGTTTAGATCACAATTATAAGGGGACGATATATCTAACCAAATATTGGTTAAAATTGTGTCTAACTCATTACGTGCCAAACTGATGAATTTTAAGCTAAGCTGTATGGCTTTGCAAAGTAAACGTTGATGATAATAATTTTTGCTCGCACAGTATGAGCAAAATTTTTTTTTCTGTTTTATCTCGTTCTTTACTCAAAATAGCAAGATCTGATAATCTTGATGGGCCAATGAAGCTCTTAAATAAGATATAATCAGTTTAAGTTTACTGATCTTTCACAACTTATTGAAACCGATACGGTGAGAATAATTAGAATAGCAACTATTGGATTTCGAAAAACTCTTCATCTCCATATTTAACTATAAAAATAAGTAGTTCTTCAGGCTTTGAAATAATTACGTGTTTCCTACTACTAAGTAAAGTTCTGTTGTCTACTATTTCATTGTACCGTTGCGGGTATGTTTCAAAATTCCCCTTCTGATAAAAAAGTAATCAAAAAGATTACAATCGGCCTTTTTAAATTTTGATGTGACAATAAATGTTTGACTTTTCACCGACTTGATATTATAAAAATTAAATCTGTAACTACTAAACGTATTTCGACAAAATTGAATAAAATATTGTATGAAACACGTGAGCTAAGGATGTTTTTTAAAAACATTCCCTTAGCTCACTTGTTATATAAATAAATATTAATTCACTAGCGGATTCAAGATCATTTTATTTCACTTGTAGATAAACAAATGTTTATGACGTTTGCTAAGAGGTGTTTGCTGAAGTATAAATCCAAACAAATTCGTGTATCTGTAGTCACGTGTGCAACAATATGCAATCAAAATAACTTTAGACTGATTACTACCCATGGATAGTTTTCACTTAAATACCCTTCGTTTTCGGCGTCGGGTTGTTGCAAAGCAATGTGCTTTCGAAAACTCTAATTGAACTTAATTAAACTGTACCTTATTATTGGATTATTACTACATATAATTAAATGGTGATGGTTGTATTGAGTCAGTAAAATCTAACAATAATAGCAATGTGAAAGTAATGTACTTAAATTTAATACATTTAACTACTTGCTGCTTCATTTGTGTTTCATTTCAACAGCAATAGTTGATCCTAAAATAATTCACCAATGTTATTTTTGCTGTTAAAAACTTTTTCACGACATTAATTTGTGCTTGTTTAAAAACCTTATTAACCTCCATCAGATATACCGAGTGATTATTATTTATCTAGTAAATCTTGTTTTATCAAATGATGAAAATGAAAATACTGCCAATATTTTCAAATCACGCATGATATCGATGAGATTCTATTATTGCTTGTAAGTTTTAGATTACTGAATTATTTACAGTTCATAAGTATTTTTTGTCTTCTGCAACTTTTGCAACAATTAAAGTTTTAATGGTTTTTTTCATATTACGAAAACTAAATCTCAAATTTTATTTTCGGGTTTGATAAAAACTTATAACATGTATCAGTAGCAAAAACAATTCGGAATACTAATTATTTCTTTAGAAATTTTATTCATCAAAATGCTATGTCACTGCATAGTTTCTACGTTTTTGATGCAAGGTGCTTTTTAGGAGAAATATTTCTCAATGATAATTCATATTTATTTAGATAGCTTCCAAAAATATGAATCTCCTCTTGTTAATGTTTTAGTTCCACAAAAACCCTGTATGTGTTCATTTATACTGGCCTAAATGATGGGATGATAATATGAAAAAACATTGAAAACCTAATTATTGCAAAAGTTACAGATAACAAAAAAGCATGTCCTTTAAATGTTTCAGTAATCTAAAACTAACTTGCAGTAAAAATATATTAATGATATCTCGCGCGATTTACGAATATTAGCATTATTTCATTTTCATCATTTTGAAAAACGAGATTTTCTGAGTAAGTAAAAATTGCTCGGTACATCTGATAGACGTTAATACGGTTTTTAGACAAGCATAAATTAATGCCGTACATTTTTTATTTTTTTTGTAAATGAATAATAATAAAAATGCCCAATACGATACCGACTTTTTGGAGGTCACTGTATATAATATATTTATGATCAAGCGTATTGTCACAAATTTAAATTATGAACGAATTCATTTTTATGAATAAATAGTTTCCCAGAAGAAGACAAAAATTAAGAAATTAGAAAAATCTAAAAGAAATCGAAGGATTTATTATATGTATGTATATACCTATTGTGTTAAGAAAACAATTACTCTAAATATGTTCACCAAAAGTAGAATCAACTCGGTCTTCTCCAGATATGAAGAAATTGTTTAGTTCAATTGACTCTTAAGTATAGGCAACACAAGTACCAGATTTTACGTTTTTAGCGCGTGTGTGAATCACTCACACGTCTAAGTTGCGCACGCACAATATTGCACTGGAGATAGCTGCCCCACATAATTCACCCCTGACGTTTCACTCCGCCTACTGCGTTTGAGAGGGGGCGTTAAAATCTTCCCTTAGACAAGTCGGTATGTTTGCGTCCAGTTGATAAAACATCAAATCTTTAAAGGAGATGTAACCTAACTTGTCCAATACAAAGTGAAAACATACTTATTCATTTCTCGTATATCATAATTATACATCTAGACTTTTAATTGTCAGTATAATAATAATAACCATTATTATTATTAAGTTTAAGGTTTTATCCATAAATTACCAGTTATTTATTTGAGGTATTGGGTACTTACTGGTAGAATTATTTTTATTTTACTTTATTATTTATTATTTTATTTTGCCTGACTAGTTTCTGTTTCTAACAAATTATCATCAGTGGCATGATATATGTATTATACTTTTTATGCATCTTGATCTTATTTTTAATATAAATATTTGTGATTAATTTGAATTTTAAAACAGACATCTTTCAAAATTCAAATTAATTACAAATATTTATGGAAAACATAAGAGCAAGATATATACATAGCAAAATATACATATCATGCCTCTGATGATGGTTTGTTAGAAACCGAAACTTGTCAGGCAAAATAAAATAAATAAATAATAAAATAAAATAAAAATAATTCTACCAGTAAGTACAAAATAATAATACTTTAAATTATTATTATTATTATTATTTAATTATAATTATAATTATTATTATATTATTATTATTATACATTTTATTGTTATAAACATTTTTATATTATTATTTATATTACTAATTAATATTTAATTTAATTTTCAGAAACTAAGGAGATATTACATGGAGTATCTGGAGAGTTCAAATCGGGGGAGCTGACGGTGATAATGGGACCGTCTGGGGCTGGAAAGAGCACGTTACTTAATGGACTAGCAGGTTATATGTAAGCAACATCTATGAATAAATAATAGTAGTAATAACATGAATTGCCCATACCTTCTAGTACAAGCAATATCAGCACAAGCCTTTCGATTTCTGAGAAAATTTTGAAATGGTAGTCTGAAAAGAGCACAGGTCGAGTAATAAATCATATTTTAGCCTACTATAAAGTATCATAGCACTCAACAATATACTTTACACTTATTACACATGCACAGAGGCCATCGTCAGAAGGGGGCAAACGCGATTCGACACAATTTTTCATGTTCTTCATAATTATTTCAATAATAATAATTACGCAAGATAATATGAACAGTACTGTTTATTTTATCGTGTAGCATAGTTCAATTGCTAGCTAGTATGCGATTACTGTCTACGAAAGTAGTTATTATAATAAGAGTATCCCTTAGGTAGATAATCAGGTGTATTCCCTATCAAAAACGTAAGCAGCAACGTGTACGTTATTTGTAGCATCACATTCAAATATCAAATGTTTTTTTATCATAGTTGCATTTGACATATGAATGTGACGTTGTCAAATAACGAACACGTTTTTTAATACGCAATACACCTGAATAAGTAAGTTTCTGTGAATTAGTTTATATTATAACTATTTTGCCTGATTAGAAGCACCTGGATACGATTCACAAGATCAAGAGAAAAAAACATTTTCCCAAAGAACCGAATGATTTTGTAACGGTTCGAACCCAGGTGTTGTACAAATTCTCATAAATTGTAATATTTATTATTCATTGCATTTATTCAACTGCAATTCATCCTTAAATGCAATTGGATGCATTTAATTTCTTTAACTGCATATTACATGAATTCTTATAATTCAAGTAATTGATTTGGCACGTGATTTACAAATTCTCGTTATTTCTAATATTGATTTGGCTCGTGATTTAGTGGTAGTACTCTACGTTATGTGTGATTTTTAAATCAAAATCGTGATAACTCAGTTTGGTTCGTTTTATGGGTAATGTGTCTGTTAGTGATTTTTGTTAGCAAGTAAAACACAGATACATGGATTTCATATGATTTATTCATTTTAAAAGGTTATGCAAGCGACAGGTAAATAAAAGACAATTTTGTTACTCTAATTGGACGTTATTTATTTAGTTATATTTATTTAAATTTTGGAATAGATTTGTTTAATAATTATTGAAAATTTATTATATTCTTTGAATTTGAATGATTTATTTTATTTTGAAAACAGAGTTACTTATTAACACTGCGGTTGGAATTACAAAGTGTTACTTTGCGACTTTATGCACCACAATCTTCAAATTGTGCCGAGAAGGATATCTGATACATGTCATCACTGCATAGAAATTCATTAGCACGGTGCCTACCAATGTATTTCAACGCCACCTCGTGGATAGGAACGAATCACATAACTTCACATTAAAGTACTTTAAGCGATTCCAGTGCTTCAAGCACCCAATGTGTCCTCATTCGGAGATATTGCTAGTACTCGCGTCTACCAACATTATCAGCCATGTGATCGTAAAAACTTTAATAGGTATTGTTATTCAAAATTGATTATTGATTAGAATGATAAAGCTCTTATTCTACTTCTACTTTTCTATCTACTTAAGCACATACAAACATTCGTTTCATTCATTCATAATTCTGAGATTTCTTGAATATCGGAGGGCTGAGCAAGTTTAATTATACGATTTAATTACAAATATCATTGAATTATTTATATCGAAATTATTAAGTTATGTTCCCCTGACGCAACTTTTTATTTAACTACCGATTGATTAATGAGGCCACACTGTTTATCAAATGTTTGCGACGACGAAAGGAAGGCATATTACAATATTCTCCTGTCAGTACGAAAATATTGTCAGGACAAGGTATAAAATGCAGTTAGGTTCAACTCCGCATTTAGTGGCGTGAGGCTCCCTACATTTCATATCTTTATTAAACTTAGTTCATTACCAGCGGCAAGGCGCGGTAATATCACTAGATAGGTTACATTATTATAGATAAATTACTTTAGAATTGTTAGTGTGAAAAAATGCTTGATCAAATGTTTTGCGACGACGGAAAGGATGGCATGTTATAATATTCTCCTGTCAGTAGGAAAATATTGTCAGGACAAGGTATAAAATGCAGTTAGATTCAACTCCGCAGTGGCGTGAGGCTCCCTACATTTCATACCCTTATTAAACTTCGTTCATTACCAGCGGCAAGGCGCGGTAATATCACTAGATAGGTTACATTATTATGGATAAATTACTTTAGAATTGTTAGTGTGAATTACATTTGATAAACTTGTGTTATAAATTCACCTGAGGAGTTAATGTTTAAAGTATATGAGTCGTCGTCGGACAGCGTGACGTTCTGTCTCGATCGGTACATCTAACTGGTCTCGTTTAAGTTCCGCACTTCTATTTATACTGGTCCCCACTTTTTACTCTTCTTCCCCCGTCCTATGCTAAATCTGCGTACCGCTGCAAAGGGACGCAATCCCATACGTGTCACCGAATTACGCAATCGCCGTTTCGAGTTCCCGTCGTATTCCAACGACCTATTTCTGTGTCATCATTTTGATCGTGTGCTTATTTACATTTGCCTAAAATTAAGAAGTCAGCAAAATGACTGACCTCGCTTGGGCCAGCGCGTCGTCGGCCGCGGCCTGATATGATATTTACGCAGTTTTGTACCGACTCGTAAAAGTATGGACTTTAATATTATTAGGTTCTTACAATTTGGAAATTATTTTTAAAAGGGCATATAAAATAGTTTTTGAATCTATTTTTAACTTTGATTAAAAACTTAATATTACTTAAAGCAACCGTAATTAAGTTCACCTAATTAAACCTAATTCAATTTTATTTAAGCCGTTTATTTTGAAAAAGGTCTTAGTCTATTTTTTTTTAAATAGAAATAATGCATAAATTGCACGTAAAATATTATTTAGGTATAGATGTAAATAAGTTACCCTACAGTAAATTAAACGCTCACGCAAGGTACGGAAATTTATATAAGGTAATTTATTTTCACATAAATTACCTTAACCATTTACAGTTACGCATACTTGAGAAATGTTCGACTTATCATGAAATGTTGTGCATATATCTAAAAAAGTATTGTTTATATAAAATTAATGTAGAATTTTCAATCTGTTTCACGATTAATTATCCGTTGTTCGTGTGCCAAAATAATATAAGACCAAGCCAGTGTGAAATCCAGTAAGATAAGGTTAATTTATTTTTCGGGAAAGTAAGTTTTAGCAATGTTCTTGCATTTACAGGTATATTAGTTAAAATATATTTTTTAGTTTAAGTAAAAGAACAAAATCAGCTTAGGCCATTTTAAAAATAAATGGCTCCTTTCCTGATTCTGAATGATTTTTTTTGTAAATTCATTGTAGAAAAATGGACGAACTAGAACCTATAGGCAGATAGTGCAAAAACTTGATCAATACATGTTGAAGGTTCCATGACACATAGGTTTATACTAATAACTTGAAGGTTCCGGAGGTTTTTTTTTTTTTTTTGTGGTGGTATTGTTGTTTTCGTCCTTCATTTGTGTTATATTTGTTTTTCCGTTGTTGTTTCTGTTTGTTATAGAATTAATTGTCTTGCAAGTTTTTTCCGGGTCGTATGATATCTGTTGTAGTTTGTCTTTGTAGACATTTCTTTTCGTCTTAATAATAATAATAATATATATTTTTTTAATAATAATTTATTATTAGTCTTCTTTATTAGTATGAAGGTAGCCTTTTTTAGGTTATAGTATACTGTTTTCAATATGTTGTTGTTTGGTTTGGCTCTGTATTTGTGGTGTGCTCTGTTTCACTTTATAATAAAAGTTTTTTACATTTTTTTAAATATTTTAAATTACTTATGAGAATAAAATTTTTGGCTGACAGTTTTTTTTATGTTTGTTTTTACTGCCAACCACCTGTTAAAGTAAAAAATATCATTAAAATCCTTGTGGCACGACAAAGTTACAATTTTATTTACCAGTGTTATTATATACTATATAGTTTTAGTATTTAAACAAAAGGTAATTATCGATTAAAAGAATTAAAATAAATGTAGGTATCTATTCATCTAACCGTGATAAATAAGTGTTTACGTAAAGTATGTTTTATTTCCAGCTAATAATCGTAAGCTGTTTATCAGAAAAATATGTGCATTGTTGAGTAATAGTAGATATAAAATGTGAGTAATAGTAGACATTAAATGTGTAGCCAATGATGAAGGTTATAACGATTATGAATGCAGATCGTGTGACGCAATCAGAGCACATACTGGTGAGCATTTATTCCAATCCACTTACAGGAAAAACCAATTCAGGAATTATTCACAGGAAAATAGTTATACGAAGCAAAAACATGTAATCGGATGAATTATTGATTAGATTCTAGGATTCATGAACATTATGTGGTGAATTGTAAATAAAAATTATCTTCGCTGCATCAATGTGAATTCAAATTATATCAAAATATCTGGAATAATGAAATGTGTGAAAATCCATTCTGATTAATTTGTTTATAGGTGATGTTGATTATGCACTTCAGGTTATAAATAAACGAATTTATCGATGTTTATACATGGACTAGTTATCTAGAATAATATTGTGAAAATTTAATTCATAAAAATTATTTTAAAAAAATACATTTTTTTTTTATAAATAAACTTCCAAACTGCAATCAAGACCCATACATAGCCGCCTATTATCTAAATAATTGTTGATCGCTCGGTATATAATAATGTTCGTTTTTTATACGTACAATTTGTACGTGTCATATACGTACAAATCGTACGTATAAAAAACGAACGTTATTATATACCGAGCGATCAACAATTATACGTACAATTTGTACGTGTCATATACGTACAAATCGTACGTATAAAAAACGAACGTTATTATATACCGAGCGATCAACAATTATACGTACAAATTGTACGTATAAAAAACGAACGTTATTATACACCGAGCGATCAACAATTATTTAGATAATAGGCGGCTATGTCTGTGTCAGTATTATGGAACTTGGTAAAAAATATTGAAGAAGGACTTAGATATGCATACCTACAAAATACAGGGCTATCATGAATTGCTGCCACCAAATTTTAACAGACCCTTGCAGACATACTTCTAACCTCTTAAGGGTTCCTTTTGTCTACATAAATGTTGATCGCACGGTATTATACAGGGTGATTTATGAAAAGTATCCACCCTAGATTTCTCAGAAAATAAGGGCACACTAAAAACCTTCCGAAATATGTCATTTGTTTTTATTTCAGGGGAACATTTTTTGACGTACTGTTGATATGTGTGTCAGTTCCCCCCTCAACCCCAACAAGCACCTCTTGAAAATTTTAAATGAAATTATCCACCTTGTGACACCTCATTTAAAATGTATTTATGTCAGTAATACAGCTGTGTAAATAAATGTTTGTATTGCAAAAAAATATATAATAAAAAATATATTGTAATGTTTTTGCATTGCCCTACTTTCGGGACTACAAAATGTTACGTTTTTATTTTGCTCTACCTATTTCATTGGTGTTGAGTATTTAAGCATTTACTTGTTTTGTAACATTTTGTTCTTTCTCTTATCTCAGGTTCAATAGTAGGTTCAATCATAACTAAATAGAGTTTTGTTCAAATACTTTAATGAATTGAAAATAACCAAATATTAAAACGTCTAATATATACTGAACTAAACAAACAAATCCAAAACAATACAAAACAAAATTATTAAATAAATAATATACCATGGCCAAGATTAACAAAATAAATCCTATATACACAAGCCAACTTATGTGATAATATGACTCTTGCACTTTACGCAAACTTTCTACTTGCAGTTATCTTCTTGTGGTTCCTTGATTACGTCGTCCTCTTGTCCCTGCTTTCACGTCTGATCCGTTGTTGATTCCCACAAAAGTAAACAGCTACTTTTGTGTGCGAAGTTGAGCGGCTTGAAGTCCTGACTTTGAATATCTCCGTCACGGCTCCTATCTTGTTGAACTCCTCTCCTGGTTGACTGTCTTCTTCCAGTTCTATGTCCAATCGTTGAAACCCCGTTAATATTTTGTAATGTATTCGTATTAGTATCGCAACATCTCCACCCACGATCCACACGCGTCTCTCCCCCTCGTCAAACTCCTTGTTGATTATTTTCGACTTTCCATTATTCAATTCCCCGTCTATGCACGAAGTCACCTGTCTCCCGTGGTAACCAATCAACAACCTTCATCCGCGGATTGCTTTGTATATTTGTGCATACTTGTTCATATTCACATTTACAATATTTACAATAATTTTTGTTAGCTTGTGCCCTGAAGATTATAATTCTATCTAAAACTTATATAATAATAACAATAAATCTATTCTAATTAATCCAAATTAATACTACAAATACCATCACAATATATTATTATTATTGAAAGGTCTTGGCCAGTAATACAGCAGTGCTCATATTTTTTTCCACAAAGAAGTCCAAAATTCATTTTTTTATTAAGTGAAAAATAAGAAATAACACTGAAAAAACGTGAAACGACAATGTTTATTAACGAAAAGATATTTAAATTTAAAAAAATCCTTTATTTTAAACAAAAAATTGTTAGCTCCCTTGCAGCTTACGCGGCTTGGTTCGTAAATATTCCTCGGGAATAATAGCTATCATTATTGATTCGTGGTATAATCTAGTATTATTACATTTGTAGCTAAAGTAAAATATATATACCACTAGTCATTATAATCTACTTCACAGTGCTTTGTTGCACAATATAATGATGTGTTTTTTGACTAGTAGTGCAAAAAATAGTATACCGTATAGGTATATGGAGAGGATCAAATATAAATAATTGAACAAATACATATTTAATTATACATATTACAATTATGAGTCAGAGATTTGTATGGAAATTTTCTGCGTAATATATGACATAATCCATGCGGTTTTCAGAGGATAATTCATTACGACGTGGAACTCCTTGGCAAGTTTATATTGTCTATATTGTTTTATTGTTTGTTAAATTATTTTCAAAGTCCCAACTTGATATCCCAGAAACTAAATGCCCTGGGATTTTTTTAATAAGTGCGTGCAAACGCATTATTTTTTAGAAAAACCTGAACAACTTGAGAACGATTGAAGCGAATTGCAAAAACTAAACGGGTTTATAAAACCCAAAAAAGGCCAAATTTAAATATGTAAATTTATACAGGGAGTGCCATTTAAAACAACTAGGTCGAAGGCTGCCCTGCAAAAATGGAACACCCTATATATGACAAAATAATTTTACAAACTGCACTTTGGCATCCCGTTTACAGTGTATTTTGGTTCATTTCGATATCATTAACGGTGTAGGTGTAATCGAGCCTGCCCATCCTATTGACTCACCCTGTATATGCCCTGCATTTAGAGTGTACATATAAATCTATGATCATTATTAGTATTTATTACTAACTAAATGATTACTATAAATATAATACTAAAACTTTTCGTTTTAAGCAGTTAGTGCTGAGTTCAGCTCTGAACCAATCATAATCTGATGCCATGGCAACCACGCATGTTCATCTATCGTTGTTTCCCGCAAAGCCAACTCATCATGGAAGTAACCTTCCGCCTTCCAGCAAGTGCCTGGCATAAGGGCACATCGTCGACAGTTTATTCTAAAAAAAAAAACAGGTTGTTGCCATTCTGCAAAAATAGTTTTTGTACTACTTGTCAAATACCACAACATTGTGTCATGTATCAAATCACTGTGAAGGTGATTTTTATGATTGTCAGCTTTCCACGTCACTATAATAGACACTATCTTGAAATGCAATTATTTTATGTTTTTACCAAGGCAAACGCTATAAAAAATCGAAGTATGTACTTGGCTCATTTAACCGACTTTATAGCTCTAATACCAACACTATGAGTGCTATGAAAGTAATGAGTAGATTAAATAAAGTTGTGCGAATTTCTAGAGATTTCTTAGTGAACCCTGATGGATAAGTTTTAATTATTTTATTGTATTGTCCATGTTACTATCAGCGATATCAAACAGAAAATTGGGCACAGTTAGGTACCGACACCTTGTAGTATAAAATCTTTATTCTAACTGGTTTTGGCTATTATGAGCATATTCAGAGATATAATCTGTAATCTGTGTAAAAAAATACATTATGTAAGTAAAAAAGCTAAACACGTTCCATAAATTATAATATCTTCGCGTAAATTGTTCTATTGAAATTGGTGAAATGGTATCACCCTCGAATTGAATGTCAGGTGATATTCTTTGTTCGATCTGTGTAGACGTTTTTCATTCGCATAATAGCCTAATAACACACTAGATAGTGCAGGAGATCTATTGCGAGTGAAATAGCAGAATCAACAAAGGCATGGAATGCAATGCTGTGGAATGGTGATCCTGAAAGGCAGATATTTACTTTAAAGCGCTCTAACTCGAAGACTATTTCAGGAGCTAAATTTCAAAAGCATTATTATTCATTTTTCAAGAATTGGAGAAATTTTATATTTCTGTAAAGTTTCGAATCCAAAGAGGCACAGGGAAAAATATAGGCCTACATATAAAAATAATTTTCATATGTAGGCCCATTATATGTGCAGGAACGAAGTTAGGTAAATGATCCACATATCTATAACATTATTATTTATTATTATCAAAAGGCCGTTTAGGTTTCGGTGTGGGCTATACATGTTATTACAGTTACATTACAGTTTTGTTATGTATTTGCAAATTCTGTCCACTCTCTTCTGTTCTTTGCCATTTCTCTTGCTTGTTTAACTGTCTTCCCTCTGCTGTTTATTATTTCTTCTATTTTGTTGTGCCATTCTTGTCTTGGTCTGCCTCTTCCTCGTTTCTTTCCTGTTTTTGCTTCCCAGATTTGTTTTGTTTGATTCGTATTTTTCATCCTAATTAGATGTCCCCACCAGTTGAGCTGCTTCTTTTCTATAAACTTTTCTATTGATTCTATATCCAATTCCTCTCTGATGTCTTTACTTCGTATCCTGTCTTTTTTCGTTACTTGTTTTACTTTTCTCAGATATTTCATTTCTATTGCCTGTAATCTACTTTTATCTCTCTTTGTTAGCTTCCACGTCTCGCTCCCATATGTCAAAATCGTTCTGTATATAGTTTTGTATATATTCATTTTTGTCTTTCTGCTTATCTCTTTCTTGTTAGTAAGTATATTATTCAGGGCATAGTACGTTTTTATTGTGTTGTTTATTCTGTTGCTTAATTCTCCTTCCATTTTCCCGTCTTCTGTAAGTTCTACTCCAAGATATTTGAATTGCTCCACTTGTTCAATCTGGTCCTGTCCTATCTGTATATTTACGTGTTCTTTCCGTTTTCCTATTATCAGTACTTTTGTTTTACTGTAGTTCATCTTCATGTTATATTTCTCTAGGTGTTTATTCCATACGTTCATGTAATGTTGCAGGTTTCTCTCACTTTCTGCTATCACTACCACATCATCGGCGTATGCTCCTTCTGATATTTTAACCATTTGCATGTTTTTGTATCCTACGTTTGCTTTTATTATTTCTGTTTTCATGCTCTTCATTATTTCATCCATATATAGATTGAATAGTGTTGAGCTGAGAGCTCCTCCTTGTCTTAGTCCATTATTTGTTTTAAAAGTTCTTGAAATTTGCCCCTTGTATATTATTGCATTACTGTTGTTGTTATATATATTCTGTATTACTTTCACTATCCTGTTTTCTATTCCTCTCTCATTTAGTATTAACCATAGTTTCTTTCTTTCTCTGGAATCCCAGATATGTATTTTTATTATTTGCGATTCTTTTTTCTGTGATTTGTTTTATTGTGAAGATGTTGTCTTGTGTGGATCTCCCTTACCTGAAACCACATTGCGGTTCTTCTAGGGTCTGTTCTATTCTTGCTATTATTCTCTTGTTAATTGTCTTGTCTAATATTTTCATCCCTATACTTATTAGTGTTATGCCTCTATAGTTTGCGCATTTCGTCTTGTCACCTTTCTTGTACATCGGTACTATTAACGCTGTTTGCCAGTCTTTTGGTATCATATTTGTCTTTCATATTTAGTTCAGTAGCTTCAGTAGTTTATCTCTTCCTATGGGTCCCATGTGTTTAATCATTTCTGCTGTAACCTGATCTTGTCCTGGTGCTTTTCCTATTTTCAGTTCCCTTATTATTTCTAGAAGCTCTTGTTCGTTGATACTCTCCGTTACTGTTTCTGTGATGTTCTTTTCGCTGTCTCTTGCCTTCTGTTCGTTGCCGCTATTTATAGTTAGTAATTCTTCGAAATATTCTTTCCATCTTCCTATTATTTCTTCGTTTTCCTTCAACATTTTACCTTGTTTGTCTTGTATGTATCTCGTTCCTTGTCTTTTTTCTTTCCTGCAACCTTTTATTGTTTTATAAAATAGCTTTTGATTTTCCTCTGCGTTTGTCTCCATTGTCTCCCCGAACTTTTCCCATTCCCTGGTCTTTGCTATTGTAACCTCGTCTTTTACTATTTTCCTTTTTTCCTTGTACCTTTCGTAGTTATTACTGTTTTTGACACTTAGGTATCTTTGCCATGCATTTTTATTTTATATTATTTTATCTCGTATGTCCTCTGACCACAACACTGTCTGTTGTTTCTTGTTTGTACTTTTCTTCAACCCGCATGCCTCTTGTGCTGCCTCAAGCATATTTCTTTTTATGTTATTCCACATTTCCTCTACTACTTCGCTGCCGTTGGCCACTTCAAACTTGGCTTCTAATTTCCCTTTGTATTGTAATGCTGTTTCTTCATCTGTTAGTCTGTATGCTCGTATCTTCTTGTAGTTTACTGCTATAGTTGGTCGCTAAATTTTTCGGTCACTGTTTTGATAGTTTTCCTTGAATGTGGTCACTTCCTATTTCGTAACTTCTCTTTACTCTTGTGTCTATTATTTTGCTCTTTCTTCTTTGTTCTGTTAATACGTAATCTATTATAGATTTTTCGATATTGCTTATCACTTCCCTGGTGTATTTGTGTATCTCCCTGTGGTTGAATAGTGTGTTAGTTATTATTAGATTGTTGATTCTACAGTAATCTAGCATTTTCTTCCCATTTTCGTTTATTGTGTCTTCCCCGTATCTTTTTCTCATCGTATCGTTATCTATTACTTCCTTGCCAATTCTGCTGTTGAAATCTCCTGCTACATATATTTCGCCAATGGCATTTTCGATTGTGTATAACTATCTATAACATAAGAGTTAAAGAGTTGTTTTGTGATTGCGGTAGAACTGTATAACCAAAATTAAATTTGTTAGAGGTAAATATAATACAAACTTTTATAAAGCCATATAAATAAAATTGAAATTGAGTTTATTTACATATTATTTTTATTGACAAATTAATTTGGATAATATTGCTCTTGAAAAAAAAAATCCATTTGTTTCAAAAGATATGAATAAAATTATTTTTGAAATAATTTTAATATGCCAAAGCGTTATATTTGATTGCAAATTGGAAGTAAAACCCTTATTATTATCAAACATTTTATTTTTATGAAACAATAACATTATTTTTAAATACATATTATATAAGAACACCACCATCATCTTCATTGCAATCACAAGGTTCATCGTCCTCGTGGCTGGTGGTTGGGTTTAACTTTGATTCATACAATAGTAATGCTTTAAAAAACTTAAGTTTTTCGTCTTGCTGCCAATTTTCGTCGTATAATAAGAGCAATGTTTTAAGTTTTTCAATTTTTCTTCCTTTACTGGGACTTTCAATACCTTTTCATTGACATTCAAGTCTTTTAAAACTATACCTTTTTTTGTTAGACTTTCAGAACTTTTCGACGAATCATCAATTTTCATTTTTATTCCATTATTGTATTTTCTTAATATCATTTTTTTCATGTCTTTTATACCTTTTAACTTTTTTAAGCTTGTATCAAGGGCTTTAAAATCTTTGATGGTCCAATCTATTCCTGGCTTCTTCACAGTTCCTACTTCTTTATGAATTTCTATGTACTCTTCGGCATTTAGTATTACTTCTATTCTCCTAAGATACTTTTCTAGAAGCCCAAACACCCGATCTGCGGGCAGAAAAGAGTGCCCTCGAACCGGAAAAGTTACTTTAATTTCTTTTAATGACTCAGGAGCACTTTTTGACAGCCAAAGTGCCAGAGCATACATTACATATGATTTTTTATTTTGCCCAGTGCATCCGTCTGCAAATAATCGTAACACTTTGCAAGTTTCGGAAAATTTATGCGAATTTACGAAATTTGTAATGGCAGAACCCATTTCATTAGATCCTCTACCCGCTTGGCTTTCATTCCAAGTGTAGAAAAATGGATATGAAGTCGCGACATCCGTAATACAAAAAATATAAAAAGAAAGCTGCCTTAACTAATATGCTTCTCCCACAGGTAGTTTGGGCAGATTCTGAACCTTCTGTAGGTCGAAACAAAATACTTCACTGGTTTCCTCATAGCTATTCATTAATAAATGAAATTGTTTCGCTCTTAATTTGTGAATTCTTAACTCTGCCATCACATTAAGTTTTTGCAATTCAGAGCAATTATTTAGTTTATTTTTCTTTTTAAAACAGAAACTACAAACATCCGATGCTGGTGACCCGAAACCAATATTAAAATTGGTAGAAAATATTTAATGAAAAAATCCGTATTTTATCTTGTATTGTTCCTCAACAGGAGAATCGTATAATTTCCGCAATCTTCTTATATTTAAATTGGCGGGCAAATACAACCTTTTCGATTTATTGCGGTTATAATGGCTTTCTTTTGCATGAAGTTTACCAATAAACTTTTTAACCTCCTCTCTTTTTTCGTTATTCTTTAATGAACGCCTGTCTCCTCCTCTTCTCTCTTTTATGTCGTATCCAAACTTTATATTTTTTGTAATCGTATGTAACCGTTTTAAAGAAATTACAAAACATTTTAAAATCATTTTTTGGCACACTCTGTAGGTTTTACCATTTCAGTAACCATACGGTATTTTGCTGACGAAACATGTTTTTGATTTCGGCAATTAAGCTTATAATTTTCCCTGTGCCTCTTTGGATTCGAAACTTTACAGAAATTTGATAATTTTCCATCTTGAACATGCTTATCCGAAGTATGAAAAATGTTTTTTTCCTGCTGTAATTATATAGCGTCTCTTTATTTTTAAGCATTTATATGTAGGCTGTGACGTACCTGAAGGGCAGTCGGCGCGTTAGGCCGTGGAGCGAGTGGAGGGTCCCTTTGAAGTAGTGACGAGGGCCAGGCTCTCGGTGTCAGAGAGTGGGGGGGGGTTAAAAAAAGGCTCCACGTAATTTTACCTCGTTGCTACTTCGTCGCAAGGGATGCTCCACCCTACCTGCGTGGGTGGACGGCAGACAGTCAGCGAAGTTCAGAAATCACGAACTGTCACAACGCTGACCGTTTGGCGTCAACACCACCAGATTTAGATCTCGCAGTGAGAAGAGAAAACTGTAAATGAGATAAATGAGAAAGAAAACTGTAACTGAAATGAATATAGAAAACTGTAAAGAGAAAACGTGGGGGGAGCAAAAAATAACAGGTGTGAGTTTGGTATGGTAAAATGTCGGCGTTTATTCACACAAATCAATGACGGACACCGTGTCCTGCGCTCCTGAAAAAAATACCTCCGAGCGCCACCCTTTCGCGCAGGGTTTACTCTATTCGGCCGAATAAAACAAGCTCCTAATCGCGCGATTGAAAGGGCCGAGGGAGCGACCTTTTTCGTACATTAGCGCAAAACACGTACGACACAATTTACACGTAGACACAATTTACGCACAAGAATAAACCGAAAAGTGGCCCAATCGAGCACACAAAAAAAAGAAATTATATATATTGTCTGGAATTTATATCTGGCCTGAGTTCCGGATGGTCGTCGCTGGTGACTGCTACAGCTCCGGAAGGGCGACGGCTTGCGTCGTAGACCTGGTGCTCGCTCGCGGCCTCCAGCCAGGAATGTTCTGGCCGAGCTGCCTAGCCCGTGGCTAAACGCCTACAAAACACATGGCCTTAATCAAAATGGCCGGACACGTGGCTTCACGAAGAGGAGGAGGAATAACTACTTACTCCGGTGTTATGAGCGTGTTCTCTGCCCTCTAGTCGATGCCTCAATCCCCCTCAAGGGTGGTTAGCTGAGAACCGTTGATTATTCCCGTAAAACGGATGGTGATATACCTTATCTGCAACGGTTCTTCTGGCATGATCTATCTTGGGCACGAGTCAATTTAGTTCTGCCTCGTGGCGGCGCTACCGCCGGTGAATTTAAAAATCGCTCACCGGGGAGACGCGTCACCACAACAAAAAAATGCAAGCATGGTTGCCTACCGTGCAGGTCCATACGTCCGTTAATTATTAAAATGCCGCTTTCTGCCAACGCTATTTTTGGACCGTTACAAGGCCCATTATGTGTGCAGGGACGTTCAAAATTTTCTAAGTTAGGTAAATAATCCACATATCTACAACATAAGATTTAATATCCGTTTATTATTATAATAATATCCTATTATTTTTTTTAATTATTAATGCAGTTGTGATTAGTAATATTAAGATCGACATATTTTTATTCTTTCAGAACAAAAGGTTTCTGTGGAACTGTAAAGTACAACTCCGAGGTTCGATCGGACAGTCCGAGATTTAAGAAGCTTGTAGCCTACATACCACAAGATGAAGAACTACGGTTACATCTCACTGTGCTGGAGAATATGATGATTGCTGCAGACTTAAAATTGGGATATACAGTAGGAGCAGACTTCAAATTAAAACAGGTAATAATGCGTAGGCATCCGAATGGCGTCCTAATTATATTTTGATATAAAACTACATGTCTATATATACATACATATATATATATATATATATATATATATATATATATATATATATATATATATATATATGCAATCAAATAAAATTCTCTATACATCGTCGGTTTAGGTCCGTATCTATAGTCCGTGCTTGAGCTTGACTCAGACTCGAGTCGTATATTTGGTTGCATATTTTCTATAAACGCTTTTGCACCAAACGCAACTAAATATACGCAAATATACGACTTGAGTAAAACTCATGCTCAAGTACGGACTATAGATACGGGCCTTATACACGTTGTAGGAAAAGTTGCCGTTCTCTTAACTTTATAAAAATACCTAGTTTATTTATATGAAATGTTCTAAACTAAAACTTAAAGCGATATACACATTTTCATTATATTTGGATAAACACTGTGAAATTTTAAAAATCAACATAGCTCACAACATTTTGCAGAAATGCAACAAAATATTCAACAACAAAAATAAACACCATCGTACTGCTAATACTACAACTACTACTAATACGTACTATTTATAATCTCTACTGTTAGTTGGACTGTGATCGCCAAATAAATTACACAAACTTTTTTTTTTGCGTAGCCCCATTAACAACAAAAATATTGTTTCCAATTCTCATTTTAAAAATGCTCATTATGTAGATTGAATCTCATTAAAACGCACTTATATCTTCTACATTTGAATAATTATTGCACCTTTAAAATAGTAAACATTCTGTAAATACTTTTATTATTTTGCATATTAAAAATAGAAAAAGTTATATTTCCAAGCGCTACCAAGCGGAATTTTTCATTCCATTCACAGTATAAATAGAGTTCCAGTCTTATGGGAAAAGAAAATTCTGTTGCCTATTTTTGCCTATTCGGTGTCTTGAGAAAAATCTTGTAGGCAAGAATATAAAAGGTATTTTTTAGTACCGTCATCAGGATTTAAAATTGTTACTCACATGAACGTCTGCAATTTATGCAACAGCATTAATCTCACAGTATCTACGACAAACTAGATTTTTCTCAACCAAGTAACGATAATAGCCTAGAAGAATATCTGAAAGTTGTCAAGCATAAAATATCGGAATTTCTAGTACAGTTTAAGCAAAATAGGCCCTAAATTATTGTAATTATCTTATTGAATGATACTCAATGGGAAATTATTGAGATTTTACTTCAGCTATTAAAAATAAGTAAATTATATTTTTTATATTAAGATTTCTGATGCAATTTAGATATAATATTACTTAGAAATCATTAAAAATGTTCATACTCTGTGGGTCTTTCCGTCCTTCAGCCTCTTCCAGGATAATCTGTCCTTGACAACCTTCCTCTAACTTCCGATTCAATTTCTTTTAAAACTATATAAATGAAATAGAAACTTAAACTTTTTTGCATATGGTACAAGAAGCATGGCTTTATTGTTACAATAATTGGTACGTGTTTTGAAGCTTGAAGAAGTTTAATAAGGAAGGAAAAAGACAGAAAATGGGAGGATTTCTAAACCAAATTAGAGGAACATTTGAAATGCAATCAAAAACTATTCTACAGAACACTGAAAAATACTGAAAAGCTGCAGAAAGGAAAAGGAAACAAACCTAAAGCTACTCAAAAATAAACATGGTGTACTAATGAGAGAGGATAAAGAAATCATGAACAGATGGAAAGAGCACTTCCAAGAGCTTCTGTCTGGAGAAGAGACAACCAATGAAGGAAATGAAAAGAGCTTCTGTCTGGAGAAGAGACAACCAATGAAGCAAATGAAAACGAATAGGAACAAGAAAATAGTAACGAAACAGAAGAAGAAGAGGGATCTTATAGCAGAAGAAGAGTTAGAAAACGCACTAAAGAAGTTAAAAAACGGAAAAGCCCCAGGTCGCGACAAAATCAAATCTGAACAGTTGAAATACATAGGAAAGGATGGGGAACAACTACTACTACAGTTAACAAATAGAATATTGGAAACAGGAACAATACCAGCAGACTGGCAAAAAGCAGTGATCTTCCCAATACATAAAAAAGGAGACAGTAGAAATTGCAACAACTTTAGAGGAATATCCCTGCTGTGCACAGCGGCAAAACTGTATGAATCAATACTAAAGAACAAACTAAGAACGGAAATTGAAAAAACAATGGAAAAGTAACAAAGTGGATTCATGAAAGGACAGTCTACACAAAACCATATCTTCACAATTAAAAAGATGACAGAAAAAATATTAAGACAAAACAACAAACTATACATGATATTCATGGACTTAGAAAAGGCATTTGATAGAGTCCCAAGAGCCAAAGTGTGGGAAATACTTGAAGAAAGGAAGATCAAAGGGCATTTAATAAAAGCAATTAAGAGTATGTATGAAACCACAGAAAACTACGTAAGGACAAATAATTCAACGTCTGAGAATTTCACAACCACACAAGGCCTTCGACAAGGGGGCGCTTAAGCCCTCTGCTCTTTATTATATTCCTAGACAACATAATGAAAAAAATTAAGGATAACACCAAGAAGGTAGAAATAGGATACTATAAAATGAAACGAATAGTGACAGCAGAATGTGCTTCTGCTGATGACTTTAGCCAAAAATGAAGAAGACCTGCAACACAATACAAGCATATGGGAGGAGGAACTGAAAAAACCCAACATGGTAATTTATATAATCAAAACAAAAGTAATGGTAGTAGCAAAAGAAGAAACAAAAGCAAAAATATTGATAAATTTGAAAAGGGTAGAACAAGTTGAAACCTTCAAATATTTAGGTACAATAATACGTAATAAAGGAACCATGAAAAACGAAATAAATAATCCGCAAATAAAACCTACTATGCTATGAACAAGTACATTCTAAACAATAGAAGAATTTCCAACAACACGAAAATGTCACTCTTCAAGACAATTTATAGACCAACACTCTTATATGGAAGCGAAACCTGAACAACTAATGAAAAGACAATGAACAAAATACAAAGCAACCGAAATTAGATACTTAAGAAAAGTTGTAGGAGTCACGAGATTTGACAGAGTAAGAAACGAACAGATCAAGGAAAACCTACAAATACAAAGTGTGCAAAAATTAATACAGAAACGACAACTAGGATGGTTCGCGCACCTGATAAGAATGCCAGAAGACAGACAAACAAAAATAGTATGGACATCAAAAGACGAAAAAAAAGAAGGAAAGAGAAAGACCAGGGAAAAGATGGGAAAACAACATAGAAGAGATCTTAAGAAGAAATGACCTCGATCAACAAGAAGTAAGGAAAACGGCTGCAAATAGAAAGGAATGGAAAAACTTGGTAGACAACATAATTTAGTCGTGGCAAGAATCTCGACACCCGAAGGGTATAAGAGATGTAAATTGATTATATATATATATATATATATATATATATATATATATATATATATATATATATATATATATATATATATACAGGGTGTTAATACTAAGTTGTAACACCCGAAAATGGCAGTTAGAACTCATTGAAACAAACAACTTTTCTTATTAAAAATTTTTGAATTGGAGCCCAAGTTCATAGTTATAGGCGTTCTTTTGTTTTTCGAAAAATCGTCATTACTCCCTTATTTTAAGAAATATTTAAAAAATACAAAAACGTTCAACATGCGCTTTCGGTTCTCTAAAACATTTGTATTTACAATTATTTTCTATTTTATCAAATAACAAAATGGCGACCGAAGAAAAATTTCGAAAGATGATATTTTGAAAATCACTCGATTGATTTTTGAGAATAAAACATTTATGAAATCCTTAAACTATATTATAACATTTGTCTGAGACATTTTTTTTCGATCTGTCCAGAAAAGTTATTATTCAAATTGAATTACAAGATAAATTTTAACAAACTAACAATCATTTAAAACAAAGTAGGCTAACCTTAAGTTAGGCCATTAAACTAGTTGAGACACGTGTTTTCTAGTTTGTACGTTCAAATTTAAATACTTTTTCATCTTGTTCTTCAGAAATTTCTGCTTCATCTTGAAAAGTTTCTGTCACGTTTATCATTTGTGTGCGTATTTTGTATAATTTGTGTATAAAAATGCATAATTATCAAAATGGACAAAAGTTATAAGATAGTTCAAGGATTTTATAAATGTTTTATTTTCAAAAATCGATCGATTGGTTTTCAAATTATCTTGCTTAGAAATTTTTGATCTGTCGTCATTTTGTTATTTGATAAAATAGAAAATATATGTAAATACAAATGTGTTAGAGAACCGAAAGCGCATGTTGAACGTTTTTGTATTTTTTAAATCTTCCTTAAAATAAGGGAGTAATGACGATTTTTCGATAACAAAAGAAAGCCGATAATCATGAACTTGGGCTCCAATTCAAAAAATTTAACTAAGAAAAGTTGTTTGTTTCAATGAGTTCTAACTGCCATTTTCGGGTGTTACAACTTAGTATTAACACCCTGTATATATAATGGAATAAGTTGCATAATGAAATGACACACGTTTTGTGTGACGGGCAATAAACAGAATAGTTTTCTACAAAAAAGTCTAAACCAAAAGTATCCTGAAAATTAGTGGTTTGTCAGTTATTTTGAAAATTCCTTAATTGTAATATTTTTGCAGCATTTTTTCCCTATTATCAATCAATACAGATGACGAATTATTGCACTTACTTTTCTTCTCAGGTAATAACCGCGAGAAATAAGTACTTAATTGTTATTGCGAATCCTCTATATTACATTACATTACATTATATTTTTACAAATACACGCATAAAAGAAAACAATAGGACAGCCACAATTACTTCTTGATGAAGATAATTAACCCACTTGCAAATGTTGTAAGCCAACATTATCGTAGTTATCTTCGACCAGTTTCTACATTTTTATTGTTATTTATGAATAATGCATTGCTTTAGAGCAGGGATTCCTACCCTTGTTTCTTCTTCAACCCCCTTGACAATTTTCAATAGACTCCCTATTTTTGTTTTATTATAATACAATTCAGTAACTCACTTAACAAATATAAATATATATTTGATATAACAATTTTACAATGTTATTGACTTATAATATTAGTTATGATAATATATTTTTAAAAAAATAATGCAATGGTTGTAGATGCATTTTCATTATACTTTTATACCAAATGTAAAATTAGATAATAATAATCACCGCGGTCTGTGATATTTAGTTCATTTCCCGTTTTTATTAAGAAATTGTTAACGTGATTAAATGTGGCTAATTGCTTAACCGTTTTTATTAATAAATTGTTAACGTGATTAAATGCGGCTTCAACCAAGTAAAAACTCGGAAAAGCTAAAAATATGGTTTCGGGGATATGGGATAATTTGACGTATTTTTGCTAATAATGTTATAATTCAAAACCTTTCAATACAATTGATTCTTCTTGTAGCAAAATATCAACTTTGGTTGTATCGCTTCCTAATGGATTTATAATCCAAGCAGAAATATCTAAACTTTCCACATCTTTATAACTAAGATAATTATCTTCTTATAAATATTTTAAGTGGTACATGTAGATTTGAATGTCATCATCATTCATCTTTTTCAACAACACAAAGTTGCATGAAATAATCAAATATATATATATATATATATATTGTGATGGTATTTGTAGTATTTATTTAGATTAATTAGAATAGATTTATTGTTATTATTATATAAGTTTTAGATAGAATTATAATCTTCAGGGCACAAGCCAACAAAAATTATTGTAAATATTGTAAATGTGAATATGAACAAGTATGCACAAATATACAAAGCAATCCGCGGATGAAGGTTGTTGAATGGTTACCACGGATAACAGGTGACTTCGTGCATAGATGCTTGGGGAATTAAATAATGGAAAGTCGAAAATAATCAACAACGAGTTTGACGAGGGGGAGAGACGCGTGTGGATCGCGGGTGGAGATGTTGCGATTCTAATACGAATACATTACAAAATATTAACGGGGTTTCAACGATTGGACATATTGCTGGGAGAAGACAGTCAACCAGGAGAGGAGTTCAACAAGATAGGAGCCGTGACGGAGATATTAAAAAATCAGGACTTCAAGCCGCTCAACTTCGCACACAAAAGTAGATGTTTACTTTTGTGGGAATCAACAACGGATCAGACGGGAAAGCAGGGACAACAGGACGACGTAATCAAGGAACCACAAGAAGATAACTGCAAGTAGAAAGTTTGCGTAAAGTGCAAGAGTCATATTATCACATAAGTTGGCTTGTGTATATAGGATTTATTTTGTTAATGTTGGTCATAGTTTATTATGTATTTAATAATTTTGTTTTCTATTGTTTTTGATTTGTTTGTTTAGTTCAGTTTATATTAGACGTTTTAATATTTGGATATTTTCAATTCATTAAAGTATTTGAACAAAACTCTATTTAGTTATGATTGAACCTACTATTGAACCTGAGATAAGAGTAAATAAATAAAAACGTAACATTTTGTAGTCCCGAAAGTAGGGCAATGCAAAAACATTACAATATATATACACTGTGTATCAGCCAAATGGAATAAATTCGATAATAAATAAATGGGGGCGTGTTCAAAAAAACGCTCGGACTCGTCGATTGTTATTTTTAGTTGCGCATTTTTTTCAACAAAAACTTTTTATACAGGGTGTGTCATGTGACCCTGGCCAATACCAACTTTCTTAGTTTAAATGTAACACCTGGTATATTATTCAATTTTTGGATTCTTCAGAAAATTCTAGACATATTTCATGTACAATGTCCTATACCTATCTTCAACTGTTTCGGAAATTACCCCTCGACTTAGCTGACTTAAGAAGACGAATAATGCTTGCGATTTTCCTCTCTTCTCTAGTATTTTCCCTATCACAATGTGATATATACATATATATATATATATATATTGTGATGGTATTTGTAGTATTTATTTAGATTAATTAGAATAGATTTATTGTTATTATTATATAAGTTTTAGATAGAATTATAATCTTCAGGGCACAAGCTAACAAAATTTATTGTAAATATTGTAAATGTGAATATGAACAAGTATGCACAAATATACAAAGCAATCCGCGGATGAAGGTTGTTGATTGGTTACCACGGGTGACAGGTGACTTCGTGCATAGACGCTTGGGGAATTAAATAATGGAAAGTCGAAAATAATCAACAACGAGTTTGACGAGGGGGAGAGACGCGTGTGGATCGCGGGTGGAGATGTTGCGATTCTAATACGAATACATTACAAAATATTAACGGGGTTTCAACGATTGGACATATTGCTGGGAGAAGACAGTCAACCAGGAGAGGAGTGCAACAAGATAGGAGCCGTGACGGAGATATTAAAAAATCAGGACTTCAAGCCGCTCAACTTCGCACACAAAAGTAGATGTTTACTTTTGTGGGAATCAACAACGGATCAGACGGGAAAGCAGGGACAACAGGACGACGTAATCAAGGAACCACAAGAAGATAACTGCAAGTAGAAAGTTTGCGTAAAGTGCAAGAGTCATATCATCATAGTTTATTATGTATTTAATAATTTAGTTTTCTATTGTTTTTCATTTGTTTGTTTAGTTCAGTTTATATTAGACGTTTTAATATTTGGTTATTTTCAATTCATTAAAGTATTTGAACAAAACTCTATTTAGTTATGATTGAACCTACTATTGAACCTGAGATAAGAGTAAATAAATAAAAACGTAACATTTTGTAGTCCCGAAAGTAGGGCAATGCAAAAACGTTACAATATATATATATATGTTATATACAAAACTTACTTAGAGCAAAAGTTACGAACATCTTATCAAATAGAGTCCTTACACCATCCAACATAGTATTTTCAGAATCACAGAGGAAAACAAGTCTATTTTTAAAAAAACCATCCCAATATTATGGTGACAAAAGCAGACAAAGGATCCGTTACTGTCATTATAATATCTGATCAATACAGAAGTAAGTCGTATAAACTATTGGATGATAAAACAACTTACAAAAGATTAAAAAAAAGACCCAACACTAACCGCACAAATAAAGATCAACAAAGCAATAAAAACATTAATTAACAAAAAAATTATAGATGAAAATGTAGGAAAACATCTTATGACGTATAATGACAATCCACCAAAATATTACGGACTTCCAAAAATGCATAAAAAATATATACCATTACGACCTATTATTTCGTCCATTAATGCACAGACATATAAACTTTCAAATTTCCTAGTCAAGAGTTTACATGTAGCATTTTTTAACAGAACAAATTATAATGTAATCGACACTTTCAGTTTTGCTGCTGAATTTAATAATCTGAAACTACCTAAAGATCATGTGATTATATCATTAGATGTTATCTCTCTTTTTACAAAAATACCAATGGACATAGTAACAGAGATAATACGTGACAACTTTGAACGGATAAGAAAACACACAGATATTGATAAAGACATGTTAATTGAATTAATAACGCTAATATGCAAATATAGCTATTTCACTTATGAAGAAGTGACGTTCGAACAAATTTTCGGCCCTCCCATGGGCTCTCCTCTTCTATTTTGTCCTATTTTGGCCACGATAACAATGGATTACCTTCTACATGATGTAATTATAACCTTACCTTATAAACCTTTTTTCATTAAAAAATATGTAGACGCTCTAATAATGGCAATCCCATCATGTATGGTGCAAAATATAGTTGAATTTTTGAATAAGTGGAATACAAACATAAAATTTACAATAGAACAATAACAAAATAACAAAATTCCTTTCTTAGACACCTTTATAATAAGACAACCAGATAATATAATAATCCTTGACTGGTATAAAAAACCCACAAACTGAGATAGATAAATCAATTACACATCCCATGCACCACTCAATGTTAAAGGAAATGTAATTTTAGCGATTAAAAACAGGATAAACAAAATTTGTCACCCATCTTTCATAACCAAAAACTTAAAATTATTGTCAAAAATAATGATCCAGAACAGTTTTCCAAAACGACTTGTAAATAAAATAATGTACCACCAAAGAACCAATAATGAACAATAAAAATATTCTATCAAATAACAATCAACCAGAAATAATTTACAAAAAACTTCCTTATATCGAGAACCTCTCACCACGCCTAATTTCTATACATAGTAATGATAACATTAAAATTTGACTCAATAACGTGAACACAATATATAATAAATTTTTCTCAAAATTAAAAGATAAATGTTAACAAGAACTACAATCAAATATAGTATACAAAATTCCATGCAGTGATTGTAACCTTACGTATTACGGCCAATCCACCCAATGGTTGAAATCTAGATTAACCCAACATAGAAGCGATTGGAGGCTCAACAAAAAATCATGTGCTCTAGCTATACACTCCAATAATTTTGACCATAGACCTGATTCAAAAACACTACTGTGGTAGTTTATTGCAACTCTCAAAAAGGGAGACTTTTTCTAGAGATGTATCATATTAAAAAAGACATCAAAAATAGCATGAATTTTAAATCTGATACCGACGGTCTCAGTAATATTTATTCCTTTTTAATAGATTTATCTAGGAATGACAAAATAACACAAAAATAAAGAAAAATCATTATCTAGACATATAATCAAGATATATGTTCTTAAAAGCAAATTTAATTATAAAATATTTTTTTCTGTCAAGAAAAGTTTAATGACAATCATTCATATACAACACAAAATAATTGTAAGTTTTCATTTTAACTAATCTGATAATTACCTGTATATGTATATACTGTTTTCTTACGTTGCTGGTTTTAGATTTTGCATTTTATAAAACAGAAAACTGTATCACTGATCCCCGATAGATCGTTGAAATATTATCGACCCTTTTAAACTTCCATCGACATCGAAGGTTTATTCCAATAAATCATGGCTTTCAAACACCTTTGTTGTTAAGTACCTACATTCATTAAACCAACCTAACAGTGTTGTGAGATTTAATTTTCTTTTAATGGTTCGTATGAGAGAAAACAGCATATTTTGCATGAAGAGATGAATACACCGTGCTTTTCGTAAGTGGATAGTTGCTGGTTGGGCAAGTCCACGTACGAAAACCACGTATTTCATCTCAGGGAAATGTATGTTTTTCAACGATATTGCAGTTTATAAAATATTAGATATTAGAGAACTTTCAACTTCAAAACTTTTAAGTTCAATTTAATTCAAAATGAACTGTCGCTGTCACAATGCAAATTACTAAAACTAATGTTTGTAAATTCGTTTCCATGGAAGTGCATGCTTGCATTCAATTTTACATGTTTATTTTTATCACGAGAAAAAAAAATATGTTCACATCGAGAGTAAAAAAGTATCACTTTCATGTATAGTAAGGCGTGCAAAAATTGCTACTTTCGCATATATGAGTAGAAAAAGTACTTTAATTATTATTTAGGTGCCTTTATTAATTGCATATTCTTTAAATAATTATTGATATAAATATTGTGTATGGAGTCGATAAATAATCATTATCGACTGTGAAATTAATTCACTCGTCGATAAAGTTATATTTTATCGTTTCATACCATAACTTAATTTTTAAAATTTACTGCCAATGTTTACTTCTATCGATTGTTTATTTGGGAAAATGATATATAGTTTATTAGGCCTGGCTCCAAAAAAGGCGGGTTTATTGGCAAAAATATATATACAGGGCGTTAATACTAAGTTGTAACACCCGAAAATGGTAGTTAGAACTCATTGAAACAAACAACTTTTCTTTGTTAAATTTTTTTAATTGGAGCCCAAGTTCATAGTTACTGGCGTTTTTTTTGTTTTTCGAAATATCGTCATTACTCCCTTATTTTAAGAAATATTTAAAAAATACAAAAACGTTCAGCATGCGCTATCGGTTCTCTAAAACATTTGTATTTACAATTATTTTCTATTTTATCAAATAACAAAACGGCGACCGAAGAAAAATTTCGAAACAAAATATTTTGAAAATCACTCGATTGATTTTTGCAAATAAAACATTTATGAAATCCTTAAACTATATTATAACATTTGTCTGAAACATTTTTTTCGATCTATTCGAAAAAGTTATTATTGAAATTGAATTAGAAGATACATTTTAACAAACAGCAACAATCATTTAATACAAAGTAGGCTAACCTTAAGTTAGGCCATTAAACAAGTTGAGGCACGTGTTTTTTAGTTTGTACGTTCAAATTTAAATAATTTTTGATCTTGTTCTTCAGAAATTTCTGCTTCATCTTGAAAAGTTTCTGTCACGTTTATCATTTGTGTGCGTATTTTGCATAATTTGTGTATAAAAATGCATAATTATCAAAACAGACAAATTTTATAAGATAGTTCAAGGATTTTATAAATGTTTTATTTTCAACAATCGATCGATTGGTTTTCAAAATATCTTGCTTAGAAATTTTTGATCGGTCGCCATTTTGTTATTTGATAAAATAGAAAATATTTGTAAATACAAATATTTTAGAAAACCGAAAGCGCATGTTGAACGTTTTTGAATTTTTTAAATATTCCTTAAAATAAGGGACTAATGGCAATTTTTCGAAAAACAAAAGAAGGCCAATAACTATGAACTTGGGCCTCAATTCAAAAATTTTAACTAAGAAAAGTTGTTTGTTTCAATGAGTTCTAACTGCCATTTTCGGGTATTACAACTTAGTATTTACACCCTGTATTCAATAGAACATTCATTGTAACAAGTCCTGTTTTCGAGAATGAAATTATTGACATAATAATATCACAGATAACCCTCTTTTCATAACCTCGATAGTTTTAACCTAGTTAATAATTATTTCTGAAATGTATAATCTTTTAAAGGTGTTGGAACTTCTTGACATCTTGGGTTTAGAGAGATGCCACCATACGCTTACATCTAGATTGTCAGGTGGTCAGAGGAAACGTTTGGCTATTGCCTTGGAACTTCTGAGCAATCCACCTATTTTGTTTCTGGATGAACCAACAACGTAAGTTTTCACCTACATTATTAAATACCTTTTTTAATTACCTTTCATGCGTTTTCTGTTCCCATCTTTTATTCTAACTTCAACTGAGTAATCGGCTTTTTTCCCATATATATATATACACTGTGTATCAGCCAAATGGAATAAAATCGATAATAAATAAATGGGGGCGTGTTCGAAAAAACGCTCGGACACGTCGATTGTTATTTTTAGTTGCGCATTTTTCTCAACAAAAACTTTTTATACAGGGTGTGTCATGTGACCGTGGCCAATACCAACTTTCTTATTTTAAATGCAATACCTGGTATATTATTCAATTTTTGGATTCTTCAGAAAATTCTAGACATATTTCATGTACAATGTCCTATACCTATCTTCAACTGTTTCGGAAATATTAAGTGTTTTCAGATTTATTGCAAAAATTAACATTAAAAAAAGAAAATTATTTGATTACGGAAATTCGTTACAACACACTCAAAAACTAATAAGTAATACTGTTTATTTCTTGATAATGTAAAAAAACAAAAAAAAACAATAAATTTCAATGGAGGAGATGTTCAAAATGCTCGCCGTGAACGTCTTGGCAACATCCTAATCTTAAATAGAAATTTCTTCTAACGTTACTCAACATCTCAGGCGTGACCGATCTAATCGCAAGCATTATTCGTCTTCTTAAGTCAGCTAAGTCGAGGGGTTTAGTTTTGTATACAATACTTTTGACATATCCCCATAAGAAGAAGTCTAATGACGTCAGATCAGGGGATCGTGCTGGCCATTCCATCAATCCTCGCCTCCCTATCCACCGATTTGGAAATATTGATTTGGTAATGGGGTGGTGCTCCATCTTGCTGAAACCATATCATATTCGCTGGAACTTGTGGGTTTGCTGGATTAGGATATAAGTTTGTCAAAGTTGGCACAACATTATTTTGGAGTAGTCCTAAATAATTATCACCATTTAAATTGCCATCAATGAAAAAGGGACCTATGATATGTTCTCCAACAATTTCCGAAACAGTTGAAGATAGGTATAGGACATTGTACATGAAATATGTCTAGAATTTTCTGAAGAATCCAAAAATTGAATAATATACCAGGTGTTGCATTTAAAATAAGAAAGTTGGTATTGGCCACGGTCACATGACACACCCTGTATAAAAAGTTTTTGTTGAAAAAAATGCGCAACTAAAAATAACAATCGACGTGTCTGAGCGTTTTTTCGAACACGCCCCCATTTATTTATTATTGCATTTATTCCATTTGGCTGATATACCCTGTATATATATATATATATATATATATATGATATATATATATGATGTGTGGCACATGACTTTCCATATTAATATGTATGAATAAAAAAAAATATATAAATTTCAACGAAGTTTTGTCCACAAAGCAAGACTGCTTTGTAACTTAGTTTTCTACAAAATATATTCACTTTAACCTCTTATCTTCAACTCTTTATAAGACAATTTTTAAGTATTTGTATTATTTTCGAAATAATTGATAAATGATATAAAGTAAATGATAAACAATAAATTTCAACGCTGTTTTTTCTGCAAACCAAGAGTGCTATGAAATTGACTGTCTTAGCTAATCATTTGAAGGTCATAAGTTTTTTTTTTGTTTACTATAGATTTTGCAAATATTTAATTTTTAATGTTTTGTTTTATATTTTTAAAATTCCCCTTACCGAAACTAAATTTTACATTTCCTTTCGGATTTCGTAAAATCTTTGAAGATGAGTCATTAGAAAATCAATACAGAATATTAATTATTTCTTTAGAATTTTTATTATTTACCTAAATATTATATCACTGCATACTTGAGTCATTAGAAAAACAATACAGAATATTAATTATTTCTTTAGAATTTGTATTATTTACCTAGCATACTATATAACATATCACTGCATACTATCCACGTTTTGGATGCAAGGTGTTTTTTAGGAGAAATATTTTTGAATGATATTTATTATTAATTTTTAAATAACTTCAAAAACACGAATATACTCCTGCTACTATTTTATTTCTACAAAAACCATGTAGGTGTTCTTTAACATCGGCCTAATGAGGAGAATTAATATTTAATAAAAATCCAGTTTTTTTGGAAAATCTCTTTCTGGTGATCAAGATTGGACCTTTAAATAGTTCAGTAATCTAAAACTTACCCGCAATAAAAATATCTCATTGATATCTTGAGTGATTTCCGAAAATTAGCACTAATTTTGTAACGGTTCGCACCCAGGTGTTGTACAAATTCTCATAATTTGTAATATTTATTATTCATTGCATTTATTTAACTGCAATTCATCCTTAAATGCAATTGGATGCATTTAATTTCTTTAACTGCATATTACATGACTTCTTATAATTCAAGTAATTGATTTGGCTCGTGATTTACAAATTCTCGTAATTTGTAATATTGATTTGGCTCGTGATTTAGTGGTAGTACTCTACGTTATGTTTGATTTTTAAATCAAAATCGTGATAACTCAGTTTGGTTCGTTTTATGGGTAATGTGTCTGTTAGTAATTTTTGTTAGCAAGTAAAACACAGATACATGGATTTCATATGATTTATTCATTTTAAAAGGTTATGCAAGCGACAGGTAAATAAAAGACAATTTTGTTACTCTAATTGGACGTTATTTATTTAGTTATATTTATTTAAATTTTGGAATAGATTTGTTTAATAATTATTGAAAACTTATTATATTCTTTGAGTTTGAATGATTTATTTTATTTTAAAAACAGAGTAACTTATTAACACTACGGTTGGAATTACAAAGTGTTACTTAGCGACTTCATGCACCACAATCTTCATATTGTGCCGAGAAGGATATCTGATACATGTCATCACTGCATAGAAATTCATTAGCACGGTGCCTACCAATGTATTTCAACGCCACCTTGTGGATAGGAACGAATCACATAACTTCACATTAAAGTACTTTAAGCGATTCCAGTGCTTCAAGCACCCAATGTGTCCTCATTCGGAGATATTGCTAGTATTCGCGTTTACAAACACTATCAGCCATGTGATCGTAAAAACTTTAATAGGTATTGTTATTCAAAATTGATTATAGATTAGTATGATAAAGCTCTATTCTACTTCTACTTTTCTATCTACTTAAGTACATACAAACATTCGTTTCAGTCATTCATAATTCTGAGATTTCTTGAATATCGGAGCGCTGGGCAAGTTTAATTATACGATTTAATTACAAATATCATTGAATTATTTATATCGAAATTATTAAGTTATGTTCCCCTGACGCAACTTTTTATTTAACTACCGATTGATTAATGAGGCCACACTGTTTATCAAATGTTTGCGACGACGGAAAGGAAGGCATGTTACAATATTCTCCTGTCAGTACGAAAATATTGTCAGGACAAGGTATAAAATGCAGTAAGGTTCAACTCCGCAGTGGCGTGAGGCTCCCTACATTTCATACCCTTATTAAACTTCGTTCATTACCAGCGGCAAGGCGCGGTAATATCACTAGATAGGTTACATTATTATGGATAATTTACTTTAGAATTGTTAGTGTGAAAAGATGTTTGATCAAATGTTTTGCGACGGCGGAAAGGAAGGCATGTTACAATATTCTCCTGTCTGTACGAAAATATTGTCAGGACAAGGTATAAAATGCAGTAAGGTTCAACTCCGCAGTGGCGTGAGGCTCCCTACATTTCATACCCTTATTAAACTTCGTTCATTACCAGCGGCAAGGCGCGGTAATATCACTAGATAGGTTACATTATTATGGATAATTTACTTTAGAATTGTTAGTGTGAAAAGATGTTTGATCAAATGTTTTGCGACGGCGGAAAGGAAGGCATGTTACAATATTCTCCTGTCTGTACGAAAATATTGTCAGGACAAGGTATAAAATGCAGTAAGGTTCAACTCCGCAGAGGCGTGAGGCTCCCTACATTTCATACCCTTATTAAACTTCGTTCATTACCAGCGGCAAGGCGCGGTAATATCACTAGATAGGTTACATTATTAGTATGGAATTGACTTTGGAATTGTTAGTGTGAATTACATTTGATAAACTTGTGTTATATATTCACCTGAGGAATTAATGTTTAAAGTATATGAGTCGTCGTCGGACAGCGTGACGTTCTGTCTCGATCGGTACATCTAACTGGCTCCGTTTGAGTTCCGCACTTCTATTTATATTGGTATACTGGTCCCCCACTTTTTACTCTTCTTCCCCCGTCCTATGATAATTTTGCTTACCGCTGCAAATTGACGCCTTCCCATACGTGTCACCGAATTACGCAATCGCCGTTTCGAGTTCCCTTCGTATTCCCACGACCTATTTCTCTGTGTCATCATTTTGATCGTGTGCTTATTTACATTTGCCCAAAACTACGAAGTCAGCAAACTGAATGACCTCGCTGGGCCAGCGCGTCGTCGGCCGCGGCCTGCCATGATATTTACGCAGTTTTGTTCCGACTCGTAAAATTATGGATTTTAATATTATTAGGTTCTTACAATTTGATTTTCAACGAAATTTTCTAGGTAACTTAAAATCACTCGGTACATCTGATGCCAATAACGGTTTTAGACAAGCACAAATTAATGTCATAAAAAAGTTTTTTTTTTAAATTCAATTATAAAAAAAATCCCATATGATTCCCGACTGTTTGGCGATCACTGTATGTTATATGGAGAAAATAAATGGAGTTGGGGTTGAGTATCACATTCTTTGCAGTAAATCATTACTTTTGGATCTTGATTTTTTGCATTAAACCTTTCTTACCATAGCGTGATGTATTAAGCACTCGGAACCGCTGCTACTCCTACAGGGACAGCTAAGAACTTTAAACAAATTACGTAATAAATGCAATGTTTATGTATATTTACATGTATATTAATATTGACATATAATGTATAAAACAAAAAATAAATATTATAACAAATTAGGCCCAACTAACTTTTTGTAAAGGCATATATAAGAACGAAAGCCCAAATTTTCATAGACAGCCAGGAACGTCTTAAGATAAAATGCGCACCTTTCTATGGGGTTTTATATTTTTTCGTTCCATGCAAGTTCTCATGTATTTTTCGGCCTTTTACTGCCGAGGGACATATGGAGAACCTATCAAGATTAAGGTAAACAAAGATATATGAATAGATTGGGGATTAGGTACTAGTCTGGATGTAAAATCAAGTTTACTGGAGGTGCTTTCTATAAAGCATCTCTTATACACTTGTATAATGTGCTATTATAATGTTTATTTATAAAAAAATATTTATTGTAAAACATTTTTGTTTCAACGGCCAAAAATAATCAAAATTGTTTGAAATATTTTCTAATAATATCCTCTTATGAAAACAATAGTGAGTACTGTCATTTGAGTAGTGGTCATATATAGATAAATGCATTCATAATGGTGCTTTTCAAATAAATATAAATTATATGGAATTTCGCGTATTTGCAACTATTGTTTTTACTGCAAGTGAGTGAATGAGTAATGCTTATTCGTCATAATGTGTTATCAAGTACACTATTTCTTATCATATGAGTCCATGCATGGAAATGGTCGATGATAAGAAGCGGTTACAGTAAAAGCTGTTGTTTAACTACTATATATACACATATAGATATATATACAGGGTGTCCTAAATAGAATGGGATTGCATGAGTATCTTTCTTACTCTTAAAACTAGAGATCTGGTTAAATGGGCAACATTGTGCAGTTATATATGAACGTTCAGATAATGATGAAAATTTTTCAAAAGTTGGAGCAGTTTAGAAGTTATTCTAAAAAACTAAAAATTGCGATTTTCTAAAAACTCCGATATATTCATAATTATAAAAGATACGGAAAAAAGTTTAATATGAAAGTTACTTGATTCGATTGCACAAACTTGAGAATCAAGTCAAAACAAAAGTCAAGAAGGCTGTTTCAGAGGTATTAATATCAACTTTCTTATTTTAAATGGCCGCCATATACGAATTTTATACGTCTAAATAGACTTTCTTTTCCCATTTGCAACGATGTATAACAACCTATGTTAAAATGAAAAATGTGGGAAATATTAATTATTCCAATTTTTATTTTTAGTTTTTTAATTATTTTAATATTGATTTGTTTATAACAAATGTAAAAAAATTAAAAAAAACGTAATGCAAATAAGTAGTAAAATATCAATAAATTATACAAAATGCTAAAAATTCTGAGAGTTATTGGCCAAAAACAATTGATAACGTTAAATGCTCGCTATTCCGAACATTTCAACTCGGTAAATTCACAACTTATAGACGACATCAAAATAGAGGTTTCAAATATATCCGACCACTGTGCAATCAATACAAAATTAAAAGAAACAAGGAAAATAAAACTAAAATATCAATACTTCAAAACTACAACAACAAACCAACCAAAAATAACAGAAGAAATAACATCGATGAACACACACTCTATAAACAGCTTCGAGAAGCTATCAAAAACGTTGCAAATATTAATAGAAAAAAAACAACAAACAAATAATATCAAAAGAAGAACAGAAACCCCCTGGATAAATACCTTTATAAAAAAACAAATAAAACAAAGAAACAAACTTAAATAAAACATCTCAAAAATCCAAACAATGAATTAATAAGACAAGAATACAACAAGCAAAATAAATTAACAACAGCACCAATAAAAGAACAGAAAACGCAATACTACAAAAACAAATTTCAAATAAATAAAGACAATACAAACGAATTGTGGAAACTTAGAAATGACCAAATAAACAAAAAATAATCAAAGAAAAACTACATAGAAGAAATAAGAAAAAAAACCGGAGGCACCACAAATACATCGGAAGAAATCGCTGACGAAATAAACGCATATTTCGCAAATATAGGCAAATAAATTGCAGAAAAACAAATAAGAAGCAGCCAAACAACACCCGTAACAACAAAAACAAAGAGGCAAATCGAAACCCTCATCTTCCGAAAAACAACACAAGAAGAAATGAACTACATAATAACAAATTTAAAGAGCCATAAAAGACCAGGCTTTGATAAGATAACAACCGAAATCTTAAAACGAAACAGAACAATACTAACACCTATTCTTGTAGAAATCATAAATACAGTACTCGAAGAAGGAATATATCCTGAATATATGAAAACTAGCACAATTATAGCAATTTACAAAAAAGGAGACAAAACCAACCCGGAAAATTACAGACCTATTTCATTATTATCAATACTAAATAAAGTATTAGAGAAAACCATCCAAATTCAAATCACCAATCACTTGCTTAAAAACAAAATTATCAACCAAGAACAATATGCCTATCAACAACATTCAGGAACGACATCGGCCACACAAGATCTCATACACCACATATCATCGAAGATGGACAAGAAACAACTAGTATTAGCTATATACATTGACATGAAAAAATCCTTCGACACTATATCAAAACCAAAATTAATCGAAAAACTTAAGGCAATAGGAATAGCGGAAAAGGAGCTAAACATATTGAATACATATTTATCAAACATATCACAAAAATCCAAAGTAAATAATGCAGAAAGCCAACTACTTGTAGCTGAACATGGAATACCACAAGGAAGAAACCTACCACTAATCTTATATATTATATACACAAACGATCTGCTGGAAATGAACTTGAAAGGAAAACCACATATATATGCAGATGACACCTGTATAGTTTAGACAGGAAAAAACTATAGAGAAATATAAGACAATATGAACGAATATATAAAACTGTTAGAAAACAGGTTTTTCAATAACTTGCTAACAATAAACGAAGCAAAAACAGAATATATGATATTCTCAAGCGATAAAACAACAAAAGATATAAACATCACGCTCAAGAATACAAAAATAAAACAAATAAAAGAAGTAAATTACCTAGGACTTAAAATACAAAGCAACCTGAAATGGGATCGACACATAGAAACGCTTAAAAAAGGGAACTCTAAAACTATCGCCGCCTTAATGAAAATCAGAAACTACGTACCGGAAGAGAAAAAGAAACAAATATATTTGTACTTTTCACATCATAAATCAACTATCTCTGCAACATATGGGGAAACACAACTGAAAAAACCTGAATAAACTACAGTCACAACAAAACAAAATATTAAAAATACTCTACAAACTGGACCGAAGAACCAATACAGCGGAATTATATAAGAAAACTAAGGAGCTCAATGTAAGAAACATGATAGAACTTAGTAATCTACTATTAATATATAAAATTAAAAACAACCTAACAAAAACGAACATGACACTATCAAATAATAAACAATTCCATCAACACAATACGAGCAGAAAGTCAGATCTGAGAACAGAAAAATGTACAACAACAAAACATACACAAAACTTAACAACGAAAACAATAAATAAATATAACAACCTGAACGAACACATAAGAAAACTAAAATACATACCTTTTAAACTAAAAATAAAAAAATCTAATTTTAAATAACAAGATCTAAACAAGAGGGATGAAGAAGACCGGTAACATCCTTCAATACCCAGGAGGGGAGAGAAATCCCACAATTCCCGAGGTGAAGACAGAAGGAAGAAAACACGCAATATTTTAAACAGTATTATTAATTATATTATATAGAATGTTATTTATATGAGCTATTTATTGTACTGGTATAAAATTTAAAATAAACTATTATTATTAAATAAAAATATGCTGGCAAAATAACTAGCCCGTGCCACTAAACAAACATATTTAAAAGCCATAAAGAGTTTTTTTTTTTTCGATTTTCATATTTCTTTAGCTGTACTCCTTTATCGTTCTTTTACTTTTTTTATCATTTTCTCTACACTTATATATAAATATTCTTTGATTCCCATATTTTGTCTGTCGTCCGGTATAAATTATTTGCCTGGTATTTTTCATAATCTGTCTATCTCTTTCACTGCTCTTTATTATGTTTGTTTATTTCTCAGCATTGATATATTATCATGAATTCTATTCGTATTAATAAAACTCGTATTTGATATTTTATATCAAAGATGTCTATAAATGTATGAAACTTAAAAATATAAAACATTGCAGTAAAATTTCACGTAATAATTAAGAATTTTATAAATTACCATATACATTTTGATCACTCAAATTAATCAAAATGCAACCCGTAACTTTTCTAATTATTCTTCCTAATTAGCTAGCTAACATAGACCTTGATGTTGTTGTTACAAATCTGCTCAACCGCCTACATTTTTTCATGATGGCATTGATGATTGATAAATACCTTGGAATTTAATGAAACTTACCGTGCAGAAAAATAAAACTTTAATTTGATACGGATGATAAAGAAACGTCACGCTACATTTGTAATTTAAATTGCTGCTTGAAAACTATACAAAAAACATGAAGTTTTTAGGTTAGATATTACTAAAAAGTAATTACTAAAAGAGAAAAAAATGTAATTATCTCAATAAGTCTGTACATAGTATATTTGCAGTAATAAGTTCTGTATATATGATTAATATAATTTTACTTCCTGAAGTAATGTATGTATGTACACTTCCATACAGTGTACATACAGTAGTAGCGTACATACATGGTGTTTCAACGCTCTGGGAACGGGCATCTACGGGGTTATTAAACAAAATATCAAAAATTGTTAAATACAAAAGTTGTGTGTAATAACGAGTTGCATTTCGAAAAAATATTGAAATGTATACAGGGTTGTTCAAACGAAAGTTACAGACTAAACTTGTTTTTTTTAATTGAGGGCCCTATGTACTTTTGCATCTCTGGATCCTGTGTTATTACACAATTAAAATGATAAATGATATAAGATAATTGCGGTTGAAACTTTGCCGTTTCCATGTTATTCAGATGTTTATACAAATATGTAGGTATGCAATTTCATTAATTTTTCCTATTCTTATTGATTAAGTTTACAAGCCCTAATTCGATGTGTAATTTTATTATTAGGTTGTCCTTCAATAGTAAATTTTCATTTGATACATAACTCACGAAATCAGGTTGATCGATATTAGCAAACTACACCCTAGATAGTATTTATGCTGCCGAAGCCTGCAACCTGAAGCTTTAGCGGAAGTTACGGGAGACCCTGTAGATACGTATACGTGTATGTATATACTGTTACTTATCGGCTAATTAAGACGATTCTAACAAATCAAGAAATTGAGGAAGGATACGAAATGGGTTGTCATTCTTTGATTTCCGCAATATCTGTATGAAAGTTCAGCAAATTAATTTTCTTCAACACTAACTGATAAGAGCTTGTGCAAAACTGTTCCAATTCCATTTAATATTTCTAGAAATGGTACTTTACAGCAAATTAATGAGGTATATGTTAGTTAAAAATAGTAGCTTATGCTGTGTGACGTACCTGAAGGGCAATCAGCGCGTTAGGCCGTGGAGCGAGTGGAGGGTCCCTTCGAAGTAGTGACGAGGGCCAGGCTCTCGGTGTCAGAGAGTGGGGGGGTTAAAAAAAGGCTCCACGTAATTTTAACCTCGTTGCTACTTCGTCGCAAAGGGTGGCTCCACCCTACCTGCGTGGGTGGACGGCAGACAGTCAGCGAAGTTCAGAAATCACGAACTGTCACAACGCTGACCATTTGGCGCCAACACCACCAGATTTAAATCTCGCAGTGAGAATAGAAAACTGAAACTGAAATAAATGCCCGATCGAGAAAACGTGGGGGGAACAAAAAATAACAGGTGTGAGTTTTGTAGTGTAAAATATCGGCGTTTATTCACACAAACGACGGACACCGTGTCTGCGCTCCTGAAATAAATACCTCCGCACGCAACCCTTTCACGCAGGGTTCACTCTATTCGGCCGAATATAGCAAGCTCCTAATCGCGCGATTCAAAGGGCAGACGGAGCGACCTTTCTCTTACACAAGCGCAAAGCACGTACGGCACGCAACACGTAAACGCAACTCTTACACAAAAGAATAAACAATTACGTCAATAAGGAATTAAACGGAGGTCTGGCTCAATTGAGACCACAAAAAAAATGTATCAATATCTATATATATATCTCTGGGAATCTGGCCTGTGTTCCTGGTGGTCGTCGCTGGCGGCTGGCTACAGCTCCGGAAGGGCGACGGTTTGCGTCGTAGACGCCTAGTGCTCGATTCCGGCCTCCAGCCAAGATGATCGCGGCCTTCAGCCAAGAATGGTTTGGCCGAGCTACTTAGCCCGTAACAAAACGCCTGCAAAGCACATGGCCTTAGTAACAATGGCCGGACACGTGGCTTCACGAAAAGGAAAAGAAATATCGGGCTTAACTACTTACTCAGGTGTTATGAGCGTTTGGAAGTCCCTTGCCCTGTACCTGGTGCCTCAATCCCCTCAAGGGTGGTTAACTGAGTCCCCGTTGGTTATCCCGTAAACCGGATGGTGGTACACCTTATCTCAACGGTTCTTCTGGCACACCGTACTGGGCACGAGTTAGCTGAAGTCTGCTCGATGGCGGCGTCTCGCCGGCGAATTTAAAAATCGCCCACAGGGGAAACGCGTCACCACAACAAAAAAATGCGAGCATGGTTGTCTACAGTGCAGGTCCATGCGCCAATTAATTATTAAAATGCAGTTTCTGCCAAAGACGTTTTCGGACCGTTACAGCTGTTATGAACAAGAACGCCACTATTACTTACTTACATTTCACATCACCCGATATTTGTCACAATTCAATTGGTCTGACATCTTTTGCCCATAGTGGGTTATTATTTGACGCAAATTTTACATCTGATATTCTAAAAGTATAACAAACTGAAAAACCAAATATTACTATTCTATTAACGCACTCAAATGAGCTCGTATCTCATCTAAATAGGTATGGTACAGTTGTGCTACTAAATCAGAACAGAAAAAAAAAACATTTTTACTCAAAAACAACCCCCAATGGTGTACCACAATTAAGTGCTACCTCGAATCTGCTAACAAATTCCCGCCACTATTGGTGGATCAGGAAACTCAAATTTATGCATACACCCTCCAGTTGCCACCTACCATGGTATTCTTATGCCACATTGGCACGAGATCATCCCCTAATAGCGTTAAAAAGCCCCCTGTGCTTAAAATATGTTTTATATTTTCCGGCATTATTTCTGCAGATATTATCTACAAATTTGGTAATTGTACCCCAATCGACACCTTTTATAATGCACTATAGCCATATTTACTCAAAAATAACCCTCAATGGTGTACAACAATTAAGTCCTACCTCGAATTTGATAACAATGTTCCGCCACTTTTTGTGAATCAGAAAACTAAATATTTTGCATACACCCTCCAGGTGCCACCTACCACGGTATTCGTGTGCCATATTGGCACGAGATCATCCCCTAATAGCCCTAAAGCCCACTGTGCTGAAAATATGTTTAATTTTTTTCCGGCATTATTTCTGTAGATATGATCTTCAAATTTAATAAATGCACCCCAATCGATACCAAGTATAATACACTATGGCCATATTTACTCAAAAACAACCCCAAATGGTGTACAACAATTAAGTCCTACCTCGAATTTGATAACAATTTTCCGCCACTTTTTGTGAATCAGAAAACTAAATATTTTGCATACACCCTCCAGGTACCATCTACGACGGTATTCCTATGCCATATTAGCACGAGATCATCCCCTAATAGCGTTAAGAAGCCCCCTGTGCTTGAAATATGTTTTATTTTTTTCCGGAATTATTTCTAAAGATATTATCTAAAAAATTTATAAATGCACCCCACTCGACACCTATTATAATACACTGTGGCTATATTTACTCAAAAACAACCCCCAATGGTGTACAAATTTGAGAAATCACAAAAATACTTATGTTCACATGAAATAGTAAATATTTTAAGGGTTAATCATTAGATATTAATTTAGTCGTACATATAATATAGTATATCACTCAATATCAGGGATAAATATTTTTAATATTGGCACGCTAGTTTTAGAGATAATTACGAGCAAAATTTCAAAAAAGTACTCATTAGTATATATCTCAAAAAATATTAATTGAATATTGATGCAATTCTACACATAAAATAATAATATACAGTCCAATATCCAGAATAAATTGTACTGATATTGATACGCTACATTTTGATATAGCATCAATGAAGTGTGAGCCAAATTTGAGAGATCACAAAGAACATATGTTCAGACTAAATAGTAAATATTTCAACAGTTAATCATTATATATTAATTAGTCACACATATATCATATGATTAAATGATATCACTCAATATCACTAATAAATTTTATAACTATTGACACGCTAGTTTTAGAGATATCACTAATAAACTACGGGCAAAATTTGAAAAAAGTAGTTATTAGTATGTCTCAAGAATTATTAATTGAATATTGATGCAATTCTACAAAATAATTATATATTGTCTAATATCGAGAATAAATTGTATTGGTTTTGATACGATACTTTTTGATATAGCATTAATAAAGTGTGACCCAAATTTGAGAAATTACAAAAATACATATGCTCACACTAAATAGTCAATCTTTCAAGAGTTAATCATTAGATATTAATTTAGTCATACATATACTATACCAGTATATCACTCAATATCAGGGATACATATTTTTAATATTGGCACGCTAGTTTTAGAGATATCACTAATAAATTATGAGCAAAATTTCAAAAAAAGTACTCATTAGTATATATCTCAAAAAATATTAATTGAATATTGATGCAATTCTACACATAAAATAATAATATATCGTCCAATGTCCAGAATAAATTATACTGATATTGATACGCTGATTTTTGATATAGCATTAATGAAGTGTGAGCCAAATTTGAGAGATCACAAAAAACATATGTTCACACTAAATAGTAAATATTTCAAAACTTAATCATTAGATATTAATTAGTCACACATATATTATATGATTACATAATATCACTCAATATCACTAATAATTTGTATTACTATTGACACGCTAGTTTTAGAGATATCACTAATAAACTACGAGCAAAATTTGAAAAAATACTTATTAGTATAAGTCTCAAGAATTATTAATTGAATATTGATGCAATTCTACAGAATAACAATATATTGTCAAATATCGAGAATAAATTGTATAGGTATTGATACAATTTGACACATTATTTCTAAAGATATTATCTTAAAATTTGGTAAATGCACCCCAATCGACACCTATTATAATACACTGTGGCTATATTTACTCAAAAACAACCCCCAATGGTGTACAAATTTGAGAAATCACAAAAATACTTATGTTCACATGAAATAGTAAATATTTTAAGGGTTAATCATTAGATATTAATTTAGTCGTACATATAATATAGTATATCACTCAATATCAGGGATAAATATTTTTAATATTGGCACGCTAGTTTTAGAGATAATTACGAGCAAAATTTCAAAAAAGTACTCATTAGTATATATCTCAAAAAATATTAATTGAATATTGATGCAATTCTACACATAAAATAATAATATATCGTCCAATGTCCAGAATAAATCATACTGATATTGATACGCTGATTTTTGATATAGCATTAATGAAGTGTGAGCCAAATTTGAGAGATCACAAAAAACATATGTTCACACTAAATAGTAAATATTTCTAAACTTAATCATTAGATATTAATTAGTCACACATATATTATATGATTACATAATATCACTCAATATCACTAATAATTTGTATTACTATTGACACGCTAGTTTTAGAGATATCACTAATAAACTACGAGCAAAATTTGAAAAAATACTTATTAGTATAAGTCTCAAGAATTATTAATTGAATATTGATGCAATTCTACAGAATAACAATATATTGTCAAATATCGAGAATAAATTGTATAGGTATTGATACAATTTGACACATTATTTCTAAAGATATTATCTTAAAATTTGGTAAATGCACCCCAATCGACACCTATTATAATACACTGTGGCTATATTTACTCAAAAACAACCCCCAATGGTGTACAAATTTGAGAAATCACAAAAATACTTATGTTCACATGAAATAGTAAATATTTTAAGGGTTAATCATTAGATATTAATTTAGTCGTACATATAATATAGTATATCACTCAATATCAGGGATAAATATTTTTAATATTGGCACGCTAGTTTTAGAGATAATTACGAGCAAAATTTCAAAAAAGTACTCATTAGTATATATCTCAAAAAATATTAATTGAATATTGATGCAATTCTACACTTAAAATAATAATATATCGTCCAATATCCAGAATAAATTATACTGATATTGATACGCTGATTTTTGATACAGCATTAATGAAGTGTGAGCCAAATTTGAGAGATCACAAAGAACATATGTTCACACTAAATAGTAAATATTTCAAAACTTAATCATTAGATATTAATTAGTCACACATATATCATATGATTAAATGATATCACTCAATATCACTAATAAATTTTATAACTATTGACACGCTAGTTTTAGAGATATCACTAATAAACTACGGGCAAAATTTGAAAAAAGTAGTTATTAGTATGTCTCAAGAATTATTAATTGAATATTGATGCAATTCTACAAAATAATTATATATTGTCTAATATCGAGAATAAATTGTACTGATATTGATACGCTACATTTTGATATAGCATCAATGAAGTGTGAGCCAAATTTGAGAGATCACAAAGAACATATGTTCACACTAAATAGTAAATATTTCAACAGTTAATCATTAGATATTAATTAGTTACACATATATTATATGATTACATGATATCACTCAATATCACTAATAAATTTTATTATTATTGACACGCTAGTTTTAGAGATATAACTAATAAACTACGAGCAAAATTTGAAAAAAATACTTATTAGTATAAGTCTCAAGAACTATTCATTGAATATTGATGCAATTCTACAAAATAATAATATATCGTCTAATATCGAGAGTAAATTGTATTGGTATTGATACAATGCTTTTTGATATGGCATTAATAAAGTGTGACCCAAATTTGAGAAATTAAAAAATACATATGTTCACACTAAATAGTCAATATTCCAAGAGTTAATCATTAGATATCAATTTAGTCATACATAAAATATACCAGTATATCACTCAATATCAGTGATAATTTTTATTAATATTGACGCGCTAGTTTTAAACATATCACTAATAAACTACGAGCAAAATTTGACAAATATACCAATTATTATATATCTCTTTTTATATATTTATATTTATTTATTCTTACTTTTGGAGTGTTTCTCTTGAATATCGTCCTATGGCAATAATCTCGATGATTGCTATCTCTAAATATGTTCATTAATTCGTTAGTACTCTTCTTTGTACTAGTTCATTTTAATCTAGTCTTTCGTCGGTCATCGTTCATACATCGTATGTAAATGATGGTAGGTAAAACGACTTTTTTGTGGATTTTTGGATAGGTGTTTTATTGAGTATTAATATGCACACTCTCCGAATAAATATAAAAATAATATTTCGGACAAATGGCCAGCAAATCTTTATAATTTACACAAAATTTTCGATAACGCACAATTTCTGGTCAATTCCAACTAGAATTGGTACTGGATTGATGATTGGATTTCACACAACCCTACAGAAAGAAGTCGCACAGTGTCAAATTCTAAGATATTGTTGGCCAATTGATGCCTGCATTACATGAAACTATGCGACCTGGAAATTGTTAATACAGTAAATAATATATTTCTCGGGAACCATATTTCTTCAAGGTTTATATCATCCATTTGGTATCTGAAAAAACTCGTTGGTCATAATATGGTAATCCATATCATACAGTGACTCGTTAGGGGTGCATTAGCTTTCAATGAATCACACAACGATTTTCCACGCCACAAATGCGATGTGTTTTTTGTTAAATTTTTCTTATACAGACGAATCATAAGTAGATTATAACTGCAAAGTATCAACCGCAAAAGAAAATAATGGCGCTAAAACTCAATTCGGCATTCAATTTAGGCCACCGTTTATATTGTAATTGTCTAACCTTTTAAATATCATTAATTTGATATTAAGTTCTGAAACAATAATTTATTTCATATTCATTTATACTTTAATATTTTCACTTAAAATAATAAAGCCGAATTCTATAATAACCGTTTTGATGATGATAGAATGGCTGAACTATTTAAGTAAAAACGATCTGTTATTTATTTTTATTTTTAATTTTAATATTATTTTATTCATAATTTCTTGATAACTTCAGATGTACACTATTATGCAGATACCCTACTATATTATAGATAGTATATTAATTAGATATTACACACAATCTCTCTTATCTGTGATTTCAAATTTAAAAACACTTTGATACCGATGAATTAATATAAATTTAAAAAATATGCTTACCTCCCCTGCGGCAAGGGGGTTAAACAATTGAAGATCATTTGCATACCAAAAGTTGTCACCCTTTAATTAAACATTTGCGTGTTTTGGCGATTTTGTGGAAAAAAAATGTATGTAGATATTTTGAGTATTTTCTTTCTCCCGAAACTTCTATAATTTAATACAAGATTTTAGCCTGATTTTTACTTTCTCTGTACAATTATATGGGGAATAAACTGTTTTCGTTAATCGTTTTCGTTAAATGAATTGGACTACGTTGGTAGAATTGTTGGTAGAATTGGAATACTCCAATTGTACACCTAATTGTAAATACTCTTGTAACCTGTTGAATGAGAAAACGGACGTAATTTGCACACCGCTTTTCAAAATACTATATTAATAGTTAAGCGATATCTCAAAATTCTACTTATTTACTGGATTGAGTTGGTGAATTACGTAATCTAGAATTCTAAAATGAGCTACATATCATGTAAATAGACTTTCCGTCTTCTAAATTATATCGTAAATCATCATCATTAAGTTTTTATTTTATTTTTCGTGATGGTCTTTAAGGATCTATAATTTTTAGATCGCACGTATTTTTACTTTTTTTACTTTTTACATCGTAAGCTTAGATAGCCTAATATGTACTCTACTTTACGCTTTTAAATATTCAAGTGATGCATGTAATTTAATTGTAGCACATCCTAAATCCCATTGACCACAACAACATTCATTTTTGTTGGCCTTTATGGAACTGTATTTCTTTATACCAATAAAATTAGTACCCATATTTTAATTTTCAAATTGTTTACCACATTACATCTTATTTTTTTTCCTTTCTAGTGGTTTGGATAGTTTATCCTGTAGCCAATGTGTGGCACTTCTCAAAAAGTTGGCGCATGATGGACGCACTGTGATATGCACCATCCACCAACCTTCCGCATTACTCTTCGAGATGTTTGACCATCTATATGTTCTTGCACGAGGGAAGTGTATATACGATGGGTCCATTAAAAACCTTATGCCACAGCTTTCATCCATAGGACTACAGTGTCCTCCATTCCACAATCCAGCAGACTTCTGTAAGTTAAATGTTAATATTAGTGTTAGTGGGCCGTTCAAAATAATTAAATAAAATCTTAAAATGAAGGCTTTTACAAGAAAATTTAGATTTGAAAAGTATTTGGAATACAATGGGAAGTGGATGTTAAAAACCAAAATTCCGTATAACAATTTTATAAAACAAAACTAATCATTTTAATTTTTTTGGCTATAATATATACACTGTGTATCAGCCAAATCTAATAAATTCGATAATAAATAAATGGGGGCGTGTTCGAAAAAACGCTCGGACACGTCGATTGTTATTTTTAGTTGCGCATTTTTTTCAACAAAAACTTTTTATACAGGGTGTGTCATGTGACAGTGGCCAATACCAACTTTCTTATTTTAAATGCAACACCTGGTATATTATTCAATTTTTGGATTCCTCAGAAAATTCTAGACATATTCCATGTACAATGTCCTATACCTATCTTCAACTGTTTCGGAAATATTAAGTGTTTTCAGATTTATTGCAAAAATTAACATTAAAAAAAGAAAATTATTTGATTACAGAAATTCGTTACAACACACTCAAAAACTAATAAGTAATACTGTTTATTTCTTGATAATGTAAAAAAACAAAAAGAAAACAATAAATTTCAATGGAGGAGATGTTCAAAATGCTCGCCGTGCACGTCTTGGCAACATCCTAATCTTAATTAGAAATTTCTTCTAACGTTACTCAACATCTCAGGCGTGACCGATCTAATCGCAAGCATTATTCGTCTTCTTAAGTCAGCTAAGTCGAGGGGTTTAGTTTTGTATACAATACTTTTGACATATCCCCATAAGAAGAAGTCTAATGACGTCAGATCAGGGGATCGTGCTGGCCATTCCATCGATCCTCGCCTCCCTATCCACCGATTTGAAAATCTGAAAACACTTAATATTTCCGAAACAGTTGAAGATAGGTATAGGACATTGTACATAAAATATGTCTAAAATTTTCTGAAGAATCCAAAAATTGAATAATATACCAGGTGTTGCATTTAAAATAAGAAAGTTGGTATTAGCCACGGTCACATGACACACCCTGTATAAAAAGTTTTTGTTGAAAAAAATACGCAACTAAAAATAACAATCGACGTGTCCGAGCGTTTTTTCGAACACGCCCCCATTTATTTATTATTGAATTTATTCCATTTGGCTGATACACCCTGTATATACATATATATATATATATATATATAATCAGATGCCCTTCTACCCCTATGGGGTGTAGGGTGTTTGGCCTTATTGGCCCTTAATAAGTTCCTTCCACATTTTCCTATCTAGCGTCGGTTCTTTGGCTCCTCTGAACGATTTTCCTCTCTTCTCCAGTATTTTCCCTATCACATTGTCCCATGTCTCCTTTGGTCTGCGTCACTTCCTTTTTACTATCGCCTTTGCTTCCCATTTCCTTTTTGTTGGCACAGATTCCTCCATTTTCTGTAGATGTCCCCACCATCCAAGTTGCCTTCTTTTTATAAATTCGTCTATTGTCTTGATTCCCAGTTCTTCTCTTGTCTTTTCACTTCTTATTTTGTCTCTTAGCGTTATCCCTTTAATTCTTCTTAACACTTGCATTTCAGCTGCCTCCATCTTCCTTTTGTCCTTCTTTGTTAACGCCCATGTTTCACAGCCGTACGTGAGTATCGGTCTATACACTGCTCTGTACACTTTCATCTTCGTCTGCTTATTTATCTTCTTGTAGTTCATTAATACCCTCCCCAATGCGTAGTTTACCCTGTTGACTTTATCCAGTCTCTTGTTGATTTCCGTTTCTTGATTGCCTGCTTCGTCTATTGTGGTTCCTAAGTATTGGTAGCTATCTACTTGCTCTATATTTTCCTCTGCTGTCTCTATATCAATCACATCCTTCTTTGCGGATACTACCATGACTTTTGTTTTGTCCTTGTTCAGTTTCATCCCGTTCTTTTCTAGTATCTCGTTCCATACTTTCAGGTTGTGTTCTAGATCTTCCTTGTTTTTTGCTTATATCCCTATGTCGTCCGCAAATGCACACTCCGCTATTCCTATCTTCTCTAACTTCCTGTACCCTACATACAGTGATCCTGTCTTTATCTTGGCCATTTTGATTAACTCATCCATGAAAACAATAAACACCAGCAGGCTCAGACTGCCTTCTTCTCTTACTCCTTCCGTGGTGTTAAATATTTCCGATTTCTGGTGTTTGCTTATCACTCGGCTTCTTGTTTCTATGTACATACTTTTAAGCACTCTAATTAGCTTCTCGTCCACCTTGCGTTTATTTAGGCTTTCCCATGTCTTCCCTCTTGGTACCATATCAAACGCCTTCTCTATATCAACGAAAGCTATGTATGCGGATTCTTCTCTCGATAGTGTTTCGTTTATTATATCGCAAATATATGGTCCTGTGTGCATCTTCCTTTCTTAAACCCGTTCTGCTCCTCCTCTGGTATGTGCTCCACTTGCTTCCTCAGTCTTTTCTCCAGTATTTGCTCCAGTAGCTTCATGCATGTGTTTAATAGAGTTATACCCCTATAGTTGTTGCAGTCCAATCTATCTCCCTTTTTCAGTATTAGTACAATTAGACCTATTTCCCACTGTTTCGGAATTTGTTCTTCTGTCCATATTTTGTTACATATTTTTAGTAATAGCTCTTTCCCCATTGCTTTTATCATTTCTGCTGTTATATGGTCTTCTCCTGGTGCCTTTCCATTTTTCATTCTATTTATCGCTTCTTCTAATTCTTCCATTGAAATAGATTTTTCTTCCTTCCTTAAATCTTTCTTGTTTCTGGTTTGTGGTTCCTCTGTGACGTGCTTTTCCGGTTCTTTGCCTGCTAGTAGCTTTTGGAAATGGTGCTTCCACCGATCCTTTACCACTTTCTCTGTTGTTAGTAGTTCTCCCTTTCTCCTCTCATTGTCGCTCTGTCTGTCTTTTTGCTCCCTCTTAAGTTTTTTATTGCTCTAAAGAACAGTTTCTGATTGTCTGTTCTGTGTTTTTCCATTTTGTCTCCGAATTCCACCCAAGCTTTTTGTTTTGCTTCTGTTGTCATATTCTTTACCTTGTTTAGCTGTTCCTTGTATAGTTCGTAACTATGTGTTGTCTTCTTTTGTAGGTATGTCTGCCAAATTTTCTTTTTAATTTTTTGCTTCTTGCTTAACCTCCTCTTTCCACCACACTGTCTGTTTTTTGTGTTTGTTTTGTCTGGCTACTCTGCATGCTTCTTTTGCTGCTTCGGTTATCGAATTCCTAAATACTTCCCTTAGCTTTTCTACGCTCCAGTCTTCTACATCCCCCTTTATTGCTTCCATTTTCCTCGATTTGTTCTCTTCATAATTCTCCGCTGCTTTCTTGTCTTTTAGCTTGTATGTTCTTACTGTTTCAGTGTGCTTTTTTGTTCTTCCTTCCTTTTCTACTTTGACTCTCTCTTCTTGTACTCCTATGCCGGCCACTGCTAGGTGGTGATCACTATAGATTTCATGTCCTCTCATGACTACCACGTCTTTAATTTTTGTTCGATTTTTCCTTTCTATTATTACATAGTATATTATTGAGCATAACTACTACCGAACACAACTAATAATCGGCAAACGGATAACAATGTGAATAACCAAAATAACATACAACACAAGGTGCACGACATAACAAAAACAAAGGAAAAAATATGGAAAATGGGAACGTGGAATATTAGGAGTCTAAATGGAAAAGAAAATGAATTCACGGACGAATTTGAAAATACTGGAATAGACATTCTAGGGATAACAGAAACGAAGAAAAAAGGAAGAGGAGAAGTCGAACTAAACGGAGGGCATGTCTTGATATACAGCGGAGTAGAGCAGCACAACAGAGCCAAGGAAGGGGTAGGCTGTATCATAAGACAGCAATACAGGAAACAAGTGAGAAACTGGATAGGCATCACAGAAAGAATACTTAAGATAGAGATGGAAATTGATAAGCCGACAGAAACAACAATACTAGTGGTATATGGACCAAACGAAGACGATACAGTGAAGGGAAAGGACGCTTTCTGGGACAAGTTAACAGAAGTAACAGAAGAAACCAAAGGCCGACTGATAATACTGGGAGACTTAAATGGACGAGTAGGGAAAAAGGATGGCGAAACAGGGGAGACAATCGGTGAACATGGAGAAAATATAAGAAACAATAATGGAACAAGGATGATCGACTTCTGCATTATGAATAACTTATTGATAACACACATTCTATGCACACAAAGATATACATACGTATACGAGGGAAGTCAAAAGCAGAGGAGAAAAGTCAATAATAGACTATGTGATAATAAACAGAAACTTCAGAAATGAAGTAAAAGACACCAGGGTGAGAAGAGGACCAGAAATCTTTTCGGATCACTGCCTAGTGCTGTCGAAGTTAGGAATAAAAGAAGAAAAAGGGGACCACAAAATAAATGGAACATGGAAAAATAAGAACTCAAAGGAAAAAATTAAAACGTACAAGTTAAGAGAAGAAGAAACCGCTAAAAATATAAAGAAAGAATAGAGCTGGAAATGAATAAAATCAAAGAAAAGCTAAATAATGTGACCCTAGAACACCTGTGGAAAAGTACCAAGGAAATTATCATCAAAGTGGCAAGAGAAGCTTGCGGAAGCATAAAAACAAACAAAACAAAAAAACAAACGAGATGGTGGAGCGAAGAAATCAAAGCGGAAATAAAACTGAAAAAACTACAATGGAAAAAGTTCTTGGGAAACAGAAATAACGAAAATTATAGCAGATATAAAGAACAAAGAATAAACACTAAAGAAATGGTGGAAAAAGCAAAACAAAAATCGTGGGAAGAGTTTGGAAATAAAATGGAACAGGACAGACACGGAAACCAGAAATTATTTTACAAAGCAGTCAAAACACTCAGAAAAGAGAAGCAAATTAAAAACTGGTGCATAAAGTGTAAGGATGGAAGAATTTTAGGAGAAGAACAAGACATCATGGCACGCTGGAAGGAATATTTCGAGGAGATACTAAGTACGGAACAAAGTAATAATATAAATGGGACAATAGCACACACAGAATATAATACAGAGGAGAAAAGCGAACTTGGGGAACAAGAAGAAGTAACAACAGAAGAAGTAGCAGAGGCTGTGAAAATGCTAAAACGAGGGAAAGCAGCAGGTTGTGATGAAATAACAGCAGAAATGATCATAAACCTAGGAAGCAATGGTATGGTAGTGTTGTAATTAGGTAACAGCCCTATTCAATAAAGCTTGGATAGAACAGAAGATCCCCTGGGAGTGGGAGCTAGGTATAATACTACCCATACATAAGAAGGGAAACAATTGAGATTGCAGTAACTACAGGGGAGTAACACTACTAAGCATAATGGCGAAAGTGTATGAAAGAATTCTGGAAAAGAGACTAAAGTCGGTAATCGAAGAACAATTAGAAGAACCCCAAAGTGGATTTAGGAAAGGACGAGGAGTACAAGACCACATATTCACAATGAAACAAATAATTGAAAAGAGCAAAAACAACAACATATTTGTAGCCTTTATAGACCTCGAAAAAGCATTCGACAGCATACCCGGAAATGCAGTCTGCAATAGTCTTGAAAAAAGAAGAGTAAACAGAAAATTAATAGAAAGCATTAGGAGCATCTACAAAACGACAAGGAACATAGTCAGAACTGGAAACATGCAATCAGAGGAATTTGAAACGATGGAAGGTCTGAGACAAGGAGGTGTATTAAGTCCAACCCTCTTCAATATCGTCCTAGATGATATACTAAAAGAAACAAAGGAAACAACAAAAAAGCTAAAAGTGGGATATAGAAATATGGAAATGGTGAAGATAGCAGTATGCGCCTTCGCGGATGACCTAATTATATATGCTAAAAGCAAACAAGAGCTACAATTCAACTTAGAATTATGGGAAAAAGCTTTACATGAAAGGAATCTAAGAATAAATATAAATTAAACAAAAATCATGGCACTAGGGAACGAGGATCTGAGCGCACCCGCAAAACTAAGAGGTAGGAACGTTGAACAAGTGGAAACCTTTAAATACCTAGGAGTCAAAATTCACAAAAATGGAGAAAACAATGCAGAAATAAATGACAGATTAGAGAGCGCTACAAAACTGTACTACGCACTAAATAACACATTCCTAAGAAACAATAAAATTACAAAGAAAACAAAACTAGCAGTGTACAACACAGTATTCTAACCAATATTAATGTACGGGAGTGAAAGCTGGATAATAACTAAAAGGATAGAAAGCAGAATACAGGCCGTAGAAATGAAGTACCTAAGAAGCGTCAAAGGAATCACAAGAAGAGACAGAATCAGAAACGAAGTGGTAAGAGAGGAATTAGAAGTGGAACCGATAATAACAAAGATCAAGCGGCAACAACTAAAATGGTTTGGACACATTGTAAGGATGGAAGAAACCAGACAGACAAAAAGGGTATGGCTGGCAATAACACCCCATAAAAGGCAAAGAGGCAGACCAAAAAAATCGTGGGATGACGTAGTGAGGGAAATTTTAAAAGACCGAGGACTGACCTGGAATGAGGGGAAGAAAATGGCGAAAAACCGAAAAGAGTGGGCGAAGTTCGTACATGAACTAAGCTGAAGTAGCCTAAACACCTAACACCTTAGGGTAAATTAGTAAAACCACTGTGTTATACATATGCGTTAATTATTTGATATATTGCTATCCAAATTAATTTCAAATCTAATAATTTCTCATATAACCTTGGTTACCCTTGGATCCTGCACTTAGATATCTAAAACTTTAATTGTCACGTAATTAATCATTTCGAAGAGAGTATTGATTAACATTTAAATAAATCTCAATTGATGATGAGTTTCACAAAATATTTATTGTTGTACTGTCGTACTGTTGTACTGTTGTTCTATTGTTGTACTGTGTTGTATTGTTGTACTGCGACAATTGTTTCATTTTCATTTATCAGACCATTTATTAGAACATAAACGCGACTACCAACCAAAGTTTAAAACATTACATACCTGTCATAAAGGGCTAAAATTAAATCTTTTAGAACATTTAGAAATTAACAAATGTAATAAACAGGGCCTATTCTTGAACGATTAACTTGAGGTTAATAAATCCCCCATTTTGAATTTATAAATGTACCCCATTCTCATTATGTAACCCCTATTTTTAGTACTTAAGTATCTAACTGTAGTTGCAGAGTATCAGTTTTCATCTGCCTGGTGAAGCTACTGTGTGGCGAAACAATTGTCGCAGTGCAACATTAAATATTTTGTGAAACTCACACCAATTGTGTTTTATTTATATATTTACATGAACTTTCATCATGTATCAGTCTGATTAATCCGAATATTAATTAGTCAAGTAAGCACTCTCAACGCCATTTGAAAATAATTTTTCTGTGCCTCAATATGTCAAATATTCAGTTATAAATGATCATATAAAAATGGTGTGTGCAATTTTTGTCTGTTAAATTGTGTAAAATCTAATGTTGCGTATTATGTTTAGTGATGGAGGTTGCCATTGGAGAACATGGCACAGACCTTGATGAATTGGCGCGCATAGCCCAAGAAAACAAACCAATTCTAGACATACCAGCCAAAGGTAAGCTTTGTAGATTTATGCAACATTAGAAATATTATGTCACTATTAATTTGTGTTTACTAACGATATAAATAACTGTTTAGGCATTACCACTTTACTATACTCTGATTTTTCTAAACTGGCGTTCACGTCATCCAAATAATAATCATAATACTGATGGCACAATTTTACAAGGTTGCCAGCTGTCCTGGGTATTTAAAAATGGCTGCAATGAGCTGTTGCGTCCGTGCAATCTTGTGCGCGGTTCGTATCAAATTCCTCGACTTCTCTGTCGTTTATCGTACAAATATCAATCGTGTGGTTATGTTTTAACATCTACAATGGCAAAATATGCATTGTACTACTCGATCAAATGTAACAAGTTAAACGTCAAAGAAGTTTGGTTATACACACATGTATGAGCATGTGTTGGTGAAAAAGATTTGGCATCGTCGCCAAAAAATATCACGGCTGCCAACATAACATGATTTATTACAAGATTGGCAGGCGAAAATTGTGTCCGCGGTTAATACACTGATTACCTATTTATAACCACCGGTGATGAGTGTTATGTAACAAATGATCCTCAGATTAATTTCGATTCTTAAACTATTGTTATACATATTCTCGAAAACAATCACGTTGGTACGAAAAAACTTCATCACGCAGCTGTTTGATGACATGTACGCCAGTCTAGAAAAATTAGAGTATACCTACCATGACCGTCTAATCAACCTCACAAGAATCGTCAGGCCCTTGCGTTTTGTAGATATTAGATGCTTTTAGATCTAATTTTATTGATGCTATTTAAATTGTAAAATTCTGGTGTCAGACGTGCATACAAAATTACACTGGATTTAGATCATTTTTTCGATTTTGGATGCCGTCTTGAATCAGCCATTTTGAATTTTGATATTATTTTCTTTATATTCTTAGTCTGCGACCTCAAAAGCACTCATTCACTCTATTTTATACGATTTAGACCGACAAAAGGTTGAGTGCTTTTTGAATATATGTCCATTACGCAAAGAGTCTGTATTCTAGCTGCAATATTGACATCATAACCAAGATTTTAAGATAGGAAGATAAGAAGGAAGATAGAAATAGAGAAATTGTGTGAACAAACCCTAAAAGTTAAAGCGAAAATTAATAATGTTAGAACACTAAACGAAGGAAAGACAAACGAAACAACAATAGCTGAATTAAACTCATGGGAACAAAAACAAGCAATCATGGCAGCAAAGAATAAATTAAAGAACACACAAATATATATTGATCACGACCTAACATATCTAGAAAGGAAGATACAGAGAGAAATCAGAAACATTGCTAAAGAAGAAAAGGAAAAAGGGAAAAATGTGAAAATTGGATACCAAAAAATAATAATAAATAACGAAGCATAAAGATGGGACAACAAGGAAAACGGAGTTGTGGCAACGCTTGGGCAAAGAACTCCAAAAAACTATTAAATGACAAGCGTCAGGTAAACGAAGCAACGGAAACGAAAATGCTAAGAAAACGGATAATGCAATTAGGAACATGGAACAAAAGAAGCTGGAGAGGTAAAGAATTAGAATTAACACAAGAATTAGAAAAAGCAAAGGTAGATATAATGGCAATAACAGAAACAAAAAAGGGGAAAGGAATAGATAGAATATTTAACGACCACATACTAATATACAGTGGAGTAGAAGAGTACATGGCAGCATTAACACTATTATAATCGTTTACGGACCAAATGAAGATGATACAATAGCAAATTCAACAAAAAAGGATTTTATAAATGTTTTATTTTCAAAAATCGATCGATTGGTTTTCAAAATATCTTGCATAGAATTTTTTGATCGGTCGCCATTTTGTTATTTGATAAATTAGAAAATAATTGTAAATACAAATGTTTTAGAGAACCGAAAGCGCATGGTGAACGTTTTTGTATTTGTTAAATATTCCTTAAAATAAGGGAGTAATGACGATTTTTCGAAAAACAAAAGAACGCCTATAACTATGAACTTGGGCTCCAATTCAAAAATTTTAACAAAGAAAAGTTGTTTGTTTCAATGAGTTCTAATTGCCATTTTCGGGTGTTACAACTTAGTATTAACACCCTGTATATAGCCGATGATTTTAATGGACGAGTAGGGAAAAGGGACAAGATGTATCAGAAATCGATAGGATCACACAGAGAAGAAAAGAGAAATGGAAATGGGAGAAGACTTCTAGACATCTGTATACTGCAAGACATGATCATAACAAACACTTTCTTCGCACACAAAGCATTCACAAATACACCAGAAAAGTTAAGAGCAGGATGGAAAAATCAATAATTGATTATTTACTGGTTGAACAACAAAACAGAGAAACAGTAACAGATACAAAAGTGAAAAGAGGACCAGACATTGGAAGCGACCATTACCTAGTAGTGACAAAGTTAAATCTAAAAGATATAGGAAAAGAAACAGAAAATCCCCCAATAGAAAAACAACAGTACGAACATATGAAAGCATACAAATTGAGAGAAGAAGAAACAAGTAAGAAGTTCACAGAAGCAATTACAAGCAACGTTGAGAATTGCAAAGAAATACACAGATATGGAAGTATAGAAGAGAAGTGGAAGTATTTAAAAAATCTTATACTAGACACAGCGAAAATAATTTGCGGCACAAACAAAAGTAGCAACAACAAAAAGCAAAATGCTTGGTGAACGGAGGAACACAAAAAAGAAGTTAGAGGAAAGAAAGAACGTGGAAAGACTACCTATCATAAAAGACAGAAGGCAGCTATAATGAATATATAGAAAAAATAAAAAAAGTCAAGGAATTAATAACAGAATCAAAGAAGGAAACATGGAAAGTGTTTGGCAAAAAACTGGAGCAGGATAGTGAAGGGAACCAGAAAATCTTTTATAGAGTACTCAAAAATTGCTGAAGAGAGAAGAGATTCAACACCATACAAATAAAGAACAGAGAAGGAAAGCAAATAACAGATGAAAAAGAAATTATGGAAAGGTGGAAAGAGTATTTTGAAGAGCTTTTGGGCCCGGACACGGTTGGAGAAACATCAGAGAATGAGAAAACAACCGGACACGAGGAAAAATCAAATGAAGAAATAACTATGGAAGAACTAAAAGAGGTAATAAAGAAAATGAAAAATGGAAAAGCACTCGGATCGGACAAAATCACGGGTGAAATGATGGGGAAGATACAGATCAGAACTACTTTTGGAACTGTACAACTCAGTGTGGCAAAAAGAACAAATTCCGAAAGACTGGCAAACTGCACATATAGTTCCAGTATATAAAAAAGAGGACAGAAAAGAGTGCCAAAACTACTGAGGAATAACATTACTAAACACAACTACGAAAATATATGAACAAATCCTAGACAAAAAACTAAGAACAAAGATAAAACCAACATTAGATGAATCACAAAGTGGCTTCAGAAAGAGACATAGCCCGCAAGATCACATTTTCACGATTCAGCAAATAATAGAGAAATCAAAAATACAAAAAAAGACGTCTACTTGGGTTTTATAGATAAGGAAAAAGCCTTTGACTTGGCGAACAGAGGAAAGCTGTGGGATATTCTTAAAGAACATGGAGTCAACCTCAAACTAATCAGAATAACTAAACAAATCTACAACACAAACACAAACGTGATAATGTGGAAATCAGAAATCAGAACTGTATTACATGAACGAAGGATTAAGGCAAGGGGAGGCTTGAGCTCAACATTGTTCATCATCTGCATGGACGAGATGTTAAAAAAATGCACTCAGAAAACAAAAAAATTACTGATTGGATACAAAAATATGCAGAGAGTGGAAATCTCGGAAGGTGCATTCGCGGATGATGTAATAATAACAGCGAAAGGGGAAGACGATCTGCAATACAGCTTAAACATATGGATTAAGGTACTAAAAGAATATGGTATGAAGATGAATATAAACAAAACAAAAGTAGTGGTAATCGGAGAACCTACAAAAATTAACATTAGAATGGACAACACAAACATAGAACAAGTGGAAACCATGAGATATCTGGGAGTAGAAATAAATAAGGATGGCAAGCAAGAAACGGAGATAAACAGCAGAATAGAAAAGACAATGAAAACTGACTACGAACACGAAATATCCCGTCAGACAAAAATAAAAGTATTCAAATCGGGTTTTAGACCGATATTAACATATAGCTGCCAAACATGGACACTAACCAAGAAAGAAAATAACAAATTACAGACAACTGAGATGAAATGATAATTGTAGAAGACTCGGTGGCGAGACATGTATCCAACTATATACCGATATCGGAAAGAGTAATACTACTACAAATATCGAGTAGCCCAGTACCCCTAAATATAATCCAAGTTTATGCTCCCACATCCGACAGCAATAATGAAGAAATACAGCTGTTTTACTCAGAACTAGAAGAGGTACTTAGGAAACTCCCTAAACATGACATCACAATAACAATGGGAGATTTTAATGCAAAAGTGGGCAAAGGTAAATCTGGAGAACATATAGGACCACATGGATTAGGCGAACGAAATGAAAGAGGAGAACTATTGAGCATATTTGCATCCGAACACAAGATAACTGTACTAAATACCTACTTCGAACTTCCACCCAGGCGACTGTACACCTGGACATCACCTGCGCACACTTCTGAAACGATAGTTAGAAATCAAATTGATTACATCTTTGTAGGACAAAGATACAGGACGAGCTTTACCTCTGTAAAAACATACCCAGGAGCAGACATAAATTCCGACCACAACCCAGTCGTGGGACGATTCAGACTCCGAATGAAAAAAAATGAAAAGAAAATAACAACCAACACAAGATTCGACATTCGTAAGCTAAAGGAGACAACCACAAAAGCTCAAGTAGAGAAAGAACTAACAGAAATATTTGTAGCAACAGACTATACCGCATGCATAGAAGATGAGATAAAAAGAGTAAATGCAGAAGTAGAAAAGATTAAGAGAAAGCTCCTAAAACCAGAAAAAGGCATCAAACAAAAATCCTGGATGACAGATGAGATTCTGCAATTAATGGAAAGGAGAAGAGGTTTCAAGAACACAGATAACATACAGTATAATAGAACACACAAAATAATTTGACAAAAGATAAGAGAAGCAAAAGAAGAGGAAACGAAACAGAAGTGTGCAGAGATAGAAGCGCTGCAGATCAAACATGATATTTTTTTTACATAGAAAGGTGAAGGAAGTTACTAAAACATACAAAAGAAAAGAAGTGAGCAAACTCGTTGACAACGATGGCAACATACTAATAGACAAAAGCGCAATAAAGAACACATGGAAGACATATATCGAACAACTATTCAAAGACGAAAGACCAGAAATTAATCATATACAGCCAGAAACAGGCCCAAGCATTCTGAAAGACGAAGTACGAAATGCCACAAAACAAGTTAAAGACGGTAAAAGTCCAGGACCGGACGGATTCCACGCTGAATTTTTGAAACTACTAGACGACAAAGGAATTAAATGTCCAACCGACATCCTTAATAATATCTACAACACAGGTGTAATACCATAACAGTGGTTGGAATCAGAATTCGTAACACTCCCAAAAAAGGCATCGGCAAAAAGATGCGATGATTATAGAACAATAAGCCTAATGAGCCACCTATTGAAAGTGTTTCTAAAAATAATACCTAAAAGAATATACAATAAAGTGGAAGGACAACTGGGACCCACACAATTTGGATTTAGAGACGCAGTCGGGACAAGGGAAGCTCTCTTTAGTGTACAAGTGTTGGTACAGAGATGCAGAGACATGAATTGTGATGTATACGCGTGTTTCGTTGATCACAAAAAGGCCTTTGACAGAGTCCAACACCAAAAACTGATACAAATTCTGGAAAACACAGGAATAGACGACAAAGACCTCAGAATAATTACAAACCTATATAGGAACCAAACGGCAAGCGTAAGAATCGGAGACGATTGCACACAAAGAATAAAAATTCTACGCGGTGTGAGGCAGGGATGTGTACTGTCTCCTCTGCTATTAAACATCTATTCTGTAGTCATATTTCGGGAAGCCCTAGTAAATACCCAAGAAGGAATTTCTTTAAACGGAAAACGTATAAACAACATCAGATACGCAAATGATAGCATGATCATGGCCAACAACATAGAAGACTTACAACTAATAATTTATAGCTTAATAAGCACTAGTCACAGATATGGACTAGATATCAACATGGACAAGACCAAATTGATGATTATAAGTAAGAACAACCCACAACACCACCAACAGCAACTGGAGCTGGAGCAGGGGAACATCGAAAGAGTTAAAAAATATGTATATCTAGGCACCGTTATTAATGAGCAATGGGACTAAACACAGGAAATAAAAAGCAGGATTGAAAACAGCAGAAATATATTCATTAAAATGACCACAGCCTTTAAAAGTCGTGATCTAACTATAGACACCAAAATGAGACTCTTACGCTGCTACGTATTCTCTGTGTTATTTTATGGAATGGAAGCTTGGACGCTGACGGTTGCTGACATAAAAAAACTAGAAGCATATGAAATGTGGCTCTACAGAAGGATATTAAGGACATCATGGAAATACCGTATTACCAATGCCGAAATACTAAGAAGAATGGACAAAACGACAGAAATCCTGACCACGATTAAAACCAGGAAACTACAATACCTGGGACACATCATGCGCAACTCTAGTAGATACGGACTCCTTCAGTGCATACTACAAGGAAAAGTTGATTAAAAAAGAAACATAGGGAGAAGATAAATCTCGTGGCTTAAAAACTTGAGAAGTTGGTTCTCCACGACAACCACAGGCCTCTTCCGGGCAGCTGTGAACAAAGTAAAGATAGCCAATATGATAGCCAACATCCGGAACGGATAGGCACTTGCAGAAGAAGAAGAGATGAAATACCTCAGAACAATAAGAGGCGTTACAAGGAGGGACAAAATCAGAAACACCCAAATCAGAGAAGAGTTGAAAGTAGAATCGTTAGAGGAATTGATAGCAAGAAGAAAACTGAGCAGGTGGGGTCATCTACAAAGAATGAGAAACACAAGGCCAGTTAAGAGAATATGGGAAGCCAGACCTGGAAAACGAAGAAGCAGAGGAATACTAAGACTAACATGGAACAACTCCATAAACGAAATTCTGAAAAACAGAGGAAAATCATGGGCAGAGGCAAGAATAATGGCGAAAAACAAAAAGGAGTGGGCAAAATTTGTACATATGTAAAAAAAACTGTATTAGACAATAGACACCCTACACCGTTATATGGTAGAAGGGAAATCTCAGTGGGCGTGTGTATGCCAAGAAATATGTTGTAACCATTAATCAAAAGCAAGAACAAATTTTGCTTCAAAATTGCCATCTGCAAGTGGCAGTTTAATTTGAAAAAACCCTAGCATGTGAGAGATTATTAAATATGTTTTAATATTAGATAATCTACCATCAACTATTTTCAGTTAGAAATAATCTTGCATAAGATGGATTTATAAATAATTTTTATTTTGTAAAAATATAATTATTGACATTGCACAGTCAATTTGTATGATATTTCATATAGTGGTCATATCAGATGTTTATAGGACACGGATACTTATATGTGAAGAATCACGTCATATAAAACTGTAAACAAATTCCAATCTTATACAATTTTCTCATTATATTTGCATAATTGAGATTATTACACGTTAATGTACTTAATAATATCCCAACGTGATTCTAATTTAAATATAATCAATGTAAACGTGTAAGCTTCACTTTCAGCATGCATTCTTTCGTTTAATTCCTTTACTTAGTTAGAGCAATCACGCAATAACTATAAAGGTCACGTAAGAAAATATTAATTGCAACCTTTATAATTCCTGAGTTGCTTCCTGTTTGCTTTTGTGCATTTGTTCACTGATAGGGTGAGTGTATGGTACTCTGTATGGTGTACTGTATGGTGTACTCTGTATGGTACTCTGTATGGTGTACTCTGTATGGTACTCTGTATGGTGTATGGTACTGTATGGTACTCTGTATGGTGTATGGTACTCAAGCTTTGCACATAATATCAAAGTGCTTCTTGGACGTTGAACTTTTAAACAATTTTAGTACTCTTGATTGATTCTGAAATTTTCTCTACCAATCAATTTTACTTCTTCTGTTCTGGTTTCATCTCACTATATTCTTCGTTTGTTTTTCTGTTCGTTTCACCTTTATACTAAGTTACTTTCATTAGTGCTTAATTTTCGTTAATGTTGAATTTTGTTCTTATACATTGTATACTGATACGGTTGATAGATCGATCTCAGACTATTGTAACTTATTACTTTATACGTTAAATCGAGATAACATATCTCAGCATAAAATTGACACAAAAGTTGTTTCTAATCTTTGATGTTGAGAGAGGTAGCTAGTTGTTTCACTTCTTGTATATGCGTCATTTATTTATTCATATGTATATTTATTTTTTTATTGTGACTTGTGCCTTTGGTATTTTTCCAAAAAAAATAATTTTTCATTCCAAAAAAAGTGCCTGAAGAACATGCAACTCTTATCTTGATGAAATGAGAAATAAATGAAATATTGATAAAAATCGAAAATTGAAAATAATGAGTTTTTGGCCATTACTCGAAAACAAAAGACGATAGCCAATTTTTATTTTCACCATTTAGTATGTCTTGAAAAAAGATATCGAGGATACGGTATCCGAATTTCTTTATCACTTCTAGTTACCGAGATATCCTATAGAAACATCCAAATTGGGCCACCCTGTACAATGCCACCCTGCACTTGGCATTTGGAATGCCTTTGGCATTGAGCTCCAAACATGCCTTCATGCGATATGGGCAGCAATCCGCACTTGTTAATAAACTACGTTTTTCTTTCTAGAACAAGAAATGTTTGCCCGCAAACTATCAACACGAAGTATAGAAGAGATTGCCCATTATACATCACCTAAACCGGCCAGCAACCTTATGCAGTTTCTGTTACTCTACAAGAGGAATCTTATGATTGCCAAGAGACAATATGTGAGTATTTTTGCAATCCAAAATAATAATCTTCCTATTAATTGGGTGCTCAGAGAAGAAATGGACCATACAATTCTTTGTTGAGTCATCAAGCCTTAAAGAGGTTTTTACTTTATTAATTTGCAACAAAATGTAGACAAAAATGACACAAACAAATTGGCTAATTATAAACATGATACTTTATTATCGTATAGCAAAAAGTTAACAATTCAAAAGAAAAATAATTTTTATACACAAATAAAGTAAAGAGAGTGGACTTAAACCATTGCTACTCTGAAGGAAGTTAATTTCTTCTATTCATAGAAAGGCTCATCATTGTTATCTTCTGTATTGTCAATGCGATTTTGTCTTGTTTTGGATTATCGCATCCGAAAAGGGCAATTAGAACTCATTGAAACAAACAACTTTTCTTAGTTCAAATTTTTGAATTGGAGCCCAAGTTCATAGTAATTGGCGTTCTTTTGTTTTTCGAAAAATCGTCATTACTCCCTTATTTTAAGAAAAATTTGAAAAATACAAAAACGTTCAACATGCGCTCTCGGATCTCTAAAACATTTGTATTTACAATTATTTTCTATTTTATCAAATAACAAAATGGCGACAGATCTAAAATTTCTATGCAAGATATTTTGAAAACCAATCTATCGATTTTTGAAAATAAAACATTTATAAAATCCTTGAACTATCTTATAACATTTGTCTGTTTTGATAATTTTTTTATACAGAAATTATGCAAAATACTCACACAAATGATAAACGTGACAGAAACTTTTCAAGATGAAGCAGAAATTTCTGAAGAACAAGATCAAAAAGTATTTAAATTTGAACGTACAAACTAGAAAACACGCGCCGCAACTTGTTTAATGGCCTAACTTAAGGTTAGCCTACTTTATTTTAAATGATTGTTGCAGTTTGTTAAAATTCATCTTGTAATTCAATTTGCATAATAACTTTTTTGGACAGATCGAAAAAAATGTTTCAGACAAATGTTATAATATAGTTTAAGGATTTCATAAATGTTTTATTTTCAAAAATCAATCGAGTGATTTTCAAAATATCTTGTTTCGAAAATTTTCTTAGGTCGCCATTTTGTTATTTGATAAAATAGAAAATAATTGTAAATACAAATGTTTTAGAGAACCGATGCTGAACGTTTTTGTATTTTTTAAATATTTCTTAAAATAAGGGAGTAATGACGATTTTTCGAAAAACAAAAGAACGCTATTAACTATTAACTGGGGCTAAAATTCAAAAAATTTAACTAAGAAAAGTTGTTTGTTTCAATGAGTTCTAACTGGCATTTTCGGGTGTTGCAACTTAGTATTAACACCCTGTATAACTATTAAAGATCTAGGCCCGTATCTATAGTCCGAACTTGAACATGAGTACGACTCAAGTCGTATAGTTGGTTGCGTTTGGTGCATAAACGCATATAGCACATACGCAACCAAATATACGACTTGAGTCGTACTCAAGTTCAAGTACAGACTATAGATACGGGCCCTAGTGCTGTAAAATTTTCAAATAACTTTAATGTTAAAATATCAATAATATAGCCAAATATAATAATAATAATATAACAGCTCTACAGGCCTCGCAGGCCCTTGGCTATCTTTATACTCTTCCTCCATTCATTCCCGCCTTGAGCTCGCACCTTCCAATCCTTGATTTTTAGCTTCCTCAAATCATTTTGCACGCTTTCTCCCTAACTTTTCCGGTGTCTGCCTATCCCATTTCTTCCTTCTGGCTCTCCCAAGTGGATAATTTTTGTCGTTCTCGTATTTCCCATTCCTGTTATGTAGCCTAACCATCGTAGCCTATTTTGACGTATTGTTGTTAACATTGTTTCTTCTTTGTATAATTCGCTAACTTCTTTATTTGTTCTTCTTCTCCAAATTCCGTCCTCTTTCACACCTCCGTAAATTACCCTCAATTTTCTTCTCTCCCAAGCTTCTATTCTATTTATTTGTTGGGTGTTCATCACTCAGCATTCATTTCGATACATCGCAACTGGTTTTATATTGTTTTGTATAATGACATTTTGGCTGCCCAGGATATAGTTTTTGGCATTAACAGCCTTTTAGGACTACCCATACACTTTGTTCCCATAATGAGTCTCTTCGATATTTCGTTTGCTTATGTACCGTTGTCTTCAATCTTCTTGCCAAGGTAAGTCACTACACTCGCTTGATTTACTTTTGTTTTCTGCTGGCCTTGTTGAATGTAGAGTTGCTCGTTTTTATCTTCCGCGCTCATTATCATGTAGTTTGATTTCTTCTCATTCTATACTTATCCGACGGTTTTTTCTTCCTCTATTAATCTTATCGCTATTTCTTGTAGGGCTCATTTGTTCTCGTAATCAACAGAACGTCGTCGGCGAACGCTATGCACTGGTATGGTCCTTTGAAGATGTGTTTGTTACCTTTTATTTGACTTGCTCTAATAACTCTTTCTAACACTAAATTAAACCGTGTAGTGGATCGAGGGTCTTCTTGTTTTGACCCTATATAGGTTCGGAACTTCCTTGAATTATCTTTACCTATTCTAACTCTGCTATACGTTTCAGTATAGCAGATAACGAGTTTTGTTAAATTTCTTGGGCATTTAAACATGTCTAAGGTCCTTATTATCTCTCTTCCTTCAATACTGTCATAGGCTTTCCTAAAGTCAACAAACAATGCATACAGTTTCATATCTTTCTTCCAGCATTTTTCTTGAATTTGTCTAATCATAAATAAGTTGTTAATCGTGGACCTATTGGATCTAAATCCGTTTTGATAATCTCCTACTATTGGGTCTAATTCTGCTTTAATTCTGTTATCGATAATTTTTGCTTGTATCTTATACACTATCTGCAAGCTATTAGGTCTGTAATTTTCGCAATTTTCTTTTGGTCCCTTTTTGTGTATAGGTACTATGGTTGACTCTTTCCGCTCATGGAGTAACTCCTCTTCTTCCCATGTAGATTTAATTAGTTGTGCTATTTTGGTTACTAATGTTATTCCCCCATATTTCATATATTCGTTTAATATTCTCCTGCTGCTGGTTTGTTATTCTTCAGGTTCATGATTATCTGTTCTACTTCTTCTGTGTCTGGTGGCTTCATGGTGGAGTAGTAGGAAATATTATTATTATTATTATTATTTTATCATTTCTCAGATCGCTAGTAGTTTCTTCATTATCTTCCCAATTACTTCCTTCTTTAAGTATATCTTCGAAGTAGTCTGCCTAAATTTCTGTAATGTCTTACTTAATTCCAGTTTTCTGTCCATGTCTCTTCATGAGTATTGTTTGCGTTAGTCTTTTCTCCGCTGCCTTAATTTTATTAAAAATACATTTAATTTTGTTCTGCTTGTAACGCTCCGATATTATTTTATTATATTTATTTATTATTCGTCGTTTTTATCGTGAAATTATTATATAATTTCTTGATTATTTTGGCTCGTGATTTATTATATAATGTTTTAGTTATTTTTGGCTCGTGATTTATTATATAATGTTTTAATTATTTTTGGCTCGTGATTTGTGATCGTATTTAGTACTTACACGTCGTGACGTTTAATCTAACTACCGTGATTACTCATAGCAGGTATTTTGCTATTGGTAATGTGTTAATTAACGTACACTAATAATGGATTAATACAAGAAAGCACCAATTTAAGGAATTGTTTTGTTTATTTAATAATAGACACTCTGAAATTGTACGACACAGGGAAATAAAACACAGGTTGACGATGAAGTAAATTAATTTATATAATTATTACGTACAGGGAAATAAAACACAGGTTGGCGATTATGACATGAATTGATTTATTTTCTAGATTTCGTTGACCTTTTAATGAATTTGTAAATTCTCTTATTTATTCAACTGATAGTTTGAAAATGGTTATGACTACGAAGTTTATTTACGAGTGTTTGTTATACATGCACGTGCTTCTGAAGTTTCTTAGACCATTTATTACCATGCCCTTTCACTCCATTTAACTACGGGAAAGTGATATGATCAAAAATAGAACTATTTAAAGATGTTGAAATATCCCCAATAATTCATGAATGATTACTAAAGGTATCTCGAGATCTTCCCGAATTTCATGGTTGTGTCGGTGTCCACACAATAATGTAATTATTGGAGCCCCATTGTTAACGTTGATTGAGGTAAATTAGTAATTCTACCCACGACCACAGCAAGCACCAATGTCACAAGTACTCATCACCGTCAGACATGTTACAAGTTGTGTCAAATAACAGTTCTGCTACCTCAATCGGAAATGTTTATGTAATGTTATAATATATTATTATTAGGAACATTGGAGGTTATTAATAACTTCTCTTGTGATTATACCAAGCTTCATTCTCTCGTTTATCATTCTCTCTGTTTATACGGGGTTTTAATAATTCCACTTATTTCTTGTTTACGATATTTAACCACAAATTGTCATTATGTCTTCAAATTATTGAGATTTAATCCAGCCTATTTTATTTGTACGATTCTAAATTACTCTGCCCAATAATAGATACGTTATGTGCTTGTTTTATGATTTGAAATCAAGAAACCATTATTTGTATATATTATGATTTTAAATTATTAAGCTTTTTAATCCAACTTATTTATTTATACAATTATAAATCAGTCTGCCCAATAATATGCACGTTATGTGCTCATTTATGATTTAAAATGAAGAAGCCATCATTTTTATGAATTATTTTGATTTGAATATGATGATGTATGATGATGTTATGGTGAATACAGCCACGTTAGTTTACGATTGCGGGTGCGATGTATGATGAGTTTATATGTTTAAATGTTATGATGCTGACGACGATTTGATTCTAGTGGAGGAGGTGATTCCACAATAACAGGTGTGTGAACGAAGTGCGCGGGTGGGCGTCAATTACACCTGTTATTGCTTCCTCTAGTGATTCGTAAACACGAATAGCGTTCGAGCCGCCTTTGTTTACTGATAGGAATAGGTAATCGGTGTTTAGCTTTTCTAGGTAACTTGTGGTTGGTTAAATACACTATCTTCCGTCAATTTGAATCTAGTGCGGGAATTTGATTTCACAATAACAGGTGTGTGAACGAAGTGCGTGGGTGGGCGTCAATTACACCTGTTATTGCTTCCTCTAGTGATTCGTAAACACGAATAGCGTACGAGCCGCCTTTGTTTACTGACAGGAAAAGGTAATCGGTGTTTGGTATTTATAGGTAACTTAGGGTTGATTGAAAGGAATAAGCACTCCCGTGAATTTATAATGAGACTGGTTTAACAACTTTATATTATCGTTAATAATAAAATAATAAATTACTTTGTACCTAGAATTGTACGTTTTTCAATTTATTCAAATTTTTATTCTACTTCGCGTTTTTTTTACAACGTTATATGCAATCGTTAATTTAATTATAACCCGACGTGAATTTATAAACTCATAACCGCGAATGTCGTGTGCGTTGCCCGTGGCCGACGCAACTTTCTTACTGATCTCGCTCGTGTGTGGTTTATGCTTAAATAGGTTTTTTCAGCTTCAAATCTCCACTCCCTCACATATCTACTGCTAAATATTCGCCCCCATCCCATAGTTATCATGGTGATTATTAATCTTGAGTGTGCGTGTGGTATTGCGTTTTTAGCGCAGAGTTTTACACTTAACTTAAAGAGTTGCCATTCGAGGTGACTTTTACGTGCCTGGCGCTTGCTCGTTTCTAAGGGGTGCTGATAGCCAGATAGTTTATTTGACACCACGACATGGAATCTTCGAGAACCGTGCATATGCAGGCCTCGGCTCTTGAGATATTTGGCGACGCTCTGGCGCGACTTGCGATGGCTATTTCTCACATTTCACCCTGGGATTATTTGTAAATAAATTAATTTAATAATTTTGTTGTATTCATGATTTTTAAAATATGAGTCACTTTATTGCGTAAATGCGTATTATACTGGGCGTATATTTGGGCCTATTACATGCTTGAAATCTGAATTATCCTTTTTGTCATTCTCCGTATTTCTTCGAATCTCTATTTACAATTTTCCGTTTTATCCAAAAATTATATTCTTGCTTTCCTTCGTTTTTCGATCCTCTGGGTACATTCATCATCAAACCAGTCTTTGACTTTCCTCCTTTTTCCAGTTAGTGTTTCTTCTGCGGTCTTTTATATTATTTCTTTTTACGTTTTCCAATTTGTATTTATATCATTCGTTGTCTGTTTGTTACCTATTTGTTTTTCTATTCTTTCCACAAAGTTTTCTCTTATTTGGTCGTTTTCAGTTAATAAATTGGGGTTTGTTCTTTTGTTGTTTACTATCATCCTCCTTGGTACTGTAGTTATTTCTTTATTTATTGTTACTTTAAGTATTATGTAATCGCTTCCTACATTAGCTCCTCTGTGATTTTTGTGAAAATATCATTAGTGATATTTTCAGCATGCTTTGAATCAATTAAAACTTGGTCTATTTGATTGGTATGCGTTCCTTTTGGATTAACCCACGTCCCCTTATGTATTTCTTTATGCTCCTGGAATGTGGCTTCAATTACTAATTCTAATTCTATTCTATTCTAATTCTCTAATTCCTTATTGTAGCGAACTGTATTAACATTTCCCCATTACCATGAGTCTTGTTATGTTTACTGTGTTTGCCAATTACTGTATGTATATCTCTTCTTTCCCGAGTTTTGCATTAAAATCGCCTAGTAATAATTTTATAACAAATTTTGGACATGTAACATATATTCGTCCTAGTTCCTCATAAAATTCCTTGTTTTTCTTCTGAGGTATCTTCCGTTGGGGCGTTTGCGTTTATGATGCTTATTATCTGTTCTCCCATTACTCTTATATAACTGATTCTTTCAGTGATCCCTTTAAATGGACTTTAGATAAAGACTAAAGATTACTTTAAAGATGACCTTTAAATATATGCAATTTAATTCATACATTGTGACATCTTCTGTAGCTACGTTTGAATAGAACAAAAATAGTACCTATGTATCAAACTACTAGCAATCACATTTTTTAATGATAATTCAGTAGTTTTATATTGAATGGTTTGAAATTTTATATATGTTTAATGTTTGTTTGTTTCTACAGATATTAATGTTGTTAAAAAAATGATTTATTGTTATAACTCTTGCAATAATTATAATATACATTAACGAAACTAGTATAAATGTCCATTCAGAAAATATCATAGCCTACTATGACCTGCGTTTGAATTAAAAGTTTGTGCCAATATCACAATATCCATAAATGTTACGTTTTAATAACACATTTGAATACTACTACTAATATAGTGGCTTAATAATGTCAAAATATTATTTAACTATAATTTCGATTAAACGAGCTGGGGCGAAAAATTGAAAATGTAGTTTTTTTAATTTTGCCAAGGCAGCCAAACCCATTAGTTTTTCAGACTTTTACTTTTCCTGCTAAGTTGGCCTTGGCCCCAAGATTAAATATAAGATATAATTTATTGAAACATATACATATTTGCTGTTGTATGTACATTATTAATTTGTAAAAGAAGGTCTTACTGCAATGCTTTAAATGGCCATCAGCCGCAGCCCTTCAGCTTGGATTTCTTCATAAGGAGTCATATGGAGTTTTCTTCATATGGAGTCTCCAAAGATTATTTTGTCTAATTTAAGACTTTTCAACTCTCTTTGTCTCTTGCCGTTTACGAAATCCCCAGGTTGAGCTAAAATCATCCAATGATGATTTCCAACCTCCGATAGGAGATGGGACTTTAATAAGAAGAAAATTGAGCTCGTTAACTGGGACACCCTGTATACACCGATACTTCAACTCAGGACTTCTCCGCTACGATGCGGCTCCTTACAAATATAATTATTATACAAAGACAGGTTTATTTGCCACGTGATTCAAATTTATGCATCAAAATTTGAATCAGAAAAAGTTTAACTTAATTGAAAATTAAATGTTATTTAGAACATGAAAATGGTTGAGAAATCAATAAATCTTATTTGACAGCATCAGCACGTTATATTTGTTATCGTTCGTTTAAACAAATTAAATATTCATAATAATTGTTATAAACATTTTACGTATTTTTAGCACTTGAATGAATTTTCCAAGGAATATTTTAAGTTTTAATATATACAGGTCTATTTTAAATATGGAATCAAAGCGCTCCTGCCGAGAGAGTTGCAGAAAACTTAAAAATCCTCGAAAAGATCCTATTTTTGTTATTTATTCCACATTTTGTGACTTTTTTTGACATCATTAGACGTTTATGTTTTTCAAATGGAGTCATTTTTTTTTTATTTCATAATATTTGCAGAGATCATAATTCTCTTTGCAGTCATTTTTTTTTTGCAGAAATGAATGAATTGAAATAGCTCGTCAGAAAATGCGGAATGAATAACAAAAATCGACCTCTTTAAGGGATTTTTTATTTTTTCGAACTATCGCGGCAGGGACGCTTTGAATCAATATTTAAGAAAGACCCTGTATAACATAGGAGTTATTTTTTTAAATTTCGTAATGTTTGCAGAGCTCATAATTCTCTTTGCAGTCACATACTTTTTTTTGCAAAAATTAATGATTTGAAACAGCTCGTCAGAAAACGCGGAATAAATAACAAAAATCGACCTCTTCAAGGAAATTTTTATTTTTTCGAACTATCGCGGGAAGGACGCTTTGATACAATATTTAAATAGGACCCTATATAACATACCTAACATAATTATTCTGTAGATTTTTTATGCCCAATGTCGTTATTGTTTGGTGTTGTTATGGGATGAAGTGTTAATGTAATAGTTCTCGTATTGAGCACTTGGTCAAGCAGCTAAACATTTTAAGGCTGAGTGTCTTGACCCACATAACAATAAATAAATTATAATTTATTATCCGTCTAACAGCTTGTACACTGATGCTTTACAAAAATAGTGTCTTTATTTATAAAATGTATTATATTTATATTTATTATTCAGGTATATTGCGTATAAAAAAAGGTTAACGTTACTAGACAGCATCACATTCGAATGCATTTATATCATAAATGCAACTGATATTTGCATATGATGCTGTCAAGTAATGCACACGTTTCTGCTTGTCTAAAAACAATGATTTTTGATACGCAATAGACCTCATTATTCCATCCACAAATAAATAATTTACTGAATTATGTGAACTATTGTGTATTACTTATACAGTGTTCGTAAAGTATGGAATAAATTCATCATTTCGGAAATTCAAATTATTTTAGAAAAATCCTCGGATACGGAAAACCATGTAATTCAATTATGAATCGTTTATTTCAGAAACTGGTCAACAGACATGTTTATGGTTTTTTTTTGTGGAATCAGTGTGTTCTATTGTCAGGGCATATGTTTCTGCAATATAACTTCAACTGCCATTCCGTTTTATGGGATATAATTTACAATGAATATCGCGTTTAGTGCAGAAACCTGTCAAGCGACATCAAGCGTGTTTCTATAGTAAATTTAAATTTTTGCAGTACAACTCCTGTAGTATTTTGTATAATACTGATAGTATGATAACAATTACCATTGGTTTACCATTACTTATCATTGCTTAGAAGTTTAGTACATTTAACAAATCAGAAAATTAGTTTACACTTCTGTATTGTATTCTAATGAAAACACGGAAAATAATGTGTTTTATTCTGTGTTCAAATTAAATATATACACTGTGTATCAGCCAAATGGAATAAATTCGATAATAAATAAATGGGGGCGTGTTCGAAAAAACGCTCGGATACGTCGATTGTTATTTTTAGTTGTGCATTTTTTTCAACAAAAACTTTTCATACAGGGTGTGTCATGTGACCGTGGCCAATACCAACTTTCTTATTTTAAATACAACTCCTGGTATATTATTCAATTTTTTGATTCTTCACTAAATTCTAGACATATTTCATGTACAATGTCCTATACCTATCTTCAACTGTTTCGGAAATATTAAGTGTTTTCAGATTTATTGCAAAAATCAATGTCCGGAACTCCCTCAACCGAATATTTCCAAATCGGTGGATAGGGAGGCGAGGATCGATGGAATGGCCAGCACGATCCCCTGATCTGACGTCATTAGACTTCTTCTTATGGGGATATGTCAAAAGTATTGTATACAAAACTAAACCCCTCGACTTAGCTGACTTAAGAAGACGAATAATGCTTGCGATTAGATCGGTCACGCCTGAGATGTTGAGTAACGTTAGAAGAAATTTCTATTTAAGATTAGGATGTTGCCAAGACGTTCACGGCGAGCATTTTGAACATCTCCTCCATTGAAATTTATTGTTTTTTTTTTGTTTTTTTACATTATCAAGAAATAAACAGTATTACTTATTAGTTTTTGAGTGTGTTGTAACGAATTTCTGTAATCAAATAATTTTCTTTTTTTAATGTTAATTTTTGCGCTGTATATATATATACAGGGTGTTAATACTAAGTTGTAACACCTGAAAATGGCAGTTAGAACTCATTGAAACTAACAACTTTTCTTAGTTAAAATTTTTGAATTGGAGCCCAAGTTCATAGTTATTGGCGTTCTTTTGTTTTTCGAAAAATCTTCATTGCTCTCTTATTTTAAGAAATATTTAAAAAATACAAAATCGTTCAGCATGCGCTATTGGTTCTCTAAAACATTTGTATTTACAATTATTTTCTATTTTATCAAATAACAAAATGACGACCGAAGAAAAATTTCGAAACAAGATATTTTGAAAATCACTCGATTGATTTTTGAAAATAAAACATTTATGAAATCCTTAAACTAAATTATAACATTTGTCTGAAACATTTTTTTCGATCTGTCCAAAAAAGTTATTATTCAAATTGAATTACAAGATAAATTTTAACAAACTGCAACAATCATTTAAAACAAAGTAGGCTAACCTTAAGTTAGGCCATTAAACAAGTTGAGGCACGTGTTTTCTAGTTTGTACGTTCAAATTTAAATACTTTTTGATCTTGTTCTTCAGAAATTTCTGCTTCATCTTGAAAAGTTTGTGTCACGTTTATCATTTGTGTGCGTATTTTGCATAATTTGTGTATAAAAATGCATAATTATCAAAACAGACAAATGTTATAAGATAGTTCAAGGTTTTAATAAAAGTTTTATTTTCAACAATCGATCGATTGGTTTTCAAAATATCTTGCTTAGAAATTTTTGATCGGTAGCCATTTTGTTATTTGATAAAATAGAAAATAATTGTAAATACAAATGTTTTAGAGAACCGAAAACGCATGTTGAACGTTTTTGTATTTTTTAAATATTCCTTAAAATAAGGGAGTAATGGCGATTTTTCGAAAAACAAAATAACGCCAATAACTATGAACTTGGGCTCCAATTCAAAAATTTTAACTAAGAAAATTTGTTTGTTTCAATGAGTTCTAACTGCCATTTTCGGGTGTTACAACTTAGTATTAACACCCTGTATATATATTTTATATATATTTTATATATATATTTTATATATTTTATATATTTTATATATATATTTTATATATTTTATATATATATATATATATATATATATATATATATATATATATAGTTTAAAATAGTTACTTGTTTGTTAAAAGTCAAAATACCACAAACAAATTAGGAAATTACCATTAAAAATATATGTTTCTGCACTAAAATCGTATTTTATTGCAGAAACGAGTCAACTGCAATATTTTCAATATTGTTTTACAATTAAGGGAGAAATATTATAATTTAATTATAGGCAGCATCAACTTCCGGAAGATGTTAACTAATACCAGAAGGTTTTTCAGGCGAAAATCTGTTTAAATATCAACGATATAATGTTTTTCTTTGTTTCCCAACAATTTGAAAAGGTGCACTTGACCAGTTTCTGAAATAAACTATTCAATTACTGCTTACAATAATCACAAAAAACGAAAATAATGCTCTGGATAGCTAATTTGTTTACTATCTCCTTGGTAACATCCGCGCTGATATTGTTACTGTGATTGCATATGTTTAATTAGATAGATCTCAATCGTGTGAGCTTGCTGTTTTTGGGTAATAAATTGATTTCACATGACGTGATTCTTAACGGCTCGCGGCCGTTAAATATGACTTATCGTTCTTCTCTTTAGACCGGTTATAACAGTATAACAGTATTGTAGCACGATAAACTACTACAAACCATTTCTAACATTCGGTTTCAGTTAATTTGTAATTTATTTTTCAGAATCTCTTTATTAACCGATTGGGTGCCCATTTGGCAATTGGTCTTCTCTTCGGCTACCTCTACCAGAACGTCGGAGACAATGCTAATACAGTACTTGCCAACTATGTTTATTTATATGGGTCTCTTTTGCTGCTCGTATACACTGGGCAAATGTCAGTCACAATTACTTGTAAGTAATATTATCAAATTTAATACTTATATTTAGATTAATGCCGTTTATAAGTGTGGAAATTAAGTAGCGGATAAATTCGGTAACTCCGTTAATATGTATGAGACGGAAAAAATCTAAAAGGAAGATAGCGATAGAAATTACTACGCATACGATATTTTTTTTTAGATTTAAAAAAAATCAAGTTGTTACGTCATTAATGTTTTTTTTTAATAGCAACCTATATTTCTTATTTTTTATTTCGGTAGAGTTTTTTAATCTGTTTGCAACCATACAATATTTTGAATACGTTACATGAGAAAAAATTAAGAAAGACCGCCTTAAAGTTAAAAAAGTACTTCATTTCCACAATGTACCGGGTGATTCAAGTTTTATTACCAGGCCAAAAATGGCGACTTCTAATTGAAATAAGAAATCCAAAATAAGTATAGATGTTTAGATATTGATGAAGCCCAATCTGACGATAAAAAAAATAATTTAACCATCCGGTAGTTTATACGTTATTTCACAAAGAATTCGTAATTTTTTTTTTTTTTTTTTGTCAGAACATACTTTAATGCTATTCCAAACATTCCAGTGTAATCCAAGTCAAAAAAATTGCACCAATTATTGAATTAAATGAATTTTGATATTGCAACAGTAAGATTTATTACTAAATAGTAAAATATGAGAGCTGCTACCAGTACTAGTCCCTATAATGGATTTTATGGGTTTTATGATAGGGCCATACCCAATCCGTCCTGCAATACCCGTTCAACCCACAGGCCACTGGCGGAATCATTAAAAGTCATAAAACGTTCCAACCGCACTGGCGGTCAATGCTTTGTAGGGCTCTTGACTTACAAAATCATAAATCATACCGAGGAAAGTTGGTCAGTATTGTAAAAAATACTTTAATTTGAAATCTAATCACTTTCGTTAATTTTTGATTTCATAAATGGGTTCTATGAATAACATGTTTACTGCAAAAATAACGATAGAGAATTTTGCACGAAAAGAGTTTTTTTTTAAATTTTATAACCGTCTATATGATTATATCAAAAAAGTCAAACTACCTTTCCGTAGATTAGTATCAGACCTATATAAATCCAAATTTTCATATTTTTTGGGCAACTCATAATGCCTAAAAAACCCATGGTAATAAAACTTGAATCACCCGGTATGTATCATGTGTCACCGGGTGATCGATTTGCCGCGGAACATATCATGGGAAAATACTATTCCCTATAGATTTTCCTTGGTATGCAACAGCGTCATTAAATAGATAATTTTTTTGCGTTTCTTGGGGCATAAACCAACTTTGGAATAAATCATGATTTTTGAAAATAAATCAAAAATCAGTGATGTTTTAGATTTTTTAAAGATTTCTGACCAGGATTTGCCAGGGTAGATGTGATTTATATAAATTGATTTACATCACTATTTTAATCATTTGAATTGTTTTATAAACTCTTGGATGTGAACAAGAACAACAAAACAAATTGCTGTCTATTAGTACCATATGATGGACCAAAATATGGAAGATAAGAATAATATTTTACTTAGTATGCTGACTCTATAGTTCCATTATATTTTTAATTGTTTACCTATTGGAAGGCTCAAACATTGAAAAACAGTAATAAATAAAATAAAAACTATTTTGAGTTAAAACAATGATTTATTTAAAAAATCAGTTGATTTAATTTCAATGTGATTTAAATCACACCTTCCCTGGTATAAACCAATCCTTAGAAAACATTATCTTAACATGTGTAGGAAGTTTTTAAAATAATTAAAGTCATTCAAAATATGATATATTTAAACTATACACGTAAATTGACGCCCTCCATTTTCATTGATCGTATATTGACTAATTCTGCTTAAATTGGACATTGCTTTATTGCACATATTATTAAAATTAATACTTTGATAAACCTTCAATTTTATTGCCATATAGGCAATAAAACGTACCTTTGCCACGTATATCAATGTGATTCGCCGATAGTTGCTGCATTCTTTCTTGTCCCCTTTCTTGTGTCTAGGCTGTATGATCCAGAGTTTCGAGTTCTCTGGAATTATTTTCTTTTTCCATATGTTCACTATTGTGTATTCTTCTCCATAAGTTTTATTCTGTTTTCTTTATGGATTGGGCGTTTATTGCATCTATTCCAGGTGCTTTGTTGTTTTTTAAGTTGGTAATTACTTTAGGTACTTCTTCATACAATGGATATTTTACATCTAGGTACGCTCCCTGGCAATTTTCTGCTTCGTTGCTCTCCGACTGTCTTGTATTATTTAACATTTCTTGGAAATATTATTGCCACCTCTCCAATATCTCCTCTTCTTCTATCAGAATCTTACCAGTACTACTTTTACAGGGGCTTGTTCAAGATTTAAACTCCTTGTTTTTTTTATTTTTAATCATTTCCCTTTCGACCTTGTTGGTGTAGCGTTTTTCAGTTTATTGTTTCTTCATGTAGGTTTCTCTCCATTTTCTTCTATCTTGTGTGAGTTGTTTAATTCTTTCCCATGTTAATCCTATTTTCTCTGCCTGCTCTTTGATTCTGTCGTTCCAGGTTTTTCTTGGTTTTCCCTTATATGATTTCCCCGTAGGTCTTCTCTCATACACTCTTTTTGTCTGTCTGTTATCGTTCATCCTGCAAATATGCCCGAACCATCTCAATTGACCTTGTGTGATTGTATCATTTATGTCTGTTATTTGTAAGTTTTGTCTATGTATGTCATTTCGTATTTTGTCTTTTTTTGTTTTATTTTCAATTTTTCTTAGAAAGCGCATGTCTATCGCATTGATTCTAGATTTGTCTGTTTTGTTTAATGTCCAGAGTTCGCTGCTGTAGGTTAACGTTGGTTGCACTACCCTTTTCACTATTTCGGTCTTTGTTTCTTTAGGTATTTCTTTATTTCCTAGGGCAGAATTTTTTAGTGCATTGAATATTCTTCCGGTTTTGCCTCTTCTATCGTTTATTTCTTTCTCTATTTTCCCGTTGCTTTCTATTACTGATCCTAAATATTTGAAACTTTCCACTTGTTCTATTTGTTTACCTTGCATCATTATTCTGTGGTTTGTGCTCTCCTTTGCTATGACCATAGTTTTGGTTTTACCTGTGTTTATTTTCATGTTAATCTTTGTCAACTCAACTTCCATGTTGAATTGCAAGTTTTCTTCTGTCTCCGCTATTATGGCCATATCGTCCGCAAAGAGCATTTCACATATCTGAGTCTCTTCCATTTTCCAGTGTCCTACCTTCATGTTCTTCATCTTTTTCTTTGCTTCTTTTATGGCACCGTCGAGCACTAGTGTGAATAAGAGTGGGCTTAATATACAACCTTGCATTACTCCTATATTTGTTTTGAATTCTGCTGATTCTTCGTTATTCGTTCTTACTGTGTTTTTGTTATTTTTGTACATTGTTTTTATGAGCTCTATTGTTTTTGTGTCATTTCCTCTCTTTTTCAGTTCCTTTCATATATCTTCTCTTTTTACCCCATCGAAAGCCTTTTCTAGGTCTATGAAGCATATATGGATGAATCTTTTCTTATTTATCATTTTTTCGCTTAGTTGTCTTATTGTGAATATAAGATCGTGCGTGCTTCTGGCCCTTCTGAATCCGCTTTGGGTGTCTTCTATCGTTTCTTCTAGTTGTTCTCTTACTCGCTTTTCTATTATTCTCGTCATTTTGTTCCCCGCTATGCTTGTTAGCGTTATACCCCTGTAATTCTCGCATTTTATCTTGTCACCCTTTTTATATGTATATTGGTAATATTACTCCGGTGCTCCAATCTTTAGGTATATCTCCACTCTTTAGTACTTCATTTATCAGTTCTGTTAATTATTCTGTTCCTTGCTTTCCCATATACTTTAGCGTTTCCGGGGCGATGTTGTCTTTTCCGGGCGCTTTTCCTCCTTTTAGTTTCTTTACTACTTCTTCTACTTCTGTTATTGGTGTGTTTTCTATTTCACTTTTAGCCTTTTCTTCTCTTTGTTCTTCTATTGTGTCTTCTTCTGCTGTCGTTTCCTCTGCTTTTGACAATTCCTCGAAGTATTCCCTCCATCTTTGCATTATTTTATCTTCTTGCGTTATTATGTTTCCTTCTTTATCTTTTATGTTCATCATGTTATCTTCTTTCTTTTGTTTCAATTGTTTTATTGTTCCGTAGAACAATTCTTGGTTTTCTCTGAAGTTTTCTTGTATCTGTTTCCCAAATATTCTCCATGATTCTTCCTTCGCTTTGCTTACTTCTATCATCACATTATTTTTCGCTTCTTTATATTCTTCATAGTCTTTTGCATTTTTTGTGCTGAGGTATGTTTTCCATTTATTTTTCTTGTTCTTTATTGTTGTTCTGAGTCAAATCTTTTCAATCTTGATTTCTTTTTCTAGTGGCATTTCCGATTGTTTTTAAAATACAAACTTATTTTACTTAAAGAAAGGCGCAATTATAAAAAATACTATAAAAACTCGTGAATTGTAGCACTCGTCCGTTAAATTTGGACTCGTACTACAAACAATGACTTATTTCACTTGTTCTTGATTATACATTATGTACTATTATATTTTAAGATATTCCAAAAAAAAACTGTGGTATTACTTATTTCATGACATTTTATCTACTTGAATCAAAATTGTTTTATATTTAAAAAAATCTATTATATTTTTCAGTTCCTCTAGAAATTAAGATACTCTGCAGAGAACACTTCAACAGATGGTTCAAGCTTACACCTTACCTGATGTCTATACTACTTATGGAAATCCCCTTTCAGGTACGTAAATGAGATCACATTAACTATTAATGCTAAGGTTTAATGGCATAATCCGAAAAAACTATATTTTTTGCCTTATTTCAATACAATTTCATTATACAGGGTGTTAATACTAAGTTGTAACAACCGAAAATGGCAGTTAGTACTCATTGAAATAAACAACTTTTCTTAGTTAAAATTTTTGAATTGGAGCCCAAGTTCATAGTTATTGGCGTTCTTTTGTTTTTCGAAAAATCGTCATTACTCCCTTATTTTAAGGAATATTTAAAAAATACAAAAACGTTCATCATGCGCTTTCGGTTCTCTAAAACATTTGTATTTACAATTATTTTTTATTTTATCAAATAACAAAATGGCGACCGATCAAAAATTTCTAAGCAAGATATTTTGAAAACCAATCGGTCGATTTTTGAAAATAAAACATTTATAAAATCCTTGAACTATCTTATAACTTTTGTCTATTTGATAATTATGCATTTTTATACACAAATTATGTAAAATACGCACACAAATGATAAACGTGACAGAAACTTTTCAAGATGAAGCAGAAATTTCTGAAGAACAAGATCAAAAAGTATTTAAATTTGAACGTACAAACTAGAAAATACGTGCCTCAACTTGTTTAATGGCCTAACTTAAGGTTAGCCTACTTTGTTTTAAATGATTGTTGCAGTTTGTTAAAATATATCTTGTAATTCAATTTGAATAATAACTTTTTTGGACAGATCGAAAAAAATGTTTCAGACAAATGTTATAATATAGTTTAAGGATTTCATAAATGTTTTATTTTCAAAAATCAATCAAGTGATTTTCAAAATAACTTGTTTCGAAATTTTTCTTCAGTCGCCATTTTGTTATTTGATAAAATAGAAAATAATTGGAAATACAAATGTTTTAGAGAACCGATAGCGGATGCTGAACGTTTTTGTATTTTTTAAATATTTCTTAAAATAAGAGAGTAATGACGATTTTTCGAAAAATAAAAGAACGCCATTAACTATGAACTTGGGCTCCTATTAAAAAAATTTAACTAAAAAAAAGTTGTTTGTTTCAATGAGTTTTAACTGCCATTTTCGGTTGTTATAACTTAGTATTAACACCCTGTATAGTGGTGAGTGTATCCTTCTACTAATTTTATCTGTAATAGGCATACAAAAAAGAAAAACTAATTTGGCAAAATTATGTGCAAAAAGTTCACATACTAGGTCAAGATAACATAAAATTGATTTTGGCAAATCACTTTTTATTTTAACAGTACAAGAAAATATCGTGAGGAAAAAGTATTTACGATGGTAACAAATGTTTTAATGCAAAGTTTAGTGCTAGTTATAACATTTAACTTTTCGCCCATTTTTGTTAAAAATGAAAAAAATCCAAATGAAGGTATTGTTTGACAAACATTTTCGTGTACGTTATGAATTTTCTCCAGGCTAATTCATGGAAGATTTATATTGAATAAATTAGTTCTGATTTTTCGAGAACTAATTATTACCTTAAATATAATAATAGTATGAGTATTTGTTAAAAGAAAATATATTTGCATCATGTAATTCATCATTTTTGTTACCTTTTGTTCATTTTTAAAAACTTTATTATTATGTAGGTGTAGTAAGGTTTATACAGAATACTTTATTTAGTGGTTGTAGAAGAAATATGTAAGTATATTAAGAGGCTCTGAAGCAAGCTGACAATGACTCATGTTTTTTTCAAACAAAGAATTATGTTTTCTTTATTTCTTCGTATGGTTAAGGTAAATGTAATAGAGTGAAATGAAATAAGAGGGGTAGGGGTAATAGGGTCTTCCTGAAAAAAAAATATAAACTTTTTGTATCTTAACGTAAAGTTTATAACCTGTAATTAAACATCCCACAGAGAAAATGTTTGGTTTTCATTGTAACTTATCAACAAATAACATACAATATCGTTAAACTTACACATTTTGTCACGTGACAGACGAAACGCTGTTATTGGCCGAGCTGCACTGTGACGTCATTACGCATGTTGGCGATCGGGAGTCAGTGCATAAGGGATAGGAATCGTGGATTAATTCGACTTAGAATCCAGTCTGACATAAAATAAGTTCTGATGGGTTAGTAAAGGGACAGCCAGATAATCTGCTTGAAGTTCACGTGTTAATGGTTCCTGACTTTTTCTCAAAAAGTGAATTTTTCAACGTAGCCGAAACGCGTGGAGTCGCATATAATTTTTCAAATCCTCTTCCGGATGTAAGAACAAATAAAATACTGTATAAACTTTGCAATATATTCTACATCTCCTACGAATTGGTAATGCTGATTTCAAAATTTGTAATTATTAATCATCTAAACAAATTTCTAAAATCATCAGTTTGCTACAAATATTGTTTAAACATGTTTTTTAGTTTAAACTAAACGTTTTTGTAAAAACATATTGTACAAAATCTCACAGTACTTTTAAATAGTAATAATGATATGGAAGGTATTGTTTTAGAATAGAACCCACAAAACTATTTTGAGGTTATGTTATTACTAATGTATATATATATATATAATCGGAAATCCACTTGAATACCCATTACTAATGATGATAGTTAATTATATATATTTATCGAATTTCGTCGATAATTTATTGAAAATTGTGTACTTACATTAAAATGGTCTTCACAAAAATATAAGTTGGACGTCAAAGTGATACTCGCGGATCACTTCGGACTTGTTGTAACCCCTTTTTCCGTATATCCCCTGTTGGGACGTTTATAAACAACTTATTTGGTTCGCATTTACTGATGCTATCACATCCAGGCACAATGCAATACTTATTCGTCCCTTTTTTCGTAAAACCGACGTTTTCTTTCTGTCGCTTCATTGTAAGCAATGCTACAGCTGAGCGCCAACGTGCGTAGTGACGTCACAGCAACATGGCGGGCTTTCGGTACTTTTTCAAATGCCGTTAATTTTAAAATCGTGTTTGCTAATTACAACGATTTGTGTTAACACAAAAATTAGTGCCAATGATGATTTTAATGTGTCTAGAGTTCAGTTTCAAGGTTTTTAAAAAACCGCGGAAGACCCTATTAAGGTAAATGTAAAGAGTGAATTGGAATAAGTGACGTATATTGAATTCCAGCAATATGGAGCTATAAGTCATTGTCAGCTCTTAACGGGACGAGAATACCTAATGGTGTTCGCTACTAGGAACATATGCATGGTACAGGTACAACTGTGGCCATCCAAAAGTATTTTTTTTTTTATAATTTGCTTTTTACTTTTAATCATAGGCGTCCTAAAATGTCACAATTTGAATAGTATTTTATGCTGCACGAACATCAATGATTAAAGCCTAATTTAATCTAATGAAAAAGAGCGAAATTTTCACTAAGTATTGTTCACTTTTGGATAGCCGCGATTGTACAGTCATGCTCACATAAATCTAGTACAATAAATTTGACATTGCTATATAAAATTGCTATTGTAACCTAATTTCTTGTACTAGATTTATGTGAGCATGACTGTACATATGTGTACTTTAAATGAACGTTTTCTTTGTAACAGTATATAACGCCATTAGGCCGATATGTAGCAAATAACAGGCGCGGGTTGAAGTTTGTAAACCGAGGCGAAGCGAAGCGGAGCGGAGCGCAGCCGAGGTTTATATTCAACCAAGCCTGTTATTTGCATATCGGCCGTATGTTGTTCGATACTTTTTGTAATACCTAAATTACAAAAACTGGTCAATTTATCAATATTAAATTTTCAAAATTAATAATCTAGTTATCCAGGCGCCATTTGATACCATAGCAACATCAACGGTTCAAATACAAACAAACAAATCAAAGTGAAATTAGAAAAATAATGTCAGATGTGCAAAGTTCTTCGTTTTGTGGTATCCCCGAAGATGTACTAAATGAAGCAAATGCTGCCACAATCGATTTACTTCCCCAAAAAAGCAGCAGCAGGTATGAGAAAGAATATGAAGACTTTATTGCTCATAAATTTGCGTTGTCATTTAAATAACGTCCACGGCCGTTATTATAACGGCCAAGGCCTTTACGCCTGTCATATCGATCAAGCAGACAGTACTGATAAATGATAAATCAATAACACAGAGGTATTACAAAAAATATATTTTTGTAATATATAAAATATATTTCAATTTACAATAAAATTACAAACTTCAACCCGCGCCTGTTATTTGCTACATATCGGCCTAAAGGCGTTATATACTATATCAGTATTGTGTGCAATTGTTTCATCGCTAGCGCCATTTTAGTCGTAAAACAATAGTATATTGTATAATAAGTGCAGACAATGGGCCATTTCAAAACGAATTTGTATTGCAGATTGCAGCCTGAGAGAAGCGAGCATTGCAATTTACACATGAGTCTTGCAATTGCAATTGCAGTTTTCGCACAAGTTATATACGCTATTTTTATTGGATTCCCTATCCATTTAGTAGGTGGTCAATTCATTGACCACTTCATTTGACCATTGACCATGGTTCAGTCACCTAGGATACAATTGTTAATACAATGGTATCCTAGGCAACTGAACCTTGGCTAAGGATCAGTCACCTAGGATACAATTGTTAATACAATGGTATCCTAGGCAACTGAACCTTGGCCAAGGATCAGTCACCTAGGATACAATTGTTAATTCAATGGTATCCTAGGCAACTGAACCTTATCCAAGGATCAGTCACCTAGGATACAATTGTTAATACAATGGTATCCTAGGCAACTGAACCTTGGCCAAGGATGATCCGCGATCATGCAACTGGGCCTAAGTGATATATTAAGAAGATATATTAAGTGATAGAGGTGCCTATGTCTAAAATTGTAAAAGTCCGTGTACCTTTCCTTAGCCTGAAAGGCAGATGTTTACAAACAAAACGATTTTCATTCAAAGATCGTGTACTAATGTCCCATTCCAAAAACGTTGATTGATTTCTTGCGCCAACCGGACTTTGAAGCGCTGTAACTGGGACACAATTTGCAGCAATCAAATGATTCAAACGGGCTTTTGTAGATTTTTTTTAGTTCTACGACTTTTATATTTGCAATGATTCAAAAAAGCGACTCCTACGGGGAGAAAATGGGGAAAAAGTGATTTTTGATAACTTTGACGAACTCTACCTTTCGAAATATTGACTACACAGTATCGCGCTAATGATAAGAAATGTGTATAATTTTATGTGCCACATTTCTTGTCTAAAAAGTTTTTCTCTACAACCAATAGAAAACAAGATATATAAACTTTTACAATTTTTCAAAATGGCGGCACCTTCCGACGGTAATGGGGATACGCCTTTTTGGTTTTAGACTTGTCTCATGTCCCTCAACACATCTAAAACAAAATCTTAAGTACTATTTTTCTTACAATTTTACTGTACTATGTTACGTTGTTTGTTATTAAATACTCCTAATATTTTTAAAACTTCTTTAAACTGTATTTTGAAAACTAAGCCGTTAAGACCTCGTGTTTGTATAAACTTTTATATTAGACGTAATCAAGGAATCACCCATATAAGTTTGTCTACGTACTTAATTAACACCCTGCATATCGTGAAATAAAAATCGTGAAATATTAAATTCTGGTAATATATAAAAAAATGCTTAGGTTTGTTAAAAGTGTTCTTTGTATTAGAATACCATTCGTATTTCTCGTATTTAAATGGTTTGCATAACACACACACACACATACATATATATATATATATATATATATATATATATATATATATATATATATATATATATATATATATATATATATATATATATATATATATATATATATATATATTTCTATTGCACTTCCAGGTTATCTGTACATGGACTTATGTGGCCCTAAGTTACTGGCTGACTGGTCAACTAGTGGACTACAGGCTTTACTTTTTCGTGATTTTCTGCACATTGGGAACACTTTGCGCTCAATCCTGGGGCTATTTCATAGGAGCAAACACACCCATATCCGTAAGTATGAAACTTAATTAAAAAATATATACAGCGTGATCAGAATAATAGGTAACAAATGGACAACATTTTTACACATTATTTTTGTCCCACTTCTTTTTCGGTCTTCCCACTTTTTTTCCGGTTATTTTTGTTTGCCATATGATTTTTGTTTCATTGGGACTTTTCTACTGCGTAAGTGTCCCAACCATTGCAGCTGTCTGCCTTCTATTATTTTGTTTAGTTCTGTTATTTCTAGTTCTCTTCTTATGTCTACGTTTCTGATTCTATCTTTTCTGGTATACTTTCCTAAGATACTTCATTTCTAGCGTCTGTATCTTACTTTTTTGTCTCCTGTTTAGCGTCCACGTTTCGCATCCATATATTAGTGTTGGTATTAGTATTACTTTGAGGGTCAGTGTCATTAATTACCATTAAACAGCGAATTTCAGCGTTTTTTTTTTATTAGGTAAGGCGAAAATGTACCCCTAAACACCATTCCTGAACCATTTATTGCTTTGGTTTTCTCATCTAAAAGAAAAATTTAATAATAATAATAATAATAATAATTATAAATGAGCAAAAGAGGAGAAATAAGGAAAATAATTGAGGAACGGGAGACGGAAAACGGCGAAGACAGCAATACATCATAGAAAACATTAAGATCCCCTGAGCAAAGAAAAATTGAAGAAGAACGAAATAATAGAGTGCACGTGAAATATAAAGAACTGAAAATAAGAAAGGAAGAAAGCAAGACCGAAATGGAAGAAATATAAGATATGCACAGAGAAGTGATAAAAGATATGAAAGAGATGAGGCAAGAGATGAGAGACAAGGAAGGCAAATGGATGGCAGAAAACAACAAATGATGGAGAAGATAGAAGCACTAGAGTACAAGATGGAAGCCAACGACAAAGAAAAGAAGAAAAATAACATAGTTATAAAAGGGCTGAAAGTAGAGAAACCTAACCTAAAAGAAAAAATAGATCAATATATCAGTCTCAATTTACCAGCTGGAATAATGTCAGCATACCAAATTGTAATAGACCGAGAGAGAAAGAGAGAGATGATCGTAGTGGAAGTTGAATCGTTTAGTAAGAAAATGGAAATAATGAAGGCAAAGCACAAAATTAGAGGTAGTCAGGTGTACATAGATAATGACATGACAAAAAATGAATGGGGAATACAGAAAGAGATTAGAGAGATTGCCAAATAGGAAAGAGATAGAGGGAAAACGGTGAGAATAGGATACCTGAAGCTAATAATAAATGAAAAAGAGTATAGATGGAACAGCAAAATAAAGGGACTATCAGAGGTAAAATCAAAAAACTGATAGGCAACAGCAAATGGGACGGCTTACACAAAGGAAATATAAGAATGCAAACTAAAATGGAAAGTGAAACAACATGGAAGATGGGAACCTGGAATGTTAGACGCCTAAGAGGAAAAGAAGAAGAATTAGAATTGGAGTTTGATAAAACAGGACTAGATTTATTGGCAATTACTGAAACAAAACTCAAAGGGAAAGGGTCAAAAAAACGAACAACGGACACAAATGCATATATAGTGGAGTAGAGGAACACATGAGAGCAGCGGCTGGAGTTGCCTGCATAGTGCACAAAGAAAGAGAAAAATAACTAATAAAATGGGAAACAATAAATGAAAGGATGATGCTAATAACACTGAAAGGGAAAACAAAAGATGAAATGAAAACAATGATAATAGTTTATGGACCAAGTGAAGATGAAAAAGTAGAGAAAAAGTATATATTTTGGGAAGAACTAACGACAAAGACAGAGGAGGTAACTGGTAAACTATATGTAGCAGGCGATTTTAATAGTAGAGTAGGGCAAAGAGATCAGATGTACAGTAATGTGATGGGTAATAACGGAGAGAACAAAAGAAACGAGAATGGGAAAATAATCCTGGAATATTGCCAAATGAATGAACTAATAATAACGAACACGTTTTTTAATCATAAATGAATACACCAATATACAAGAGAAGAAAGAGCTAGAAACGAATAGTCAATTATAGACTACATTCTCGTAAAAAGAGAACACAGAAAAGAGTAGTAGACACTTTAGTAAGGAGAGGGCCAGAAATTGGAAGTGACCACTACCTAGTGGTAGCAACAATAAAAGGACCTATAATTAAAAGTGATGATAACAAAATGAAGAAAATCGAAGTTAAAAAGATCAAGGCTCACAGATTACAAGAAGAAGACGTAAGCAACGAATACAAGGATCTGGTGGAGAATGAAATAGTACTCTAACAAAATATATACAGGGAAGATGACTTAGATGGAATATGGGAGGCATTCAAGAATATAAACAGCTGCACAGGCAGCATGTGGAAGCTACCAAATGACAAACACGAAAAGACAAACGAGATGGTGGATGAATGTGATAAAAGAGTAGATAAAAAACAAGAAGATAGCATGGAAAGAATATCTTGGAAAGAAAACTGCAATAAGCTATGAAAAATACAAGCACAGCAGAAAAATGGTTAAACAATTAATAATAGAACCAAATAAACAAAGTTGGAGAGAATTTGGAGACAGAATGGAGAAAAGTAGCAAAGACAACATAAAACTGTTCTACAACATAATCAAAAGGAACAGGACCAAAGGGACAAACGAGACGAGACATATAATGAACAAAACATGACATAGAAAGGATGGAGACATGAAAACAATAGTTTCAGGAGTTACTGAACACGGAAGAGGAAGAAAAAGTGACCAATACGAACGAACAAAAACAAGATACAGAAAATAAAGAAGAAGAACAGATATGTATGGAAGATTTGTCAGAAGTAATAAGAAAACAAAAAAAACGGAAAAGCAGCAGGAGTGGATAGAACCACAACAGAAATGATCAAGAAACTAGGTACACAAGGGAAATCAATGCTACTAAAAAACTACAACAAAGCATGGCAAGAAGAGTGTGTGGCAAAGGAGTGGCAGATAGCAATGACAGTACCCATATACAAGAACGGCGACAAAAAAGACTGCAACAATTACAGGGGAATTAATATAATAACTATAAATATGAAAATATAAGAACAACTAATAAATAAAAAATTAAAACAAAACACAGCAAGAACATTAACGGAATCACAGAGTGGATTCAGGGAAGGCAGAAGTATACAGGACCACATATTTATGATAAAATAAATACAGGAAAAGGCAAACTATGAAAATAAACAGATGTACATAGGATTCATATATATGGTGAAGGCGTTCGACAGAGTGCCTCGTGAAAGAGAATGGTCGGTTTTTAAGAAAAGAAATGTGAATTACAAGATGATAAGGGTAATAAGAAGCATATACCAGAACAACCAGAATATAATAGTGGAAAGAAATCAACAATCCAGCGAGTTCACAACAAACAACGGATTAAGACAAGGTGCAGGTCTGAGTCCAACACTTTTCATTTTATTTATAGACGAAATAATTAGAACATGCAGAGAGAAGGTAAAAACAGTAACGATCGGACATAATAAATTGAAAACAGTAGAAATAGCAGAAGGCGCATTCGCGGATGATATAATAATAATAGGAAGAAATAGAGAAGACTTGGAACGAAGTACTAAAAACAAATGAACAGAAACAAGACAAAAGTGATGATGTTGGGAAAGCAAGAACAGATTGATATTAAAATAGATGATACAAAAATAGAACAAGTAGAACAATACAAATACCTAGGGGTAGAAATACAACGTGAAGGTCGAAATGAGAAGGAAATTGATAGCAGAATTAAAAAAACAACGAAGCTATATTTTCATCTAAGAACATTCATAAATAAAAGGGAACTAACAAGAAAAACAAAACCGTCCATATTTAACTCAATATACTGACCGGTGCTGACATTCGGGTGTGAGTCTTGGTTTTTAACGAAAAGAGAAAAGAGCAAAGTCCAGGCAATGGAAATGAAGTACCTTAGGAGAATAATCGGAGTGACAAGAAGAGACCGGATAAGGAACACAGAAATCAGAGACCAGCTGGAAATAGAAACGGTAGAAGAATTTATACAGAGAAGGAAATTACAGTGGTGGGGACACCAAATCTCTGGTACATAGCAGGTCAACTATAACAGAGTTGGATACTATTCAAGACATTTCTAATCTCTTAGCGGATACACTTACAACTTACAAGCTCGTAATCTCCTTTGTCATTTTTAACAAAACAGTTTTCTTCAAGTGGCTTTGTATATATTTTTACTATCTTTAGGTCATCGACTTTTACATAGACATTTTCCAGATTAACATCTTCACATTTTTTTGTTCTAGATTGCAGTATTCGTTGGTCCTGTTTTGGCGTGCCTCTTCTCTGTATTCGGCTTTTGCCTGCGCTACATTGATACCCCAATCATATTCAAGTGGATGTACCACATCAGCTACTTCAGGGCCGGCTTCCATGGTGCACTCTATTCGATATATGGCCTCTCCAGGCCGGACCTACAATGCAGTGATGAGCTCCTCTATTGCCACTACTCCGACCCCAGCAAGTTCCTGAAGGAGATGGATGTGGTGGACATCAACCTCTGGACAAACATGTCACTGATCGTCTTCATGACGTTCCTTATGCACGCCTCGACGTACATCTCACTGTGGATGAAGCTCAACAAACGCTGAGCATCCTGCTGAAGATGTTGCAAAAATATTCTGAAAGGGCTCTTCTTGTCATCTATTTATTTTACTTTCTCCATATACTATGGCGAAAGGATTATTGTCTGTTTTTGTTTATTTAGCGATGTTTTTGCTACTACGGCTAATTTCCATTGAAATGTATTGTTTAAAATATTAATATAGTATATAAATTTGTTGTAACGTTGTGCTTCGCCAGGGGCGAGCCTATAACTACACGATTTGTGTAATGAAAAAACTCTTTCTAGAATTAGGTGAGATACCAAAGAGACTTCTTAAGTTTAAAGTTAGTGAGAAAGAGAGATATTTTTTTATAAATATGTGGTTTCATTATGTATTAATGTACAATGATGTAAAGAATAAATACAACTACTTAATTTTTCTATGAAATCATTACTGTTATTACTTCTTTTTAGTTAAGTTTCCAGTTAACATGGTATAACTTTTCAGCTGTAAATCAACTTTACTTGAACTGACGCATGTTTGCACATACATATTATCTCTTTTTTTTCCCTTGGATAGGTTCTCTTAGCCCTTAAGCATTTTAATCTTTGTGTTCTTTTGTACTATCTCCTGTAGACTCAACTTCCATCCATGAGTCCCGTTTCTTTGAAAAATTCCAGTATCTTTTTGGGTGCAAAGTTGCTGGCCTTATTTTGTACCCCCCATGGTACAAATGGTACCATGGTACCCCCATGGTACAAAATATTTTTTGCTAAGTGCCGTTGCCTCATAACGCTTATCGCCTCATGACGTAACATTTTTCTAGGTAAACGAAAAAAATGTTTTTTGCGGGAAAAGTCCGCATATAATTCGCTCCAAAAAGCTTCCCATTTTCATGCTTGCGAAATTTTTTACCCAAAAGTTGTCGAAAAGTCCTTGAAAGGCTCATAGATATATACGGTGAGTTTTTTTTTTTCATTTTAAGCATTGGGATCTCGGAAACCTCATAGAGATTCGGTCAAATGAGGAAACAATTGTCGTTTTAAGAGCTTATGCAAGATATGCTTTTGTTTTTCGAAAAAAGACCACCGTTTTTCAGTTATAATACAAACTTTTTTTTTTTTTAATGGTAGCAATAGTTGGCTTTGGCATTTTTACAAAGGACATTTTTTTCTCTTTATCGCGATACAAGGTTTGCATACTTACTTTGATAATATTAATTAATTACGTTAACGCGTTCACTTCTACACCGTAAGGTCCCCCCAGTTTACCCCACGAAACTGGGGTTTCTGGTAACTGAGGAGAAACTCAGAGCTGTTGATTTCCATGTGTTCGAATTTCCTTTAATTTTCCTTATTTAATATAGACGCAAATCGTCAGAAACAGCCTCGAGTGAGTGTGGCGCATTTAGTATATGAATATATGCAACCCAATATACTTATCACGAAACTTTAATAAATCTTTTGTTATTGTTATTATTATTACTGTAAGGTCCCGGGTTCAATTCCTGGGTCTCCCTTTCTGGTGTACTTTATCTGCAATTTTCGCATTTCCTTGCAATAAATGTTAGAAACGTGGAAAAGGAGCAGATGATCACTGCTTTTAGAAAAGATGGATACAACGAGAAAAGTCCAAATGTACAATTAAAAACTAGGGAACAAAAGTCAGAAACATTGAAAGCCCCAAAAAATATAGGCTCAATAACTACTGCAGAATGTGCCCTAAAAGGCAACAATAACGAAATATACAGGGTGAGTTTTATTTTCATTTTATGCATTTCGATCTCGGAAACCATAAAACATATACAGGGTGTTAATACTAAGTTGTAACACCCGAAAATGGCAGTTAGAACTCATTGAAACAAACAACTTATCTTAGTTAATTTTTTTTAATTGGAGCCAAGTTCATAGTTATTGGCGTTCTTTTGTTTTTCGAAAAATCGTTTTTACTGCCTTATTTTAAGAAATATTTAAAAAATACAAAAACGTTCAGCATGCGCTATCGAGTCTCTAAAACATTTGTATTTACAATTATTTTCTATTTTATCAAATAACAAAATGGCGACCGAAGAAAAATTTCGAAACAAGATATTTTGAAAATCACTCGATTGATTTTTGAAAATAAAACATTTATGAAATCCTTAAACTATATTATAACATTTGTCGGAAACATTCTTTTCGATCTGTCCAAAAAAGTTATTATTCAAATTGAATTACAAGATAAATTTTAACAAACTTCAACAATCATTTAAAACAAAGTAGGCTAACCTTAAGTTAGGCCATTAAACAAGTTGAGGCACGTGTTTTCTAGTGTGTACGTTCAAATTTAAATACTTTTTGATCTTGTTCTTCAGAAATTTCTGCTTCATCTAGAAAAGTTTCTGTCACGTTTATCATTTGTGTGCGTATTTTGCATAATTTGTGTATAAAAATGGCAAAATGGCGAATGCAACGCTTTAAGTTAAGTGTAAAACTCTGCGCTAAAAACCACACGCACACTCAATATTAATATTCACCATGATAACTAAGGGATGGGGGCGAATATTTAGCAGTAGATATGTGAGGGGAGTGGAGATTTGAAGCTGGAAAAAACCTATTTAAGCACAAGCCACACACGAGCGAGAGGAGTAAGAAAGGTGCGTCGGCCACGGGCAACGCACACGACATTCGCGGTTTTGAGTATATAAATTCACGTCGGGTTATAATTAAATTAACGATTGCATATAACGTTGTAAAAAAAAACGCGAAGTAGAATAAAAAATTGAATAAATCGAAAAACGTACAATTCTAGGTACAAAATAATTTATTTTTTATTATTAACGATAATATAAAGTTGTTAAACCAGTCTCATTATAAATTCACGGGAGTGCTTATTCCTTTCAATCAACCCTAAGTTACCTATAAATACCAAACACCGATTACCTATTCCTGTCAGTAAACAAAGGCGGCTCGTACGCTATTCGTGTTTACGAATCACTAGAGGAAGCAATAACAGGTGTAATTGACGCCCACCCGCGCACTTCGTTCACACACCTGTTATTGTGAAATCAAATTCCCGCACTTGATTCAAATTGACGGAAAATAGTGTATTTAACCAACCACAAGTTACCTAGAAAAGCCAAACACCGATTACCTATTCCTGTCAGTAAAGAAAGGCGGCTCGAACACTATTCGTGTTTACGAATCACTAGAGGAAGCAATAACAGGTGTAATTGACGCCCACCCGCGCACTTCGTTCACACACCTGTTATTGTGGAATCACCTCCTCCACTAGAATCAAATCGTCGTCAGCATCATAAGATTTAAACATATAAACTCATTATACATCGCGTCCGCGATCGCAAATTAACGTGGCTGTATTCACCATAACTATAACAACTAATCAAGGCATTCAGTGTTACCCTCCGACATACATCATTATATTCAAATCAAAATAATTCATAAAATTGATGGCTTCTTCATTTTAAATCATAAATGAACATATAACGTGCATATTGTTGGGCAAAGTGATTTATAATTATATAAATAAATAAGTTGGATTAAATCTTAATAATTTAAAAACATCAGGTATAAAAAATACTGGTTTATTGATTTCAAGTCATAAAAAAAAGTACATGACGTTCCTGTTATTGGGCAGAGTAATTTAGAATCGAACAGATAAAATAGGCTGGATTAAATCTCAATAATTTGAAGACATAATGACAATTTATGGTTAAATATCGTAAACAAGAAATAAGTGGAATTATTAAAACCCCGTATAAACAGAGAAAATGATAAACGAGAGAATGAAGCTTGGTATAATCACAAGAGAAGTTATTAATAACCTCCAATGTTCCTAATAATAATATATTATAACATTACATAAACATTTCCGATTGAGGTAGCAGAACTGTTATTTGATACAACTTGTAACATGTCTGACGGTGATGACTACTTGTGACATTGGTGCTGGCTGTGGTCGTGGGTAGAATTACTAATTTACCTCAATCAACATAAACAATGGGGCTCCAATAATTACATGTGTGGACACCGACACAACTATGAAATTCGGGAAGATCGCGAGATACCTTTAGTAATCATTCATGAATTATTGGGGATATTTCAACATCTTTAAATAGTTCTATTTTTGATCATATCACTTTCCCGTAGTTAAATGGAGTGAAAGAGCATGGTAATAAATGGTCTAAGAGAAGCATGTGCATGTATAACAAACTCTCGTAAATAAACTTCGTAGTAATAACCATTTTCAAATTATCAATTGAATAAATAAGAGAATTTACAAATTCATTAAAAGGTCAACGAAATCTAGAAAATAAATCAATTCATGTCATAATCGTCAACCTGTGTTTTATTTTCCTGTATGTTACAATTATATAAATTAATTTACATCATCGTCAATCTGTGTTTTATTTCCCGGTGTCTTATAATTTCAGCGTGTCTATTATTAAATAAACAAAACAAATCCTTAATTTGGTGCTTTCTTGTATTAATCCATTATTAGTGTACGTTAATTAACACATTACCAATAGCAAAGTACCTTGAGAGTAATCACGGTAGTTAAATTAAACGTCACGACGTGTAAGTACTAAATATGATCACAAATCACGAGCCAAAAATAATTAAAATATTATATTATAAATCACGAGCCAAAAATAAATAAAATATTATATAATAAATCACGAGCCAAAATAATCAAGAAATTATATAATAATTTCACGATAAGAACGACGAATAATAAAATAAATATAATAAAATAATATCGGAGCGTTGCAAAACTATCAACACAGAACACAAGATGCAGTTAACACAAACTCAATTAACATTTAAACCTCTATATAAATTTTCAAATAATTCATTTAACATGTAAAATAACAAAAACAATTAAACAAAACTTCAAATTAGACATATATCAAAATTTTAAGTTACAATTAAAGTGAATTCAAGATAAATAAATATTAAATACGAAAGTATTTAATTCTAAATATATACATATAAAATGACTGAAACACTTATTAAAGAATTGATGTTACTTTCTATGACCAAAATGAATACCCCTATAAAAATTACACATTTTAATTCTCCCCCACACTATTAAATTACATAAGCACTAAATCATTTATACACACTATGATATTGAACACATAACAAATATTATTGAAATTTATATTTTCTAAGAAACTTGACTCCAATTTTATATTTAACCAAATTAATTTATTGTATTCTTTGTAGATGCCTCTGAAGATAGTTATATACTAACAAAACTACTCAGGCGAAATTAAATAAATAAATAATTAAATTAAATAAAAATATTTTTTTACCTGTAAGTACCAAATAATAATTTAACAACCTTAAGATTTGAAATATTTTTAAAAGTAACAGTGTATCTTGCAGTAATAATTTTTCCATGTAAATGAACGAATTGCGTATAAAACCGAAAGATAGCTAGTACTCAGAGCTTGAGCTCGATTAATTATCGAAAACAATAATTAATTAATTAAATATTTTTAATGATAATTAAGTATTTTTATATTAAAAAGTTGAAATGTTGTTATTTATATTTTCTTCCACCGATACGGTTAAAAAAAGAGATTAATTATTGTAACTCCTCCGATAATTACAATAAACCCAACAAGTTATTCGTGCACGTCAATGAACCGAGAAGAGAAATTGCTGTTTCAAAAAAATGTGCTAGATTTCAATTCAACTGCATCATATTCTATGGTACATTTGAACTAAGATAGTTTGTACAAATATCTCAAAGGCCATGAATGATAAATTGATTTCAATAACATATGTGACCTTACTCAAAAATGTAGCTTAAAATGACTTAATATCATTTCAATATAAATATAATTAGACGAGCAATGGCTGCCAAACCATTTATATTTTGAAACTTTTGTTTTCGATGGCTTTTGTTTTTAAATTTTGTACTATTTATGCTTCTTATCACGTGTAAAATTTAATGCACTGTTACAAAGTACTTATAAATATATCAATAGTATTTTCATTCACATTTCGTAATTCGAAATTGCAGCCTACTAAAAATGGTGTCAATAAATCCAAATTAACTTTGTGGACTTTGTAGACCTTTGACGCTTTGTTCTAAAATTTCCCACACGGCGGCTGCGGTGTGATTGACTTTTGAACCCACCGTCTCTCGACCCAGGCAATTGATCCGATAAATTATCCAGTATCTCTGATTTAATTTCACACTGATAAAGTGACGAGCAGGAGGTGACGAATCGCCTCGTCTAAGTAAACGAGGAACATATGTGTGAATTATATATGTATATATATATATATATATATATATATATATATATATATATATATATATATATATATATATATATATTGTGATGGTATTTGTATTATAAGTAGAGTAGATTAATTAGAATAGATTTCTTATTATTATTAGATAGGTATTAGATAGAATTATAATCTTAAGGGCACAAGCTAACTAAAATTATTGTAAATATTGTAAATGTGAATGTGAACAAGTATGCACAAATCACAGAGAAATGTGTAAGACATTTTATGGACACAGAAAATCGCAAGGTTTATGGATCCGCGGATGGAGGTTGTTGATCGGTTACCACGGGTGACAGGTGACTTCGTGCATAGACGCATGTGAGATTGAAGAATTGAAGATCGGAAATAATCAACAAGAAACAAATTGACGAGTCGAGGGTAGAGGGTGAACGGCGAGCAGGGGAGACGGGAGTGGGTCTAGGGTCGTGATGTTGCCCTAATACTAATAGATTACATAAAATTAACGCGTGTTCAACGATTGGACTTAGGACTGGAAAAAGGCAGTCAACAAGGAGAGGACTTCAACAAGATAGGAGCCGTGACGGAGATATTCGAAAATCAGGACTTCAAGCCGCTCAACTTCGCACACAAAAGTAGCTGTTTACTTTTGTGCGAATCAACAAAGGATCAGAAGACGAACGCAGGAACAAGAGGACGACTTAATCAAGGGACCAAAAGCAAGAAGATAACTGCAAGTATAGAGTTTGCGTAAATTACAAGAATCATATTCTCACATAAGTTAGCTTGTGTATATAGGATTTATTTTGTTAATGTTGGTCATAGTTTATTAGTTTTTTTTAATATAATTTTGTTTTCTATTGTTTTGGATTTGTTTGACTAGTTCACTTTATATTGGACGTTTTTAAGGTTTTTGGTTATTATTAATTCAATAAAGCATTTGAACAAGACTCTATTTAGTTATGATTGAATCTACTATTGAACCTGAGATAAGAGAAATAATAAAGAGTTACAATACAAGTAAATACGTAACACCCATAAAATAGGCAAAGTAAACAAAACGTAACAATTTATATATATATATATTTATATATATATATATATATATATATATATATATATATATACAGGGTGTCTCAAAATTGACGCCTGTGCTTTTGTGATTTGATCCAGGGGGTTAAAACAAATTGAAAATTAAGATTGGAAAATTTTCTGTTTGTCCCTCGTTATAGAGTTATTGCAACAATAAGTATAAACATTTTTACGACCACTACTCAAAACATAATTTTGTGTTATTCATTTATCAAATCTAAGACATAACTTGACAATTAGTTTGACAGATGTGGATCTTGTTTTGTAATGTTAATAATTTTAATAAAGATTAACACATTCAATAACTGTCATATTTTCTATTTGTTCTTCTAGAATTTCATTCATATTTACCAAATTTTCATGAATTACTAATTATAATCAATAATTTCAATCATATTCAAAAAAATTTCATTACTCACTGTCAATATTTCAGTAATTACTGTAAAATATGTTCGTTTCAGTGAAAATTTTAATTACTGACATGTTTTCAAATACTTCTACCAAATCTTCAGTCCTTTTTAAGAATTTATGTATAATGTTAATTCGATTCTCATAAAATTTCAATAAATGTTAAATTTTCAATTATTTCTATATACATTTTTATCATATTTAAGAAAATTTTCATTTTTTGTTATTTACATGAAAATTTCAATAACTGTGAAATTATCAATTATTTATAGTAAAATTTAAATCATATTTGACAACATTTCATTAATTACTGTCATATTTTCAGTTATATTTAACATTACTCATCATTAATTACTGCCAAAATTTCAATTACTGTGAATTTTCAATTAGCTCTGCCGAAATTTCAATCATATTCAACAAAATTTATATTAATTACTAGTAAAATTTCAATAATTACAGTAATGTTTTTGTAATTTCCGTGTAAGTTTCAGTAACTGTATTTTTTTTTTATATTTCTATCAAAATTGCAATCATATTTAACAAAGTTTCATTAATTATTGTTAAAATTTCAGCCACATTTCACAAAAGATCATTATTTACTGTCAAAATTTCATTATTTCGTTCACATTTTTTATCATTTCTCTGCATATTTCAATAACTGTGAAATTATCAAGTATTTCTTCTAAAATTTCAATCAAATTTAATAAAATTTTGTTCGTTAATTACTATCGTATTTTCAGTCATATGTAACAACATTTCATTAATTTCTGTCAAAATTTCAATAATTCGTGCACATTTTTTGTCATTTCTGTGAAAAATTCAATTATATCTACTAAAATTTCATTCATATATGTATAACAAAATTGCGTTAATTACTGTCATAAGTTGAAATTTTATTTATTTTGTTAATTGTGACAATAACTCTATAACGAGGGACAAACGGAAAATTTGAAACTCTTAATTTTCAATTTTATTTAGCCCCCTGAATCAGGTTTCAAAAGCACGGGCGTCAATTTTGAGACACCCTGTATATATATATATATATATATATATATATATATATATATATATATATCTTATTTAAAACTAACTTTTTTGAGAGATGAGTACTGGATTTTCCCAGCTGTTATAATTTCTTCATTATTTACTGATTTTAAAATCTCTTTCTCACATCTCATTCGCATAAAAGCCTCAAGACGAGTATCCGATAGCGTCGATTTTAATCTATTTTCTACATACTTTGGCTTGGAGAAAGATCTTTCACATGACACTTGCGATATCCGAAATGTTAAACAATACTTATACGCTAGAGCTAAAGTGGGGTACTCTTCTCGAAATAAATTATATTTACAAATGACATAATAACAACAACTACCATAGTTTTGCAACTTTTACATGTTCCAAATTATAAATTGGTTTCCAACACTTGCTTCACCGAGTCTTCTATATGTTCTTCTACACAGTCCATCTCTAGTTCAAGATTTGGGTCTACTATGAACACATTATAAATATTTTGTTTTAGTATATCCCATTTTTCAATAAAAGTATTTAGTTCTTCTTTTAAATATGGTAATGTAATATTAGAATATATCTTTTGTAATTTATTAGTTAAAGTTTCTAAACAATTTCTTGGAATATAGATACAGATAAATCTTTACAAACATCAAAGTTTTTGCATATCGCACAAGCACAAAGAGCCATAGTAGGCGTTTGTACAGAGGGGCCTTAAGAAGAGAAAAATATTTTTCAAAAAAACGTACTTTTTTCACGAAAAGCGAGATAACTCGGGGAGTTGTGGGAATACAAGAATGGACGAGCGCTCAAAATATGCGCCATATACGATTAGAATGATTACAACAATGTTGACACAATTTTAATAGATATCAACAAAAATGTAATTATAACATTCACATGTGATATATCATTGAAAAGAGAAAAAAATAACCTATTTATTAAGGCCAAAGCCAACTACGACTTGTATTTAAAAAAACACAACTTTGTATTGTATCTTGTTTATTAACGAATATATTAAAATTATGTTAATCTTATTCAATTCACCGTAAAAAAGTGCCTGAAGAACGTGTAACTCTTATTTTAATAAAATGAGAAATAAATGAAATATTGATAAAAATCGAAAATGGAAAATAATGAGTATTTGGCCATAACTTCAAAACGAAAGACGATAGCCCATTTTTGTTTTCAACATTGAGGTGGTCTTAAAACAAGAGATCGAGGATACGTCATCCGATTTTCTCTACCTCTTTTAGTTACCGAGATCCCCTATAGAAACATTGAAATTGGGCCACCCTGTACATTAGAAGCCACATTCAAATATTTATTTACTTTTACTACTACCCAGCATTGTTAGGATATGTTCGAGAATAAATAATCTACATGTGCCTTCCTATCTAGCATTCATCAATACGGATTCCATGTAATTTAAACTTGGAGTGCAGCTAAATCTGATTACTAGATAACGTAAATACTTCAGGTGTTCGTATTTGTGATTACTTAATTTTGAATATAATAAACCATTTTTCCAATTCATCTAAAATTACACTAGCACTCAAAATTAGACCGGGGTATACTTTGCATGAAATTAAATTAAACTAATGAATGTTAAATTATTTTGTACTGCTTATCAGAAACACTAATTTCACTAACTAAACACTAATAACCGAATTTATTTATGAGCATAATCTAAGGACTTGAAGAATTTTTAATGAAACTTATTCATATTTACCACCTATGAACAAAACAAAATTTAGAAGAGTGGCTTGAAAGTTTGTCCAATTTGAAGAAGTGCATGGTAGAAGAAAGTTCGAAGAAGTTTAGAAGAACTTCCACTCAGGCGACTGTATACCTGGACATCACCTGCGCACACTCCTAAAACGATGGTTAGAAATCAAATCGATTACATTCTTGTAGGACAAAGAAACAGAAAGAGCGTCACCTCTGTAAAAACATACTCAGGAGAAGACATAAATTCCGACCACAACCCAGTCGTGGGACGATTCAGACTTCGAATGAAAAAAGTAGAAAAGAAAATAACTACCAGCACAAGATTCGACATTCGTAAGGTAAAGGAGACAACCACAAAAGCTCAAGCAGAGAAAGAACTAACAGATATATTTGTAGAGACAAACTATACCACATGCACAGAAGATGAGATAAAAAGAGTAAATGCAGAAGTAGAAAAGATTAAGAGAAAGCTCATAAAACCAGAAAAATGCATCAAACGAAAATCCTGGATGACGGATGAGATTCTGCAATTAATGGAAACGAGAAGAGGCTTCAAGAACACAGATTACATACAGTATAATTGAACACACAAAATAATTAGACAAAAGATAAGAGAAGCAAAAGAAAAGGAAACGAAACAGAAGTGTGCAGAGAAAGAAGCGCTGCAGATTAAACATGATATTTTTTTTACATAGAAAGGTGAAGGAAGTTACTAAAACATATAAAAGAAAAGAAGTGAGCAAACTCGTTGACAACGATGGCAACATACTAATAGACAAAAACGCAATAAAGAACACATGGAAGACATATATCGAACAACTATTCCATGACGAAAGTCCAGAAATTCATCATATACAGCCAGAAACAGGCCCAAGCATTCTGAAAGACGAAGTACGTAATGCCATAAAATAAGTTAAAGACGGTAAAAGTCCAGGACCTGACGGATTCCACGCTGAATTTTTGAAACTACTAGACGAAGGAATTAAAAGGCTAACCGACATCCTTAATAATATCTACAACACAGGTGTAATACCACAACAGTGGTTGGAATCAGAATTCGTAACACTTCCAAAGAAGGCATCGGCAAAAAGATGCGATGAATATAGAACAATAAGCCCAATGAGCCACGTATTGAAAGTGTTTCTAAAAATTATACATAAAAGAATGTTCATTAAAGTGGAAGGACAACTGGGACCCACACAATTTGGATTTAGAGATGCAGTCGGGACAAGGGAAGCTCTCTTTAGTGTGCAAGTATTGGTACAGAGATGCAGAGACATGAATTGTGATGTATACGCGTGTTTCGTTGATTGCAAAAAGGCCTTTGACAGAGTCCAACACCAAAAACTTATACAAATTCTGGAAAACATAGGAATAGACGACAAAGACCTCAGTATACGAGGGCTGTTTGACGGAAGAGTGACTTTTCAAAGGTTGGTAACACTTTCGTTATAATGATTATGTTGCTAGCTCCTGAGGTCTTTCGGAGGTCTACTGTCAAAATTTGGCACCAATCTGACAGATAGATTATGTTTTATACTTATTTGAAGGAAACTGTTTTCGTTGTTTTGTACATACGTAAAAAAAAAAATTCGAGTGTTGATTAAACATTATTTTCTACGTGAAAAAACAATTAAAGAAACCGAGGAAAAGTTACGTAAATATTATCCAGAATCTGCTCCGTCCCATGGAATGATTTGTAAGTGGTTTCTGCTTTTAAAAGTGGCCATATGAGCACGGTTGATGCAGATCGTCCGAAACCATCATTTACTGTGACTACTCCATAAATGGTTAATAAACTCTATGGCCTTGTAATTGGCAATCGTCGAATAAAAGTTTGTGAGATAGCTAATGAAGTAAACATCTCAACCGAACGGGTATACAATATTTTGCATGAACATTTCAATAAGAAAAAGCTATCCGCGAGATGGTTGCCGCGTTTGCTTAATGGTGATCAAATGCGCGCTCGCATTAAGAATTCAGAAGAATGTTTGGCCGTTTTCAACGTAACTCAAAGGATTTTTTTCGTCGATATGTCGCAGTAGATGAAACTTGGATACATCATTATACTCCAGAAACAAGAATACAGTCTAAATACTGGATTTCTCCATGCGAATATGCTCCCAAAAAGGCAAACACACTTTTTTCGACCAATAAGGTCATGGCCACAGTTTTTTGGGATTCTAAAGGTGTAATCTTTATTAATTGTTTACAAAAAGGAAAAACCATAACTGGCCAGTATTATGCTGATTATGCAGACATGTATTGATGCCGAACTTGAAAAACAACGACCGCATTTGGTGAAGAAAAAAAGTGTTGTTCCATCACGATAATGCGCCCTCTCATTCGTCTGCAATTGCTACAACTAAATTGACTGAATTGCATTACGAATTACTGCTTTATCCGCCATATTCGCCAGATCTGGCTCCCAGTGATTTCTTCTTATTTCCAAATTTAAAAAAATGGCTATGTGGAAAAAGATTTCAGGCAAATGAAGAGGAGATAACCGCCACAAATGCATATTTTGAAGACTTTCCGAAAGATTACTTTTTGGAAGGTTTAAAAAAATTGTAAACTCGCCGGGCTAAGTGTGTACACTTGAAAGGGTGTTATGTTGACAAATAAAATATATTTTGAACAGAAAAATAACGTTTTCATTAAAAAGTCACTCTTCCGTCAAACAGCCCTCGTATTTACAAACCTATCCTGGAACCAAACGGCAAGCGTAAGAATCGGAGACGATAGCACAGAAAGAATAAAAATTGTACGCGGTGTGAGGCAGGGATGTGTACTCTCTCCTCTGCTATTTAACAACTATTCTGAAGTCATATTTCGGGAAGCCCTAGTAAATACACAAGAAGGATTTTCTTTAAACGGGAAACGTATAAACAACATCAGATACGCAGATGATACCATGAACATGGCCGACAACATAGAAGACTTACAACTTAATGAATAGCTTAATAAGCACTAGTCACAGATATGGACTAGATATCAACATGGACAAGACCAAATTGATGGTTATAAGTAAGAACAACCCACAATACTACCAACAGCAACTGAAGCTGGAGCAGGGGAACATCGAAAGAGTTAAAAATATGTATATCTAGGCACCGTTATTAATGAGCAATGGGACCAGACACAGGAAATAAAAAGCAGGATTGAAAACAGCAGAAATATATTCATTAAAATGACCACAGCCTTTAAAAGTCGTGATCTAACTATAGACACCAAAATGAGACTCTTACGCTGATACGTATTCTTTGTGTTATTTTACGGAATGGAAGCTTGGACGCTGACGGTTGGTAACACAAAACAACTAGAAGCATATGAAATGTGGCTCTACAGAAGGATAATAAGGACATCATGGAAATACCGTATTACCAATGCCGAAATACTAAGAAGAATGGACAAAAGGGCAGAAATCCTTACCACGATTAAAACCAGGAAACTACAATACCTGGGACACATCATGCGCAACTCAAGTAGTTACGGACTCCTTCAGGGCATACTACAAGGCAAAGTTGAAGGAAAAAGAAACATTGGGAGAAGACAAATCTCGTGGCTTAAAAACTTGAGGAGTTGGTTCTCCACGACAACCAAAGGCCTCTTTCGGGCAGCTGTGAACAAAGTAAAGATAGCCAATATGATAGCCAACATCCGGAACGGATAGGCACTTGCAGAAGAAGATGGAAGAAGAAATGCCCAAAATGTATTATAGTTTATTTTGCTAGTATTCGCACCAAATGCAATGTTTATGGGGCGACTTGGGCAGTGCCAGCTTGTCCGAAAAAGACACTTTTAGGGGTTCATTGGGATATGAAAAAATGGGTAGTTCAGCACTGTACCAACTGACCACGGAGAGTAAACTAAAGGTAGTAGAAAAACTTTTCGCACCTAGCAAGAATAAACGCGAACCATACATAATCACCGAAAACGTGGTACCCTTTGAAGAGTACGAACTGACACAAGCCCTTCTGGCACTAAAATCTGCGAAGTCCCCTGGCCTGGATAACATTCCACCTGAGGCTCTAAAAGAAGCAGGAACTGTAGCTCTGGACTGGATGCTGAATATGTTTATTTAATAATTATTTGTTATTTATAGAATATTAGAAATAAAATTACCAGTGTCGCGAAAATAGTGATCAACCATACAAAAATTACAGCATTATGTTATTCTACCATTCTAATTCCCAATACTAAAAAAAAGTTCCCATTAAGAGAGGGGCTTTGGCCCGAAAACTGGTCTCTTGTTTATGAACGATAATTTGTTGCATTATTGCAATAAATGAATTCCAACACTAGAACCAGAATAATTCAGGTTATTTCGCGTTCTCGCGATGCTATAAAAATTATTCAAAATGCACACCAACAATTTTTTTTATGGCAGAAAGTGAAATTATTGTTGTTTGAATTAATGTACAAACTGCAATAAAATTGATTTCTTGGCTTTTTAATTACATGAAAATACGATTATTAACAATTTGATTGAATAATATGGGTCTAGTTTTTAATTTCTGACTATTTTGACCTTTTATAAGGAGAATTGAATTTACAATCTATAAATACAAAAATATACGCTTCCCCTTTAAAATAAAAGAAAGTTATTAGATATTAGACAGATCTATAAGTAGATATAGACACCACGCGACGAAAAACAAAAATTGCTTGATTAAAAAATCTATCTCTTTCCCACCTATGTGATATGAAGTTTTGAAATGTGTAGCAAAAATAGAGATAAATAAAGATTTGATTTTTGTACATATAGAGGTATTTATATTTCACAATAGCAAAAATAGAGATAAATAAAGATTAGATTTTTGTACATATAGAGGTATTTATATTTCACAATAAAAAATACGTCGAACATGTATTGATTCTTTGTTCTAAGAGCTGCTGCATTATTCGTCATTCAATAATTGAAGGCTAGCAGAAGAATGAAAGTTGAGGATATGTAATGTATCGCTTTGAATGTTTATGATTCGATTGGAATGCTTTACAGATCAGTTTGATGCTTTGAGGAAGGATTTTAATTGCTCAAATAATAGCCTGACAACGGTTCACAATAGATTGCCTTGAAGTTATACAGTTTTTAATACATATAATGCGTATTGACAATTAACGTTTATTTCTCAGATAAATTACGTCTGCGGTATATAAACTATGAATCATTGATGCATTGGATATGCAACAATAATAATGTGTTTCTACATACAAGTTTTTCAGATAAACTGACAAAACTATTATAATAACTTTAAGAACTTTTAACCTATTATAAATTTTCTGCGTTTATATCTTGCAACTGCATGAATTTATTATTATCATTATTATTATTATTTCTATTCTTTTTCCCTTTATGGTCTAGGCCCTTTGTTAACCAGCGTTTTGTAGGACGTTCTTTATTCCTCTTTCTATAGGACTTGTATATTCCGACGATTGTTTGGTAATCATTCGTCAATAATTATTTCAAAGTGTTAGCTGCGTCTACCATTGTTTACCACTAATCTGTATTACCTACTTAAGAGCGAGGTTTTGGCGCGAAAACTGGTCTCTGGTTGTTGATAAATCCAATTGCAAGTGCAAGTTAGCAAAAATAAATAAGATGTTGCCATGTGTTTAATTTGTATTGCTTGCTAGCAATGATGTGTTATTTTTGCGGCGTACTTCAAATAATTTTACGATGAACAGCGCGAGACTTTTTTTCGATGCCTGCTAATTTATGAGTCAACACTTTATTTTCGATACATTATATTATGTAATTGAGTCAGAATTCTCTTTCAAACAATGACAGTAACCAATTACGCCATAGGTGGAGGAGTAGTAGAGATTATTATTATTGTTATTATTATTATTGTTATTACTATTATTATTATTATTATTATTATTATTATTATTATTATTATTACTATTATTATTATTATTATTATTATTATTATTATTATTATTATTATTATTATTATTATTATTATTATTATATATTTTAAGAGCCCTCTTTACCCAAATGCGGTATAGGGAATTGCATGTAAACGACAGCCAAGATAATTCATGAACTAGTCAACATAATTACAATCAGAGACCTGATTTAGAAAGTTCAGACATTTATCTACAATTGAGCCGAGTAGTTTTAAGAAACAATAAAGCGATGATTTATTATGTTGATTAAAAAAATGCATGTTTAGCCGATTTGCGAAATTTTCTTCTGTATTTATTTAATTAAGACAGGCTATACATAATGGAAATTCCCGAAGGGTATTTGGAGCTAATGTTGTAAAAATTTTCTTCTGTATTTATTTAATTAAGAGTTCATATAATGAACATTTCCTCGGTTTTGTTGGAGCTAATGTTGTTGTGAACCACCTTCTTTTTTTTTTGTTCGAATATCTTGATTTATAATGGAGTATTTTTATCTGCACATAAATCTGATTAGGTGATCAGAAATAAGTCACCTTTAATTTATTACTTAAAACTACTTTGTCTAATTGTAGATAAATGTCTTAACTTTCTATATCAGTTCTCCGATTGTAATTATGTTAACCCGTTTATGAATTATTTGGCTGTCGCTTATTAATAATGCCGTATACTAGCTGGGGTAAAGAGCCCTCTTAATATTAGGGAATGATTTCTTAAAAATGTTATATTTATTTCATTAAATTCACTAAATCTTTTTACAAGTTTTGTAATTTATGTGACCAAATTTGGGTCTTATTGAGATTTCTGTAAGCTTATTAGCCAAAAAAGGTACATGAAACATTCCTTACATATTAAGATAACTTTTATTTAAAAATAAATAGATGCATGACAAAGCCAATTTCATTTTCATTGTCGTGATTTTTTGATCGCGGAACATAGGGAAATAACATAGGAAAACGGGTTTCCTACAATTTCTCTTACCCTAATAAAACTATAAGGAAACTGAGACCATATTTATTTTAAAAACTTTTATTTTTGACTTAAAATAAAATGTTTGGTATCAATAGAAGCAGGCTCTTGGTGACTTCTTCAAGTGTCCAAAAAACTATTAATATGGCAGTTATTAACGACCCAAGAACTTATCTCCTTATCTCCTCAGGACCCAAATTTTGTATACATACTTATCCCTTCTTAAAGTATTGTAAGTGCGTGCATTCCGCCCTAGAGATTTCAACAACACCCCACATGCAAATAGTTTTATTTAGGTTTCTTTGCATTCGGGTGCGTAGTTAATTTGAAAATCCTATTCAATTATCCTTGTGCTTTCTTCGTAGGTTTCTGCTTTGTTTATTGTACGTTTTGGTTTTGTGTGTGTTTTATAAACTTTTGTCTTCCCCGTGGATATTTTCTACATTTACCCTGTGACAATTATTGTGTCTGTATTTTGTGTATAACTAATTCCTCCCTGTGACAATTATTATTGCATATTTAATATTTTTTATATTTAGTTAGACTATTATATCTTCCTGTAACAATTTACTTGTGCACTGTGTAGTTCTTTTGCGTATTGCGAGATTTGTGTGTATGGGAAGGATTTCACAAAAATTGAATGTGTTAACCTTACCATAAAAAATTATGGGAAGAGATTATACTCTTTGAAAAATGACCAAAAAAAAAAGTTTACTTAGCTGCTAGAAAAATATTAACTAACTTCCTTATTACAGAAAAGAGCCCAAAAAACCCATTTACGATAATGCCCATGGTGATATGGCAACAATGATTAATGATTTAATTAATGGGCCTTATCACTGTTTTAATCATCATTCGCGCTGCAAAAATTTAGAATGAACTGCATTAAAAATGATAAGAATTACGATATTTCGCGGTTTAAGCAAAGAAAAATAAAGTCGGCGTTCGTTCAAACGGCAGAGCCCCCGAGAGAGCGGTACAAAATGACCTTGAATTGCCCTTGATTCGCATATTTCAAGCTTCTGTTAGAGTCTGTTGACAGAGTTCTTGGCAACATGGCATGGCAATTTTGTCATTGCTCCATCTCGTGGCGAACACATGAACTGCTTGAAGCTTATTTTTAACTATTTTCACGGCGGGGAATTCAATTTAGGTACATTTTAGATAATTAATAAAACCATAAAAACATCTGTTAATTAATAAGTACTATATCTTATTAGATACAGTATTTTACAAGGTTTCAGGATATATTTTTGGAATGGATAAATATAATTTCTCTGAATCAAATTATTTAAATAATATAGTAAACAATTGGTAATTTTAATTATAAACTATATAGTGTCACGTAGAATCAGGTCTATATTCATGTAAATCTTTAAAATTGTGCAAATATTTGCAAAGACATTCCATGAAGACGAAACACGGCAAAAATCGAAGATTTAATGATATTTCATAGAAAAACGTAAATAATCGAAAAACTAACTATATAGTGATACGTAGTATTTATTTTGATAATTTATGGTACAGAACATATAACGTGAAAGTGATTATTAACAGCTTTTAAGTTGAAAAACACTTTTACGTCCGAAAAACCGCGCGTCCATTCACACATGGTGCGCAGCATTACCAAAAATCCTCCAACTGTACAGGTCGAAGACGAATCGACGTAGTTCATTCGTCGCCATCTCCGGCGTGGTCTGGTGGTGGGAAGTTTTGCTGTTCTCTCTATACGCCGCTGCCTCCGTCGTCATTATCGTGGTGCTCGCGCCTGAATCAGTCGTCGGTGTTGTGCAGTGCAAAGTGCCGTGGTGTCGGTGACCAACATCTTCTCCATGGTCATGGAGCCCCCAGGCTCTTCGGTGCCGGTGCCCAGGATCAAGGGCAAGCGGCCGGACTCTATGAAGGTCGAGCTGCTCACCATACACGAGAATTCTGTGCAAAAGGGCTTCGCCGTCGAGGACACCCAGGTGAACATCGGCTTCAGGAATCTCACCTATTCTGTCCGGGAAGGAATCTTCAGAAACCGTAAGACAAATTAGTCTAAATTTATAGAAACTGATATTACTCATTACAAAATTGTATTTTTTGTAACAAGAAAAATATTATTATATAGTCATAATTCTTCTACCCTTTCGGGTGTAGAATTTTGTAATTTTTCAATTTCTTCTATTTTCTTTTACTAGTAGGTTCCAGATATTTTTGTTTCCTGTGCTTTTCTTCATTTGGGCGTTAGATATTCCTCTTCTTTCCATAATATTTTCGACATATTTGTCCCACTTCTTTTTCAGTCTTCCCACTTTTCTTTTTCCAGTTATTTTTGTTTGCCATATGATTTTTGTTTGATTGGTGTCTTTTCTTCTGTGTAGGTGTCCCAACCATTGCAGCTGTCTATCATCTATTATTTTGTTTAGTTCTGTTATTTCTAGTTCTTTTCTTATGTCTACGTTTCTGATTCTATCTTTTCTGGTATACTTTCCTAAGATACTTCATTTCTAGTGTCTGTATCTTACTTTTTTGTCTCCTGTTTAGCGTCCACGTTTCGCATCCATATATTAGTGTTGGTATTAGTATTACTTTGTATATTGTTAGTCTTGTTTTTCTCGATATCTTCTTGTTGTTTAGTATTATCTTTTGGATCGTCTGGAAAGTTCTTGTTGCTGCTTGCAGTCTATTGTTAATTTCCACTTCGAGATCCCCTGTGCTGTCTATTATTTGCTCTAGGTATTTAATTTGTTCGGTTTGTTCTACTTTGGTGTTGCTTACTGTTATTTCTTCTGTTTCTTTTCCTCCCCCTATTTTCATTACTTTGGTTTTTTCTGTGTTGATTTTCAGTCCCGCGTTTGCAAGTTCTTCGCTCCATATCTTAATGTTTGCTTCTAGGTCCTTAATATTTTTCGCTATTAGTGCTACATCGTCTACAAATATACACTCAGTGATTTCCATTGCTTTAAGGTATCCTATGTGTTTTTTTTGTTTGTTTTCTCCTTTATATTTGTCATTTCCGCATCTATAGCCATTATGTATAGGCATGGGCTTAACGCTCCTCCTTGTCTTAGACCGTTGATAGTTGTGAAATTCTTGGACTTCATGTTACCCGTTCTTGTACAGTTCTCTGTTTTAGTATATATACTTTTTATTGCCCTAATCAGTTTTTGTCCTCCTTGTTGTACTTGTAGTGCCTGCCATACGTATTCTCTCTTTATTTTGTCAAAGGCTTTTTCTAGATCTATGTATGCTGTGTATATTTGTTTCTGGTGCTCTCTTAGTTCATTTATTAAGTTCCTGCTTGTGAATAGGTGATCTATTGTGCAATATTCTCTTCTGAATTCACTCTGCGATTGTTCCAGTTTCCCTTCTGGTTTTAGTCTTATTCTTTTTTCCAGTCCTCGTATATCGTTTCTGTTGCACGTAATAGCGAAATTCCTCTGCAGTTACTGCATTCCCTTTTATCACCTTTCTTCCATATCGGTATTATCGCTGCTGTTTGCCAGTCATTGGGTATTTTTTCTGTCTTCCAAACTTCGTTTAATAGTCTTGTTAGTTGCTCAGTTCCCTAATTTCCCATGTATTTTAGTTGTTCGTTTTTGATGTTGTCTATTCCCGGTGCTTTTCCCAGCTTCAGTTTTCTTACTGCTTCGTTTACTTCTTCCGGTGTTATTTTTCATTCCGTTATTTCTTCTTCTTTTTGGTTTTGTTTTCTTACTTTCTTCTGCTGATTAGTTTGTTGTTCTTCGACTCTTCCTTCGATGCTATTTTCTTTGCCCAGCAGCTCCTCGAAGTGTTGCTTCCATCTTTCCGCTAGTTCTTCATCTCCTGTCAATATTTTCCCGTCTTTGTGCTCTATTTGGTGTATCTTGATAGTTTTTTTTTTGTTTCTTCTAATCACGTTGTAGAATAGTTTTTGGTTTTCCGTGCCATTTTTTTTTCATTTTCTTACCGAATTGTTCCCATGATTCTTCTTTAGCTTGTTTCACTTTGATTTTTACCTGTCTCTTTTTGTAGTGAATTTTTCATAAATCGTCGATTTGCTTTGTAGGTATGTTTGCCATGTTTTCTTTTTCAGTTCATTTATTTCTTCAGCTCTTCTTTCCGCCAGTTCGTTTGTTTTTTCTTCCTGTTGGTTTTTATTGTGCCGCAGGCCTTTCTCGCTGCTCTTGTTAACATGTGTTTGAAATCATACCATGTTTCTTCTGCGTTCACGTATTATGTTTTTTTTTCCATTTTCTCTGCTTCTTGTTTTATTAACTCGATGAAATAAATGTAATGTGTTATAATATTAAATTTTATAGTTACAAGTAAATTATGGCTTAGGTATTTAAATATTGATTTTAAAGATACGGAATAAGTTTTACTTTCGTTACAAAATTGTATTTTTTTGTAACAAGAAAAATATTAATTAAGTAAATATTCAAACAGACCACCATTCACTGCCTAACAGCGACCCAACCTATCGTAAAACTTCTTGATAGGTGATAGGCCACACTCAACTCGATAGGTTTTTGTTTTAGTACAATCAATATTTAAATGAGCCTTAATTTACTGATTATAAAATATAAGGTTATAATTATAAAACATCACTGCCACATGTAAAAAGCATTTTCTTTGCTTTTTAATTTCAATTAACTTCTGTTTTTTAAAAGTGTAACTTCTATTTTTAACATTATGGATAATGAAAACTTAAAAGTAATAGACGCGATGACGCGGTATTTTTTTGCCTTACAAAAAAGTTTCGTCGTATTTCTCTAATATATAAATATATATATATAAAATATATATATATACAGGGTGTTAATACTAAGTTGTAACACCCGAAAGTGGCAGTTAGAACTCATTGAAACAAACAACTTTTCTTAGTTAAAATTTTTGAATTGGAGCCCAAGTGCATAGTTATTGGCATTCTTTTGTTTTTCGAAAAATCTTCATTACTCCCTTATTTTAAGGAATATTTAAAAAATACAAAAACGTTCAACATGCGCTTTCGGTTCTCTAAAACATTTGTATTTACAATTATTTTCTATTTTATTAAATAACAAAATGGCGACCGATCAAAAATTTCTAAGCAAGATATTTTGAAAACCAACCGATCGATTTTTGAAAATGAAACATTTATAAAATCCTTGAACTATCTTATAACATTTGTCTGTTTTGATAATTATGCATTTTTATACACAAATTATGCAAAATAAGCATGCAAATGATAAACGTGACAGAAACTTTTCAAGATGAAGCAGAAATTTCTGAAGAACAAGATCAAAAAGTATTTAAATTTGAACGTACAAACTAGAAAACACGTGCCTCAACTTGTTTAATGGCCTAACTTAAGGTTAGCCTACTTTGTTTTAAACGATTGTTGCAGTTTGTTAAAATTTATCTTGTAATTCAATTTGAATAAGAACTTTTTTGGACAGATCGAAAAAAAAATTTACAGACAAATGTTATAATATAGTTTAAGGATTTCATAAATGTTTTATTTTCAAAAATCGATCGAGTGATTTTCAAAATATCTTGTTACGAAATTTTTCTTCTGTCGCCATTTTGTTATTTGATATAATAGAAAATAATTGTAAATACAAATGTTTTAGAGAACCGATAGCGCATGCTGAACGTTTTTGTATTTTTTAAATATTCCTTAAAATAAGGGAGTAATGACGATTTTTCGAAAAACAAAAGAACGCCAATAACTATGAACTTGGGCTCCAATTCAAAAAAATTAACTAAGAAAAGTTGTTTGTTTCAATGAGTTCTAACTGACATTTTCGGAGCTATCGATCCCAGAAGGAGTCTTTCCCTAACTAAAATAATTAGTGAATAAAATATTTAAATATTTAAATTTTTACGTGTAAATCCCTATGGTGTATTTTACCATGCACTACTCCGTATAAATGCTTTTTGTAGTTCCATGTATAATTTAAACATCAAATTAAAGTTGTATTAATTTTAATTTCCGGTAGTTGCACCAGCTGATAAGGCAGATAATTATTATTTAGGACTTTGATACCATTCGTCAGCAATTGTTTGTTTGCATGTATAAATTTCCACTGGGCTTGCTTTGGTTAAAGTGCATTAATGTACAATGATTATCTTAGATAATGATTTATTCATTTCATATCATTGTGGATCAGCTATGCTGATCCAACGCAGTAATTAGGAGGTTTTAAATATTTTAGGAACATGAAAATAAAAAAAATATATGTTAATCACACACATACAGGGTGTCCCACGCTCATGGACTATTAAAAGTTTGTGGGGTAATAAAATTTTGAAAAAAATCATTCATACATGGCTGATACCGTTCTCTTCGGGTGAAATACTTTCAACCTTCTATCACTTCTGGTTTTACCGGAAGTAGCCATCAAATTCTGTTACCATCAAATAGAACACCCTATATATTATTACATTACTGACTTCCCGGTTTAATTTGACACATCTTTGTAGAGATGTGTGTTTATTTTTTACTTTCTGAGATAATAATTAAATTCCAAGACTTAGGCCTCAAAAAGGCGGTATGAAACATGTCTTCAATTCCTCTTACAAATAAAATAAAAACTGAAAATTTCCCTCGGATTGTACGTGAAAGGTACCTTTTTAACTTATACAGGGTGTCTCTAAATTACATGGACATGGCTTAACCACAGATTACTGATATCAAAAACAGACGATTTAACAAAACTTATTTATACACAAATGCGTTTGGTTTAGCCAGAATTCAGCTTCAAAGTTAATTTTAAAAAAAACAAAATATTCTTATAACAAGAGAACGTTTACATTCATTTGGATGTTGTTTGTTATGACACACTATACGGGTATAACTCATATTTTGACATAATATTGTTATTATCAGTAGACCATTTGTGTACAAAACAAAGGTGGTCCAACATTAATATATTCATATTTTTTAATGACAATGCAAATAACTTAAAACAAAAATCAAATCGGACGCAGGCATTCATTATTAAGTTTTTTTGTATCTTTATAGTTTTTGATATCTGTTACAGTTTCGGCACAAAAAAATAAAATATGAGTGACTTCCCTACACGTCGTAGAATCCGAATCTGTAATAAAAATTATAGTTCCCATTTCAAATTTCAAAGTTGTCCCCGCCCCAACAACTGGGGTGGAGGGGGAGGGCTGATTTTATTACAGGAAGATGTCTGATTTGGAAAGATTTATTTGTTGTCCGAAACAATTTTTTTGTACAATGCGTATTTTTCGAGTTATTTTGATTTTTCAGGCTAAATGGGACACCCGACATAACATACTTACAAAAATAATTATGACTTGATTGATCTTCATTTATTATATGATCACGGCTAATTACTAAATTATATGTCTGAAGAATTCTAAATTTCAATCTCACACAATTTTTATTTTCCACTCAACGTTAGCACCTGTTGTAGTTTCAAGTATCTGTAGTACGTAAAGATTAGTTTTAATCAGTTTAGATTAAAACAAATGATTGCAATACATTATTGTCTTATTTTCATTGTATTTAATTATAAACATCCGATAAGTATACAATGAAGTGTACATATTGTACTGTTTTAATATTAATATACACTGTGTATCAGCCAAGTGAAATAAATTCGATAATAAATAAATGGGGGCGTGTTCGAAAAAACGCTCGGACACGTCGATTGTTATTTTTAGTTGCGCATTTTTTTCAACAAAAATTTGTTATACAGGGTGTGTCATGTGACCGTGGCCAATACCAACTTTCTTATTTTAAATGCAACACCTGGTATATTATTCAATTTTTGGATTCTTCAGAAAATTCTAGACATATTTTATGTACAATGTCCTATACCTATCTTCAACTGTTTCGGAAATATTAAGTGTTTTCAGATTTATTGCAAAAATTAACATTAAAAAAAGAAAATTATTTGATTACAGAAATTCGTTACAACACACTCAAAAACTAATAAGTAATACTGTTTATTTCTTGATAATGTAAAAAAACAAAAAAAAACAATAAATTTCAATGGTGGAGATGTTCAAAATGCTCGCCGTAAACGTCTTGGCAACATCCTAATCTTAAATAGAAATTTCTTCTAACGTTACTCAACATCTCAGGCGTGACCGATCTACTCGCAAGCATTATTCGTCTTCTTAAGTCGGCTAAGTCGAGGGGTTTAGTTTTGTATACAATACTTTTGACATATCCCCATAAGAAGAAGTCTAATGACGTCAGATCAGGGGATCGTGCTGGCCATTCCATCGATCCTCGCCTCCCTATCCACCGATTTGGAAATCTGAAAACACTTAATATTTCCGAAACAGTTGAAGATAGGTATAGGACATTGTACATGAAATATGTCTAGAATTTTCTGAAGAATCCAAAAATTGAATAATATACCAGGTGTTGCATTTAAAATAAGAAAGTTGGTATTGGCCACGGTCACATGACACACCCTGTATAAAAAGTTTTTGTTGAAAAAAATGCGCAACTCAAAATAACAATCGACGTGTCCGAGCGTTTTTTCGAACACGCCCCCATTTATTTATTATTGAATTTATTCCATTTGGCTGATACACCCTGTATAAACAAAACTTTCTCATTTCTTGGTAAATTTTAATATACAGGGTCCGTCATTTCACCTCCCGTCTTCTATATCTCAGTTACTAATTGAGTTAGGATTTTGATATTTTGCAGACTCTACTTGCATTCTGGGGTCTATTTTAGGTAAATATTTTTGATCATGCAGGGTGTTCCAAAAAGTGTGACATCATCATGATGTATATTTCTAGATTGCATGGTATATTTTTTGTTACTTATTTGGGTGCCCTTTATGTATGCCTACAAACCCATGAAATTTTATTAAAATCGGTTTAGTGATTTTAGCACAAAAAAATAAAAACTAAAAAAAACAGTTTTGCACCATTAGTTAAGAAAATTATTAAGAGATAAAAGTATGCCTTGTTAATAAAACCATACAAGGTACTCATTAAATAAAGTCTGATAGTTGCGTTAACCAAGTTTTATTGATATGCATTATACAGAGTGTCCAAAATTTAGTGTCAAACTTTTCAAACTTTAAAGCACTTTATTTTTCTTATTTTAAATTGGAGCCCCTGTATACTTTTATGTCATTCCATGTGGAATTGAAAGACAAACATTTTTCATAATTACAACTTTTTCGCAATTTCTAACACATTGAAAGTTATGTGCAGAAAACTCGATTTATCAACTATTCCATTAGCCATTTTAATGAATAAAACTTGAAGGTGACTTTGAAAAACAATTTATTGACATAACATGTTTTGTAGTTACAATTAATATCTCGAAAGTATTAAAGGTTTCACAGATCTTCGTCTAAACCTTTTACACATCGTAAAAGTATTAAGTTTTGTATAAAAAATAGTTTTAGTAATAAAATTTCATAAAAACATAACATAACTGTGCATTTCTAAAATTAATTAATAGCTAGAACTTATGTTCTATATGTCTTCCGCCCTCTTGAAGGCACAAACGCAGACGAGTATGAAATGACATTGCCACTCTTCGTAACAGGTTGAATGTAATATTTTGAAATGCGAATATGAAAGTCATATCCACATTTGTCAATATTTGTCCTATTATGAAAATCATATTTTCCATGACAAAAAGTAATTTTGGTATCTTGGGTATAAAGACCTTAGCTAAAAACTTTTAAACTTTTATATTACTACAGTCAACAATGGCTCTTGTCACTTTGTTAAACTTTAATGTCAATAAATTGTTTTTCAAACCCACCTTCGACTTTGATTAATTAAAATGGCCATTGGAATTGTTGATGAAACGAGTTTTCTGCAAATATCTTTGAATGTGTTAGGAATTGAGATAGGGTTGTAATTAGAAAAAATGTTTGTCTTTTAATTCCGCATGGAATTACATAAAAATATACTGGGGTTCCAATTTAAAATAAGAAAAATTATGTGCTTCAAAGTTTGAAAAGTTTGACCCTAAATTTTGGACACTCTGTATAATGCATATCAATAAAACTTGGTTAACGCAACTGTCAGACCTTATTTAATGAGTACCTTGTATGGTTTTATTAACGAGGCACTATTTTTATCCCTTATTAATTTTCCTAACCAATGCTGTTTTTTTTCAGTTTTTATTTTTTTGTGCTAATATTACTGAACCGATTTCAATAAAATTTTATGGGTATGTAGGCATCTACGAAAAGCACCCTAATAAGCAAGAAAAAATATACCATGCAATCTAAAAATATACATCATGATGACGTGCCATTTTTTTGGGACATCCTGTATAATCAAAAATATTTTCCTGAAGTACACCCCAGAATGCAAGTAAAGCCTGCAAAATATCAAAATCCTAACTCAATTAGTAACTGAGCTACAGAAGACGGGAGGTGAAATGACGGACCCTGTATAACTCAGTAGAAACATGAAGGTTTAATTATTTATTATGTATCAATTCACGTGTTGTTTGCTAAAATTTTATTTGTAGAAATTTGTAACTTCCGAATACACGTCCTATTTTTGGTAGTACATTGGATGGAGGATTACACAATATGATGATACATAACGGAGAAAGTCAGCAGTTGCTTTATGAGATAGAAGAGAGGAAATTATTTAATCATGAATAGTAATTTCTTAATATTCAGGAAACTGCTAGTATTTTGAGGTCATGAATACAGTTTATTCATCAATCCATGAATTATTTTTAAAATCCCTCGTTTCCATATGATTTTTAACATAACAATGAACAACATTTTAAATATGTTGTAAACCTGATCTGTGTTGTCGTTAATTAAACTTTCGCTCCATAGCAAAGACGTGTAAAATCAGGTGTAAAAGGCTACAAACTGCTCTAACTGAAAATTAAGTTTTATTATTCAATCGAAATTAGCTTATCTTGGGAGTGACAGACCAAAATTATCTGTTTAGTGTCATCGAAAGTACAAATGGCAGATTAATTCTTGTTTTTTTAATTTATATATAACCAAAGCGCGGATTTATAAGCATACAAAATTACAAAATAAGCGCTTAAAAATGCATAAAATCTTAGAAAATAAGCATATAAAATAGCATAAAGATCAAAATAAGCACAAAAACGCAGAAGAAGCATGAAAAGGCATATTTTATTTTTTTATGAAAATACAGAAAAACAAAACAAAACATAATTTTATTAACAAGAACGCACTATAGGTAGATCAAAGTAATATTTTAATAACATAGGTTTTGGTGATTAATATTAATAACAATAATAATTAATAACAAATAATGATTACTGCTCATTTTTAAATGAACTGATAACTAAATGTTTCTCTAAATTTTCAACGGAAAATCCCATTCTGCTATCACTGAGCACATTTTTTAAGTGTGAAAAGCTTCTCTCCACATCCACACTTGTAATCGGTGCATATTTAAATTTGGGAACAATTGTAATATTTACCAGCAAATCTTCCACGAAATCTCCTTTTAAAACTGTTGATATTTTTTGTAACTCGCCAAACCCTTTATTTGTTGACAAACCTGCATCACATTTTTTTTAATAATCTCTCCTATAGATCCCCGTATGTTTGAGACGTCGTTCCTAAAATCTTCAACTGTTTGAACCGCATCTACCAAAGTTGTGTCCTTTGCTTGGAGTTCATCAATCGCTTTGCTTACGAAACTGTAGTTGGTTTTCAGGAATGCTAAATTTTGTACAACCCTCCTATCTTTAAGAACTTTGTGGCATTATTTAATTGCCTCTGACACATTTTCGGGAAACTCTAACACAAGCTCCTTAAATGAATCGAAATGGTCGGCATAATAGCAGGCAGCATCTAGCCACGTACCCCATCTAGTTATAACCAGTGCCGAAGGAAGAGGTATATTTGGCATTCTTTCCCTAAACATTTCAACCCTCAGTGGAGCTTTTAGGAAAATTGTCTTCCCGGTTTTTATCAAATCATTGATCAGGGGAAATTGCAGTCTAATCTGTTCAGCAACTCGGTTAAAACCAGGTGACAAACAGGTGCAATGCATTAATTGCTCATAAAATACTTTTAAATTAGAATATGCCTTCAACATATATGCAGCGGCGTCTGAAAGCATCAATAATAATTTATCATTTGGTACTGGGTTTGGCAAAAAAAAGTGTTAATCCATCGTGAACGAATTTGGCAACGGTATTGCCATTTGTTTTTTCTAACTGCTTGGAACTAATTAAATATGCATTGGTGGAGTCTTCGTTTAATATTCCAATCATTAAATGGGCGATGTACCGACCACATGAATCAGTAGTTTCATCTATACAGAACCATATGTAATTGTTGCCAATTATCTTTTTTATTTCCTCAATAGTGTGTTTATATACTTGCTCGACATAGTTTTTGCGAGTGGTTGATTCGGCAGGAATATGTCTACCGGTGTATTTTTATAAAAAAAGATTTAAACATATTATTATCTAGTTTTTTTAACGGAATGTTAAAAGATACCATCCTATTACATAAATCAAAGTAACATTCCTTTTCATTCTGTGTAGAAGAACTCGCAAAAGACTCAGAAATAGATTGCTGGGTACTCAGGGTACTGCTTGCAGATTTGTGTTTTTTTTAATTATCCAGGTGTTGTTTTGATTTGTTGTGTTATGTTAATTTTTTTCTCGCAGTTAATCTACAACATAATACATGCTTGTACTTAGGCCAATAGCAACACAAAATAAAACTTACCGGTTTGATACAAGCCCTGCAAATTAATATGCCGTTCACATATTTTAATTCAGAATGTCCACGTATCCATTCATCGACCGAAGGTTTTACTTTCGGCATTTTATTCAAGAAAACTTATAAACACGTAATACACACAAGGCACAAGCACAACGCACTGAATATTGAGATAAATTGGACTGAATTGATAGCACTCTTGCCCCAGATGCGTTCTGTGCACGTGAAAATAGGGTAATCCCCGAAATAATCAAGCTTTGTTTACCAAATATCACGTACGTACGCTCGCTTTGTTGATGATTTTGTGATAGCCAAGCACTCTAGACGTAACGAGTAATATTAATACTGAATTCTCATTACAATAATGTGCAACAAAATATATTCCTAGCTAATATAAATAATATGCTATAAAATTGAGAAACACGCAAATAAGCACAAAAAATAAAGGAAATATGCACAAAAAATGCATTAAAGCAATTATAAGCTTAAAAACTGAAAATATGCATAAAAGCACAAAAAAAATGCCACGTTACTTCATTTGCTGAAATTCGTATAGATACGAGGCCATTTTGGTCTGCTATTAAAACTGATGTATAGCATAATACCTAGAAATCCGCGCCTTGATAATAAACAAACTACAGTACGCATATAAAAAACAAACAGCAGAACAACAACAGGCACATGTGATTTCTTATCAGACCTATACCAAAAACTACAAAAAAAAATGAACTAGCGCGAGTAACCTTCACAGGTAGTAATAAAGGATTCGCTGAGATAGACTTAAGATAAATTATTGAAAGACTGGAAAACATCGAAATATTTGCTGTTTATACCTAATTGTAAATTTTTTATTATTCACAGAAATCACATGAAAAGATACATATCATAAAAGCCACAAGCATTCCAATGTATTATTATCTCCTGAGAACAGTGAATTAAATGAGTGACTCAGAACGTGCTAAGGTCATTTACACCATTGTATAGGAATATCATATGTGCTTAATATTTAATAGCTAAACAACATTTATTTGATATCTTAAAAATATGCTACTTATTCATAGAAGATGAAAATGTGTGTGTCTAACAGTGTATGTATCTGACTTTAGCATTTTGTAATCTAAAATTGACCTGTGCGGGAGATTTGATTAACCTACTCGGGCCCACCGCTAAATTGATTATAAAATCATTACAGTAAATGAGGCAACTTATTATTTTGGGTCCAAGTAATACCCTCCAGTAGGATTTTTTATTTTTTTTGACAATTTTTGGAAAAAACTAAAGTATCACTAATGATACTTTGGGCCTTAAGCACAACCAAAACAATCATATTGAACTTATATTTTATTGGTGAAATGGCGCAAAACAGTTTCGGTCAACACTGCAGCATAAAAAAACCTTACGAAATGAGCACTTGGCAAAAGTGGGTTTCTTGCAGCCCGGATAGCGACATTTAGATCGCGATTTTTGTTGATGTTTCATGAACTGCGGAAGATGTTTGTTCTCTTTCTTTTGAATTTTTATTCGGGAATTGCCTCTACCTTTCTGCGCTTTCTACTGATCTGTGCTGTTTCCCCATTCTCACTGTCACTTGAATCTGAATTTTGCGGGTTTGCAGCAAGTGCTGACGACAAAAGTGCTTTAGCAATTGAAAATTTAAAATCAATGCAATCCAGTTTTTGTTTTATGGAACATATGCAGCTTCAGCATCTTCTCGATATTCTAGCCAGGCAGCCGCTGCACTAAAGTCTGCAAAATGGTAAATTGCACGAATGGTGCATTTCTTAGTACAACTCTTCATTCGGTAGTTTGAAATAACTCGATCAAGCAAATCAATGCCTCCCATGTTTTCATTGTACGCTTTTACAAGAAATGAACGATTTATTTCAATGTATTTGTTGTCAACTTTTGACCAGCGCTTGTACAACCCCAAAGGTTCAGTTCCAAATTCCGAAGACCCGATATGAATTGGCTTGAAGTCGTACCATTTAACCAAAGCTGTTTTATTACCCTCAGTAACAAGCATATCTTGAGAACCACGGCCAAGTTTTTTCATTTGATTATCTGTTCTGATACTCACCACTTTTGGGATTCGATTTTTCATGAGAGTGCCAGTGAGAGTAATCCCTCGAGCGAGAAGCGTTTCTATTAATGGTTTTGACGTAAAAGTTCTATCAGTAAAGACGGATACTCCAACTGGTAAAGTTTCCGCAAGTCTAAGAACCACCCTTTCTCCAACATCTAATTTTTCGGGAGTAGGTACCAAGCAGGATTCCGTTGTTTTTCCCTTTCCTTCATACAAGAAGAAGTCCAATGGAATCCCTTTTGCCGTCATCACAAAATTCTTGAGACCAACAGGATGTGGTTTTCCACGAACAAATTATCTCATTCTTACCTTGCCATGAAAGGGGATCATTTGTTCATCCACTGATATTTCATGTGTCCTTTCATTCTGTAGACACGCTTTTTGAATTCGGTCTAACATTGGCCTTATTTTCAAAAATCTATCATTTTCCCGGGCTTGTTTAGATACAGCATTGTCATTTACTGTTTTTAAACGAGTTCGAAGCGCAAAAACTGATTTCTGGAAATGTTTTCACAAATAATTGGTACTCTGGTATCCATTTGCCAGTACATCCTGATTCGTGGTAGGTTCTAGATGCCAATTAACATGCTGCATGCAAAGAAAACTTTCAACTTTGCTGCAGAAGTATCTAAAGACTTTCCGGTTTTATTTACTTCGTTCATGTTGGTCACAAGGGCCATGGATTCAAAGAAATCGTCTTCGAGATATCTGCTGAAATAACTTATTGTATCCGGAATGTTTTCAGGCAAAAGTTCAGCACAAACCGTTGGTGAATGTTTGACAGCAATTCTAGGTACAAAAGCACTTCGCTTCCAGTTCCTTTTCTTTCAATTTGGTAGCAAGTGAACCAAAGGCTGCTTGTCATCTGAAGAAGAGACTGTACCTCCAATTTGCCTCTCCTCTGCTTCATTTTCTTCGCCATTTTCTGTGGTACTGTTGCCTGCATCATCAGTTTCAGCCGTTTGCTTTGGCACATCTTCCTCCATTTTACCAATTTCGTCTTCATTTTCACTGTCATCATCAGGTAGTATATCACCATCAAGATCAGAGTCATCGAAGTTCCAATTATCAACGATCTCCTGGAGTTCTTTCTCAGAGAGAGCTAAAAAAACGGATGATAGACACTTGTATTGGATATTGGGTAAGGCCCGAAGTATCACCAAAGATACTTCGAGGAGATAGGCCAATAGGTTTTGTAAACTTTTAGATACTGTAGCTTTGAAGGCACTAGAACCATCAACTAACCTTAACTCAATGAGACGCCAGCGCAAAATGCATAATTAGTCATTACTTATCTTTTTTTGATCACGTTTCTAACTGGACGCCATAAGTGCATAACGCCTACGACGCCTGTTACTACGAGTAACAACTTGGTTAGTCAAGTAAAATTTGATAGTTGCGTTTGTTTAAATTGAAATAATTAACCACGACGATAACTTATTTAAATAAAATAATATATATTGTTACGTTTTTGTTGCCCTACGTTCGGGACTACAAATGTTACGTTTTCGTTTACTCTGCCTATTTTATTAGTGTTTAATATTTAAGCATTTACTTGTTTTGTAACTTTTTGTTCTTTCTCTTATCTCAGGTTCAATAGTAGGTTCAATCATAACTAAATAGAGTTTTGTTCAAATACTTTAATGAATTGAAAATAACCAAAAATATTAAAACGTCTAATATAAACTGAACTAAACAAACAAATCAAAAACAATAGAAAACAAAACTATTAAATAAATAATAAACTATGGCCAACATTAACAAACTAAATCCTATATACACAAGCCAACTTATGTGATAATATGACTCTTGCACTTTACGCAAACTTTCTACTTGCAGTTTTCTTCTTGTGGTTCCTTGATTAATTCGTCCTCTTGTCCCTGCGTTCTCCTTTTGATCCTTTGTTGATTCCCACAAAAGTAAACAGCTACTTTTGTGTGCGAAGTTGAGCGGCTTGAAGTCCTGATTTTTGAATATCTCCGTCACGGCTCCTATCTTGTTGAACTCCTCTCCTGGTTGACTGTCTTCTTCCAGTCCTATGTCCAATCGTTGAAACCCCGTTAATATTTTGTAATGTATTCGTATTAGTATCGCAACATCTCCACCCGCGATCCACACGCGTCTCTCCCACTCGTCAATCTCCTTGTTGATTATTTTCGACTTTACATTATTCAATTCCCCAAGCGTCTATGCACGAAGTCACCTGTCACCCGTGGTAACCGATCAACAACCTCCATCCGTGGGTTGCTTTGTATATTTGTGCATACTTGTTCATATTCACATTTACAATATTTACAATAATTTTTGTTAGCTTGTGCCCTAAAGATTATAATTCTATCTAATACCTATATGATAATAACAATAAATCTATTCTAATTAATCTAAATAAATAATACAAATACCATCACAATATATATATATATATATATATATATATATATATATATATATATATATATATATATATATATATATATATATATATATATATATATAAATTAAACATATGCATTCGCAATAAGTACTATGATTTTTTTTATTGATACATTGATATTGATAATAAATAATGTTTATATCAAATAAATAATAAACAACATTGTAATGGGAGGTTGACATATTAAATCCGGCTACTAAATAATTCTTAACACAACCAATACTACAGGTGAAGGTCGACGTTATTGAATAAGAACTCTGAACGAATATTAAAATAAGAAATTAGGGAAGGATGATATTCATGGATTATATTCATGGCTCTTATATGTTAAAAGTTAAATGGTTCTAATATACAGGGTATTTCAACTCGGAATGATCAACCACGAGATTATTTAACAACATATCGAAAAACTTTTTTTTACAAAAGTTGTACAATAATGAAATGTATACAGGGTGGTTCATATAAAAGTAATAGACTAAACTTAGGTTTTTTAAATGGAACACTCTATAGAGGGTGTCCAAAATAGAGTAGGATTGCATGGGTATCTTTCTTATTTTGAAAGCTAGAGATCTGATTCCATGGGCAATGTTATGCAGTTTTGTATGCTGGTTCGGATTAAAATGAAATTGAAACAGGTAAAAAGAAACAACTTTGTTAGAAAAGTTGTTTTTTAAACGATATGCTTAAGGAAATAAAAGTTAATGTTTCAAACATCCAGTACCGGCCATTTTCTCGAAATTATGACGTCATAGAGGTTCATATTAAGAGGTTAAAGTTATTTTTCATTGAATCATATTGATTTAAAAATGTTATACTTTTAAATATAAGTTGCCATGATCTCTTTTATGTTACCTAATCATTCATATTGAATGTAAAAATAGTAACGTACTACGTACGCCAACAAATAACAAATTAATTAAACTTCAATTGTTGATAGTTTTAAAAATAATGGCAACTCACATTAAAAAACATAACAACTTCAAATCAATATATTTCAAACAAAAATTAAGGAAATAATTTTATATTTAATATCGTTCAATGTGCAATAATTTTCTTGTTTCATTGATACCCAAACATTTTCTGTGGAATAAACTGGCAAACATGAATTCGCAAAAAATGTTAAAATCAATGTTACATTCCTATGGTCGCGTTGGAAACCGGACAAAAAGTAAACAGGGGATGTATAAATTGGCGAAAGAACTGCGCATGCGATGTTGGTCATAAAATTTTGAAAATGTTAATACCAAAATGTTGTATCATGCTTCCTGAGTCTGCGCAAGGTCCTCAAAGTTGTAACATGAAGTCAACCGGCAAAACTTCGCCTAATTTTGACACTTAGAATAACGAATTTATTTAAACTTGCAAGTTCCAAATTTTCTTTATTTTTTTTCTTCATCCAACATTTTGGTATTAAGATTTTTGACTCAGAATTTTATAACCTACATTGCCACGTGTAGTTCTTTCGCCAGTTTATACACGCACTGAATATATTTATATTCCGGGTGATCGATTTGCCGCGGAACACAGGGAAATAACATGGGAAAGTAGTTTTCCTGAATGTGCTGGTCCCCTATTCGAACTATAATAAAATTAATAACACCGTTATATAGATAATTGTGTCGTACTTCTTTTGTTATAAATTAAAATCACCAAACAAAGACTGCCAAGAAGTGTAAAAAGCTTTTAAAGTAATTAAAATCATTCAGTAATAATAATCAATTATCAATAATAGTATTGCCCTTGATAATTTTGACGTGACGAGTGATATTTTGATCGCGCAAAATAGAGAAATAACATTGGAAAACGGGTTTCCTTCGATTTCGAATGAAACTACAGTAAACATTCGATAAATGCATCTGCAGTAAATGCAATTAATAAGAGCAATTATTTTTTATTGATGTTTTCCTTAACTGCAACTTATGAAATTTGACAGATCTAACCTTAACTGATTATCATTGTGTTGCTTATCTTATGTTAAAAGTCAAATTTACCTAATAAAAAATTGTTAAATTCCACTTTTCGTTAAAGTTTATAATCAATTCGATATAGCTATATTAGTTAAAAGCAACTTTTTTTGACAAACAGAATCAGGCCTGTTGCATTTATCGACTTTTTACTGTATAAGGAAACTGAGACTGTACAACATAAACAATTCAATAAAAAATATAGGATTTCTATTTTAAATACTTTTTACAATGTACGTAGTTAATTTACCGTTATGTAAAAGTAACACGAGCCAGTGTAAAAAATTAACTTGTCCCCTGTCAAATGAATACTCTCTCTTGCCATGTTTATATCATTCGAACTCACATATAGTTCAATTATTAATATTTGGTATGTTTGTTTCAACTTTGTCGTCGATCCACTTACAATATAAAAGTGCAATTAAGATTAAAATTATCATATTGTGTTTATGAAAATTTTGACACTGACAGATGATATGTTTTATACCGTCATATTATGATCTTGATATAACTTTTTAGTCGTGTTCAGCAAATAAAATATTGTACATTATATGCCGGGTAATGGTGTTTACTAGCTCTACAAGGTGACATACTCGCCTGCGGCTCGTCAGTCATTCCCTTGTATCGCCAGTAAAAATCTCCTTACCCGGCTTATAATGTAAATAGTATATTGTAATAAGAGTGCGGAAAGGGCTTCATTGCAAAACGAGTATGAAAGTTGGAGCACGAGCGCCAGCGAGTGCTCCATTCATACGAGTTTTGCAATGGCCATTTCCGCAAGAGTGTTACATACTATTTTTTCTACGAAAGTGTAGAAAACTAAAGATTAATGTAAATTTAATCATTAATTTAAAATAAATGTCATTGTCATTAATTTAAACGTCAGAAAATTTATAAATCGCTTGTCACCAAATCGAGACTCGAAATTTATACATTAATACTGGAAGTAGAAGAATATCAATAATGGATTCCGATAGTGACGATATAACAAACACTCCGCCGGAACTTGCGGCCATTGCATCCACAGTTTCGTCCGATTTATTGCCTCAAAAATCAAAAGAGAGGTATTGGAGTGCGGAAAGTGAGTGCGGAAAGTACTTTCCGCACTCATATAAGTGCGGAAAGTACTTTCTGCACTCCTTGTAACAAATACCAACTTTCAAGGTTAAATTTTATGACAGAAAACGTGTCTTTCAACACTTTCGTAGAAAAATACTATTGCAACCTTCGACCGCACTAATAGTTAAAAAATGAAAGTATTGAAGTGTGGAAGAACTACACACACATGTCCAAAAATGCACGAAGCAGCAGTTATGTGAGCCATTAACTAGCTAGCGAACTACAAGATCGCTGAGAAAAAGGATGTATATTTTTTATGGCTAAATACCGAGTGATTATTTAAATAATAAAATCGAGAGACTAGTGATCTCGCTTTTCCTAGCGACTGCGAAGATTTCCATTGATAACTAGAACTAAAATTTTAATGATCATTCGATACTAATCTAGAAGAGGTTAGGCAGATACTCAGGGCAAAGAGAACTCGAAAATTGGTGATAAAAGGGAAAAGGCTGGAACGAAAAATGTTGAGAAATGGAGGCATACAGTATGTGCTATAAAAAGCGCCCAAGACTGTAGCGACTTCAATTTTTATACAGGGTGTATCAGCCAAATGGAATAAATTCAATAATAAATAAATGGGGGCGTGTTCGAAAAAACGCTCGGACACGTCGATTGTTATTTTTAGTTGCGCATTTTTTTCAACAAAAACTTTTTATACAGGGTGTGTCATGTGACCGTGGCCAATACCAACTTTCTTATTTTAAATGCAACACCTGGTATATTATTCAATTTTTGGATTCTTCAGAAAATTATAGACATATTTCATGTACAATGTCCTATACTTATCTTCAACTGTTTCGGAAATATTAAGGGTTTTCAGATATTTCCAAATCGGTGGATAGGGAGGCGAGGATGGATGGAATGGCCAGCACGATCCCCTGATCTGACGTCATTAGACTTCTTCTTATGCGGATATGTCAAAAGTATTGTATACAAAACTAAACCCCTCGACTTAGCTGACTTAAGAAGATGAATAATGCATGCGATTAGATCGTTCACGCCTGAGATGTTGAGTAACGTTAGAAGAAATTTCTATTTAAGATTAGGATGTTGCCAAGACGTTCACGGCGAGCATTTTGAACATCTCCTCCATTGAAATTTATTGTTTTTTTTGTTTTTTTACATTATCAAGAAATAAACAGTATTACTTATTAGTTTTTGAGTGTGTTGTAACGAATTTCTGTAATCAAATAATTTTCTTTTTTTAATGTTAATTTTTGCAATAAATCTGAAAACACTTAATATTTACGAAACAGTTGAAGATAGGTATAGGACATTGTACATGAAATATGTCTAGCATTTTCTGAAGAATCCAAAAATTGAATAATATACCAGGTGTTGCATTTAAAATAAAAAAGTTGGTATTGGCCACGGTCACATGACACTCCCTGTATAAAAAGTTTTTGTTGAAAAAAATGCGCAACTAAAAATAACAATCGACGTGTCCGAGCGTTTTTTCGAACACGCCCCCATTTATTTATTATCGAATTTATTCCATTTGGCTGATACACAGTGTATAGCCATCAACAAACAAATATATTTATAAATAGGAGAATCTTAGGAGTTCTTTACACTTATATACACTTTTATATACACTTGTTTGATCAAATGGACAGTTTAAATGGACAAAAACAATCTTGAATCGGACACTTATAGGTATTTCTGGACGGAGGGGAGTACTTTATACAGAACCACAGTATAGTGAATAACAGTTGCTAGACACTTATATTATTGTAACTTGAACAATTTAAAATGAATGAACTACACTACTGTTATAATTGGACCGCTTTGTGGAGTTATGTAATAATATAATAATAAGTATACAGGGTGTCTACGCTAAACCGTTCGTTAAAAGTTTACGGGGTTGCCGTTGTCCTAAAAATTTCAAAAAAATCCTCGTCACGCGGTTGAATCAGTTATCCTCATGTGAAATATTTTCAAGTTTCTATCACTTCCGGTTCCACCGGAAGTAGCACCAACTTTCTTATTTTAAATGGAACACCCCATATATTATTATATTTTTGAATTCCTCGCTTAAATTGGAACATATTTTGTAAGAACGTATGTACACTTATCTCTTCTAGTTTTCAAGAAAAAATATGTTTTCTAAAATTTTGACCTCTAAAAGGTAGCCTGAAATCTGTCTATAACTTCTCTTAGGAATAAGATAAAATTATGAATTAAATTTCTAATTATAGATAGAGGATGCCTCTATGAGTGACATAATTGGAAACTGTCAATTTTGATAATAAGTGTTCATAAAATGCCAATATCTAAGTGCCCTCTTAAATATCCTGTAATTCATTTTTTTTTAATGGAATGACCCATTTTTTATTGCATAGCACGATAGGGAGAAAAATTTACTACAAAAAAGTATAATACAACCATACTCCTAAAGCAAATATTTTTTGAAATATTTCGAGGATTACTTTTTCGTCGCATTTCTGCAGGGTATAATTTTGCAAGTCACAAGTGCACTTTAGTAGGCGTGTGATATGTTTTTATTTTGTCGCCATTGTAATGCAAACTGTCAAATAATAAAAACATTTAGAATAAAGTATTACAGAAATCAAAATGAACAAAATGAATCATTACACAAATCAACAAATTATCAATTTATTTTTTATACATGGCAACTGCGATAAAATTGTTGCTCTAACATGTCGAGTATTCAATAAAACTTATCCACATTTGCCGCCGATGAATAAAACAAGATTTAGAAGATTGGAATCAAATGTTGTTTAATTTGGACAAGTGAGGACAAAATGAGGAAGTGCAAGAAATAGTGTCGGCCGGCCTATTTTCAAGTTAATCCACAAGCATCTATCCGCTGTGCTCAAGAGGATTTAGGCGTTGATAAATCTTCAGTACAGACAATTTTGAAAAAACATGGCATGCACAATTATCACTTATTATCAAAATTGACGTTTCCAATTATTTTACTCATAGAGGTATCCTCTAGGTACAATTAGAAATATAACTCATAATTTTATCTTATTCCTAAGAGAAGTTTCAGGCATATTTCAGGCTACCTTTTAGAGGTCAAAATTTTAGAACAAATTTTTTTTCTTGGTAACGTATGTACACTTAACATAACATATGTAATGATTCATTTTGTTGATTTTGATTTCTGTAATACTTTATTCAAAATAGTTTAATTATTTAACAGTTGCATTACAATGGCGATAAAACAAAAGCATATCACATGCCTACTAAAGTGCACTTGTGACATGCACAATTATACCCTGCAGAAATGCGTCGAAAAAGTAATCCTCGAAATATTTCAAAAAATACTTGCTTTAGGAGTATGGTTGTATTATACTTTTTGGTAGTAAATTTTTCTCCCTATCGTGCTATGCAATAAAAAATGGGTCATTCCATTTAAAAAAAATGAATTACAGGATATTTAAGAGGGCACTTAGATATTGACATTTTATGAACACTTATTATCAAAATTGACAGTTTCCAATTATGTCACTCATAGAGACATCCTCTATCTATAATTAGAAATTTAATTCATAATTTTATCTTATTCCTAAGAGAAGTTATAGACAGATTTCAGGCTACCTTTTAGAGGTCAAAATTTTAGAAAACATTTTTTTTCTTGAAAACTAGAAGAGATAAGTATACATACGTTCTTAGAAAATATGTTCCAATTTAAGCGAGGAATTCAAAAATATAATAATATATGGGGTGTTCCATTTAAAATAAGAAAGTTGGTGCTACTTCCGGTGGAACCGGAAGTGATAGAAACTTGAAAATATTTCACATGAGGACAACTGATTCAACCGTGTAACGAGGATTTTTTTGAAATTTTTAGTACAACGGCAACCCCGTAAACTTTTAACGAACGGTTTAGCGTAGACACCCTGTATACAAATAAGTTGCACATTATTTTTAAATTTACATATTCATGTTTGGCCAATTTTTGATATTCATGCCAGTTTCTTAACTGCTTGTCTGTCAACTGTTTGTACCTGTGATCTCATTCGTATTGGACGAAATAATTGACGATCCCCGGGCAGCTAATGAAATTTCTATTCTAAATGAAAAGTTTTTAAATATTCTAAAGAATCTCAATTTTTTCTTGCGATCCCCCACATTTTTTAAACGACCAACTGTTTAAGAACCACTGAGTTAAGCCACAACATTATGTATAACATAGCTTCGTCTCTCCTCTTAACTTTATCATTAATGCCAACCCAATGGCACTTTGACAATTCATATCTATAATGGATTTAGTTTAGGATGATTGCATTCGTTGGGAGACCCTGTATATTATTATTGACTTTAGCAAAACAACGGTTGTTTTGAGCATGCAACGATTATGAAGATTCAGACATGAATAAATCTTTACAATTTAAAGTTTCGTTTTAAACTATTCACAAACAATGGAAACAGATAATTATTACTGTTATTTTAAATCATAATCCTAGTTGATATGAATTATTATTAATTACATACATATATGAGCAATTCAGCTGCACTTTTGTTACATTATGAATTAGATTACAAAAGTGCATTTACAGATAATTAAAACGTCATCTGTGGACTCATTAATATAAATTGGGTTAACAAATTTGTGTTACTGTAGTTCCAACGTCCAAGCAACAAATAAAATTGTAGAACTTGAATTAGAGGGCATCATTGTTATATTATGTAAACGGGTTATCAGGAAGTGATAGAATTCATTTGTTTACTAACATGCATTATGCATGGTTTGTTTGTAATTGTAATCGCCTGAATAATCGAAAATCGTTGGCTTAAGTCTCATGTAAGAATATCATGCGCTGCCAGACTAATACTACACTCGTAGTCTTACTTCTCTCGTGTGGAAACAAGTTATCAGTGAACAGAATTTTCTGGCTAAAAAGTATATATTCGGCTCTTCATTTCTGAATAAATCGGCAAAACGCAAAACGTAGGTCATAATTATCTGGTAAAAGCTCTTGCACTATTTGGATATTGTATGGATGAAGCAATTGCTTTATTTTCAAAAATTTCTTCCTCGTTATTAAAGCTCCTAAAATCCTAAAACCAGCAACATACCTGTTTTATCGGCGTAAGTGTACTTTATATTCATTATTGTGAATAAACCATCGTCAACCCGGTAACTAGATTACATTTGTTTCTGAACGAGTGTAGGGCAGTCACTCATATTTTATTTTTTTGTGCCGAAACTGTAACAGATATCAAAAACTATAAAGATACAAAAAAACTTAATATTGAATGCCTGCGTCCGATTTGATTTTTTTTAAGTTATTAGCTTTGTTATTAAAAAATATAAGTATATTAATGTTGGGCCACCCTTGTTTTGTACACAACCGGTCTGCTGATAATAACAATATTATGTCAAAATATTAGTTATACCCGTATAGAGTGTCATACCAAACAACATCCAAATCAATGTAAACGTTCTCTTGTTATAAACAAATTTTGTTTTTTTTTATTTAACTTTGAAGCTGAAAACTGGCTAAACGAAACGCATTTGTTTATAGATAAGTTTTGTTAAATCGTCTTTTTTTTATCCTAGTAATCTGTGGTTATGCCATGTCAACGTAATTTAGAGACACCCTGTATATTTATATGACATAGGTACATTAGAAGTATTTGTTTCTAACATTGTGGATCTCGGTGGTGTAGCCAATCTTGTACTAAATATCTCAAAGATCCGTGGTTTAAATGTGACTATAAGAATTTAATCCGTTTACAGATTGCGTTGTTGATGAATCATCGTGCAGTAGGACCAAAACAGAGATCAGCTGTTATTTGAATTCTTTGTATGCATAACAAGGACACCAGCAGCTATCTCTCGGCCACACGTGCCTCACAAACAAAGAGAGCATAGGAAGTGAACCCGTTCTACGACCTCTCCTTGTCTCGTCCTCGTACACCATCCTCCTCCGAATCGACGAAAACACCGTCTGCATTAGCTTCATAATTGACATCTACCGGTTCTCTCATTTCGGAATTCTAATTTTATACAGCTACACACTGATTTTATTTATGTACAGAAAGCCAAACGGCCAATTGGGAGATAAAGCTAAATAAAGACGAGATAAGTAGTTAAGTTAATAAAAAATCCTGCTTTAGAATAGCAAATTACTTGAGGAAAATTCTTCAGGAAATGAAAAATTCAAGTAGAAATTTTAATATAAAGTTTCATTAATAACAATTGAACAGCTGGCTGCAAGAACAGCGTAAGTCAATTTATGCGGTTTTTGAGCAAATTAGTTTATTAGAATATTTGCACCATTATTTCTAAGTCTGTTATAAAATATATAGCTACTGTTCATGGAAAAATATTAGAAAATATAGCAATTATTGCTATTTTACAACTTTTAAGTTGTAAATCTGTTAAGTTGTTAAGTTTGTAAAATTAAGTTTTGAATCTTCGACGCGTTTTTCTCGAAACTCATTTTTTTCGACTTGCGATATTCTTGCACACATGTCCACAATTATTATAATGGTGTATCAATAATTTTGTACATCAAACAACGGATTTTCTATATAGATAAGACATTCTGTTGTAACAATTTAATTTGTTGGTGCAACATAACGGAATATATTTATTATACTACATATATTACATATTTGCACTCATTACAAACAAACGATGCGGAGGAAATTAATAAGTGATCAAATAAAATTATATCCAATTTCATAGTCGGGACCAGATTAACTAATGTGTCGCCTGATATTTATATATATATATATATTGTTACGTTTTTGTTTACTGCCCCACGTTCGGGACTACAAATGTTACGTTTTTGTATTGCTCCACGTTGGCTGCCAAAATGTTACGTTTTCGTTTACTGCCCCACGTTGGCTGCCAAATTTGTTACGTTTTTATTGCCCTACGTTCGGCGCCAATTGTTACGTTTTTATTTACTCTGCCTATTTTATTAGTGTTGAATATTTAAGCATTTACTTGTTTTGTAACTTTTTGTTCTTTCTCTTATCTCAGGTTCAATAGTAGGTTCAATCATAACTAAATAGAGTTTTGTTCAAATACTTTAATGAATTGAAAATAACCAAAAATATTAAAACGTCTAATATAAACTGAACTAAACAAACAAATCAAAAACAATAGAAAACAAAACTATTAAATAAATAATAAACTATGGCCAACATTAACAAACTAAATCCTACATACACAAGCCAACTTATGGGATAATATGATTCTTTCACTTTACGCAAACTTTCTACTTGCAGTTTTCTTCTTGTGGTTCCTTGATTAATTCGTCCTCTTGTCCCTGCGTTCTCCTTTTGATCCTTTGTTGATTCCCACAAAAGTAAACAGCTACTTTTGTGTGCGAAGTTGAGCGGCTTGAAGTCCTGATTTTTGAATATCTCCGTCACGGCTCCTATCTTGTTGAACTCCTCTCCTGGTTGACTGTCTTCTTCCAGTCCTATGTCCAATCGTTGAAACCCCGTTAATATTTTGTAATGTATTCGTATTAGTATCGCAACATCTCCACCCGCGATCCACACGCGTCTCTCCCACTCGTCAATCTCCTTGTTGATTATTTTCGACTTTCCATTATTCAATTCCCCAAGCGTCTATGCACGAAGTCACCTGTCACCCGTGGTAACCGATCAACAACCTTCATCCGTGGATTGCTTTGTATATTTGTGCATACTTGTTCATATTCACATTTACAATATTTACAATAATTTTTGTTAGCTTGTGCCCTAAAGATTATAATTCTATCTAAAACCTATATGATAATAACAATAAATCTATTCTAATTAATCTAAATAAATACTACAAATACCATCACAATATATATATATATATATATATATATATATATATATATTATATATATGTATATATACAATATATATATATATATATATATATATATATATATATATATATATATATATATATATATATATATATACATATATATATATATATACAGGGTGTTAATACTAAGTTGTAACACCCGAAAATGGCAGTTAGAACTCATTGAAACAAACAACTTTTCTCACTAAAAATTTTTGAATTGGAGCCCAAGTTCATAGTTATTGGCGTTCTTTTGTTTTTCGAAAAATCGTCATTACTCCCTTATTTTAAGAAATATTTAAAACATACAAAAACGTTCAGCATGCGCTATCGGTTCTCTAAAACATTTGTATTTACAATTATTTTCTATTTTATCAAATAACAAAATGGCGGCCGAAGAAAAATTTCGAAACAAGATATTTTGAAAATCACTCGATTGATTTTTGAAAATAAGACATTTATGAAATCCTTAAACTATATTATAACATTTGTCTGAAGCATTTTTTTTTCGATCTGTCTAAAAACGTTAGTATTCAAATTGAATTACAAGATAAATTTTAACAAACTGCAACAATCATTTAAAACAAAGTAGGCTAACCTTAAGTTAGGCCATTAAACAAGTTGAGGCACGTGTTTTCTAGTTTGTACGTTCAAATTTAAATACTTTTTGATCTTGTTCTTCAGAAATTTCTGCTTCATCTTGAAAAGTTTCTGTCACGTTTATCATTTGCATGCTTATTTTGCATAATTTGTGTATAAAAATGCATAATTATCAAAATTGACAATTGTTATAAGATAGACTGCCCTACACTCATTTGGAAACAAATGTAATCTAGTTACCGGGTTGACGATGGTTTATTCACAATAATGAATATAAAGTACACTTACGCCGATAAAACAGGTATGTTGCTGGTTTTAGGATTTTAGGAGCTTTAATAACGAGGAAGAAATTTTTGAAAATAAAGCAATTGCTTCATCCATACAATATCCAAGTAGTGCAAGCGCTTTTACCAGCTAATTATGACCTACGTTTTGAGTTTTGCCGATTTATTCAGAAATGAAGAGCCGAATATATACTTTTTAGCCAGAAAATTCTGTTCACTGATAACTTGTTTCCAAGCGAGAGTAGTAAGACTACGAGTGTAGTATTAGTCTGGCAGCGCATGATATTCTTACATGAGACTTAAGCCAACGATTTTCGATTATTCAGGCGATTATAATTACAAACAAACCAAGCATAATGCATGTTAGTAAACAAATGAATTCTATCACTTCCTGATAACCCAATTACATAATATAACAATAATGCCCTCTAATTCAAGTTCTACAATTTTATTTGTTGCTTGGACGTTGGAACTACAGTAACACAAATTTGTTAACCCGATTTACATTAATGAGTCCACAGATGACGTTTTAATTATCTGTAAATGAACTTTTGTAATCTAATTCATAATGTAAAAAAAGTGCAGCTGAATTGCTCAGATATGTATGTAATTAATAATAATTCATATCAACTAGTATAATGATTTAAAATAACAGTAATAATTATCTGTTTCCATTGTTTGTAAATAGTTTAAAACGAAACTTTAAATTGTAAAGATATATTCATGTCTGAATATTGATAATCGTTGCATGCTCGAAATAGCCGTTGTTTTATTAAAGTCAATAATATTATACTGGGTGTCCCAACGAATGCAATCATCCTAAACGAAATCCATTATATATATATATATATATATATATATATATACAGGGTGTTAATACTAAGTTGTAACACCCGAAAATGGCAGTTAGAACTCATTGACATAAACAACTTTTCTTATTAAATTTTTTTGAATTGGAGACCAAGTTCATAGTTATTGGCGTTCTTTTGTTTTTCGAAAAATCGTCATTACTCCCTTATTTTAAGAAATATTTAAAAAATACAAAAACGTTCAGCATGCGCTATCGATTCTCTAAAACATTTGTATTTACAATTATTTTCTATTTTATCAAATAACAAAATGGCGGCCAAAGAAAAATTTCGAAACAAGATATTTTGAAAATCACTCGATTGATTTTTGAAAATAAAACATTTATGAAGTCCCTAAACTATAATGTAACATTTGTCTGAAGCATTTTTTTTCGATCTGTCTAAAAAAGTTAGTATTCAAATTGAATTACAAGATAAATTTTAACAAACTGCAACAATCATTTAAAACAAAGTAGGCTAACCTTAAGTTAGGCCATTAAACAAGTTGAGGCACGTGTTTTCTAGTTTGTACGTTCAAATTTAAATACTTTTTGATCTTGTTCTTCAGAAATTTCTGCTTCATCTTGAAAAGTTTCTGTCACGTTTATCATTTGCATGCGTATTTTGCATAGTTTGTGTATACAAATGCATAATTATCAAAATAGACAAATGTTATAAGATAGTTCAAGGATTTTATAAATGTTTTATTTTCAAAAATCGATCGATTGGTTTTCAAAATATCTTGCTTACAAATTTTTGATCGGTCGCCATTTTGTTATTTGATAAAATAGAAAATAATTGTAAATACAAATGTTTTAGAGAACCGAAAGCGCATGTTGAACGTTTTTGAATTTTTTAAATATTCTTTAAAATAAGGGAGTAATGACGATTGTTCAAAATACAAAAGAAGAAAATACAATAACTATGAACTTGGGCTCCAATTCAAAAATTTTAACTAAGAAAAGTTGTTGGTTTCAATGAGTTCTAACTGCCATTTTCGGGTGTTACAACTTAGTATTAACACCCTGTCGCTACAGTCTTGGGCGCTTTTTATAGCACAGACTGTATGCCTCCATTTCTCTACATTTTTCGTTCCAGCCTTTTCCCTTTTATCGCCAATTTTCGAGTTTTCTCTTATCTCTTTGCCCTGAGTATCTGCCTAACCTTTTCTAGATTGGTATCGATAAGTTCCTACATATATTGAAAATTAATGTTTACATAAATAAGTAGAATAAGGCATTAATATTTTAATCGACCTTGTTGATATTTCTGGATATTATGCGTACATTTTTTTCCAAAATTCTAGTAAGTTTCTTCTCTCAAATTCACATTTTAAAATTGAATCCATTGATACATCTATTAATTGTTCTCTTTCTGTCAACATTAAATTCTCAGATTTAGTGTAACATTCAAATGGATCTTTAATCTATTCATACGATTCTGTTGTTTCTGGGAAGTTTATTCGTATTGTCCGTTTTAACTGGATAATATGTTCCTCAATCAATTGTGGAACATCATTATGTATGACTAATTTATTTTTGACTAGAAAACTGCTTAACATTTGGAAACATTGCACGTTATTTGATTTAACGTAAGACTCCCCTAAATATAATTTCAATAGTGACGAATTGATTTTATCATTGATTTAATAATGTTGATATGAATTCTTTAAAGTGGTTCATTGTATTCGTTTAAAAAAGAAAATATATCTGCCAAATAGCATACGGTTTGTAATCATATTTCACAATTCAAATTTGCAGCAAATTTGAGATTATGTTCATTTAAAAATAATCTGGCTTCATCTTTCAACTCTACAAACCAATTTAAAATTCAATTACACCTAGTATAGGTCTAGATAAAATATGCGTTTTCTGGATCTTTAAATGGATCTTTAAATGGAAATGGATATTTAATCCATTCGTACGATTCTGTTGTTTCTGGGAAGTTTATTCGTATTGTCCGTTTTAACTGGATAATATGTTCCTCAATCAATTGTGGAACATCATTATGTATGACTAATTTATTTTTCACTAGAAAACTGTTTAACATTTGGAAATATTGCACGTTATTTGATATAACGTAAGACTCCCCTAAATATAATTTCAATAGTAACGAATTGATTTTATCATTGATTTAATAATGTTGATATGAATTCTTTAAAGTGGTTCATTGTATTCGTTTAAAAAATAAAATATATCTGCCAAATAGCATACGGTTTGTAATCATATTTCACAATTCAAATTTGCAGCAACTTTGTGATTATGTTCATTTAAAAATAATCTGACTTTACCTTTCAACTCTACACACAATTTAAAATTCTAAAATATAGGTCTAGATAAAATATCCGTTTTCTTTGATTTTATTTTATAATTCCTTATAATTTGTTGTTGAAGATAATAACTTCAAAAACGCCGTACCACAAAACTAACATGCGAAGGACATTTTTCTTTGCAGTTTTGTGTAATTTTTTATAACAGAAAAAGGTTACCTGAAGCTTTAGCGGAAATTTCGGGACATACTGTATCGTATCACCGTTACATCATCCGATTAAAATTACTAAATGTACAGCGTATAGTACCTTTATATGTCCTTCAGATATTTTATGATGCATATAGATATTTGGTAGGATGAAACTTTCTAAATTGATGATTCGACTGATTTAAATGGCCGATAATAGATATGAGTATCTAATTGAGATATTCATTCAGGTATGTATTCCATGGTCAAATAAATCAAGCTATCGAAGTTGTACAAGCCTCATAAAATCATACGTGTTTATTGGAACTAAAATGTAAAAAAATCGCTTCTTCCAGTGATTCGTAAACACGAAGGGCGTTCGAGACGCCTTTGTTTGCTTCCGGAATAGGTAATCGGTGTTGGTTTTTCTAGGTAACTTGTGGTTTGTTGAATACACTATCTTCCGTCAATTTGAATCTAGTGCGGGAATTTGATTTCACAATAACAGGTGTATGAACGAAGTGCGCGGGTGGGCGTCAATTACACCTGTTATTGCTTCCTCTAATGATTCGTAAACACGAAGGGCGTTCGAGACGCGTTTGTTTATTTCCAGAATGGGTAATTAGTGTTTGGTTTTTCTTGGTAACTTGTGGTTGTTTGAATACACTTTCTTCCGTCAATTTGAATCTAGTGCGGGAATTTGATTTCACAATAACAGGTGTGTGTACGAAGTGCGCCTGTAGGGCGTCAATTACACCTGAGATTGCTTCCTCTAATGATTCGTAAACACGAAGGGCGTTCGAGACGCCTTTGTTTACTTCCGGAATAGGTAATCGGTGTTGGTTTTTCTAGGTAACTTGTGGTTTGTTGAATACACTATCTTCCGTCAATTAGAATCTAGTGCGGGAATTTGATTTCACAATAACAGGTGTGTGTACGAAGTGCGCGGGTGGGCGTCAATTACACCTGTTATTGCTTCCTCTAGTGATTCGTAAACACGAATAGCGTTCGAGCCGCCTTTGTTTACTGACAGGAATAGATAATCGGTGTTTGGTATTTATAGGTAACTTAGGGTTGATTGAAAGGAATAAGTACTGCCGTGAATTTATATATTGAGACTTCTTGAGAATCACGATTTTTAGTTTTTTTAGAATAATTTCTAAACTGCTCGGACTTTAAAAAATGTTTCAACATAATCTGAACCAGCATACAAAACTGCATAACATTGCCCATTTAACCAGATCTCTAGCTTTCAAAATAAGAAAGATACCCATGTAATCCTACTCTATAACTTTTATATGAACCACCTTGTATAAATTTCAATATTTTTATGAAGTGCAGCTCATTATTCTACAACTGTTGTAAACAAATTTTTTTTAGTCGATATGTTGTTTCATAACTCCGTGGTTGATCATTCCGAGAACGTTGAAACACCCTGTATATTATAACCATTTAACTTTAACATATAATAGCCATGAATATAATCCATGAATATCATCCTTCCCTAATTCCTTATTTTAATATTCGTTCAGAGTTCTTATTCAATAACGTCGACCTTCACCTGTAGTATTGGTTGTGTTTAGAATTATTTAGTAGACGGACTTAATATATGAACCTCCCATTACAATGTTGTTTATTATTTATTTGATATAAACATTATTTATTATCGACATCAATGTATCAATAAAAAAAATCATAGTACTTATTGCGAATGCATATGTTAAATTTTTATATATGTATTATTTTATTTAAATAAGTTATCGTCGTGGTTTATCACTTCAATTTAAATAATGGCAACTGTAAAATTTTACTTGACTGACCAAGTTGTCACTCGTAGTATATCACTAATTTGTAAAGTTTTCACAAAAACTATAAGTATTTATTACTAAATAATAGAAAAAAAAATTCGAATGAAGCATCCCTAAATTTTTTTATTACACAAGCCCTCGCATCAACATTTTTATTATTTGATCTTAATAGGGGGTAAATTTATCTAAAAATAGTACTTCTAACAGAAATAAGTTTTCATAAAAAAAAACTTTCTTAAACTTAATACTAAATCGACATCCTCTGTTAACTAAAATATCCTTGCATATTACAAAGCTACTTTCATTGTTGATGAGGTCAATATTAAGAATATGAAAATTATTAACCAGTTTTTAATGTGCTTCAACATTACATTACTTTACATTTCATTACTTTACACTACATTACATTACATTGCATGTTTCTTTATTAATTTTCAACATTTAAAGTCTCTTAATTTTCAATTTAATTTGATCTGTTTATTATATTTGATGCTTATGTGCTTTGACTTATCGGTTATGGTATGCTTCTAATCTAGAAAAAACTTTATCTTTACAAGACATAAGTAGGTTTAAATCAGTAGGTACAATTGTCATAAATAACGAGTCGCACATGTCTTTATATCCATTGTTTTGATTTTTGGGAATTCGCAAATTTGGTGCAATCGTTCGATGACCTAAATACACCTCACTTAAAGGCTGTGAAGTGCCAGGTCAAAAGTTAACTATGTGCAACTTGACCGTCCTACCTACCGTTAATATTTTTCAACGACGTCTGACGCTGATCTAATTTAATTGCCGCAATTAAGCAATCAAATCTACCCACAGTACCAAAGACTGCCGAGAGTCACGAATCGTGTGTGAAGTTCATTCGCCTGAAAAAAAAAAAAAACCTGGAAAAAAATATTTACATTTATCTTAAAAAACTGTATAAGATACGAAATAAACCATTTTAAGTCTTGGAGACACATAGGTACCAGGTAATCGATTTGCCGCGGAACATAGGGAAATAACGTTGGAAAACGGATTTCCTTCGATATATGTTACCCCAATGCTGCATAAGGAAACTATGTCCATATAACATGAACAATAATAATAATTATCTGATTATTATTTTAAATACTTACAAACACCATGGAGTCTAAATGGAAAAGAAAATGAACTCACGGACGAATTTGAAACTACTGGAATAGACATTCTAGGGATAACAGAAACGAAGAAAAAAGGAAAAGGAGAAGTCGAACTAAACGGAGGGCATGTCTTGATATACAGCGGAGTAGAGCAGCACAACAGAGCCAAGGAAGGGGTAGGCTGTATCATAAGACAGCAATACAGGAAACAAGTGAGAAACTGGATAGGCATCACAGAAAGAATACTTAAGATAGAGATGGAAATTGATAAGCCGACAGAAACATCAATACTAGTGGTATATGGACCAAACGAAGACGATACAGTGAAGGGAAAGGACGCTTTCTGGGACAAGATAACAGAAGTAACAGAAGAAACCAAAGGCCGACCGATAATACTGGGAGACTTAAATGGACGAGTAGGGAAAAAGGATGCGAAACAGGGGAGACTATTGGTGAACATGGAGAAAATAAAAGAAACAATAATGGAACAAGGATGATCGACTTCTGCATTATGAATAACTTAGTGATAACAAACACATTCTATGCACACAAAGATATACATAAGTATACGAGGGAAGTCAAAAGCAGAGGAGAAAAGTCAATAATAGACTATGTGATAATAAACAGAAACTTCAGAAATGAAGTAAAATACACCAGGGTGAGAAGGGGACCAGAAATCTTTTCGGATCACTACCTAGTGCTGTCGAAGTTAGGAATAAAAGAAGAAAAAGGGGACCACAAAATAAATGGAATATGGAAAAATAAGAACTCCAAAGAAAAAATTAAAACGTACAAGTTAAGAGAAGAAGAAACCGCTAAAATATATAAAGAAAGAATAGAGCTGGAAATGAATAAAATCAAAGAAAAGCTAAATAATGTGACCCTAGAACACCTGTGGAAAAGTACCAAGGAAATTATCATAAAAGTGGCAAGAGAAGCTTGCGGAAGCATAAAAACAAACAAAACAAGAAAACAAACGAGATGGTGGAGCGAAGAAATCAAAGCGGAAATAAAACTGAAAAAACTACAATGGAAAAAGTACTTGGGAAACAGAAATAACGAAAATTATAGCAGATATAAAGAACAATGAATAAAAACTAAAGAAATGGTGGAAAAACCAAAACAAAAATCGTGGGAAGAGTTTGGAAATAAAATGGAACAGGACAGACACGGAAACCAGAAATTATTTTACAAAGCACTCAAAACACTCAGAAAAGAGAAGCAAATTAAAAACTGGTGCATAAAGTGCAAGGATGGAAGAATATTAGGAGAAGAACAAGACATCATGGCACGCTGGATGGAATATTTCCAGGAGATACTAAATACGGAACAAAGCAATAATATAAATGGGACAATAGCACACACAGAATATAATACAGAGGAGAATAGCGAACTTGGGGAACAAGAAGAAGTAACAACAGAAGAAGTAGCAGAGGCTGTGAAAATGCTAAAACGAGGGAAAGCAGCAGGTTGTGATAAAATAACAGCAGAAATGATCATAAACCTAGGAAGCAATGGTATGGTAGTGTTAACAGCCCTATTCAATAAAGCTTGGATAGAACAGAAGATCCCCAGGGAGTGGGAGCTAGGTATAATACACCCATACATAAGAAGGGAAACAATCGAGATTGCAGTAACTACAGGGGAATAACACTACTAAGCATAATGGCGAAAGTGTATGAAAGAATTCTGGAAAAGAGACTAAAATCGGTAATCGAAGAACAATTAGAAGAACCCCAAAGTGGATTTAGGAAAGGACGAGGAGTACACGACCACATATTCACAATGAAACAAATAATTGAAAAGAGCAAAAACAACAACATATTTGTAGCTTTTATAGACCTCGAAAAATCATTCGACAGCATACCCGGAAATGCATTCTTTAATAGTCTTGAAAAAAGAAGAGTAAACAGAAAATTAATAGAAAGCATTAGGAGCATCTACAAAACGGCAAGGAACATAGTCATAACTGGAAACATGCAATCAGAGGAATTTGAAACGATGGAAGGTCTGACACAAGGAGGTGTATTAAGTCCAACCCTCTTCTATATCGTCCTAGAAGATATACTGAAAGAAACAAAGGAAACAACAAAAAAGCTAAAAGTGGGATATTGAAATATGGGAATGGTGAAGATAGCACTATGCGCCTTCGCGGATGACCTAATTATATATGCTAAAAGCAAACAAGAGCTACAATTCAACTTAGAATTATGGGAAAAGCTTTACATGAAAGGAATCTAAGAATAAATATAATTAAAACAAAAATCATGGCACTAGGGAAAGAGGGTCTGAGCGCACCCGCAAAACTAAGAGGTAGGAACGTTGAACAAGTGGAAACCTTTAAATACCTAGGAGTCAAAATTCACAAAAATGGAGAAAACAAAGCAGAAATAAATAACAGATTAGAGAGCGCAACAAAACTGTACTACGCACTAAATAACACATTCCTAAGAAACAATAAAATTACAAAGAAAACAAAACTAGCAGTGTACAACACAGTATTCAAACCAATATTAATGTACGGGTGTGAAAGCTGGATAATAACTAAAAGGATAGAAAGCAGAATACAGGCCGCAGAAATGAAGTACCTAAGAAGCGTCAAAGGAATCACAAGAAGAGACAGAATCAGAAACGAAGTGGTAAGAGAGGAATTAGAAGTGGAACCGATAATAACAAAGATCAAGCGGCAACAACTAAAATAGTTTGGACACATTGTAAGGATGGAAGAAACCAGACAGACAAAATGGGTATGGCATGCAATAACACCCCATAAAAGGCAAAGAGGCAGACCAAAAAAATCGTGGGATGACGTAGTGAGGGAAATTTGTGAGAAAATGGCGAAAAAACGAAAAGAGTGGGCGAAGTTCGTACATGAACTAAGCTGAAGTAGCCTAAACACCTAACACCTTAGGGTAGATAGGTTTTCGATTATATATATTGTTACGTTTTCGTTGCCTGCCCCACGTTGGCTGCCAAATGTTACGTTTTTGTATTGCCTCACGTTCGGGACTCCAAATGTTACGTTTTTATTTCTCCACTTTGGCTGCCAAAATGTTACGTTTGTTTACTCTGCCTATTTTATTAGTGTTGAATATTTAAGCATTTACTTGTTTTGTAACTTTTTGTTCTTTCTCTTATCTCAGGTTCAATAGTAGGTTCAATCATAACTAAATAGAGTTTTGTTCAAATACTTTAATGAATTGAAAATAACCAAAAATATTAAAACGTCTAATATAAACTGATCTAAACAAACAAATCAAAAACAATAGAAAACAAAACTATTAAATAAATAATAAACTATGGCCAACATTAACAAACTAAATCCTATATACACAAGCCAACTTATGTGATAATATGACTCTTGCACTTTACGCAAACTTTCTACTTGCAGTTTTCTTCTTGTGGTACCTTGATTAAATCGTCCTCTTGACCCTGCTTTCCCTTCTGATCCGTTGTTGATTCCCACAAAAGTAAACAGCTACTTTTGTGTGCGAAGTTGAGCGGCTTGAAGTCCTGATTTTTGAATATCTCCGTCACGGCTCCTATCTTGTTGAACTCCTCTCCTGGTTGACTGTCTTCTTCCAGTCCTGTGTCCAATCGTTGAAACCCCGTTAATATTTTGTAATGTATTCGTATTAGTATCGCAACATCTCCACCCGCGATCCACACGCGTCTCCCCCACTCGTCAATCTCCTTGTTGATTATTTTCGACTTTCCATTATTCAATTCCCCAAGCGTCTATGGACGAAGTCACCTGTCACCCGTGGTAACTGATCAACAACCTCCATCCGTGGATTGCTTTGTATATTTGTGCATACTTGTTCATATTCACATTTACAATATTTACAATAAATTTTGTTAGCTTGTGCCCTAAAGATTATAATTCTATCTAATACCTATATAATAATAACAATAAATCTATTCTAATTAATCTAAATAAATAATACAAATACCATCACAATATATACAAACACAATGTAGTTAGTCTATTGTGTTCATGAAAAATTGATAATAATACATATATTATAAAATATATTGGTAATTCTATAATATTACCATAAAACGTGCAAAAATCTTTAAAAAAATAAATAAATCATAAAACTTATCAAAGGAAATGCTATTATTTTGAATGATTTTCATTATTTTAAAAGCTTTCTATACATGTGAAGACATTGTTTGGCGAGGTTTATACCATAAGAAACACAACATAATTTTGTATATAACAGAGCTGTTAATTTTATTATAGTTTTAATAGGGGAGCAGCATACTAAAGAAAACCATTTTCCCAAGATATTTCCCTGTGTTCCAAATCCAAATCCAAATCAACCACCCGGTATAATGCAGTTTTTATTTGAAATATCTTAAAAATGATATCGTCCAAATGATGGCCTTAACGGGCGATGCACATATTCAGTCGTTTTTTGGAATAGGGTTGGTATATGAAGAGCTAAATTTTAAAAGGATTATTATCCATTTTTCAAGAATTGGAGAAAAGAACTGTTTTGTGATTGCGGCAAAACTGTATAACCAAAATTAAATTTGTAAAGTGGTAAATGTAATAAAAACTTTTATAAAGCCATATGAAAAAAATGAAACTGAGTTCATTTACACATTATTATTATTGACTAATTAATATGGATATTGTTGCTTTAAAAAAAAAAGAAAACTAATTTCATTCAAAAGATATGGATAAAATTCTTTTTTAAATAATTTTAATGTACCAAAGCGTTATATTTGATTGCAAATTGTAAGTAAAAACTTTATTATTATCAAACATTTTATTTTTATGAAACAATAACATTATTTTTAAGTACATATTATATAACACCACCATTAGCTTTATTGCAATCACAAGGTTCATCGTCCCCGTGGCTGGTGGCTGGGTTTAACTTTGGTTCATCCAATAGTAATCCATTAAAAAACTTAAGTTTTTCATTTTGCTGCCAATTTTCGTCGTATAATAAGAGTAATGTTTTAAGATTTTTCAATTTATCTTCCTTTACTGGGACTTTCAGTACGTTTTCATTGCCATTCAAGTCTTTTAAAACTATACCTTTTTTTGTTAGACTTACAAATTTTTTCGATGATCGTTCCTAAAACATTGTTCCATTTTCATTTTTACCACTCCATTATTGTCTTTTCTTAATATAATTCTTTTCATGTCTTTTATACCTTTTAACTTTTTTAAGCTTGTATCAAGGGCCTTAAAATCTTTGATTGTCCAATCTATTCCTAGCTTCTTCACAGTTTCAACTTCTTTATAGATTTCTATGTACTCTTCAGCATTCAGTATTACTTCTATTCTCCTAAGCTTCTTCTCTAGAAGCCCAAACACCCGATCTGGGGGCAGAAAAGAGTGCCCTCGAACCGGAAATGTAACTTTAATTTCTTTTAGTGACTCAGGAGCACTTTTTGACAGCCAAAGTGCCAGAGCATACATTACAAGTGAATTTTTATTTTGCCCATCCGTCTGCAAATAATCGTAACACTTTGCAATTATCGGAAAATTTATACGAATTTAAGAAATTTGTAATTGCAGAACCCACTTCATTAGATCCTCTACCGGCTTGGCTTTCATTCAGGTGTAGAAAAATTGAGATGAAGTCGCAGCATCCGTAATACAAAAATTATAAAAAGAAAGCTGCCTTAAGTAATATGCTTCTCCCACAGGCAATTTGGGCAGATTCTGAACCTGCTGTAGGTCGAAACAAAATACTTCACTGTTTTCCTCATAGCTATTCATTAATAAATAAAATAGTTTCACTCTTAATTTGTGAATTCTTAACTCTGTCATCACATTAACTTTTTGCAATTCAGTGCAATTCTTTCGTTCATTTTTCTGTTTAAAACAGAAACCACAAACATCCGATGCTGGTGACCCAAAACCAATATTAAAATTGGTAGAAAATATTTTATGAAAAAATCCGTATTTTACCTTGTATTGTTCCTCAACAGAAGAATCGTACAATTTCCACAATCTTTTATATTTATTTTGGCGGGCAAATACAACCTTTTCGATTTATTGCGGTTATAATGGCTTTCTTTTGCATGAAGTTTACCAATAAACTTTATAACCTCCTCTCTTTTTTCATTTTTCTTTAATGAACGCCTGTCTACTCCTCTTCTCTCGTTTATGTCGCATCCAAATTTTATATTTTTTTGTAATCGTACGTAACCGCTTTAAAGAAATTCCTAAACATTTTAAAATCATTTTGTGGCACACTCTGTAGATTTACCATTTTCAGTAACCATGCGGTATTTTGCTGACAAAACATGTTTTTGATTTCCGCAATTGGGCTTATATTTTTACCTGTGCCTCTTTGGATTCGAAACTTTGCAGAAATATGATAATTTTCTATCTTGAACATGCTTATCCGGAGTATGAAAAATCTTTTTTCTTGCTGTAATTATATCGCGTCTCTTTATTTTTAAACATTTATATGTAGGCCCATTACGTGTGCAGGGACGTTCAAAATTTTCTAAGTTAGGTAAATGATCCACATATCTATAACATAAGAGTTAATATTAGAAAAGTAGGGTTATAAATAAAATTATCGGATTATTTCCTTAATTGCTTGGCTTTCTCCTGTTTAGAAGTTTTCTTCTGCCATTTTCGGCTACCTTCATTATATTCACTCACTAAAACACCTATATCCATTTTATTTTGATAAAAATACTTTCGAATAACGCAAACGAGCTGATTTTTAGGTATAATTAGAAGATTAGGTTTAATTTGAAGATATAAATGCAAATATGTACTGTCAACTTTTTTCTGTTTAATAATTCAATTAATTTATTTTCAGGGAAAAGAAAACTCTTAAATGAGATCAATGGGGATTTCTACGCTGGCGAGTTGACTGCCATCATGGGACCGTCTGGATCAGGAAAATCGACTTTAATGAATATATTAGCAGGATATACGTAAGAACTATTTTCTATTATTGGGAAATTTTTACAGGAACCTCCCACAGCTAAACATTGCCATATTCTGCCTGAATGATATTTTTGTTTGCATTTGCTATTTTGCGATAATTAAAGATATCAAAATTAGTAAATTCACTACCTAATATTATTGTTATTTCAAAATTTACACCTATTACCAGGTGATAATTGAAATGAGAGTTCCTTGGATAATTGGGCAGTGAAATATTTATTCTTAAAACAGAAGTGGAAGTTGTGGTAATAATTATATAATAAGCTCAGTAGACGCCAAAAAGTTCACAAAATTGCGAAAAACGTTAAACGTCCGTAACTGTCAATGTTGTGGAAGATTAGGTACAGTCATGCTGACACAAATCTAGTAAAAAAAAATGATATTGCTATATATAAAATTGCTATTGTAACCTAATTTCTTGTACTAGATTTATGTGAGCATGACTACATTTAGCATGAAATGGTGTTTTATTAATGGATACTATAAAAGAATGCACTTGCCTAGCATAGCTAAAATTGGAGTGACTACCATTGACTCCAAGTGCCATTTACCTGGCTGGTTGGGTAAATGAAGGAATTGTAGAAATTACATATTGCCTTTTATTACTAGTACTCGTAGTAACTAGTACTACTAGATCTATGTACTGAGAACAAGATTTATAAACCAAGGCTCAATCAATAAGAACAAATAATTCTAGAAAGCTACTATCTTTGTACTGAGAACAAGGTTTATAAACCAAGGCTCAATCAATAAGAACAAATAATTATAGAAATTTCGACATTTGGCGAAACAATTGTTGCAGTAAGCAATAAATCTGTGAAACTCAAAGAACCCAGCGTTTTATTTACCAATTATACTTAGTTAAATCATTTTGGGTACTTAAATTTGTAAATATCTGGTACATAAAACATATAATTTATGAAATTTTCATTCTTCAAAGAAGCACGAACGCCGCTCAACTTTTACTTAAGATCATACATATATTCCGTCAATCAAGATCTGATTGAAGGACAAGTATGTTCTTACAACTTCTCTTCGTTTACCAAAGGCATTATTTCTTCAGCGATATTACTTAACAACGCATAATGATAAATAAGTTAAAGCTCAATAAGTTAAATTAAAAAAAAAAAACAAAAACAAGTTAAATTTGGGCAGTAGAGACGACACATAGATAGACATTACTCCGAAACCCGCTATTTTTGCTACTTATTTAAAAGTTAAAATGAATCAATATCATATTTTCTGACTTATATGAAACTCTGAAATTTTTATTAAAAAAAATATTGTCCTTCCTACAAAATTAGAATGAGATATTTAATGTGCTAGAATTAAATATGACTTGAGAAACAATATAGAGTAATGTACCAAATACAACATTTCAACATATTCAAACCCGATCTTAAAACTGGATAAATAGTGCACTACTTCATGTGCACTACTTCATGTATATTAAAGCAATATGACTTAAGAAACAATATAGAGTAATGTAACAAATACAACATTCCAACATATTCAAACCCGATATTAAAACTGGATAAATAGTGCACTACTCTATGTGCACTACTTCAGGTGTACTAAAGCTATATGACTTAAGAAACAATATAGAGTAATGTAACAAATACAACATTCCAACATATTCAAACCCGCACATAAAACTGGATTTATAGTGCACTACTTCATGTGAACTACTTCATGTATACTAAAGCTATATGACTTAAGAAACAATATAGAATAATGTAAGAAATACAACATTTCAACATATTCAAACCCGATCTTAAAACTGGATAAATAGTGCACTACTTCATGTGCACTACTTCATGTATATTAAAGCAATATGACTTAAGACACAATATAGAGTAATGTAACAAATACAACATTCCAACATATTCAAACCCGCACTTAAAACTGGATTTATAGTGCACTACTTCATGTGAACTACTTCATGTATACTAAAGCAATATGACTTAAGAAACAATATAGAGTAATGTAACAAATACAATATTTCAACATATTCAAACCCGCGCTTAAAACTGAATTTATAGTGCACTACTTCATGTAAACTACTTCATGTATACTAAAGCTATATAACTTAAGAAACAATATTGAGTATTGTAACAAATACAGCATTCCAACATATTCAAACCCGATCTTAAAACTGGATAAATAGTGCACTACTTCATGTGCACTACTTCATGTGCACTACTTCATGTGTACTAAAGCTATATGACTTAAGAAACAATATAGAGTAATGTAACAAATACAACATTCCAACATATTCAAACCCGCACTTAAAACTGGATTTATAGTGCACTACTTTATGTGCACTACTTCATGTATACTAAAGCTATATGACTTAAGAAACAATATAGAGTAATGTAACAAATACAACATTCCAACATATTCAAACCCGATATTAAAACTGGATAAATAGTGCACTACTTCATGTGCACTACTTAATGTATACTAAAGCTATATGACTTAAGAAACAATATTGAATAATGTAATAAATACAACATTCCAACATATTCAAACCCGCACTTAAAACTGGATTTATAGTGCACTACTTCATGTGCACTACTTCAGGTGTACTAAAGCTATATGACTTAAGAAACAATATAGAGTAATGTAACAAATACAACATTCCAACATATTCAAACCCGATCTTAAAACTGGAAAAATAGTGCACTACTTCATGTGCACTACTTCAGGTGTACTAAAGCTATATGACTTAAGAAACAATATAGAGTAATGTAACAAATACAACATTCCAACATATTCAAACCCGATCTTAAAACTGGATAAATAGTGCACTACTTCATGTGCACTACTTCATGTATATTAAAGCTATATGACTTAAGAAACAATATAGAGTAATGTAACAAATACAACATTCCAACATATTCAAACCCGCACTTAAAACTGGATTTATAGTGAACTACTTCATGTGAACTACTTCATGTATACTAAAGCTATATGACTTAAGAAACAATATAGAGTAATGTAACAAATACAACATTCCAACATATTCAAACCCGATCTTAAAACTGGATAAATAGTGCACTACTTCATGTGCACTACTTCATGTATATTAAAGCTATATGACTAAAGAAACAATATAGAGTAATGTAACAAATACAACATTCCAACATATACAAACCCGCACTTAAAACTGGATAAATAGTGCACTACTTCATGTGCACTACTTCATGTATACTAAAGCTATATGACTTAAGAAACAATATAGAGTAATGTAACAAATACAACATTCCAACATATTCAAACCCGATCTTAAAACTGGATAAATAGTGCACTACTTCATGTATACTAAAGCTATATGACTTAAGAAACAATATAGAGTAATGTAACAAATACAACATTCCAACATATTCAAACCCGATCTTAAAACTGGATAAATAGTGCACTACTTTATGTGCACTACTTCATGTATACTAAAGCTATATGACTTAAGAAACAATATAGAGTAATGTAAGAAATACAACATTCCAACATATTCAAGCCCGATCTTAAAACTGGATAAATCGTGCACTACTTCATGTGCACTACTTCATGTATATTAAAGCTATATAACTTAAGAAACAATATTAAGTAATGTAACAAATACAACATTCCAACATATTCAAACCCGCACTTAAAACTGGATAAATAGTGCACTACTTCATGTGCACTACTTCATGTATAATAAAGCTATATGACTTAAGAAACAATATAGAGTAATGTAACAAATACAACATTCCAACATATTCAAACCCGATCTTAAAACTGGATAAATAGTGCACTACTTCATGTATACTAAAGCTATATGACTTAAGAAACAATATAGAGTAATGTAACAAATACAACATTCCAACATATTCAAACCCGATCTTAAAACTGGATAAATAGTGCACTACTTCATGTATACTAAAGCTATATGACTTAAGAAACAATATAGAGTAATGTAACAAATACAACATTCCAACATATTCAAACCCGATCTTAAAACTGGATAAATAGTGCACTACTTTATGTGCACTACTTCATGTATACTAAAGCTATATGACTTAAGAAACAATATAGAGTAATGTAAGAAATACAACATTCCAACATATTCAAGCCCGATCTTAAAACTGGATAAATCGTGCACTACTTCATGTGCACTACTTCATGTATATTAAAGCTATATAACTTAAGAAACAATATTAAGTAATGTAACAAATACAACATTCCAACATATTCAAACCCGATCTTAAAACTGGATAAATAGTGCACTACTTTATGTGCACTACTTCATGTATACTAAAGCTATATGACTTAAGAAACAATATAGAGTAATGTAAGAAATACAACATTCCAACATATTCAAGCCCGATCTTAAAACTGGATAAATCGTGCACTACTTCATGTGCACTACTTCATGTATATTAAAGCTATATAACTTAAGAAACAATATTAAGTAATGTAACAAATACAACATTCCAACATATTCAAACCCGATCTTAAAACTGGATAAATAGTGCACTACTTTATGTGCACTACTTCATGTATACTAAAGCTATATGACTTAAGAAACAATATAGAGTAATGTAAGAAATACAACATTCCAAGATATTCAAGCCCGATCTTAAAACTGGATAAATCGTGCACTACTTCATGTGCACTACTTCATGTATATTAAAGCTATATAACTTAAGAAACAATATTAAGTAATGTAACAAATACAACATTCCAACATATTCAAACCCGCACTTAAAACTGGATAAATAGTGCACTACTTCATGTGCACTACTTCATGTATACTAAAGCTATATGACTTAAGAAACAATATAGAGTAATGTAACAAATACAACATTCCAACATATTCAAACCAGATCTTAAAACTGGATAAATAGTGCACTACTTCATGTATACTAAAGCTATATGACTTAAGAAACAATATAGAGTAATGTAACAAATACAACATTCCAACATATTCAAACCCGCACTTAAAACTGGATTTATAGTGAACTACTTCATGTGAACTACTTCATGTATACTAAAGCTATATGACTTAAGAAACAATATAGAGTAATGTAACAAATACAACATTCCAACATATTCAAACCCGATCTTAAAACTGGATAAATAGTGCACTACTTCATGTGCACTACTTCATGTGTACTAAAGCTATATGACTTAAGAAATAATATTGAGTAATGTAACAAATACAGCATTCCAATATATTCAAACCCGATTCGAAAACTGGATAAATGGTGCACTACTTCATGTGCACTACTTCATGTATATTAAAGCTATATAACTTAAGAAACAATATTAAGTAATGTAACAAATACAACATTCCAACATATTCAAACCCGCACTTAAAACTGGATTTATAGTGCACTACTTCATGTGAACTACTTCATGAATACTAAAGCTATATAACTTAAGAAACAATATTAAGTAATGTAACAAATACAACATTCCAACATATTCAAACCCGATCTTAAAACTGGATAAATAGTGCACTACTTTATGTGCACTACTTCATGTGCACTACTTCATGTGTACTAATGCTATATGACTTAAGAAACAATATAGAGTAATGTAACAAATACAACATTCCATCATATTCAAACCCGCATTTAAAACTGGATTTATAGTGCACTACTTCATGTGAATTACTTCATGTATACTAAAGCTATATGACTTAAGAAACAATATAGAGTAATGTGACAAATACAACATTCCAACATATTCAAACCCGATCTTAAAACTGGATAAATAGTGCACTACTTCATGTGCACTACATCATGTATACTAAAGCTATATGACTTAAGAAACAATATTGAGTAATGTAACAAATACAACATTCCAACATATTCAACCCGCAGTTAAAACTGGATTTATAGTGCACTACTTCATGTGCACTACTTTATGTATACTAAATCTATATGACTTAAGAAACAATATAGAGTAATGTAACAAATACAACATTCCAACATATTTAAACACGATCTTAAAACTGGATAAATAGTGCACTACTTGACGTGCACTACTTTATGTATACTAAAGCTGACTTTATTGCCTATAAAAATGTACATTAAAATCAGAACATTTTTCACTAATGACATGGAACATTCTGCTTTGGTATTAAATACTGTAGAAACTTGATCAGTAAATCACTTCGCACATTGAAAAGATTCTCGGACAATAGGTATTCTTCACCTTCTTTTACTAAAGTAAAAGAAGGTGCTTTTAAAGAAGCAAACATTTATCGGGAGGATTGAAACCTGATCCCTCTACTGAACTACAGAGGCACTTTATTGAATTATTCATGCGAACCATGAAAACATTGATCCAATATACCAATGATTATATGTCGATCAATTCGTATCACAGAATATTTATTTGCTCAGCTTTTTCTAATTATTTAATGGCATTTGTAGCGATTTCTGCTTCTAAACGATTTTCGTTTGTTTACTTTCAATACCGTTCTTATCTGATAGAGGTTTTTATATGAACGATTTGCTCTGAGGTCGTCTTGCACAATGAATGCTTAAGTGAGATTTTGTTGGGCAACGCACAGGAAAACCTTGACTTTCTAATGGTAATCAAATTACAAAAAAAAAAAAAAATAATGGATGCTGTAATACAATACAAGTATTTAATAAAGATTGTAATACGATTTATAAGAACTTGTAACTAGTACCTGATAATCAGTACAACTTACAAAAAATAAAAATAATAATACTTTTTTTTAACTGACATTATAAATGTGCCATAAGCAAATTCATATTTGTTTAAAGGAATATTAGTTTTTATACAAAAATTCAAGAAGTTTAAAGTTTCATTAAACTTCAAAAGTTCAATCAACATAACGTAAAACAAAACGTAGCAATTCCATTAAAATTCCAGAATTACAATTCTGCTGACTGCAATAATAACATTTAGTTAAATATTTGAAAAAATATGAAAATCATTATAAAATCTGAAAAAAATCAATACAAAATTTGCATAATTTTTATACTGTAATTAAACGCAAGTATTTAGTAAACGTTTAAAACACCTTTAAATGTGTTTAAACAATAATGCAATAATTGTATCAAAATTATAAATCCTTACAAAAACAAAACAATAATGAAAAATATATTTTTTTAAATAAGTACTATTCCAAATATTCAATAAACAAATTTGGTCAAATGTTTGAACAATTATGAAAATCCTTATATAATCTGAAAAAAAAACAATAAAAAATTTGCAAAATTTCTTATACTGTAATTAAACGCAAGTATTTAGTAAAGGTTTAAAACACCTTTAATGGTTTTTAAATACGAGATTTGAAAACTTGCATAATTTTATGAAAATTATAAATCCTTGCAAAAACAAAACAATAATGAAAAATATTTTATTTTTTTAAATAAGTACTATTCCAAATATTCAATAAGCAAAATATCAGTTATTTAAGTAACAGTAAGCAATTGTTAAATATTTAAAGGAACGCAAATTATTACTTTAAATATCTAGAAATTTCCACAAAACTGCAAACATTAAAAAAATCTTAAAACATAACAAATCCCAAAGATATATATTTTAAGAAAATACAATTAAATAATTATATGTAAATTGTAGAACTTTATAACGAAAAAAAGCCAAAATATCTTAAAAATACTAAAAATTCCTCAATCAAGTTGTAACGATCTTAAATGCTCGATCTCATAGATAATTTAAGATCGCATAAAAATAAAGAAAATTTACAGAATTTATTTAAATCTTCAGTAAACTTCCGAAAATTCAAACCAACAATAACATAAATTTAAGCAAATTTCAAAAATTCTATTAAAAATAATGAAAATTGCAAGTTTATGCAAAAATTCAATATACTTTATGTATTAAGTTGATAAAACTATACAATAAAAATTACAAAATTCCTTATACTGTAATAAAACACAATTATTTAATAAAGACATTATCATCAGTTTTCAAAATTTGCTGTACTTTTATGAAAATTATGAAAACTTAAAAACAAAAATAATGAATAACTTGTTTATATATATATATATATTAAGTGACATTTCGTCAGTTTGTCTAAAATCTCCTAACATTTGTGTAAAATGTTAGTTTTTTCATGAAAATTATTCTAGAACTATTAATTTTCAATATCTTCAAAACTTCAATTAAAAGTAACAAAACAAATTCTAGCAATCCATTAAAATTTCTCAATTAAATTTCTGATGAGTTTGATAGAAATTTTGAACAATTTCGGAAATCCTAATAGAATCTTCAAAATTCTATAAATACTGAAAAATAAATGCAAGAAAATTAATTACTTTTCTCAAACACTAAAGCTGGGTATTTAATGATTAATTTAACCCAAACTTTAAGAACTAATTTTGAAAATTGTAGTAAATGCCAAAGCCCCTTTTTATATGAATCTATTTCTTTTGCATCCTTTGCACAACAGCCTAAGATGGGTTTTTATCCTAAAAAACTAATAAAACAAATCGTAGCAATTCCATTAAAATTCCAGAATGACAATTCAGATGAATATAATAAATGCATCAATTTGGTAGAAATTTTAAACAATTTCGGAAATTCTTATCAAATCTTCAAATTCTTATAAAAATTGCCAAAACAAATACCAAAAAATATCAACTTTTCTCAAACATCAAAACTATTTAATAATGAATTTAACACGAGATTTGAGCACTAATTTGATGAAAATGTAGAAATATGCCAAAACCCAGCTTAACAGCTTAAGATGGGTCTTTCCCAAGAGATATAATAATAAAGGAAATCGTAGCAATTCCATTAAAATTCTAGAATTACAATTCAGATGAATGAAATATATCATTTTGGTAGAAATTTTGAACAATTTCAAAAATTCTTAAGGAAGGATCGAGAATCTTCTATGGATTATATGGAATATTCTTATAGAATCTTCAAAATGTTATAAATATTGCAAAAAATACAATAAAATTACAACTTTAACGCGAGCCTTAAGAACCTGCACCAATTCTATAAAAAAATGTAGTAATATGTGAACGCTCTGTATGTATGAAACTTCTTTGCACTACAGCCTAAGATAGATCTTGTCCTGCTCAACTACCTTTAATTGAGTTCATGCATATATTTTTCTTCATTTTCGATTTTTTTTTTTAATAATAAACAATTCAAATATTTTTTAAGCAAGTTGACATTGGTTTGAAGAAATATTTTTTCTACATAAGAATTTAAGAAATTTCCTTAAATATTGAAATATTTTGAATAAGAATTACAAACGGAATTAGATTTTTTTTTTTAAATTCTGGATCGCTTCCTGATAGTGGTAATTAGCCATAGCAGCAAAAATAGTCTGTTACTAATTAAACAAGAAGCACGTTGACATTGTATACAAAGCTTCAGTAGGTACCCTTAGGATATTTTGCTTTTTCGGAACAACATTTGATCTGGTATTTATTCGTGAATAATACTTCGAAAATTTACTTTGTCAATTGAACAATTATTATCATACTATAGAAATTATTGTAATGTTTTTGGACGTTTTCGCTTTCTTGACCATGTTTTATCTCTTTCACTTAACTGCAGTTCGAACTAAAATTTATTTCTGTGAAATTTCTCATATTAAGGTTCATTATTTCTATAATTTAAGTAATAAGATTAAAGACGTACAATTATTACTTAAAATATAAAATTGATTTATTTTTATATAATTTATCAAAGTTTTGTTCATTTTCCCCAGAGTTTCAAAGGTTAAAGTTTTAATACCAAGAGAAGCTTGAGATGAATCAAACTTCACTCTGAAGCAATTGAATCGACTTCAAGAATTTGTTCAAATATAAGAACAAACACAAAATGGTACATTTTTTTAATGAGCAACGCGTCTAGCCAATTTGCTGTTGCATCAGATATTCTTTAAAATATTCTAAAATTGTCGGATAAGTTAATTTAACTGCCTTGATGGCATAAATATGATTTGCCATCATTCTTAATGTATCTTCTGTTCTACTATCATCGGCCATAAGAGCAAAATAATAGTTTCTTATTCATAACATATTCAAAATGAGCAATTAGCGGTACTGTCTACAATTCCATTTAAATACACATCATCTACACACAATTCTTGTTAGGATTACAACTTTGTAAAAATAGTTTGTTTTTTTTAACTTCAAAAACTTCTTCTAAACAGTTTCCACGATTTGTACTTTCAGCCTTTCATTGTGGCCTCTAAATAATAGAAATGTGTTGTTTGTTTTGTAATAAAACAACTTCTACAGTAATCAATTTGAGAGAGCTATTAAAAATAGACCATTTTTGCATAGCGACTGTATGATACTGAAAATCTCAATGTATTTGATATTTTCTCAAGCTTTTTTCCAATTTTTAAAGCCGAATGAGATAGAAACTGGTTCTCTAGAATTTTTTTGAAAATAGCCTGTACAGGAAGCTGAATTTTGCCGGACGCTGTATTCTAGCCAAAAATAGTCGCGAAACCATTTATGTACTTTGGAAGCTTCTTTTGTTTGTAAACATCCTGCTGACTACGGATAATAATAATAAATGTTTAAGTAAATTAAAAATACGCCACCTCCTTGCTGTTTGAATTGTCAGTAAAAATAGGTGTTTGATGGCCAAGAAACCAAGAAAACGGAGGAGAAAAACACTTGTTAGCTAACTCGACTCGAGCGAGGAGGGACTCTGAAGCATCCTAGTATCGCTCCTGGAGTGCATTTTTTTTAATTATTGAAGAAATGGAACAAAACATGTTCAATAACAATAGGTACTTAAATATTTAAGTGCTACATGATAACAAACTACCGTTATGTTGACATCGCATTTAGACTTTTTTGGACGATTCCTGCAGAACTATTCAGCAGAAAGGTCGTTTTCCGTGTTGAAAAGAATACAAAATTATACGAGCTCTAGTCTACAATGCCCGAAGAACGCCTGAAGGATGTGGCAGTTTTGACCATCAAATCGGAGCTTACCAAAAGATTAACCTTTGGTATTATAGATTCAAGGTCAATCTTTAGTTCATGAAAGTAGTTATTTTAAACATTTCACATTAGTTTGTATTACTATCAGAACAATTAAAGTTTATTTGAGCACTTTTCTAAATTATAATTACAATTACAATGTAGTCAATAATGTATTGCTTAATATAGTACATTTCTAGATTGGTAAGAGTTGTCTTGCTGATTGCTGATAGGCCTACCTATGTCTAAATGCTAAATGAATAAGTTGCCGATAGGCCCTAGGCGGCTGTAATATAAATCCGCCATTGGGTATGGCTAGGATTCGTTTAGCCATCTTGGCTGTTCTGAATCAGAAGCCTCGTTTTTTTTTTACATATTACATAATCAAGGCGCGGATTTCTAGGTATTATGCTATACATCAGTTTTAATAGCAGACCAAAATAGCCTCGTATCTGTACGAATTTCAGCAACTAAAGTAACGTGATAATTTTTTTTGTGCTTTTATGCATACTTTCAGTTTTTAAGCTTATAACTGCTTTAATGCATTTTTTGTGCATATTTCCTTATTTTTTGTGCTTATTTGCTCATTTCTCAATTATATAGCATATTATTTATATTAGCTAGGAATATATTTTGTTGCACATTATTGTAATGAGAATTCAGTATTAATATTACTCCATTACGTCTAGAGTGCTTGGTTATCACAAAATCATCAACAAAGCGAGCATTCGTACGTGATATTTGGTAAACAAAGCTTGACTATTTCGGGGATTACCCTATTTTTACGTGCACAGAACGCATCTGGGGCAAGTGTGCTATCAATTCGGTCCAATTTATCTCAATCTTCAGTGCGTTGTGCTTGTGCCTTGTGTGTATTACGTGTTTATAAGTTTTCCTTTTATAAAATGCCGAAAGTAAAACCTTCCGTCGATGAATGGATACGTGGACATTCTAAATTAAAATATGAGAACGGCAAATTATTTGCAGGGCTTGTACCAAACCGGTAAGTTTTATTTTGTGTTGCTATTGGCCTAGGTACAAGCATGTATTATATTGCAGATTAACTGCGACAAAAAAATTAACATAACACAACAGTTCACCTGGAAAATGAGAAAAAAACACAAATCTGCAAGCAGTACCCTGAGTACCCAGCAAACTATTTCCGAATCTTTTGCGCGTTCTTCTACACAAAATAAAAAGGAATTTTACTTTGATTTATGCAACACGATGGTATCTTCTAACATTCCGTTAAAAAAACTAGATAATAGTATGTTTAAATCTTTTTTTACAAAAATACACCGGTAGGCATATTCCTGCTGAATCAAACATTCGCAAAAACTATGTCGAGCAAGTATATAAACACACTATTGAGGAAATAAAAAAGATAATTGGCAACAATTACATATGGTTCTGTGTATATGAAACTACTGATTCATGTGGTAGGTATATCGCCCATTTAATGATTGGAATATTAAACGAAGACTCCACCAATGCATTTTTAATTAGTTCCAAGCAGTTAGAAAACACAAATGGCAATACCGTTGTCAAATTCGTTCACGATGAATTAACACTTTTTTTTTGCCAAACCCCGTACCAAATGATAAATTATTATTGATGCTTTCTGATGGCGCTCCATATATGTTGAAGGCATATTCTAATTTAAAAGTATTTTATGAGCAATCAATGCAATGCACCTGTTTGGCACATGGTTTTAATCGAGTTGCTGAAACGATTAGACTCCAATTTCACCTGGTCAATGATTTGATAAAAACCGGGAAAATTTTCCTAAAAGCTCCACTGAGGGTTGAAATACTTAGGGAAAGAATGCCAAATGTACCTCTTCCTGCAGCACCGGTTATAACTAGATGGGGTACGTGGCTAGATGCTGCCTGCTATTTTGCCGACCATTTAGATTCATTTAAGGAGCTTGTGTTAGAGTTTCCCGAAAATATATCAGAGGCAATTAAAGAATGCCACAAAGTTCTTAAAGATAGGAGGGTTGTACAAAATTTAGCATTCCTAAAAACCAACTACAGTTTCGTAAGCAAAGCGATTGATAAACTCCAAGCAAAGGACACAACTTTGTTAGATGCGGTTCAAATAGTTGAAGATTTTAGGAACGACGTCTCAAACGTACGGGGATCTATAGGAGAGATTATTAAAAAAAATGTGATGCAGGTTTGTCAAAAAATGAAGGGTTTGGCGAGTTACAAAATATATCAACAGTTTTAAAAGGAGATTTCGTGGCAGATTTGCTGATAAATATTACAATTGTTCGCAAATTTAAATATGCACCGATTACAAGTGTGGATGTGGAGAGAAGCTTTTCACACTTAAAAAATGTGCTCAGTGATAGGAGAATGGGATTTTCCGTTGAAAATTTAGAAAAACATTTAATTATTAGTTCATTTAAAAATTAGCAGTAATCATTATTTGTTATTAATTATTATTGTTATTAATATTAATCACCATAACCTATGTTATGAAAATATTACTTTTATCTACCTATAGTGCGTTCTTGTTAATAAAATTATGTTTTGTTTCGTTTTTCTGTATTTTCATTAAAATTTGCGTTTTTGTGCTTATTCTAATCTTTATGCTATTTTCTAAGATTTTTATGCATTTTTAAGCGCTTATTTTGTAATTTTTATGCTTATAAATCCGCGCTTTGTACATAATTGTCACTGATTATTGAAATGATCGCTGTAGTACATAACTAATTACATTCTACATTTAATTCGAGTGCATATATTTTTTATGTTCGTCTTTATTTACAATTTTCAATTTTAAGATCGATGATGTGTTCTTTATTGGAATAATACTAAACACTATGTAGAAAAACAGTCATAGTTATATATGTATATCTATAATTTTCTTCGCACTGCATTACCTCGAAGCGATTGCTCACTCGACGATTTTCCGTGCGGTTTTCTTTGTTCGTCAGGCGAGGACTTTAACCCCTGCCAGTCAGCTGGTTAAGTGCACATGCACTGAGCAGCGCAGTCAGTACATGTGTACCGGGAGTGGATCGATGTTAAGTACACGAGCACCGAGCTTGAGGTCATGTCCATCCTTTCCCTCTCACGCAGTTAACAAGCTATGCAATTACACATCCGTAAACAGTATTCGCAGATAACGAACAATGTAATTGCGAAAGATTTTATTTCAGCACTTGATTACTAACTTCTGTGATAAATACACATACAATTTCAAGGCCAATGGTCTTCAATATTAAGATTAGAATTAGACTAAGCATAATATGGTGTAAAATTAATTCGTTCTGATATATTTATATGATATAATAGGAGTTGTAAGCAGTAGTAATGACAGTAATCACGATAATAATAATAAATGCTACAAAAACGTTATTAAGTAGGTAATACAGAATAATGGAAAACAATGGTAGACGCAGCTAACACTTTGAAATAATTATTGACGCATGACTACCAAAAAATCGTCGGAATATACAAGCCCTATAGAAAGAGGAATAAAGAACGTCCTAGAAAACGCTAGTTAACAAAGGGCCTCGACCATAAAGGGAAGAAGAATAGAAATCATAATAATAGTATATATATATATATATATATATATATTGTTACGTTTTCGTTGCCTGCCCCACGTTGGCTGCCAAATGTTACGTTTTTGTTTACTCTGCCTATTTTATTAGTGTTGAATATTTAAACATTTACTTGTTTTGTAACTTTTTGTTCTTTCTCTTATCTCAGGTTCAATAGTAGGTTCAATCATAACTAAATAGAGTTTTGTTCAAATACTTTAATGAATTGAAAATAACCAAAAATATTAAAACGTTTAATATAAACTGAACTAAACAAACAAATCAAAAACAATAGAAAACAAATTATTAAATAAATAATAAACTATGGCCAACATTAACAAAATAAATCCTACATACACAAGCCAACTTATGTGATAATATGACTCTTGCACTTTACGCAAACTTTCTACTTGCAGTTTTCTTCTTGTGGTTCCTTGATTAATTCGTCCTCTTGTCCCTGCGTTCTCCTTTTGATCCTTTGTTGATTCCCACAAAAGTAAACAGCTACTTTTGTGTGCGAAGTTGAGCGGCTTGAAGTCCTGACTTTTGAATATCTCCGTCACGGCTCCTATCTTGTTGAACTCCTCTCCTGGTTGACTGCCTTCTTTCAGTCCTATGTCCAATCGTTGAAACCCCGTTAATATTTTGTAATGTATTCGTATTAGTATCGCAACATCTCCACCCGCGATCCACACGCGTCTCTCCCACTCGTCAATCTCTTTGTTGATTATTTTCGACTTTCCATTATTCAATTCCCCAAGCGTCTATGCACGAAGTCACCTGTCACCCGTGGTAACCGATCAACAACCTCCATCCGTGGATTGCTTTGTATATTTGTACATACTTGTTCATATTCACATTTATAATAATTTACAATAATTTTTGTTAGCTTGTGCCCTAAAGATTATAATTCTATCTAAAACCTATATAATAATAACAATAAATCTATTCTAATTAATCTAAATAAATACTACAAATACCATCACAATATATATATATATATATATATATATATATATATATATATATATATGCATTCTCCCTTCTACCAATTATGGTGTAGGGTTTATTTATTTTGCTTTGTCTTGTTATTCCTGGCTTGGTCCCATGATGTATTTCTTCCATTCTTTTCTGTTCTTCGCCATTTGTTTTACCTCTGCTATTCTTTTCCCTTTCTTTTCAATAATTTATTTCATTTCACTATCCCATATGTTTTTATTGGTCTACATCTACTTTTCTTCTTTTGTGTTTTCGCCTGCCACACCTGTTTCACTTGCTTTCCTCCTTCATCCTCTGTAGGTGTCCCCACCACTCTAATTTCCTTCTCTGTATAAATTCTTCTACCGTTTCTATTTCCGGCTGGTCTCTGATTTCTGTGTTCCTTATCCGGTCTCTTCTTGTCAATCCGATTATCCTCCCAAGGTACTTCATTTCCATTGCCTGGACTTTGCTCTTTTCTCTTTTCGTTAGAACCCAAGGCTCACACCCGAATGTCAGCACCGGTCTGTATATTGGCTTAAATATGGACAGTTTTGTTTTTCTTGTTAGTTCCCTTTTATTTATGAATGTTCTTAGTTGAAAATATAGCTTCGTTGTTTTTTTTTATTCTGCTATCAATTTCCTTCTCATTTCGACCTTCACTTTGTATTTCTACCACTAGGTATTTGTATTGTTCTACTTGTTCTATTTTTGTATTATCTATTTTAATATCAATCTGTTCTTGCTTTCCCAATATCATCACTTTTGTCTTGTTTTTGTTCATTCGCATTCCATTTGTTTTTAGTGTTTCGTTCCATATATTCAGATTATTTTGTAGGTCTTCTCTATTTCTTCCTATTATTATTATGTCATCCGCGAATGCTCCTTCTGCTATTTCTACCCTTTTCAATTTGTTTAGTCCGATCGTTACTGTTTTTACTTTTTCTCTGCATGTTCCAATTATTTCGTCTATAAATAAAATGAAAAGTGTTGGACTCAGACCTCCACCTTGTCTTAATCCGTTGTTTGTTGTGAACTCGCTGGATTGTTGATTTCTTTCCACTATTATATTCCGGTTGTTCTGGTATATGCTTCTTATTACCCTTATCATCTTGTTATTCACATTTCTTTCCTTTAAAATCGATCATACTTTTTCATGAGGCACTCTGTCGAACGCCTTCACCATATCTATGAATCCTATGTACATATGTTTATTTTCATAGTTTGCCTTTTCCTGTATTTATTTGATCATAAATATGTGATCCTGTATACTTCTGCCTTCCCTGAATCCACTCTGTGATTCCATTAATGTTCTCTCTGTGCTTTGTTTTAATTTTTTATTTATTAGTTGTTCATATATTTTCATATTTGTAGTTATTATATTAATTCCCCTGTAATTGTTGCAGTCTATTCTGTCGCCGTTCTTGTATATGGGTACTATCATTGCTGTCTGCCACTCCTTTGGCACACACTCTTCTTGCCATGCTTTGTTGTAGATTTTTAGTAGCATTGATTTCCCTTGTGTACCTTGTTTCTTGATCATTTCTGTTGTGATTCTATCCACTCCTGCTGCTTTTCCATTTGTTTGTTTTCTTATTACTTCTGACAAATCTTTCATACTTATCTGTTGTTCTTCTTTATTTTCTGTATCTTGTTCTTGTTCGTTCGTATTTGTCCCTTTTTGTTCCTCTTCCGTGTTGAGTAACTCCTGAAAGTATTGTTTCCATCTCTCCATCCTTTCTATGTCATCTGTTATTATTTCTCCTTTTTTGTTCATTATATGTCTCGTCTCGTTTGTGCCTTTTGTCTTGTTCCTTTTGATTATGTTGTAGAACAGTTTTATGCTGTCTTTACTACTTTTCTCCATTTTGTCTCCAAATTCTCTTCAACTTTGTTTTTTTGCTGGTATTACTAATTGTTTAACCATTTTTCTGCTGTGCTTGTATTTTTCATAGCTTTCTGCAGTTTTCTTTTCTAGATATTCGTTCCATGCTATCTTCTTGTTTTTATCTCCTCTTTAATCTCATTCTTCCACCATCCCGTTTGTCTTTTCGTATTTGTCATTTGGTAGCTTCCACATGCAGTCTGTGCCGCTGTTAGTATTATATTCTTGAATGCCTCCCACATTCCATCTGAGTCATCTTCCCTGTATGTATTTTGTTTGAGTACTATTTCATTCTCCACCAGATCCTTGTATTCGTTGCTTACGTCTTCTTCTTGTAATCTGGGAGCCTTGATCTTTTTAACTTCGATTTTCTTCATTTTATTATCATCACTTTTTATTATTGGTTCTTTTATTGTTGCTACCACTAAGTAGTGGTCACTTCCAATTTCAGGCCCTCTCCTTACTTTAGTGTCTACTGCCTATTTTCTGTGTTCTCTTTTTACGAGAATGTAGTCTATAATTGACTTTTCGTTTCTAGCTCTTTCTTCTCTTGTATATTGGTGTCATTTTTTATGATTAAAAAACGTGTTTGTTATTATTAGTTCATTCATTTGGCAATATTCCAGCATTATTTTCCCATTCTCGTTTCTTTTGTTCTCCCCGTTATTACCCATCACATTACTGTACATCTGATTTATTTTCCCTACTCGACTATTAAAATCGCCTGCTACATATAGTTTACCAGTTACCTCCTCTGTCTTTGTCGTTAGTTCTTCCCAAAATACATCCTTTTTTCTACTTTTTCATCTTCACTCGGTCCATAAACTATTATCATTGTTTTCATTTCATCTTTTGTTTTCGCTTTCAGTGTTATTAACATCATCCTTTCATTTATTGTTTCCCATTTTATTAGTTCTTTTTTTTGTGCACTATACAGGCAACTCCTGCCGCTGCTCTCATGTGTTTCGTCCTACAATTTGAACGCCAATGGTCTTCAATATTAAGATTAGAATTAGACTAAGCATAATATGGTATAAAGTTAATTCGTTCTGATATATTTACATAATATAATAGGAGTTGTAAGCAGTAGTAATGACAGTAATCATGATAATAATAATAAACGCTACAATAACATCATTAAGTAGGTAATACAGAATAATGGAAAACAATGATAGACGCAGCTAACACTTTGATATAATTATTGTCGTATGACTACCAAAAAACGGTTGGAATATACAAGCCCTATAGAAAGAAGAATTAAGAACGTCCTATAAAACGCTGGTTAACAAAGGGCCTATACCATAAAGGGAAGAAGAATATAAATAATAATAATAATGATAATAAATAATTCATGCAGTTGCAAGATATAAACGCCGAAAATTTATAATAGTTAAAAGTTCTTAAAGTTTTTATTACAGTTTAGTCAGTTTATCTAAGAAACTTGTAGGTAGAAATACATTATTATTGCTGCATATCCAATGCATCAATGATTCATAGTTTACATACCGCAGACGTAATTTATCTGAGAAATAAACGTTAATTGTCAATACGCATTATATGTATTAAAAACTGTATAACTTGAAGGCAATCTATTGTGAACCATTGTCAGTCTATTTTTTGAGCAATTAAAATCCTTCCTCAAAGCCTCAAACTGATCCGTAAAGCATTCCAATCGAATCATAAACATTCAAAGCGATACATTACATATCCTCAACTTTCATTCTTCTGCTAGCCTTCAATTATTGAATGACGAATAATGCAGCAGCTCTTAGAACAAATAATCTATATATTTTCGACGTATTCTTTATTGTGAAATATAAATACCTCTACATGTACAAATATCAAATCTTTATTTATCTCTATTTTTGCTATTGTGAAATATAAATACCTCTATATGTACAAAAATCAAATCTTTATTTATTTCTATTTTTGCTACACATTTCAAAACTTCATATCACAGGTGGGAAAGAGATAGATTGTTTAATCAAACAATTTTGGTTTTTCGTCGCGTGGTATCTATATCTACATATAGATCTGTCAAGATATCTATTAACTTTATTTTATTTTCAAGGGGAAGCGTATATTTTTGTATTTATGGATTGTAAATTCAATTCTCCTTATAAAAGGTCAAAATAGTCAGAAATTCAAAACTAGACCCATATTAATCAATCAAATTGTTAATAATCGTATTTTCATGTAATTAAAAAGCCAGGAAATCAATTTTATTGCAGTTTGTACATTAATTCAAACAAAAATAATTTCACTTTCTGCCATAAAAAAAATGGTTGGTGTGCATTTTAAATAATTTTTATAGCATCGTGAGAGCGCGAAATAACCTGAATTTATTCTGGTTCTAGTGTTGGAATTCATTTAGTGCAATAAAATTAATTTGAAAGTTTAACTGTAAAATCACAATTATTTACATTTTAATTTCTTCAAATGGCGGCAGTTTTTCAAGTAAGACCGATTTTGACTTAATTATTTCATGCGAATAACTAAATGGGCAATCTGAATATAGTAAAATATACAGGGTGTTTAAATTAATATAACGTTATTTTAATGGAAGGGAAAGGACGCTTTCTGGGACAAGTTAACAGAAGTTACAGAAGAAACCAAAGGCCGACTGATAATACTGGGAGACTTAAATGGACGAGTAGGGAAAAAGGATGGCGAAACAGGGGAGACAATTGGTGAACATGGAGAAAATATAAGAAACAGTAATGGAACAAGGATGATCTACTTCTGCATTATGAATAACTTAATGATAACAAACACATTCTATGCACACAACGATATACTTAAGTATACGAGGGAAGTCAAAAGCAGAGGAGAAAAGTCAATAATAGACTATGTAATAATAAACAGAAACTTCAGAAATGAAGTAAAAGATACCAGGGTGAGAAGAGGACCAGACATCTTTTCGGATCACTACCTAGTGCTGTCGAAGATAGGAATAAAAGAAGAAAAGGGGGACCACAAAATAAATCGAACATGGAAAAATAATAACTCAAAGGAAAAAATTAAAACGTACAAGTTAAGAGAAGAAGAAACCGCTAAAATATATAAAGAAAGAATAGAGCTGGAAATGAATAAAATCAAAGAAAAGCTAAATAATGTGACCCTAGAACACCTGTGGAAAAGTACCAAGGAAATTATCATAAAAGTGGCAAGAGAAGCTTGCGGAAGCATAAAAACAAACAAAACAACAAAACAAACGAGATGGTGGAGCGAAGAAATCAAAGCGGAAATAAAACTGAAAAAACTACAGTGGAAAAAGTACTTGGGAAACAGAAATAACGAAAATTATAGCAGATATAAAGAACAAAGAATAAAAACAAAAGAAATGGTGGAAAAAGCAAAACAAAAATCGTGGGAAGAGTTTGGAAATAAAATGGAACAGGACAGACATGGAAACCAGAAATTATTTTACAAAGCACTCAAAACACTCAGAAAAGAGAAGCAAATTAAAAACTGGTGCATAAAGTGTAAGGATGGAAGAATATTAGGAGAAGAACAAGACATCATGGCACGGTGGAAGGAATATTTCGAGGAGATACTAAGTACGGAACAAAGTAATAATATAAATGGGACAATAGCACACACAGACTATAATACAGAGGAGAAAAGCGAACTTGCGGAACAAGAAGAAGTAACAACAGAAGAAGTAGCAGAGGCTGTGAAAATGCTAAAACGAGGGAAAGCAGCAGGTTGTGATGAAATAACAGCAGAAATGATCATAAACCTAGGAAGCAATGGTATGGTAGTGTTAACAGCCCTATTCAATAAAGCTTGGATAGAACAGAAGATCCCCAGGGAGTGGGAGCTAGGTATAATACTACCCATACATATGAAGGAAAACAATCGAGATTGCAGTAACTACAGGGAATAACACTACTAAGCATAATGGCGAAAGTGTATGAAAGAATTCTGGAAAAGAGACTAAAGTCGGTAATCGAAGAACAATTAGAAGAACCCCAAAGTGGATTTAGGAAAGGACGAGGAGTACAAGACCACATATTCACAATGAAACAAATAATTGAAAAGAGCAAAAACAACAACATATTTGTAGCCTTTATAGACCTCGAAAAAGCATTCGACAGCATACCCAGAAATGCAGTCTGGAATAGTCTTGAAAAAAGAAGAGTAAACAGAAAATTAATAGAAAGCATTAGGAGCATCTACAAAACGACAAGGAACATAGTCAGAACTGGAAACATGCAATCAGAGGAATTTCAAACGATGGAAGGTCTGAGACAAGGAGGTGTATTAAGTCCAACCCTCTTCAATATCGTCCTAGATGATATACTGAAAGAAACAAAGGAAACAACAAAAAAGCTAAAAGTGGGATATAGAAATATGGAAATGGTGAAGATAGCAGTATGCGCCTTCGCGGATGACCTAATTATATATGCTAAAAGCAAACAAGAGCTACAATTCAACTTAGAATTATGGAAAAAAGCATTCCATGAAAGGAATCTAAGAATAAATACAACTAAAACAAAAATCATGGCACTAGGGAAAGAGGATCTGAGCGCACCCGCAAAACTAAGAGGTAGGAACGTTGAACAAGTGGAAACCTTTAAATACCTAGGAGTCAAAATTCACAAAAATGGAGAAAACAATGCAGAAATAAATGACAGATTAGAGAGCGCAACAAAACTGTACTACGCACTAAATAACACATTCCTAAGAAACAATAAAATTACAAAGAAAACAAAACTAGCAGTCTACAACACAGTATTCAAACCAATATTAATGTACGGGTGTGAAAGCTGGATAATAACTAAAAGGATAGAAAGCAGAATACAGGCCGTAGAAATGAAGTACCTAAGAAGCGTCAAAGGAATCACAAGAAGAGACAGAATCAGAAACGAAGTGGTAAGAGAGGAATTAGAAGTGGAACCGATAATAACAAAAATCAAGCGGCAACAACTAAAATGGTTTGGACACATTGTAAGGATGGAAGAAACCAGACAGACAAAAAGGGTATGGCAGGCAATAACACCCCATAAAAGGCAAAGAGGCAGACCAAAAAAATTGTGGGATGACGTAGTGAGGGAAATTTTAAAAGACCGAGGACTGACCTGGAATGAAGGGAAGAAAATGGCGAAAAACCGAAAAGAGTGGGCGAAGTTCGTACATGAACTAAGCTGAAGTAGCCTAAACACCTAACACCTTAGGGTAGATAGGTTTTCGATTATATATATATATATATATATATATATATATATATATATATATATATATATATATATATATATATTTTAATAAATAACTTAACAGATTGCTTAGTGCAATAATTGGCGTAGTCATACAGAGTGTCTCTAAATTACGTGAACATAGCTTAACCACAGATAACTGGGATCAAAAAAAGACAATTTAACAAAACTTATCTATATACAAATGCGTTTGGTTTAGCCAGTATTCGGCTTCGAAGTTAATTTGAGAAAATATAACAATATCATGTCAAAATATGAGTTATTCCCGTATAAAGTGTCATACCAAACAGCATCCAAATCAATGTAAATGTTCTCTTTTTATAAGCATAATTTTTTTTTAAATTAACTTTGAAGCTGAATACTGGCCAAACCAATTGCATTTGTATATAAATAAGTTTTGTTAAATCGTCTTCTTTTGATCCCAGTAATCTGTGGTTAAACCATGTTCACATAATTTAGAGACACCCTGTATAATGATGCCTTGATAAATATAGTTATCTATGTTATAATGAGGATGAATATACGCTGCTAGAAATATATGGATTTTTTGATTCGAGAATGGTATTGTGAAGTGCAGACATTCAGAAAATTCAGAATTTCAATTAGAATAGAATATGAACTAATTTATACCTAGCTTCATTTATACTCTCTATTTTTCAGGACTGATGGAATTGATGGCCATCTTCTTACCAATGAAGAGCGTCGTGAAGAGGACCTCTTCAGATTAAAGTCGTGCTATATCATGCAGGATCACAACCTGCAGCCCTTACTGACTGTGATGGAAGCAATGACTGTTGCGGCCAACCTTAAACTTAGTACGGATATAAATTACAAAGAAAAACAAACAAGAGTAAGTATACCAAAATATTATTAAACTTGAAGTAATTTTTAACTAACTAATAACGAACTGTTCAGTGAACCCTGCTTCAAATGTCACTAGGTATATACATGGTGATTTTTTTGTTCAGCAACAAACTTTGAGACATGAAAACTAATCAAATTTTAAGTAAAAATAGTTTATGCAAACATATGTCCTATATCGAATAGTTGAGACATGAAAACTAATGTAATTTTAAGAAAAAAAGTTTATACGAACATATGTAGTATATCGAATAGTTTATGAATTAGAAGACTTCAAAAGTTTTGTTTTGTACATCTAATATAACTAACTTAGAAATTACACAACTTCAAAGTTTTTGCTTGAATAAATTAAAATATATAAATTAACAAAACTACTAAAATTACCATAAATTCCCCCCTCAAGCTTGAGTACATGTTTCACAATGACGCCCCAAAGAGTTTTTTACTCTAATTTTTAATAAGATTAAGTGGTATATCTTCAAGTAAATCATAATAATCTACTCTAACTGTTAATATGGAAAATTATATATTGCATGGTAATGGCAATATATGGAAATATAACTAGAAATCTCGTAACTATTGTAGTAAACATTAAAAAAAATTAATATCCGAGGGTTTAGCCGAGGACAGCAAGCCGCTGAGGCCGGGAAGGCATGTACAGTCATGGACTCTAAGAATGCCACTGTCGGTAAGAGCCAGCGGCTCGCCTTCCTTGTCTCGTCGAGCACTCGAATAGTCTGCAGACGTCCTAGGTTAACTGAGTTGAATGTAATTAATAATAAGTATTATCATGATAATCTACTCTAAATTATAATATCGAAAATTATATATTGCATGGTAATGGCAACATATGGAAATATAACTAGAAATCTCGTAACTATTGTAGTAAACATTAAAAAAAATTAATATCCGAGGGTTTAGCCGAGGACAGCAAGCCGATGAGGCCGGGAAGGCATGTACAGTCATGGACTCTAAGAATGTCACTGTCGGTAAGAGCCAGCGGTTCGCCTTCCTTGTCTCGTCGAGCACTCGAATAGTCTGCAGACGTCCTGGGTTAACTGAGTTGAATGTAATTAATAATAAGTATTATCATGATAATCTACTCTAAATTATAATATGAAAAATTATATATTGCATGGTAATGGCAATATATGGAAATATAGCTAGAAATCTCATAACTATTGTAGTAAAAATTACAAAAATAACAGCCGAGGGTTTAGCCAAGGACAGCAAGTCTAGGAGGCCGGGAAGGCATGTACAGTCATGGACTCTAAGAATGTCACTGTCGGTAAGAGCCAGCGGTTCGCCTTCCTTGTCTCGTCGAGCACTCGAATAGTCTGCAGACGTCCTGGGTTAACTGAGTTGAATGTAATTAATAATAAGTATTATCATGATAATCTACTCTAAATTATAATAGGGAAAATTATATATTGCATGGTAATGGCAATATATGGAAATATAGCTAGAAATCTCATAACTATTGTAGTAAAAATTACAAAAATAACAGCCGAGGGTTTAGCCAAGGACAGCAAGTCTAGGAGGCCGGGAAGGCATGTACATGCATGGACTCTAAGAATGTCACTGTCGGTAAGAGCCAGCGGTTCGCCTTCCTTGTCTCGTCGAGCACTCGAATTGTCTGCAGACGTCCTGGGTTAACTGAGTTGAATGTAATTAATAATAAGTATTATCATGATATTCTACTCTACATGTTAATATGGAAAATTATATATTGCATGGTAATGGCAATATATGGAAATATACCTGGAAATCTCGTAACTATTGTAGTAAACATAAAACAAATAATAGCCGAGGGTTTAGCATAGGACAGCAAGCCGAGAAGGCTGGGAAGGCATGTACAGTCATGGACTCCAAGAATGTCACTGTCGGTAAGAACCAGCGGTTCGCCTTCCTTGTCTCGTCGAGCACTCGAATAGTCTGCAGACGTCCTGGGTTAACTGAGTTGAATGTAATTAATAATAAGTATTATCATGATAATCTACTCTAAATTATAATATCGAAAATTATATATTGCATGGTAATGGCAATATATGGAAATATAGCTAGAAATCTCGTAAGTATTGTAGTAAACATAAACAAAAATTAATAGCCGAGGGTTTAGCCGAGGACAGCAAGCCGAGGAGGTCGGAAAGGCATGTACATTCATGGACTCTAAGAATGTCACTGTCGGTAAGAGCCATCGGTTCGCCTTCCTTGTCTCGTCGAGCACGGTAGAGACGAAGTTGCATTCGGAGCAATTCGGGGTTCAGTGTTGTCTTGTATATTGAACTGGCCAGTGGGATTTTTATTATTAATCTCTAATCGCAAGCATTATTCGTCTTCTTAAGTCAGCTAAGTCGAGGGGTTCAGTTCCGAAACAGTTGAAGATAGGTATAGGACATTGTACATGAAATATGTCTGGAATTTTCTGAAGAATCCAAAAATTGAATAATATACCAGGTGTTGCATTTAAAATAAGAAAGTTGGTATTGGCCACGGTCACATGACACACCCTGTATCAAAAGTTTTTGTTGATAAAAATGCGCAACTAAAAATAACAATCGACGTGTCCGAGAGTTTTTTCAAACACGCCCCCTTTTATTTATTATTGAATTTATTCCATTTGGCTGATACACCCTGTATATATATATATATATATAGCGTATAGGCTAAGAAACGACTGTTTATGGACGATGGAAGAAAAATGATTCATAATGTAGTTTTCCTAATTTCGTATAGAACTAGACAAAAAAACTTTGACTTTTTCCATTTGATCGACCATATGCTAAATGAATATCACACAGTTCTGTCTAGCTGAAACCACCTTTGATTATATTGATTTAATAAAATTAAAATAAAGTTAGTAATAATTCCACAGGTAGGCATTTGGCACAATTTATAATTGACAAAATATATTCATTTTAGGCAGTTCTATTATACATTTAAGTTTGAAGGCACAATTTTCCCACGCTCTGTGTAATGTAAAATTAGGTCTTCGCCATTATTTTTTAATATTCATTGTTCTAGGTAAAAGAAATTTTAGAGGCATTGGCCCTGTGGGATTGCAGAAAGGTGAAGACCCAATCACTCTCCGGTGGCCAAAGAAAGCGACTTGCCATAGCTATAGAATTACTTAAGAACCCTCAGGTGATGTTCTTTGATGAACCAACTAGGTAAGCAGTAGTCATAATCTAAATCAAAATTGTATTCTATTAACTTCTACAGTTGTTCCTTTTCATTTAAGCATATGATCTTAGCTACTATATATTTTTTCGCCAACTCATCAGTACTTTTCTATTAACTCCTTCAATATATTCCCTAACATGCTTTCAATTCTTCAAATGTGTTTCATTGTTTCATCATTTCTCACATAATTAGAGGTACTATTAGCTTCTTCACATTTTCCTATCAAGTGCATCAATGGTTTTCTCTTTAGCTTTCTTCTCGTATTCACTTATATTTGCACAGCATTATTTGGTTTTTATCCATTTATGAAGGTTAATTTTTCATTGATATAAAAAATATATAAGGTGTTCATTTTCATTTAAGTATATGATCTTAGCTACTATATATTTTTTCTTTCGCTAACTCAGCAATACTTTTCTACTAGCTTCTTCAATATATTCTCTGACATTCTTTCAATTCTTCAAATGTGTTTCATTGTTTCATCACTTTTCACATAATTAGAGCTACTATTGGCTACTTCACATTTTCCAATCAAGTGCATCAATGGTGTTCTCTTTAGCTTTCTTCTCGTATTCACTTATATTTGCACGGCATTATTTAGTTTTTATCCATTTATGAAGGTTAATTTTTCATTGATATAAAAAATATATCAGTTGTTCATTTTCATTTAAGTATATGATCTTAGCTACTATATATTTTTTCGCCAACTCATCAATACATTTCTGTTAGCTTCTTCAATATATTCTCTAACATTCTTTCAATTCTTCAAATGTGTTTCATTGTTTCATCATTTTTCACATAATTAGAGGTACTATTGGCTACTTCACACTTTCCTGTCGAGTGCATCAATGGTTTTCTCTTTAGCTTTCTTCTTGTATTCACTTATATTTGCACCGCTTTATTTGGTTTTTATCCATTTATGAAGGTTAATTTTTCATTGATATAAAAAATATATCAGTTGTTCATTTTCATTTAAGTATATGATTTTAGCTGCTTTATATTTTTTCGCCAACTCATCAATACTTTTCTGTTAGCTTCTTCAATATATTCTCTAACATTCTTTTAATTCTTCAAATGTGTTTTATTGTTTCATCACTTTTCACATAATTAGAGGTACTATTGGCTACTTCACATTTTCCTATCAACTGCATCAATGGTTTTCTCTTTAGCTTTCTTCTTGTATTCACTTATATTTGCACCGCTTTATTTGGTTTTTATCCATTTATGAAGGTTAATTTTTCATTGATATAAAAAATATATCAGTTGTTCATTTTCATTTAAGTATATGATCTTAGCTGCTATATATTTTTTCGCCAACTCATCAATACTTTTCTGTTAGCTTCTTCAATATATTCTCTAACATTCTTTTAATTCTTCAAATGTGTTTTATTGTTTCATCACTTTTCACATAATTAGATGTACTATTGGCTACTTCACATTTTCCTATCAACTGCATCAATGGTTTTCTCTTTAGCTTTCTTCTTGTATTCACTTATATTTGCACCGCTTTATTTGGTTTTTATCCATTTATGAAGGTTAATTTTTCATTGATATAAAAAATATATCAGTTGTTCATTTTCATTTAAGTATATGATCTTAGCTGCTATATATTTTTTCGCCAACTCATCAATACTTTTCTGTTAGCTTCTTCAATATATTCTCTAACATTCTTTTAATTCTTCAAATGTGTTTCATTGTTTCATCACTTTTCACATAATTAGAGGTACTATTGGCTACTTCACATTTTCCTATCAAGTGCATCAATGGTGTTCTCTTTAGCTTTCTTCTCGTATTCACTTATATTTGCACCGCATTATTTAGTTTTTATCCATTTATGAAGGTTAATTTTACATTGATATAAAAAATATATCAGTTGTTCATTTTCATTTAAGTATATGATCTTAGCTACTATATATTTTTTCGCCAACTCATCAATACATTTCTGTTAGCTTCTTCAATATATTCTCTAACATTCTTTCAATTCTTCAAATGTGTTTCATTGTTTCATCATTTTTCACATAATTAGAGGTACTATTGGCTACTTCACATTTTCCTATCAACTGCATCAATGGTTTTCTCTTTAGCTTTCTTCTTGTATTCACTTATATTTGCACCGCTTTATTTGGTTTTTATCCATTTATGAAGGTTAATTTTTCATTGATATAAAAAATATATCAGTTGTTCATTTTCATTTAAGTATATGATCTTAGCTACTATATATTTTTTCTTTCGCTAACTCAGCAATACTTTTCTACTAGCTTCTTCAATATATTCTCTAACATTCTTTCAATTCTTCAAATGTGTTTCATTGTTTCATCACTTTACCCATAATTAGAGGTACTATTGGCTACTTCACATTTTCCTATCAAGTGCATCAATGGTTTTCTCTTTAGCTTTCTTCTCGTATTCACTTATATTTGCACCGCATTATTTTGTTTTTATCCGTTTATGAAGGTTAATTTTTCATTGATATAAAAAATATATCAGTTGTTCATTTTCATTTAAGTATATGATCTTAGCTACTATATATTTTTTCGCCAACTCATCAATACTTTTCTGTTAGCTTCTTCAATATATTCTCTAACATTCTTTCAATTCTTCAAATGTGTTTCATTGTTTAATCACTTTTCACATAATTAGAGGTACTATTGGCTTCTTCACATATTCCTATCACGTGCATCAATGGTTTTCTCTTTAGCTTTCTTCTCGTATTCACTTATATTTGCACCGCATTATTTTGTTTTTATCCATTTATGAAGGTTATTTTTTCATTGATATAAAAAATATATTAGTTGTTCATTTTCATTTAAGTATATGTTCTTAGCTACTATATATTTTTTCGCATCCAACTCATTAATACTTTTCTATAAGCTTCTTCAATATATTCTCTTACATTCTTTCAATTCTTCAAATGTATTTTACTATTTCATCATTTTTCACATAATTAGAGGTACTATTGGCTACTTCGCATTTTCCTATGAAGTGCATCAATTGTTTTCTCTTTAGCTTTCTTCTCGTATTCACTTATATTTGCACCGCATTATTTTGTTTTCATCCATTTATGAAGGTTAATTTTTCATTGATATAAAAAATATATCAGTTGTTCATTTACAATTAAGTATATGATCTTAGCTTCTATATATTTTTTCGCATCCAACTCATTAATACTTTTCTATAAGCTTCTTCAATATATTCTCTTACATTCTTTCAATTCTTCAAATGTATTTTACTGTTTCATCATTTTTCACATAATTAGAGGTACTATTAGCTACTTCGCATTTTCCTATGAAGTGCATCAATTGTTTTCTCTTTAGCTTTCTTCTCGTATTCACTTATATTTGCACCGCATTATTTTGCTTTTATCCATTCATGAAGGTTAATTTTTCATTGATATAAAAAATATATCAGTTGTTTATTTTCATTTAAGTATATGATCTTAGTTACTATATATTTTTTCGCCAACTCATCAATACATTTCTGTTAGCTTCTTCAATATATTCTCTAACATTCTTTTAATTCTTCAAAAGTGTTTCATTGTTTCGTCACTTTTCACATAATTAGAGGTACTATTGGCTACTTCACACTTTCCTATCGAGTGCATCAATTGTTTTCTCTTTAGCTTTCTTCTCGTATTCACTTATATTTGCACCGCAATATTTGGTTTTTATCCATTTATGAAGGTTAATTTTTCATTGATATAAAAAATATATCAGTTGTTCATTTTCATGTAAGTATATGATCTTAGCTACTATATCTTTTTTCTTTCGCTAACTCATCAACACTTTTCTACTAGCTTCTTCAATATATTCTCCAACATTCCTTCAATTCTTCAAATGTGTTTTACTGTTTCATCATTTTTCACATAAATAGAGGTACTATTGGTTACTTCACATTTTCCTATTAAGTGCATCAATGGTTTTCTCTTTAGCTTTCTTTTTGTATTCACTTACATTTGCACCGCATTATTTTGTTTTTATTCATTTATGAAGGTTAATTTTTCATTGATATAAAAAATATATCAGTTGTTCATTTTCATCTAAGTATATGATCTTAGCTACTATATATTTTTTCGCCAACTCATCAATACTTTTCTACTAGCTTCTTCAATATATTCTCTAACATTCTTTCAATTCTTCAAATGTGTTGCATTGTTTAATCACTTTTCACATAATTAGAGGTACTATTGGCTACTTCACATTTTCCTATCAAGTGCATCAATGGTTTTCTCTTTAGCTTTCTTCTCGTATTCACTTATATTTGCACCGCAATATTTGGTTTTTATCCATTTATGAAGGTTTATTTTTCATTGATATAAAAAATATATCAGTTGTTCATTTTCATTTAAGTATATGATATTAGCTACTATATATTTTTTCTTTCGCTAACTCAGCAATACTTTTCTATTAGCTTCTTCAATATATTCTCTAACATTCTTTGAATTCTTTAAATGTGTTTTACTGTTTCATCACTTTTCACATAATTAGAGGTACTATTGGCTACTTCGCATTTTCCTATGAAGTGCATCAATTGTTTTCTCTTTAGCTTTCTTCTCGTATTCACTTATATTTGCACCGCATTATTTTGTTTTTATCCATTTATGAAGGTTAATTTTTCATTGATATAAAAAATATATCAGTTGTTCATTTACAATTAAGTATATGATCTTAGCTTCTATATATTTTTTCGCATCCAACTCATTAATACTTTTCTATAAGCTTCTTCAATATATTCTCTTACATTCTTTCAATTCTTCAAATGTATATTACTGTTTCATCATTTTTCACATAATTAGAGGTACTATTAGCTACTTCGCATTTTCCTATGAAGTGCATCAATTGTTTTCTCTTTAGCTTTCTTCTCGTATTCACTTATATTTGCACCGCATTATTTTGTTTTTATCCATTTGTGAAGGTTAATTTTTCATTGATATAAAAAATATATCAGTTGTTCATTTTCATTTAAGTATATGATCTTAGCTACTATATATTTTTTCTTTCGCTAACTCAGCAATACTTTTCTATTAGCTTCTTCAATATATTCTCTAACATTCTTTCAATTCTTTAAATGTGTTTTACTGTTTCATCACTTTTCACATAATTAGAGGTACTATTGGCTACTTCGCATTTTCCTATGAAGTGCATCAATTGTTTTCTCTTTAGCTTTCTTCTCGTATTCACTTATATTTGCACCGCATTATTTTGTTTTTATCCATTTATGAAGGTTAATTTTTCATTGATATAAAAAATATATCAGTTGTTCATTTACAATTAAGTATATGATCTTAGCTTCTATATATTTTTTCGCATCCAACTCATTAATACTTTTCTATAAGCTTCTTCAATATATTCTCTTACATTCTTTCAATTCTTCAAATGTATTTTACTGTTTCATCATTTTTCACATAATTAGAGGTACTATTAGCTACTTCGCATTTTCCTATGAAGTGCATCAATTGTTTTCTCTTTAGCTTTCTTCTCGTATTCACTTATATTTGCACCGCATTATTTTGTTTTTATCCATTTGTGAAGGTTAATTTTTCATTGATATAAAAAATATATCAGTTGTTCATTTTCATTTAAGTATATGATCTTAGTTACTATATATTTTTTCGCCAACTCATCAATACATTTCTGTTAGCTTCTTCAATATATTCTCTAACATTCTTTTAATTCTTCAAAAGTGTTTCATTGTTTCGTCACTTTTCACATAATTAGAGGTACTATTGGCTACTTCACACTTTCCTATCGAGTGCATCAATGGTTTTCTCTTTAGCTTTCTTCTCGTATTCACTTATATTTGCACCGCATTAATTTGTTTTTATCCATTTACGAAGGTTCTTTCGAATCTTCCTAACTGCTTGTTCAATTTACTCTCTTCTTTCTCTTTTCTTCGAATATTAAGTTTACAAGCTGCTTCATTTTTTTGTCCTGATAATAGTTATATTTCTCTTACCTACTTGTCTTTTATCCTTCTTCTCTTTTTGTTCCAGCACCTTTCAAGTGTCACACCTTTTTAACTTTTTCTCTTATATTCTTTGAGATTCATCTTGTAGGTTCTTTAGTTAATTCTGCTTCAGTTTTAGAAATGATCCTTGATATGTCTTAGGCCCTGATGTATGATCGTGGATCATCCCACAGATTATATATGGATCATCCTTGATCGTGGTTCAGTTTCTAAGGATACCATTGTATTAACAATTGTATCCAAGGTAACTGAACCATGGTCAAGGATGATCCACGATCGTACAACTGGGCCTTAGTGGTATTAATATTAATTATTTCAAAATGACTCCATGCATATATTTGATATTGTGTTTGTCTATGTTTTCAGTGGCTTAGATAGTGTTACGACAAAGCAATGCATCCTTCTGCTGAAACAGCTGGCTGTAGAAGGAAAAACTGTGATATGCACGATACACCAGCCGAGTGCTTCGGTTTTTGAGATGTTCGACCACCTCTATGCTTTAGCGGATGGCAGGTGCATCTACCAAGGATCCATTAAGGGCCTTGTGCCATACCTAGATCAATCCGGTTTGCATTGCCCAGCATACCACAATCCTGCAGACTATTGTAAGTAGTGGTAACTAAAACAATTGCTGTAATGACTTATATATTTTTTTCAGTATTAGAAATAGCTACTGGAGAATATGGACATCATGTTGATCATCTAATGGGTAAATCAGAAAACGGCTTATCAAAGGATTGGAGGAAGACGCAAAGAGATACCTTGCAAATCCAATCATTGGAACATATAGGTATGCCTGCATAAAACAATCAACCATTACAACGATTTTAAAAATATCTTTTTGCACTTTCATCTTAAAAGTTGACACTTTACAAACTCTAATCAATGTCAAAAGGTGGCATTTATCAAATGTTACATTGTTTATTTGTATCCAACCATAAAAGTGGTATCAAATGCATAAAGGAATTTCATGATACGCTGTCATCGAAATACCTGCTGTCAGAACAATCAATCAAATTTTCGCGACACGAGTACATCGATAGTAGTTCATCATGGAAGTGGATGATACATCCGATGCGGAAAGCTGCACACCACCAGATGTAGTAAAGGAAGCAGAGATAGCTAGTTTAGAACTACTACCGAAAAATTCAAGGGTAATATATGAAAAACGCTACCAGGAATTTATCAAGTGGTGTGAATCTAGAACCGTTAGAAGGTATTCCGAGAATACTTTATTAGCATATTTTGCCGATCTTTGCAGAAAATATAAGCCCTCTAGCATTTGGTCTATATTTTCAATGTTAAAATGCACCCTCGCTACAAAACATAATGTGCAAATTGGAAAATATAGCAAATTAATAGCTTTCATCAAACAGAATGGCGCAGGATTTATTTTTTAACCTTATTTTTAAATACTATATTGTACTTGTTTACGGTATGACGTGCAAAAAGTTATGTATGTAATGCGTGTGTAAAATAAGCTTTATGGCATTCGTTCAGATGTGTCGTGACGAGCCTTCGGCTCGTCACGAAACATCATCTGAACTCATGCCATAAAGCTCAATTTTACACACTTATTACATAAATAACTATTTTGACCCTTGGTTTTAAATGTATTTGTTTAGATAAGATGATGCAAAGCGGCTTACTGACGCCAGTGAAGGCCCCAACCTTCAGCTTCCCAACAATAACGGAACCTCGAGCCCGTGCGAAGAAGAACAACTGCTATGACTCTCATTACTCAACTTCCTTCTTCTACCAGTTTTACATATTACTTAAGAGAACCTTCCTCATTACATGCCGTGACCCTACGTTAACTTACTCCCGGTTAGTCACTCACTCCCTCATAGCAATCATCATCGGCATCTTGTACTACGGAATAGGTCAGGAGGCTTCCAATGTGCTCAACAACTTCAACTTCATGTTCTTCTCGGTGATGTTCCTTATGCTCATAGCATTCAACTGCGTTACTTTAACATGTAAGTGAGATGATCAAAATTTTACATTTGTGATAAACTGTACTGAATTTGCAAATAGAGAGTTAGAACTAATTAGATATTTGGGGGGATTCCTTTCTCCCGGGACACCCTGTAAATCAGAGGTTCCCAGCCTTTTATAGCCCACCGCCCCCTTTCGAAAAAACAAATTACTCACCGCCCCCCATTCAGAAATAAAATATCACTTAAGATCAATATAGGTTTCCCATCTTTTCAAAGAGCACTTCAAGAGCGCCCCTCTTGGTGAACTATATTATACTACGTATATATTTAAAAACAAGGACGCATTTTTAAAAATGTTTTATTAGGTCTTAACACAAAAAATACACATACCTATATACATAATAAAATAGCACTAGTGAGAGGGCTGAGCTTGATGTAATGACACTAATTTGTCTATATTGGGTGCTAGTTTTGTCATGAGCAACCTTAAGTCACCGCGATCTACTATTGACAATCGGCTCCGTTTTTTTGTTAGTAGATTGGATACTACACTAAATCCTCTTTTGGCTAAATACGATGATGGAAATGCTAGAAAAAACTTCTTTACTGCACCCCATTAGGGCGGATATAAAATTGAAATTTGTCTTTGAAGCCAAAATGCTTGGTAGCCATGTTTCAATTTTAGTTTTAATTCTTCGTTTGTTGACAATTCTACGAGCTGCTCCTGTAAAAATACTTCTGCTGTTTCAATGTTTGTGCAAGGTTCCAAGACCCAGTCCGGAATTATCATATTGAGGATATCTTGAAATCTATTAGAAAAATCTTCTTTAAGGGTTTCTAAATGCTGGCAATAAACCAAAATTACATCATCACTTGTTTTCACCGAGGAAAGATTTTGAAACTGATGGAATTGTCTCCGACCCAAATTTAATTTGTATAATGCAAGTTTTGACACGAATGCCGAAATTATTGCCTTAGCTTTAATTAAATTCAAATCATCTCCTTGTAGCTGCAGATTGGTTTCGTAAAATTTATTAAATAAACCTGTTAAATACGCTATATCATTTTTAAATTTCAATAAATTTTCTTTTAAGGAATCATCTTTATTTTCGAGAAACGTTATAACTGAGTCAAATGGTTTATAAAATCTTTGCAGACAAGTACCCTTTGACAACCATCGAACTTCTGTGTGCAACAGTAAACGATTAAAGTCCTGGCCGTTTTCATCACAAAGCTTTCTAAACAATCTATCGTTAAGAGAATTGCTGCTGATTCTATTAACCCCTGTAATTACGTACTGCAGCGGGCAATGAAGGCGATCACTAAGGTTTTTTGCAACTAAATGTTGTCTGTGAATCACACAATGCATGGCGACTACATTTGGTACAGCTTTTTTTAAAATATGCAATGAATCCGCGGTATTGTCCAACAATTGCTGGAGCATAATCAGTAGCAACGGACACTATATTATTCAGAGGGATATCTTTTTCTTTAAAATATTGTTCCAAAACGTCAAATACAGATTTTCCTTCGGTATCAGTTTCTAATTTTTTTGCGAATAATAGTTCTTGACAAATGTTCTCATCTCTTATGAAGCTAACGTACGATAGAAGTAATGCCTCATTGTTTGGCAATGTAGACTCATCGAGCTGTATAGAAAATTCGGTCGTCTTCAAAAATTCTGTTAGAGAACTCTCCACATCCTCGGACATTTCGTCGATTCGTCTCTGTACAGTATTATTGCTCAAGGGGATTTTTTTTAATAATATCTGAAGGTGACTTGTGAAGTACAGTACGAAGAACTTCACTCACAGCTGGCAGTATTAATTCTTCTCCAATTGTGTGCGGTTTTCCCGATTTAGCAATAAGCAACGAAACATTGTAAGATGCACGTAACCCATCATTGTCTTGTTTTGATGCTGCTGAAAACATACCGGCTAAAGTTGGACGTCTCGAATGTTGATTTTTGAGCATTTGAAAGTAAGATAAATTTTTATCTTTTATGGCACGATGTATTTTGCTCAAATGTTCTTGTAATCGTGAAGGTTTCATGGCTTCATTTGAGAAAACTTTCTGGCAAATCAGGCATATTGGCAATGTCTTGTTTGTGGGTGACTGAATAATACTATATTTTAAATATTCGACATTGTATTGTCTACATTTTTTCTTTGATTCCGACATATCTTAAAAATAAAACAAGAAAAATAATAACAAGAAGTTGTTGTTAGCGCAGATCCAACCAATTTAAAAACAAAATTAAAAATTTGAAGTTAGTTAAAATTTCTTGTGCGCAGCATCAAACACTATTTGGGTCTACATATGCAGAGTGTCCCAGGATAGAAGTATTTACACGTGTTTTTATTTAACACGTGTTATCACACGTGTATTTATTTAACACGTGTAATTATAATTACACGTGTATTTATTCTACACGTGTAAAAATAATTAAACGTGTATTTATTTTACACGTGAAATTATGTAATTACATGTGTAATTATAATACTCTAGGCTTTTTCATACAGTAATTTATTTTATACTTTGGAAAATAAATATGTACATGAACTTAGGATATCGTAAGATTCTGATGCAACTAAATAAGTTACTAAGTAACTAAAAAAGTAACTAAATTACCCGCAGTAGAAAAACAACTCGCGCGGCGATCAAAATAACGATTTATTCTTACAATAAAGAATGATTCTAGTTCAAAAATATTAACATATCGACGTTTTCTGGAAGCAGTGAGCAAGCTTCGCTGTCACACGTGTAATTATGCGCGTAAATAGTTACACGTGTAATTATACATATAACTAATTACACGTGTAATTATGCCCTACGTACACGTGTACATGTGACCCGTGTATTTGAATACAAGTATAAAATTTGCGGCTCTACAAGAAATGTACGTTAGAGAATTGTAAAAGCCATTTTCAAATTTTGTATACATATTTTGCATTTATAACTTAATAATAATATTTTGCCGTATGTATGTCTTAATTAATATATTTTACCGCTTAGAAAAAAAATCTTTCCTGAACTATCAATTTCCTATTGACTCAAAATCCAAAATGTGGGTTCAATTTTTTTTTAAACCAAGGATCAGGGCTTAATTTCAAAACATGAAATAAACATTCCTATAGTTTTGGTTAATGTATCTATAGACAAAATCTTATAACATCTATCCGAAGACACATCGTATATTACAGGCGGTTAAAAATTAAAACAAATTATATGAAACCAAAAATATTAAATATTAGGAACTATATGTACATAAATTGCAGCCCATCAAATATAACAATAGATTATATGTAAGTACTTACCTGTATTCCAACAGTTATTTCACCAACGATATATTTTTAATTACCGGGTCCACTTAATATAAATATTACTTTATTTACAATAATGATCACAATATGACAATTAATTACAATCCAAAAAACAATAGGTCAAATATACTTGACTCGTTGCGTGTCAGTCAGGAAGTCAGAATGCAGGCCGGAGCGTCCCCGCTCCGGCACCTTGCACACCAAACCGGGCAAGCGGGGTAATGTACAGATATCCGTCAGTACGGGGAATCCCATGTTGATTCGGTGGAGCCAACATTCAATTGTTTTTTTTAATGTGATCTGTAGATTTTAGGTTTACACTCTTGCTCTGACGGAACTCCGTTTTTGCCCGGGGGCGGCGGCTCGTCCTCAACGCCCCCTAAATATACCTTGGGCCAGAAACGCCCCCCTAAATCCCTTCAGCGCCCACGGGGGCGGTACCGCCCCCGTTGGGAATCACTGCTGTAAATGATTGAGCTAAATTCTACGCTTTTCTAATCGCATATTTTAGATACATTTGATTGCAACAGTTGGATATAACCAACTATTATATCAGATTCGAATTTGGACTTTTACAATGTTAAACTACACTTAACGAGTCATCCATAATTATAATTAATGAATAACATTTATTATCATTATCATCATTATCATTTATTAAGTCTTTATCTTTGAGTAAACTGAACTAAACTGATTTTTCTTCCAGTCCCTTCAGAACTGCCCATAATAATTAGAGAGCACTTTAACAGGTGGTACTCTCTTAAAGCTTATTACTTGGCCATTACCTTAGCGGACATTCCATTACAGGTTTGTTGATAGTCTTTTGGGTTCGGTTGGTGATTAGTTGATTACTATATTTACAGCTATTGGCGACCATCATTTACTCTCTGACGACTTACTTCATGACTTCCCAGCCTGTGGAGGTCTTCAGGATAATTCTGTACCTAGTCATGTGCATTTTAGTCTCTCTGGTGTCTCAGAGCTATGGGCTATTCATAGGAGCTTGCATGGATGTTAAGGTAATTGAAATCACCAATATGCAATATTTATAATAATTTAATAATAAAGTCTATATAAATCAATTTGGTCAGAATTATCTGTCCAAAAACTGAAAGTAATAAATTATGCCAATGATGACGTAGCTCTAACTCCTCTGAATTAAAGATATCGAATAACTTGATGTTCAAATAAATCACTTATTATGAAGCAATAATCCTTATACTTGCAAATGCCTTAGTGGTAAAGAAAATATTTAATAAAACAATATTTCAAAAAAAATTCAGCCGTAATTTTTAATAAATGCCATTGATTATTATACTCTGCTTATATTATCATTATCATAAATAAATATATTAACTCTAACCAATTATGTTTACTCATCATCAGTGATGGGCACCGTTAACCAAAATGTTAACGTCAATAACGATAATCCGTTAACGTGATTCTCTTAATTATGTTAAAGTTACAATTAACAGTACAAGTTACAAGATAAGTAACAGTACAAGTTAAAGTAACAATTTTCATCAATTATAATTTAAAACCCGGGAAAATGATTATTGTTCATCAAAAATCAATCGAATGGTCTTCAAAATATCTTGTTTCGAAATTTTTGATCGGTCGCCATTTTGTTATTTGATAAAATAGAAAATAATTGTAAATACAAATGTTTTAGAGAGCCGAAAGCACATACTGAATGTTTTTGTATTTTTTTAAATATTCCTTAAAATAAGGGAGTAATAACGATTTTTCGAAAAACAAAAGGACTCCAATAACTATGAACTTGGGCTCCAATTCAAAAATTTGAACAAAGAAAAGTTGTTTGTTTCAAAGAGTTCTAACTGCCATTTTTGGGTGTTACAACTTAGTATTAACACCCTGTATATATTTATCGTTCTCCCTTCTACGAATTATGGTGTAGGGTTTTTTGATTTTGCTTTGTTTTGTTATTCCTGGCTTGGTCCCATGGTGTATTTCTTCCATTCTTTTCTGTTCTTCGCCATTTTTTTCGCCTCTGCTATTGTTTTCCCTTTCTTTTCAATAATTTCTTTCATTTCACTATCCCATGTTTTTATTGGTCTACCTCTACTTTTCTTCTTTTCTGTTTTCGCCTGCCACACCTGTTTCACTTGTCTTTCCTCCTTCATCCTCTGTAGGTGTCCCCACCACTCTAATTTCCTTCTCTGTATAAATTCTTCTACCGCTTTTATTTCCAGCTGGTCTGTGATTTCTGTGTTCCTTATCCGGTCTCTTCTTGTCACTCCGATTATTCTCCTAAGGTACTTCATTTCCATTGCCTGGACTTTGCTCTTTCCTCTTTTCGTTAGAACCCAAGACTCTCACCCGAATGTCAGCACCGGTCTGTATATTGACTTAAATATGGACAGTTTTGTTTTTCTTGTTAGTTCCCTTTTATTTATGAATGTTCTTAGGTGAAAATATAGCTTTATTGTTTTTTTTTTATTCTGCTATCAATTTCCTTCTCATTTCGACCTTCACTTTGTATTTCTACCCCTAGGTATATGTATTGTTCTACTTGTTCTATTTTTGTATTATCTATTTTAATATCAATCTGTTCTTGCTTTCCCAATATCATCACTTTTGTCTTGTTTTTGTTCATTTGCATTCCATTTGTTTTTAGGGTTTCGTTCCATATATTTAGATTATTTTGTAGGTCTTCTCTATTTCTTCCTATTATTATTATGTCATCCGCGAATGCTCCTTCTGCTATTTCTACTCTTTTTAATTTGTTATGTCCGATCGTTACTATTTTTACCTTTTCTCTGCATGTTCTAATTATTTCGTCTATAAATAAAATGAAAAGTGTTGGACTCAGACCGCCACCTTGTCTTAATCCGTTGTTTGTTGTGAACTCGCTGGATTGTTGATTTCTTTCCACTATTATATTCCGGTTGTTCTGGTATATGCTTCTTATTACCCTTATCATCTTGTTATTCACATTTCTTTCCTTTAAAATCGACCATGCTTTTTCACGAGGCACTCTGTCGAACGCCTTCGCCATATCTGTGAATCCTATGTACATCTGTTTATTTTCATAGTTTGCCTTTTCCTGTATTTGTTTTATCATAAATATGTGGTCCTGTATACTTCTGCCTTCCCTGAATCCACTTTGTGATTCAATTAATGTTCTTTCTGTGCTTTGTTTTATTTTTTTATTTATTAGTTGTTCATATATTTTCATATTTGTAGTTATTATATTAATTCCCCTGTAATTGTTGCAGACTTTTCTGTCACCGTTCTTGTATATGGGTACTATCATTGCTGTCTGCCACTCCTTTGGCACACACTCTTCTTGTCATGCTTTGTTGTAGATTTTTAGTAGCATTGATTTCCCTTGTGTACCTAGTTTCTTGATCATTTCTGTTGTGATTCTATCCACTCCAGCTGCTTTTCCGTTTTTTGTTTTCTTATTACTTCTGACAAACCTTCTATACATATCTGTTGTTCTTCATCATTTTCTGTATATTGTTCTTGTTCGTTCTTATTTGTCACTTTTTCTTCCTGTTCCGTGTTGAGTAACTCCTGAAAGTATTGTTTCCATCTCTCCATCCTTTCTATGTCATCTGTTATTATTTCTCCTTTTTTGTTCATTATATGTCTCGTCTCGTTTGTCCTTTTTGTCTTGTTCCTTTTGATTATGTTGTAGAACAGTTTTATGTTGTCTTTACTACTTCTCTCCATTTTGTCTCCAAATTCTCTCCAACTTTGTTTTTTTGCTTCTATTACTAATTGTTTAACCATTTTTCTGCTGTGCTTGTATTTTTCGTAGCTTTCTGCAGTTTTCTTTCATATATATTCTTTCCATGCTATCTTCTTGTTTTTTATCTCCTCTTTTATCTCGTTTGTCCACCATCCCGTTTGTCTTTTCGTGTTTGTCATTTGGTAGCTTCCACATGCTGTCCGTGCAGCTGTTAGAATTATATTCTTGAATGCCTCCCACATTCCATCTAAGTCATCTTCCCTGTATGTATTTTGTTTCAGTACTATTTCATTCTCCACCAGATTCTTGTATTCGTTGCTTACGTCTTCTTCTTGTAATCTGTGAGCCTTGATCTTTTTAACTTCGATTTTCTTCATTTTGTTATCATCACTTTTTATTATTGGTTCTTTTATTGTTGCTACCACTAGGTAGTGGTCATTTCCAATTTCTGGCCCTCTCCTTACTTTAGTGTCTACTGCCTATTTTCTGTGTTCTCTTTTTACGAGAATGTAGTCTATAATTGACTTTTCGTTTCTAGCTGTTTCTTCTCTTGTATATTGGTGTGTTCTTTTATGATTAAAAAACGTGTTTGTTATTATTAGTTCATTCATTTGGCAATATTCCGGCATTATTTTCCCATTCTCGTTTCTTTTGTTCTCCCCGTTATTACCTATCACATTACTGTACATCTGATCTATTTTCCCTACTCTACTTTTAAAATCGTTTGTAACATATAGTTTACCAGTTACCTCCTATGTCTTTGTCGTTAGTTCTTCTAAAAAATGTATCCTTTTTTTCTACTTTTTCATCTTCACTTGGTCCTTAAACTATTATCATTGTTTTCATTTCATCTTTTGTTTTCCCTTTCAGTGTTATTAGCATCATCCTTTCATTTATTGTTTCCCATTTTATTAGTTCTTTTTCTCTTTTTTTGTGCACTATGCAGGCAACTCCTGCCGCTGCTCTCGTGTGTTCATCTACTCCACTATATATGCATGTGTGTCCGTTGTTCGTTTTTTTTTTACCCTTTCCCTTTGAGTTTTGTTGCAGTAATTGCCAATAAATCTAGTCCTGTTTTTTTAAACTCCATTTCTAATTCTTCTTATTTTCCTCTTAGGCTCCTAACATTCCAGGTTCCCATTTTCCTTGTTGTTTCACTTTCCATTTTGGTTTGCATTTTTTCCTCTTAGGCTCCTAACATTCCAGGTTCCCATTTTCCATGTTGTTTCACTTTCCATTTTGGTTTGCATTTTTATATTTCCTTTGTATATCCCGTTTGCTGTTGCCTATCAGTTTTTTTGTTTTTACCTCTGATAGTCCCTTTATTTTGCTATTCCATCTATACTCATTTCCATTTATTATTAGCTTCTGGTATCCTGTTCTTGCCGTTTTCCGTTTATCTCTTTCCTGTATCATAAATATTACATCGCTTAATTACTTGGATCTACCTATTATTAACTTGTTAATTTTTAAGTAGATATTTTCGTTCCAGTTTTTAATTTTAATGCTATTTACTATTATTTGTTGTGCGTTGTCATGAATATGATATGTCTTACTGCTTTACGTAACTATAATATTTTTCACAATGGTTTATGCAATTTCTATTTTCATTATTTCTTTTAGACTGGAGTCATATTTGGTCCATTCTGCCTCCTCCCATTTACAATATTCTCAGGGTTCTTCGTCCAGCTGAACAACGCCCACCCATACATGCAGTGGATCTTCCACCTCTCATTCCTCAAGTATGGCTTCGAAGGCTTAAACCTTGCAATCTTCGGCTACGACAGAGGCAAGCTGCCCTGTGATGCAGATTACTGTCACTTTGTGTACTCCGAGAAGTTTTTGGATGAGGTCGACATGGAAGACGCAGACTACTCCCACTCCGTCTACTTTCTGGTTGGACTTATCTTCTTCTTGAGGATCCTCGCATTCGTGGCACTCTTCGTTCGTATCAAAAGGAAAAGGTGACCGTGTGGTTTCCAAACGATGACAGTTTTTAATGCAGGAATTGCAAAGATGATCAGTTTTATAGGTTTAAGTCGAAGGATGATGAGTTTTATAAATGTTATCCATCGAATGATGACTGTGCTAGCAAGTTGTGTATATTTAAACCAACGAGTGATGGATTATGTATGTTTAAGCGAACAAATTATGATGTTGGGTGGAGTGTTTTAAAAACAATCACGTGAGGTTCTGAAAGTTTAAGCCAACGGATGAAAACTAGGTTTGTGCCAAAGAATTATTGGTTTTGTAAGCTTGTTAATACCATATGAAGGGTTTTTTTAGATTCAAAGCAACAAATGATTAGTTTTATAAATAAGCCAGTGGTGATATGTTTTGTTGGTTTAAGCAACAGATCGAAATTATAGGTTTAAACCAAAGGATCAAGGTAGGTTTAAACCTAATTTTTGTAGGTTTAAGCTAATCGACGATAATTTTTATAGTTTTGAGTAAAATTATTATTGAACACTGACATATTTAGTGTTTGAAAATGTAGTTCAAAATTATGGTGACAAAAATTGGATGTAAAACAAGCAATGCATTTATTTCTATAGAGCGCAGTTTTTGTTTTATAGGGAATCTGGCACCGCATTATTTGGTTTTTATCCATTTATGAAGGTTAATTTTTCATTGATATAAAAAATGTATGGCTTTCTTTAAAAACCGTGTAAGTCTGATTTTTAGAGATTTATTACTTTTTAAGCCCTTTTTAAACTAAAATTGTTACACGCACGTCCAATAAAACCTCGTATATTGAGAAAAGACGATAAAAAGATTTAAGTAGTGAGAACATTTCTGCAACAAGTTCTAACAAAATTTAGTGTTTTAAACAGTTTTATGTGTTTTATGCCATCGATATGGGAAGAAACTTTCCATTTTTGTATCAATGATACCTTAATTATACAAACGTTTTAAAATAATTTATTATGTTAACAAAATTATTTATCGATGACAAAAAAAAAATGTTACTTAATTATAAAAATAATATTTTGTATGACATTTCTTGTAAATATTGATTTATCCAAATAATTTTAAGCAAAATCAGGCTCTAAAAATTTTAATTTTGCAAAAGTAAATCATGTTTTGTTGAATTACTGAGAGAGGGGGAATGTTACTGCAAGACGACGAGTTTAGCCAGCAAGCTGAGGACAGAAATGCTACAGGCAAACTTTGTCTTCTAAAAGTAGAGGAGAATACGAAACAATAGCGTTTGCCTTAAAAAAATATAGCTTTGCTCCTCATACAAAACAAAATTTCATAACTATCTGAAAAAATACTACAAAGTAATAATGACTTCCTTGTAGGTATAAAAATTACTGATCCAAACTTAAATAGTGGCTGTTTAGTTTTGTAGATTTAAGTCGCAGGTTTATTGACTACATTTTTTTTTATTTGAGAACTTCACGCCGATATCATAAAAATAAGGAACTAATTATTTGTTTACTGCATAAATTTATTTATTTATTTGAAACCTTGCTAAGATGTTGAAGCCGAAGAATTGATGAGCACAAAGAAACAAATTTCCTCCAAAACTTATTGAGATCAATATTTATACTTATACTTATAACTTATAATATCATATTTAAGTAGATTGTAATTTTAGTTCCTGGCATTTACTATTTTCTTTTAACTACATAGTAGTGTTTTATTAATAGTTTACCCAGTGGTATAGACTAAACATATGTAAAATGTTTTCATTAAAAACAATCATTGTACTTTATAAAATGTAAAAAATAAGAAACTGTGATATTTATATCAGTTAAAAATGCAAAGTAAAAATTTTTATGATTATTTAAATAAATAACAACAATTTTTTTTTTTATTTCATTCATTTTCCAAAAGTATGAAGTGTAGGTTTCATTTGAGACTACACTAAGTGAAACTACAACAAAATATTTTTTTTTCATTCATTTTCCAAAAGTATGAAGTGTAGGTTTCATTTGTGAAATTACAACTAAATATATTTTTTATTTCATTCATTTTCCAAAAGTATGAAGTGGAGGTTTCATTTGAGACTACACTAAGTGAAATTACAACTAAATATTTTTTTTATTTCATTCATTTTCCAAATGTATGCAGTGTAGGTTTCATTTGAGACTACACTAAGTGAATTTACAACTAAATATTTTTTTTATTTCCTTCATTTTCCAAAAGTATGAAGTGTAGGTTTCATTTGAGACTACACCAAGTGAAACTACAACTAAATTTTTTTTTTTAAATTTCATTCATTTTCCAATAGTATGAAGTGTAGGTTTCATTTGAGACTACACTAAGTGAAATTACAACTAAATATTTTTATTTCATTCATTTTCCTAAAGTATGAAGTGTAGGTTTCATTTGAGACTACACTAAGTGAAATTACAACTAAATATATTTTTTTCATTCATTTTCCAAAAGTATGCAGTGTAGGTTTCATTTGAGACTACACTAAGTGAAATTACAACTATTTTTTTTTTTAATTTCATTCATTTTCCAGTAGTATGAAGTTAGGTTTCATTTGAGACTACAGAAAGTGAAATTACAACTAAATATTTTTTTTTATTTCATTCATTTTCCCATAGTATCAAGTGTAGGTTTCATTTGAGACTACACTAAGTGAAATTACAACTAAATATTTTTTTTTTCATTCATTTTCCAAAAGTATGAAGTGTAGGTTTCATTTGAGACTACACTAAGTGAAATTACAACTAAATATTTTTTTTTATTTCATTCATTTTCCATTAGTATGAAGTGTAGGTTTCATTTGAGACTACACTAAGCGAAACTACAACTTTTTTTTTTATTTCATTCATTTTCCAAAAGTATGAAGTGTAGGTTTACAACTTTGGATTACAACTAAATATATTTTTTATTTCATTCATTTTCCAAAAGTATGAACTGTAGGTTTCATTTGAGACTACACAAAGTGAAACTACAACTAAATAATTTTTTTTTTCATTCATTTTCCAAAAGTATGAAGTGTAGGTTTCATTTGAGACTACACTAAGTGAAACTACAACAAAATATTTTTTTTATTTCATTCATTTTCCAAAAGTATGAAGTGTAGGTTTCATTTGAGATAACACTAAGTGAAACTACAACTATTTTTTTTAATTTCATTCATTTTCCAAAAGTATGCAGTATAGGTTTCATTTGAGATTACACTAAGTGAAATTACAACTAAATATTTTTTTTATTTCATTCATTTTCCAAAAGTATGAAGTAGAAGGTTTCATTTGAGACTACTCTAAGTGAAATTACAACTAAATATTTTTTTTATTTCTTTCATTTTCCAAAAGTATGAAGTGTAGGTTTCATTTGAGACTACACTAAGTGAAATTACAACTAAATATATTTTTTAATTTCATTCATTTTCCAAAAGTATGAAGTGTATGTTTCATTTGAGATTACACAAAGTGAAATTACAACTATTTTTTTTAAATTTCATTCATTTTCCAAAAGTATGAAGTGTAGGTTTCATTTGAGACTACACTAAGTGAAATAACAACTAAATATTTTTTTTATTTCATTCATTTTCCAAATGTATGAAGTGTAGGTTTCATTTGAGACTACACTAAGTGAAATTACAACTAAATATTTTTTTTATTTCATTTATTTTCCAAAAGTATGAAGTGTAGGTTTCATTTGAGACTACACTATGTGAAATTACAACTAAATATTTTTTTTATTTCATTCATTTTCCAAAAGTATGAAGTGTAGGTTTCATTTGAGACCATACTAAATGAATAATACAACAATTATCTACTGATGTTTGAAGGAAAACAGTTTCATTTTATAAATATGTTAATCTAAAATTCCTACTAAATGTATACAGTATGTTCGATAAAAAGCACCCAAGACTATAGTGACGCCATTTGATATTTGTTATCTACAAACCATATATACTGTATGTCCCCGGATTGAGTTTACAAGAGGGTTTTTTTTTAAATTTGTACATTTAAGTAAAAGTGGCACTTTATGTCAAATAATTATGAAAAATAACATAATTTCATAATTTATTTTGAAAACCAATCGATCGATTTTTGAAAATAAAACATTTATAAAATCCTTGATCTATCTTATAACATATGTCTGTTTTGATAATTATGCATTTTTATACACAAATTATGTAAAATACGCACACAAATGATAAACATGACAGAAACTTTTCAAGATGAAGCAGAAATTTCTGAAGAACAAGATCAAAAAGTATTTAAATTTGAACGTACAAACTAGAAAACACGTGCCTCAACTTGTTTAATGGCCTAACTTAAGGTTAGCCTACTTTATTTTAAATGATTGTTGCAGTTTGTTAAAATTTATCTTGTAATTCAATTTGAATAATAACTTTTTTGGACAGATCGAAAAAAATGTTTCAGACAAATGTTATAATATAGTTTAAGGATTTCATAAATGTTTTATTTTCAAAAATCAATCGAGTGATTTTCAAAATATCTTGCTTCGAAATTTTTCTTCGGTCGCCATTTTGTTATTTGATAAAATAGAAAATAATTGTAAATACAAATATTTTAGAGAACCGATAGCGCATGCTGAACGTTTTTGTATTTTTTAAATATTTCTTAAAATAAGGGAGTAATGACGATTGTTCGAAAAACAAATGAACGCCAATAACTATGAACTTGGACTTCAATTCAAAAATTTTAGCTGAGAAAAGTTTTTTGTTTCGATGAGTTCTAACTGCCATTTTCGGGTGTTACAACTTAGTATTAACACCCTGTATATTGTGTTTCATTCTCAATTTTTGTACTTAGTTTGACAATGACTATAAAGTAGTCGAAACGGCAGTAACTAAATTATTTTTTGTAAAATAAATGTGTTAGTGGAAGCAACTAAGTAAAATTGTTTTATTTAATTCATTTACCATGTTCCACAAAGTAACGGCTACCAGTATACACTATTATTATCATTTTTAATATCTATAATCGATTAGTCATTAAATATTTGTTCATATTAAAAGAAGGCCCCCATATATTTAGCATTACATGTATTGTAATTAACGCATACCTATTATATATTGTAATTTATTTGCGATCATTTATTTATGGTTAAAATTATATTTTTCTAAAAGTTGTCAACAATATTCATATCATTGCGTATCTCATCTACCATTTAATATTTATAAAACTGTGCATATCAGTACAATATTTATTAATTCTATTGTCATTCGTATATGGTATCAAATGATTGTATTTTTTTATATTTATATATGTGTGAAATAAACTGCCAATGTAAATCTAAGATAATTCTATTTGTTTAGAGATCCTCAATATTATTGCAAATTATTTTAGAATTACATATTATATCAACTGTACCAGTGGATGGAATCATATTTGTCGGATAAGAAGTTTAGTGTCAAAGTCAATGATCAACGATCCGAGAGTGAAGATGTCAATCTTGGCGTACCGCAGGGTTCGATTCTAGGACCTCTTCTATTCTTACCAGTGTTGGACTGGCAATATGGTCAGGGTGGCGTTTGCCCCCCCGGGTTTATAACCCACTAACGTTGAGTGAAGGATTTTTAAGAGAATAAGAAATATATATATACATACTAGTTTTAGGGCAGGAACATAATAAAGATGAAAATCAGATGTGGGCATGTACAGTCATGCTCACATAAATCTAGTACAAAAAATTTGACATAGCTATTTAAAATTGCTGTTGTAACCTAATTTCTTGTACTGGATTTATGTGAGCATGACTGTATGTGTGGCACATGACTCTCCATATTAATATGTATGAATAAAAAGATAAAATATAAATTTCAACAAAGTTTTGTCCACAAAGCAAGACTGCTTCGAAAATTAGTATTCTACAAAATATATGCACTTAACCTCTAACCTCTTATCTTCGACTCTTATTAGGACAATTTTTAAATATTTCTAATATTTTTGAAATAATTGATAAATAATATGAATTATATGATAAACACTAAATTTCAACGCTGTTTTTTCTGCAAACCAAGAGTGCTATGAAATTGTGTGTCTTATCTAATCGTTTAAAAGTCATAAGTTTGTTTTTTGAGAGATAAAGGGAAAACGGTAAGAACAGGATACCAGAAGCTAATGATTAATGGAAAATAGTATAGATGGAACAGCAAAATAAAAGGACTATCAGAGGTAAAATCAAAACCCTGATAGGCAACTGCAAACGGGACGGCTTACACAAAGGGAATATAAAACTGCAAACCAAAATGGAAAATGAAACAACATGGAAAATGGGAACCTGGAATGTTAGGAGCCTAAGAGGAAAAGAAGACGAATTAGAAATGGAGCTTGAAAAAACAGGACTAGATTTATTCGCAATTACTGAAACAAAACTCAAAGGGAAAGGGTAAAAAAAAACGAACAACGGACACACATGCATATATAGTGGAGTAGAGGAACACATGAGAGCAGCGGCAGGAGTTGCCTGCATAGTGCACAAAAAAATAGAAAAAGAACTAATAAAATGGGAAACAATAAATGAAAGGATGATGCTAATAACACTGAAAGGGAAAACAAAAGATGTAATGAAAACAATGATAATAGTTTATGGACCAAGTGAAGATTAAAAAGTAAAAAAAAGGACATATTTAGGGAAGAACTAACGACAAAGACAGATGAGGTAACTGGTAAACTATATGTAGCAGGCGATTTTAATAGTAGAGTAGGGAAAATAGATCAGATGTACAGTAATGTGATGGGTAATAACGGGGAGAACAAAAGAAACGAGAATGGGAAAAGGATGCTGGAATATTGCCAAATGAATGAACTAATTATAACAAACACGTTTTTTAATCATAAAAGAATACACCAATATACAAGAGAAGAAAGAGCTAGAAACGAAAAGTAAATTATAGACAACATTCTCGTAAAACGAGAACACAGAAAAGAGGTAGTAGAAACTAAAGTAAGGAGAGGGCCAGAAATTGGAAGTAACCACTACCTAGTGGTAGCAACAATAAAAGAAAACAATAATAAAAAGTGATTATAACAAAATGAAGAAAATCGAAGTTAAAAATATCAAGGCTCACAGATTACAAGAAGAAGACGTAAGCAACGAATACAAGGATCTGGTGGAGAATGAAATAGTGCTCAAACAAAATACATACAGGGAAGATGACTTAGATGGAATGTGGGAGGCATTCAAGAATATAATACTAACAGCTGCACGGACAGCATGTGGAAGCTACCAAATGACAAACACGAAAAGACAAACGGGATGGTGGACGAATGAGATAAAAGAGGAGATAAAAAACAAGAAGATAGCATGGAAAGAATATCTAGGAAAGAAAACTGCAGAAAGCTATGAAAAATACAAGCACAGAAGAAAAATGGTTAAACAATTAGTAATAGAAGCAAACAAACAAAGTTGGAGAGAGTTTGGAGACAAAATGGAGCAATGTAGTAATGTAACGGTTCGAACCCAGGTGTTGTACAAATTCTCATAATTTGTAATATTTATTATTCCTTGCATTAATTTAACAGCAATTCATCCTTAAATGCAATTGCATGCATTTAATTTATTGAAATGCATATTACATGAATTCTTATAATTCAAGTAATTGATTTGGCTCGTGATTGACAAATTCTCGTAATTTGTAATATTGATTTGGCTCGTGATTTAGTGGTAGTACTCTACGTTATGTTTGATTTTTTAAATCAAAATCGTGATAACTCAGTTTGGTTCGTTTTATGGGTAATGTGTCTGTTAGTAATTTTTGTTAGCAAGTAAAACACATATACATGGATTTTATATGATTTATTCATTTTAAAAGGTTATGCAAGCGACAGGTAAATAAAAGACAGTTTTGTTACTCTAATTGGACGTTATTTATTTAATTATGTTTAGTTAAATTTTGGAATAGATTTGTTTAATAAATATTGAAAATTTATTATATTCTTTGAATTTGAATGATTTATTTTATTTTGAAAACTGAGTAACTTATTAACACTACGGTTGGAATTACAAAGTGTTACTTAGCGACTTCATGCACCACAATCTTCAAATTGTGCCGAGAAGGATATCTGATACATGTCATCACTGCATAGAAATTCATTAGCACGGTGCCTACCAATGTATTTCAACGCCACCTTGTGGATAGGAACAAATCACATAACTTCACATTAAAGTACTTCAAGTGATTCTAGTACTCCAAGCACCCAATGTGTCCTCATTCGGAGATTTTGTTAGTACTCGCATCTACCAACATTATCAGCCATGTGATCGTAAAAACTTTAATAGGTATTGTTATTCAAAATTGATTATGTATTAGTATGATAAAGCTCTATTCTACTTCTACTTTTCTAACTACTTAAGCACATACAAACATTCGTTTCATTCATTCATAATTCTGAGATTTCTTGAATATCGGAGCGCTGAGCAAGTCTAATTATACGATTTAATTACAAATATCATTGAATTATTTATATCGAAATTATTAAGTTATGTTCCCCTGACGCAACTTTTTATTTAACTACCGATTGATTAATGAGGCCACATTGTTTATCAAATGCTTGCGACGAGGAAAGGAAGGCATGTTACAATATTCTCCAGTCAGTACGAAAATATTGTCAGGACAAGGTATAAAATGCAGTTAGGTTCAACTCCGCATTTAGTGGCGTGAGGCTCCCTACATTTCATACCTCTATTAAACTTCGTTCATTACCAGCGGCAAGGCGCGGTAATATCACTAGATAGGTTATATTATCAGTATGGAATTGACTTTAGAGTTGTTAGTGTGAATCACATTTGATAAACTTGTGTTATATATTCACCTGAGGATTTAATGTTCAAAGTATATGAGTCGTCGTCGGGCAGCGTGACGTTCTGTCTCGATCGGTACATCTAACTGGTCTCGTTTAAGTTCCGCACTTCTATTTATACTGTTTTTACCCCACTTTTTACTCTTCTTCCCCTGTCCTATGCTAAATCTGCGTTCCGCTGCAAAGTGACGCAATCCCATACGTGTCACCGAATTACGCAATCGCCGTTTCGAGTTCCCGTCGTATTCCCACGACCTATTTCTGTGTCATCATTTTGATCGTGTGCTTATTTACATTTGCCTAAAATTAAGAAGTCAGCAAAATGAATGACCTCGCTTGGGCCAACGCGTCGTCGGCCGCGGCCTGATATGATATTTACGCAGTTTTGTTCCGACTCGTAAAATTATGGACTTTAATATTATTAGGTTCTTACAGTAAAGACAACATAAAACTGTTCTAGACTTCTAGAAGAAGACGTAGCAACGAATACAAGGATCTGGTAGAGAATGAAATAGTACTCAAACAAAATACATTCAAGGAAGATGACTTAGATAGAAAGTGGGAGGCATTCAAGAATATAATACTAACAGCTGCACAGACTGCACGAAAGAAACACGAACAGACAAACGGGATGGTGGAAGAATGAGATAAAAGAGAAGATAAAAAACAAGAAGATAGCATGGAACGAATATCTAGGAAAGATAACTGCAGAAAGCTATGAAAAATACAAGCACAGCAGAAAAATGGTTAAACAATTAGTAATACCTGCAAAAAAACAAAGTTGAAGATAATTTGGAGACAAAATGGAGAAAAGTAGTAAAGACAACATAAAACTGTTCTACAACATAATGAAAAGTAACAAGACAAAAGGGACAAACGAGACGAGACATATAATGAACAAAAAAGGAGAAATAATAACAGATGACGTAGAAAGGATGGAGAGATGGAAACAATACTTTCAGGAGTTACTCAACACGGAAGAGGAACAAAAAGTGACAAATACGAACGAACAAGAACAAGATACAGAAAATGAAGAAGAACAACAGAAAAGTATGGAAGATTTGTCAGAAGTAATAAGAAAACAAGAAAACGGAAAAGCAGCAGGAGTGGATAGAATCACAACAGAAACGATCAAGAAACTCGGTACACAAGGGAAATCAATGGTACTAAAAATCTACAACAAAGCATGGCAAGAAGAGTGTGTGCCAAAGGAGTGGCAACCAGCAATGATAGTACCCATATACAAGAACGGCGACAGAAAAGACTGCAACAATTACAGGGGAATTAATATAATAACTACAAATATTAAAATATATGAACAACTAATAAATAAAAAATTAAAACAGAGCACAGAAAGAACATTAATGGAATCACAGAGTGGATTCAGGGAAGGCAGAAGTATACAGGACCACATATTTATGATAAAACAAATACAGGAAAAGGCAAACTATAAAAATAAACAGATGTACATAGGATTCATAGATATGTTGAAGGCGTTCGACAGAGTGCCTCGTGAAGTATGGTCGATTTTATAGGAAAGAAATGTGAAAAACAAGATGATAAGCGTAATAAGAAGCATATACCGGAACAACCGGAATATAATAGTGGAAAGAAATCAACAATGCAGCGAGTCCACAACAAACAACGGATTAAAACAAGGTGGAGGTCTGAGTCCAACACATTTCATTTTATTTATATACGAAATAATTAGAACATGCAGAGAAAAGGTAAAAACAGTAACGATCGGACATAACAAATTGAAAAGAGTTGACATAGCTGAAGGAGCATTCGCGGATGACATAATAATAATAGGAAGAAATAGAGAAGACCTACAAAATAATCTAAATATATGGAACGAAACACTAAAAACAAATGGAATGCAAATGAACAAAAACAAGACAAAAGTGATGATATTGGGAAAGCAAGAACAGATTGATATTAAAATAGATAATACAAAAATAGAACAAGTAGAACAATACAAATACCTAGGGGTAGAAATACAAAGTGAAGGTCGAAATAAGAAGGATATTGATAGCAGAATAAAATAAACAACGAAGCTATATTTTCAACTAAGGACATTCATAAATAAAAGGGAACTAACAAGAAAAACAAAACTGTCCATATTTAAGACAATATACAGACCGGTGCTGACATTTGGGCGTGAGTCTTGGGTTCTAACGAAAAGAGAAAAGAGCAAAGTCCAGGCAATGGAAATGAAGTACCTTAGGAGAATAATCGGAGTGACAAGAAGAGACCGGATAAGGAACACAGAAATCAGAGACCAGCTGGAAATAGAAACGGTAGAAGAATTTATACAGAGAAGGAAATTAGAGTGGTGGGGACACCTACAGAGGATGAAGGAGGAAAGACAAGTGAAACAGGTGTGGCAGGCGAAAACACAAAAGAAGAAAAGTAGAGGTAGACCAATAAAAACATGGGATAGTGAAATGAAAGAAATTATTGAAATGAAAGGAAAAACAAAAGCAGAGGTGAAAAAAATGGCGAAGAACAGAAAAGAATGGAAGAAATACATCATGAGACAGGAATAACAAGACAAAGCAAAATAAAAAAAAAACCTACACCATAATTGGTAGAAGGGAGAACGATATATATATATATATATACAGGGTGTATCAGTCAAATGGAATAAATTCAATAATAAATAAATGGGGGCGTGTTCGAAAAAACGCTCGGACACGTCGATTGTTATTTTTAGTTGCGCATTTTTTTCAACTAAAACTTTTTATACAGGGTGTGTCATGTGACCGTATACCTATCTTCAACTGTTTCGGAAATATTCGGTGTAAACGCAAACACTGCATATTTGATTTTAACATGCCGGCGAAATAACCAGCCCTGTTTTCGATGTGTCTTATTCACGCTTGACTGAATTATATGAACAGGTCGTAAAAATACAGGAGCTCGGCATAATATACCGCACGTGCCACTAAACAAATATATTTAAAAGCCATAAAAAGTGAGGAAGCGAGCAGCCTATATAAAAAAAAATATCCGGCCCGATCCCAATAATACAGGGCTTCCTTGGCGTTGTATTTTTTTTTTATTTTTTTTTATGGAGGTCGTTAAATGTGAATGCATTGATTATGGACAATCCTCAAAAATAAATTGTCAAATTGCGCCATAAAAAAATATTTTTTTTACGGGAAAATGTCTTGGAAATACGCCTTTATCGTCGGGTGCGAATGCATATATTTTAGCGTGAATTATTTCTGGACATGCTCAGTTTTCTTGCAAACCTGAGAAATACCGATAGCCTCATTCGATTCAGGGGAGTCATACGGTTCATACCAGACCACATTTGATATACTTACGAAGACGTTTTATTTCTCGAAATTTTCGAAAATGTCGCGTTTTTTGCCATCTCGATGAAATTCCATATCGAGAACGCCTTAACCGATTCGGACAAAATTTGGAATAGTCATAGAGGGCCCAAATACAAGCACAATGGGCCATTTGCCCCCCCATCAATTTGCATCGATATTCTAAATAAAATCAGAGAAATTGTTATAAGTGGAACACCATAACTTCAAGAATGTGAACATAATGGCAAAGTAATTATATTTAAGTGCCAGAATTATTTGACAGGCCAATTTAACATATGCGTTAAACAATCCAAAAGTGCACTGAACTGTATGTAACTAAGAATTATTGCTCATCCACTTACAAGTGCGAAAATGCATGCGATTAATTTGTTATGCACGCTCAAATAGAATCGCGGAGCTTGCTGGAATTATATTTAGATTATTTCTTGGTAGTTGAATAACGCACGGAGTCGAGTGGGTTTAAAAACTAGCAATTAAAATTGAATTTGCCAATGAAAATAAATCTTGGCCAAAATTCAATACACAATTAAGCTACAGTTGTATAAATGATGAATACATTTATACCGTGCGAGCAAATATTAGTTTCATCAACGTTTGATTTTTATCTAAGGCCATACCGTTTAGCGGTAGAGATTAATGCCTTCTTGGATGCAAATTTTTTTGCTCGCACATTATATTCGTATGCTTAATTATTATAAAATGATGGGTAATAATACCAATAATAACTATTGATAATAACACCCCTAGGGAAATCCGAAAACACCGAAAACACCGCTCATGCAAGGCATGCCTAATTTTGATACCAATTTACAAACTTTAAATTGACGTTACGCGCCATGAAAATATTGTCATCAAGATGCGTAAAAATACATTAACAACAATGCAGACTTCAGCTCGTGATGTTGCTGAAGAATGATCCGCAGAAAATTCCGTTTCCAGCGATGGTTCCAAAATATGAATTGATTTGTACTTTCACAAATTGTAATTTCTATTAATATACAGGGTGTTAATATTAAGTTGTAACACCCGAAAATGGCAGTTAGAACTCATTGAAACAAACAACTTTTCTTAGTTAAAATTTTTGAATTGGAGCCCAAGTTCATGGTTATTGTCGTTCTTTTGTTTTTCGAAAAATCGTCATTACTCTCTTATTTTAAGGAATATTTAAAAAATACAAAAACGTTCAACATGCGCTTTCGGTTTTCTAAAATATTTGTATTTACAAATATTTTCTATTTTATCTAAGAACAAAATGGCGACCGATCAAAAATTTCTAAGCAAGATATTTTGAAAACCAATCGATCAATTTTTGAAAATAAAACATTTATAAAATCCTTGAACTATCTTATAACATTTGTCTGTTTTGATAATTATGCATTTTTATACACATATTAGGCAAAATACGCACACAAATGATAAACGTGACACAAAGTTTTCAAGATGAAGCAGAAATTTCTGAATAACAAGATCAAAAAGTATTTAAATTTGAACGTACAAACTAGAAAACACGTGCCTCAACTTGTTTAATGGCCTAACTTAAGGTTAGCCTACTTTATTTTAACTGACTGTTGCAGTTTGTTAAAATTTATCTTGTAATTCAATTTGAATAATAACTTTTTTGGAAAGATCGAAAAAATTGTTTCAGACAAATCTTATAATATAGTTTAAGGATTTCATAAATGTTTTATTTTCAAAAATCAATGGAGTGATTTTCAAAATATCTTGTTTCGAAATTTTTCTTCGGCCGCCATTTTGATATTTGCTAAAATAGAAAATAATTGTAAATACAAATGTTTTAGAGAACCGATAGCGCATGTTGAACGTTTTTGTATTTTTTAAATATTTCTTAAAATAAGGGAGTAATGACAATTTTTCGAAAAACAAAAGAACGCCAATAACTATGAACTTGGGCTCCAATTCAAAAATTTTAACTAAGAAAAGTTGTTTGTTTCAATGAGTTCTAACTGCCACTTTCGGGTGTTACAACCCGAAAGGTGAACACCCTGTATCATTGGCATAGGCGTTGTAGTCACATTTGGCCATTTGATTGGAATATGATATGTTTGTGAAATTATCTCAATAAAATGTATTGTTGCCTGTAGATAACTGCACGACAGGCTTTGTTTGAACAATTTTGGCTTTTGACTTAGTCTGAACAAGATTGTTTGAAGCACAGATTATATATATATATATATATATATATATATATATATATATATATATATATATATATATATATATATATATATACGAGGGCTGTTTGACGGAAGAGTGACTTTTCAAAGGTTGGTAACACTTTCGTTATAATGATTATGTTGCTAGCTCCTGAGGTCTTTCGGAGGTCTACTGTCAAAATTTGGCACCAATCTGACAGATAGATTATGTTTTATACTTATTTGAAGGAAACTGTTTTCGTTGTTTTGTAAATATGTAAAAAAAAATAATTCGAGTGTTGATTAAACATTATTTTCTACGTGAAAATACAATTAAAGAAACCGAGGAAAAGTTACGTAAATATTATCCAGAATCTGCTCCGTCCCATGGAATGATTTGTAAGTGGTTTCTGCTTTTAAAAGTGGCCATATGAGCACGGTTAATGCAGATCGTCCGAAACCATCATTTACTGTGACTCCTCCAGAAATGGTTAATAAACTCTATGGCCTTGTAATTGGCAATCGTCGAATAAAAGTTTGTGAGAGAGCTAATGAAGTAAACATCTCAACCGAACGGGTATACAATATTTTGCATGAACATTTCAATAAGAAAAAGCTATCCGCGAGATGGTTGCCGCGTTTGCTTAATGGTGATCAAATGCGCGCTCGCATTAAGAATTCAGAAGAATGTTTGGCCGTTTTCAACGTAACTCAAAGGATTTTTTTCGTCGATATGTCGCAGTAGATGAAACTTGGATACATCATTATACTCCAGAAACAAGAATACAGTCTAAATACTGGATTTCTCCATGCGAACTTGCTCATAAAAAGGCAAAAACACTTTTTTCGACCAATAAGGTCATGGCCACAGTTTTTTGGGATTCTAAAGGTGTAATCTTTATTAATTGTTTACAAAAAGGAAAAACCATAACTGGCCAGTATTATGCTGATTATGCAGACATGTATTGATGCCGAACTTGAAAAACAACGACCGCATTTGATGAAGAAAAAAAGTGTTGTTCCATCACGATAATGCGCCCTCTCATTCGTCTGCAATTGCTACAACTAAATTGACTGAATTGCATTACGAATTACTGCTTTATCCGCCATATTCGCCAGATCTGGCTCCCAGTGATTTTTTCTTATTTCCAAATTTAAAAAAATGGCTGTGTGGAAAAAGATTTCAGGCAAATGAAGAGGAGATAACCGACACAAATGCATATTTTGAAGACTTTCCGAAAGATTACTTTTTAGAAGGTTTAAAAAAATTGTAAACTCGCCGGGCTAAGTGTGTACACTTGAAAGGGTGTTATGTTGACAAATAAAATATATTTTGAACAGAAAAATAACGTTTTCATTAAAAAGTCACTCTTCCGTCAAACAGCCCTCGTATATATATATACCTATATATATACAGATAGGCCACTCTCTGTAAAAAACCTTTGTCGCGTTTGCGCCCTCTATGATATATAGGTCCGTACCATTTTCTTAATAAAATAACACACGAGATGGCGCCACTATAGCTTAATGTAGCCAAAATCCACGAGATGGCGCCATATCGTAAAAAAGCGGGATTTATAATTCATATATATATATATATATATATATATATATATATATATATATATATATATATATATATATATATATATATATTATAATATATTATAACGGTAAATTTAGTCAATTAATTTAATAAGCTAAGTTGTATTGGAGGTATAGATTTATTTGATAATGGTTTTTAATGGATTATCATCGACGTTTCGCACTTTGATTAAAGGCTTCTTCAGGATGTTGACATTATATAACACAAATAACTTACTATAATCTTGAATTGTTGTAATAAATAAAAAGCTTTATAAATAAATTTTCCAATCCTTTTAAATTTTAGATTATAGTTAGTTATTTGTGTTATATAATCTAAACATCCTGAAGAACCTTTCAATCGTAGTGCGAAACGTCGATGATAATTGATTTAAAAACACTATAAAATAAAAATATAGCTAACAATACAACTTAGCTCATTAAATTAATTGACTAAACCTTCCCGCTATGCAATAATTACATAAACAAATAGTAGTTATCTCAAGAAAAACACTAGTATATGCATACATAAACAAATCACTAAATATATTAATAAATGTTTATAATAATAATTATGATACATGAATACATTTAAAATAGTGTAAGTAAAGAATAAAAAACGTAAAGAAAAACGATAATTTTCTTTACTTATAATATATAATGTGCTCCCGTGCAAACAATGTCTTCAAGATAGTGCTGCAGTCGCTTCGATTGCAGGAGATTTAAATGGGTGAAATGTTAGTTCACATATTTTCCTGGGCTATTGTTTGCATTGTAGCATTGTATAACATTATTATACTTTACATGACACTAGTATATGCATATATAAACAAATCATTAAATATATTAATAAATGTTAATAATAATTATATGATAGATGAATACATTTAAAATAGTGTGAATGAACAATAAAAAATGTAAAGAAAAACAATACTTTTCTTTACTTATAATACAAATAACTATACAATGTACCACGTCCAATTATTAATAAAATTATGCGCTTGTCAATCCATATGCAAATTGAAGGAAGATATATCCTACATAACTAAACACTAAAAAATTCTTCACAAAAAACTCCAAATATATAATAATGCCTGTACAGATGACCAAATGCAGACATTTAACGAGTAACTAATGTATGACAGTTTTTGATTTTGCAAGGCCTAAATGTCGCGATCTGGTTTTTTGATATTCAACTAATGCTAGATTTTTCACAGGATCATTAATTTTATGAAGTTCTTTTCCTTGCAGTATGTTGTCGATGTTCTGTATCCACACCACAATATAAAATGGGATCAAAAGACTTAAAATTAGGTCAGCCAAATTGTGAATATAACAGTGACAAAAATTTGGAATAATTGTACAAGAAATTTTATGTGTAAAAAATGATACTATATTAAAATGAGTGCAAATCTTCGGTATATAAAACCGCATAATTTGCAAACATTGATTAACGTATTTGAAGAAGTTAGAGTTGGCTCGCAGCTAATTTCCACGTGTAAATTGCTTACAATCAATATAGGAGTGAATGGGTTCCAACGGATCGGAAACCAGGTCTTGTTTACATATACTATATCCTTGTAATTTTCTCAACATATTGCGGGTCAAATATCCTGATATGTACATATTTATATTGTCCGCCAGAAAACTGGGGTTGTTTATAAATGTGAACTCATCAGAGACATTTGAGACACTCTCAGTTGGCGTAGGAACTTTAATCGTTATTAAGTTTGGTACAGAATTTAGTGCCCCTCTACAACCATCTTCCTCACAATTTGCAAATAAAGAATGGCGAGTCATAAGATTATTAATAATCAAAACTTTATAAGAAGCTCTGAAGGCAGCAGGCGTTGGATTTATATTCCGAGCACCATGACTTCGGACACCACCAAAAAAATTTTCAACGGGGTCCTGATTCAAATTTCTCGGACAAAGATATTTAATTTCCTTAGCGTGTAATTTGTTCCAGATGCTTTGCATACCTTTTAATGTGGTTATCCAATTTGCAATGTAGGGTGGAACATATTCGTCTTGTGGTCTAATAAATCTAATTGTCTTCAAAACTTGAATTGCTTCGGAATAAAATTCAACATGCTGGCTTTCTTGGGTTATGGCACATCATAAAGGTTTATCACCACTTAATGTCGAACCATTTACACTGTCAAATAGTTTGTCAAAAAATAACACAAACTCCGACGTACCAAGCATTGTCTCTGTCGCATATCCCTGCCTATCTAAAAAAAAAGTATGAAAATTACTTCAATGTCGTATGAAAAAAATAATTAACTTACTAAGTGTAGAAAATAAACCTAGCATGGCGGATGTTCTCGCCGAAAAGACCTGGGCTGCCAGCTTGCACGCTCTAATGCAGCAATGTCGTCTTCTCATTGTGCTTTACTTGATCTGTATTTATGTGTGTATGTACTGTTGCCGATTCAAACGGCAAACGGATTCAAAAGGTACATACAATCTGTCTGTATGCTACCGGCCGTTATTCACAAACAATGGAAATTATGATCATTGTGCATCACTGGATTATTCAGCACATATTATGTGTCAATAATAGCAGACAGAGTTCTATAAAAAATTACAGCGACCCTGTAAGCGACTACAGATTTTGGCGCCATCTATTTTTTATAGGTCCGTACCCACACGAAACCTGGTCAATTTAAATCGTATAAAGTGCGCAAGGTATGGTTTGAACAATCTGACATTTTTACTATTAATTTACTAAATTATGTTAATTATATCATTTCCATGGCAACATGGAAGCCGACTTTCTATATATCTATCATAAATAATAAAACTCATCTTTCAATAACTAGAAATTGTCGCTTGCACAAAAAATGTTGTGTACACTCAGGGGCGGATGGGCCATACGGGAAAATGGGAAACTTCCCGGTGGGCCGGTAGCCATCCCGAATGTTGGGCCGGAAGCCAGAATTTTCCCAAATCCGACGACAAGTTTATTAATAATTTTGATTTAATGTATTAACACAAGGCGGAAAGACCCCATGTGGTCGATAGCCCAATAAAGATTGTTTATATATGTATTAACACAGTGGTTCCCAAACTTTTCGCCTCGCAGCTCCCTTTTTGAACTAGGATTTTCCATGGATCCATTCCGTTTCCATAATATTTTTTGCCAATTTTTGGCGAGGAATATAAATTGTGTAGATAGCCGTTATAATTTTCAACTAAAAATTGGCAGGTTCCATGAATCTTTGTAATTTATAAAAAAATTGGTATTTCTAATAAAAAATGTATTGAAAATTTTGAAGCTTTTGTAAATTTAATTTACAATCGACATGATTTAATTTTAATATGCTGTGGTTTGATTAGCTTTTTGCAATTTTTAATAAAATTTTCTAATTTGTAAAGAAAATGTATATGTAGTAAAATTTTAGTATTTATAATAAGAATTTCATAATATCTAATAAACATGTTGTAATCTCTAATGAAAAGTTCGTAATTTCCATCTAAGTTTATTTTCATAAAATTTTCTACAAATAACTATAAACATTTTAACAACTCGATACAAATTTTGGAAATGCCAATGATATTTTGCATTTTATTGTGAAATTTTGGCAATTTACAATAAAAATTTTATAATCGCTGCTGAAATGTTGTAATTTATAATACGAATGTTGAATATTTTACATTTTACAGTGAAATTTATCAATTAACAATAAAATTTTCATAAAGTTATTGCAATTTTGTAATTTAGAATGATGAATGATGAAAGTCACAACGAAAATTTCATAATTCCAATAAAACTGATTTATTTCTTTATTTACTTATTTGCTTATTTATTATTGTATTTGTTATAGTGATAATGTAAACTTATTTATACTTTATGATTGTTTTCTAATTCCATTGAAATATTGTATTCATAATAAAAACTTTGCAATTTTCACTACAATGTTCCAATTTATATTCAACGTTTACAAATTCTAAAACTTTTGAAATTTAGAATTAATTCTCCATAATTTCTATTAAAATACTGAAATCCATCATCAAAATTTCGTAACATTCATCATTTTGAATTTAAAAACATTTTAATCAACATTTTACACCATCCGTTATATTTTTTGCGAATTTCTATGAAATGGTTGTTAATACATTTGCAAGGAATATGATTTCTGGGGAAAGACGTTATAAATTAGAATACAAAAACTCGCAGATTCCATTGATCTTTACAATTTATGATAAGTCTAGTAATTATATTAAACAATTCTAATGAAAATTTTGTAATTTCCAACTCATTGCAGTTTACAAGCGAGATGTTTCAATGAGAATTTTATGGTTTGGTGAACCTGCAATTTGTAATAAAATATCAAAATTTGTCATTTGCAATGAAAACTTCATAGATTCTCTTTGTAATTTTGTACATAATTTTGTATTTGGCATTAATATTTTTGCAAATTTCTGTCGGAATATTAATAACTTAGTGAGTTATACGTTTTAAGGATAAAGTTTTTTTATAATTTATACTAAAAATGTCAAATTTTAATTTAACATTGAAATTTATAACTAATATTTTCGAATTTACTAAAAGAATTTTATAATTTCCAACTAAGTTTTATCATTTATCATGATAACTTTGTTATTTCATTTGAGTTTTGGAATTTATAATATACATTTTTTACTTTCATGTAAAAATTCAAATCAAGTTTCAAGTTCATTTTCATTTAGTAAGTTTTTATTTTTAATTTGTATGTGTATATTATGCAGGTTCTCCCGCTAGTAAATATTATTATTATTATTATAATTTTCAATATAAATTGTATAATGCAAATGACGATTTTGTGTTTTGATTAATATTTTACAATTTAAATTATAATTTGTACTGTAAAATTTGTAAAAGTAATAATGTTGTTCAATGTTCAATGTTCATGTTCAAAAATTTTCTGCAAATAACATTTTAACAACTTTGTGGGGGATATGCTTTCGGGATAAAACTCCAATAATTAAAAAAAAAATGCTGGGTCTAATAAAACTTTGTAATTTTAATGAAGATTTTATAATTACAATTAAATTTTCTTAGTCAAAGCATGAATTCTAATTACCTAATCTTTTCATATTTTATTTAATATGATTGAAAGCAGTACAGTAATCGCACACTTTAGGAACCTCTGTATTAATAAATAAATAAGTATTATGAAAAACTTACGGTATTAAATTTTATATTGATTTTTTTCTTTATGGGGAGTACTTTCTCTTAGTTATGCAATCTTTTTATTTGATGTTCGTCACCCAACTTGTTTCGGCTTTTATTAGCCATCCTCAGAGGTGTTATGTCTCTGATAATACATTTTAATATATTTTAAAAATAAAAATAATATATTCAATTTGAAATTATTTATTGTAAAGTATTTTTGATTTTTACATATTTCATCAAATTTTGAAGTATGATTATTATTTTGATTATATGGTATTATTGCAATTTTATGTGAATGCAAAATGGGCCGATAAAAGTTTGTTCCCGGGCCGCTTGTATGTTCCCCATCCTCCCCTGTGTACACTTCTCCCACGAAATCATTTATCGTGCTCAGGATTGTCTTGCTATATCATAGAATAATTTCGTTGCCTAGGTATATAAATAACTATTGATTACATTTGTTTATCACAATTCTGACGATTTTCGTAACAAAACACTGCAGCGACTTGAATTGAAGAGTTGTTTCTCGATCTATACACGTATGAGTAAATTTTGAATTGCATTTTTCACCTAAGCATCAGTTCTATTTTAATAATGATTGCCTTATATTTACGCACAATACTATTTTATTGTTCCAGAACAGAATCATCGCTTAATTACTTCTCGGTGCGTTGGTGATTTATATCCTGTTGTGGGACATGCACACCTCATGGGTCATCTGAGTCATGTACTTCATTGATACGATGGCACGAATTTATAATCCACATGTCCATTGTGAACATACACGATTTTAATACATGATTTTTCTCTGGAAACACTTTATTCCCATACATGCTATTGTTGCGTTAACAATTGTTTTTCAAACCACAATCTCATTATTTAGATTATACATTGGTTTAATGCGCATGCATTGAAAACGATTCAGTAAATCATATGAGATTGGAGAGTAATTTATTGGGTATATGTTTATATTTTGCATTCAAGGTTTTTACTTAATTGTACGCCGTATAATGTATTACAATCTATAATGGGTCAAAAAAGGTTTTTGACGAAATTGCACGTTTTGAGAATCACTTACATAATGACTATTTACAAAAATAAAATGTTTATCCATGTGCAGGTGTGTGTCATGATTAATTGATTATAGTTCGTACAAGATACATCTACAGATTGGCTTAAAAAACTTCTTATTTATGAGTCTCGCTACAGAGCTTAGTTTTGATCAGATTTTGGCAACAAATGGGCTTAACGAACAATAGGATATTCCGCGATTTTTCAAAAACCTTGAAACTTAACTCCAGACACATTAAAAACATCATTGGCACTAATTTTTGTGTTGACACAAATCGTTGTAAATAGCAAACACGATTTTAAAATTAACGGCGTTTGAAAAGGTCCCGAAAGCCCGCCATGTTGCTGTGACGTCACAACGCACGTTGGCGCTCAGCTTAGCATTGCTTACAATGGAGCGACAGAAAGAAGACGTCGGTTTTACGAAAAACAGGACGAATAAGTATTGCATTGTGCCTGGATGTGATAGCAGCAGTAAATGCGAATCAAATAAGTTGTTTATAAACGTCCCAACAGGGGATATACGGAAAAAGGGGTTACAACAAGTCCGAAGTGATTCCGCCAGTGACACTTTGACGTCCCACTTATATTTTTGTGAAGACCATTTTAATGTAAGTACATAATTTTCAATAAATTACAGACGAAATTCGATAAAAATATATAATTAACTATCAACATTAGTAATGGGTATTCAAGGGGATTTCCGATTATATATATATTATATACATTAGTAATAACTTAACCTCAAAATAGTTTTGTGGGTTCCATTCTAAAACAATACCTCCCATATCATTATTACTTTTTAAAAGTACTGTGAGATTTTGTACAATATGTCTTTACAAAAACGTTTAGTTAAAACTAAAAAACATGTTTAAACAATATTTGTAGCAAACTGTTGATTTTAGAAATTTGTTTAGATGATTAATAATTACAAATTTTGAAATCGGCATTACCAATTCGTATGAGATGTAGTATATATTGCAAAGTTTATGCAGTATTTTATTTGTTCTTACAGCTGGAAGAGGATTTGGAAAATTATATGCGACTCCACGCGTTTCGGCTGCGTTGAAAAATTCACTTTTTGAGAAAAAGTCGGGAACCATCAACACGTGAACTTCTATCAGATTATCTGGCTGTCCCTTTACTAACCCATCAGAACTTATTTTATGTCAGACTGGATTCTAAGTCGAATTAATCCTCGATTACTATCCCTTATGCACTGACTCTAGATCGCCAACATGCGTAATGACGTCACAGTGCCGCTCGGCCAATAACAGCGTTTCGTCGGTCACGTGACAAAATGTGTAAGTTTTACGATATTGTATGTTGTTTGTTGATAAGTTACAATGAAAACCAAACGTTTTCTCTGTCGGATGTTTAATTACAGGTTATTAACTTTACGTTAAGACACAAAAAAGTTTGTCTTTGTAATGGTTTGGACCCTGGCCGTAAGTCTTTTGTTTTATTTTGTGTTGTGTGTGTAGTAACCCTTTTTATTTATTTGCCGCCGGTTCGATTTTACGTGTGGATGTGAATCTGATAGCTGTCTTACCTTTTGTTGATCATCGAAATTCAGGTCTCAAATCATGGAGGTTTGGTGGGCACCTCTAATTATAAAAAACTATTGATGGAAACCATGCAACTAACGTTTCCTTTAATATGTGGGATCTTTTCAAAAACACTCTAGTAAGTTTTGGTGTTAGATTTGTTTACTTTATTCAGTACATATTTATTTATTTAAAACACATGAGATAAACTGCGATTTTATAACTTATTCCCTGATTATAATTTACCTTACTTGTTATTTTATTATGTGATCGAGACTTGTATTTTATGGAATCCCGGGTGTGTTTACTCGAATGAGGTTTGTTTTGAATCTTATTTCTCTTGTAAATCAATGAAAAATCCACAAAGAAAACCGGTTCGTTTTTCAATTCAATGTGTGGTTTGTGTTACGACGCGTATACATATATATATATATATATATATATATATATATATATCGATATCTTCTTGATTATAAACTCTCAAATTATACTTAACTTTTATTTTTCAGGCGTATGTGACACTGCGTTGGTGGTTGTATTTGCGAGTACTCTGTTTCCCCCGCTCAATTTTATACAATAGAGATTATTTTGTTCATTGAAATTTGGTGAGGTTTATTGTTGTGATAATGATTTTAAATTCTTTTACTACACCTTAATGACAATCTGTTCCCATACTTAATGCTAGCGGGCATCCCATCCATGCTAAGTATGTTGTAACTTAATCGAATGCGTCAGCGGGGAAAACCCTCGTCCGATCAAACGATAAGCACAGATTAATATAAAGAAGCTTGATAAATCTGGGGGAACTTTCGATAATTCAGAGGTTTTATATTTTTAATAATTAATTAATGACAATCTGTTCCCATACTTAATGCTAGCGGGTATCCCGTCCATGCTAAGTATGTTGTAACTTAATCGAATGTGTCAGCGGGGAAAACCCTCGTCCGATCAAACGATAAGCACAGATTAATATAAAGAAGCTTGATAAATCTGGGGGAACTTTCGATAATTCAGAGGTTTTATATTTTTAATAAATAATTAATGACAATCTGTACCCATACTTAATGCTAGCGGGTATCCCGTCCATGCTAAGTATGTTGTAACTTAATCGAATGTGTCAGCGGGGAAAACCCTCGTCCGATCAAACGATAAGCACAGATTAATATAAAGAAGCTTGATAAATCTGGGGGAACTTTCGATAATTCAGAGGTTTTATATTTTTAATAAATAATTAATGACAATCTGTACCCATACTTAATGCTAGCGGGTATCCCGTCCATGCTAAGTATGTTGTAACTTAATCGAATGTGTCAGCGGGGAAAACCCTCGTCCGATCAAACGATAAGCACAGATTAATATAAAGAAGCTTGATAAATCTGGGGGAACTTTCGATAATTCAGAGGTTTTATATTTTTAATAAATAATTAATGACAATCTGAACCCATACTTAATGCTAGCGGGTATCCCGTCCATGCTAAGTATGTTGTAACTTAATCGAATGTGTCAGCGGGGAAAACCCTCGTCCGATCTAACGATAAGCACAGATTAATATAAAGAAGCTTGAGAAATCTGGGGGAACTTTCGATAATTCAGAGGTTTTATATTTTTAATAATTAATTAATGACAATCTGTTCCCATACTTAATGCTAGCGGGCATCCCGTCCATGCTAAGTATGTTGTAACTTAATCGAATGCGTCAGCGGGGAAAACCCTCGTCCGATCAAACGATAAGCACAGATTAATATAAAGAAGCTTGATAAATCTGGGGGAACTTTCGATAATTCAGAGGTTTTATATTTTTAATAATTAATTAATGACAATCTGTTCCCATACTTAATGCTAGCGGGTATCCCGTCCATGCTAAGTATGTTGTAACTTAATCGAATGTGTCAGTGGGGAAAACCCTCGTCCGATCTAACGATAAGCACAGATTAATATAAAGAAGCTTGAGAAATCTGGGGGAACTTTCGATAATTCAGAGGTTTTATATTTTTAATAATTAATTAATGACAATCTGTTCCCATACTTAATGCTAGCGGGTATCCCGTCCTTGCTAAGTATGTTGTAACTTAATCGAATGTGTCAGCGGGGAAAACCCTCGTCCGATCAAACGATAAGCACAGATTAATATAAAGAAGCTTGATAAATCTGGGGGAACTTTCGATAATTCAGAGGTTTTATATTTTTAATAATTAATTAATGACAATCTGTTCCCATACTTAATGCTAGCGGGTATCCCGTCCATGCTAAGTATGTTGTAACTTAATCGAATGTGTCAGTGGGGAAAACCCTCGTCCGATCTAACGATAAGCACAGATTAATATAAAGAAGCTTGAGAAATCTGGGGGAACTTTCGATAATTCAGAGGTTTTATATTTTTAATAATTAATTAATGACAATCTGTTCCCATACTTAATGCTAGCGGGTATCCCGTCCTTGCTAAGTATGTTGTAACTTAATCGAATGTGTCAGCGGGGAAAACCCTCGTCCGATCAAACGATAAGCACAGATTAATATAAAGAAGCTTGATAAATCTGGGGGAACTTTCGATATTTCAGAGGTTTTATATTTTTAATAATTAATTAATGACAATCTGTTCCCATACTTAATGCTAGCGGGTATCCCGTCCATGCTAAGTATGTTGTAACTTAATCGAATGTGTCAGCGGGGAAAACCCTCGTCCGATCTAACGATAAGCACAGATTTATATAAAGAAGCTTGATATTTACGGGGAGTTTTTCTGTCGTATTGATTATTTTAGGGTAGCAATAAACTATTTAAAATTTGGGCAGCGACTCCGTCTGTACTTACTAATTTTCAACCACCAACTCTCCCGTGTGGGCCCTAAAATCTGCTTTTATATGGATGCCCCTCAGCCGAACAGCTTAGTTGTCGTTCTTTTCAGTTACCCACTTCGTTGCAATACTTGCCTGCAGGTGTGCCTCTGGAGTCGCCCGGGCCCTTGGAATTTGCACACCCAGCCAGCTTTCTAACATCTGTTTTTACTTCTTTGTTCCCGTAGTCGCCACTCGAGATTCCATCACATTAAATTTTGTGTGCAGTTTCATGCCTCGATCTTTTACAATATTTTTACATTATATTATGCTAAGCTTTTATACAAATAAATCTAATAAACACTTACTTATAGGTACAGATACGCTCTTTGTTAAATGTTTGTTTTTGTTTTTATATGGGTAATGTTTTTACTTCTATTAACTTAATACTTACTAAAAAAAAAAAATACTTGACATAATATAGTACATATTACATATATGTTGTGAAGCCCCCCTATATTACTTACATCTTTTTTCGGGAAAACCCTATTATAGCACAACGTTCTTGTTTCGCGAGATCTGTCACTCCGATCTCTACCATTCGACTTCACGAGTTTCCCGAGTCCATTGCAGTCAACCACTTTGAAATTGTTTAAATTTCGATTTTTTTTTTGTAGGCTAATATCTCAACAGTCTCTGTGCTTGAACGAAACGTTTTCATGTATTGCCAATCTCATTATTATTACCGAATGAGTGACTCGTCTAATTTAAATAATTCTAATATGATTTGATAACTCTAGATTAAACCAGGTATGTGTATTAGTTTCCTCTTCTACAGCTACTGTAAGAGGAAGTTGTGGGCGAGCTGAGGAACAGGTGAGACAGGTAAAATTCTATGAATAATCAACCCTCAATAAAACCTACACAACAACTGATTGAGCAATTCTAATGATCACTGTAATTGTGTTGTAGCTGTTAAAAGTGCCACGAACTAATTAGTATTCATTAATTCCCAGCTCATAATATGTTAATTATCAAATGGATTATAATTAATCAGTAATCGAGAAGTGTATATCTATTATTTGTAAAACTTCACACCTAGGTATCTTATAAATAGTCACAATTTATGATAATAAACTGGTTTGTGATTTAGTGATATTTTTACCTTATCTTTTTTTAGTGATGTTTAATTTTTATATCATTCTCGTGATAATTTAATTTGGTTCGTTTTATGTTTAATGTGTATTAGTAATTTGTGGTAATCGCGTAAAATCAAATACAAATTATTATTATTATTATTATTATAGTTATAATTCTTCTACCCTTTCGGGTGTATAATATTGTAGTTTTTCAATTTCTTGTATTTTCGTTTACTAGTAGGCTCCAGATCTCCTTGTTTCCTGTGCTTTTCTTCATTTGGGCGTTAGATATTCCTCTTCTTTCCATAATACACTGGCGAGCAAAAAATAGAGGTCACCTTAAAATTATGACTTATTTTCGGATTTTTTTTTTGTTTTAACTTTATGTTTGCAAATTGTAAACAATTGTACTGTATTTTGCACACTAAATTAAAAAAGCAATGTTGAATCGTAAAGTATATTTATTGTTTTTATTGCCTATTTTGGAAATATCACAAATGTACAGTTCAGACGAAGTTCAAATATTTGTTCCTAGGACCAATATGGAACAAAAAATAATGAAAAAAATGACGTGTGAATGACCAGTTTCGCGAAGGAAAATCAACACTAAGTAAGAAAACCACAACGAAACGTAGGTTTTCAATTAGAGCGAAATGGATGTTGTTTCATAAAAGTCTGTAACACGGTGATAGCAACTGACAGATAGATAACATTTGTCAGGAAATGTATTATTAAACGCCTACTTTGGTTTACAATTTGCAAAAATAATGTTAAAACAAACAAAATCCAAAAATAAGTAAAAAATTTAAAGTGACCTCTATTTTTTGCTCGCCAGTGTATTTTCGACATATTTGTCCCACTTCTTTTTCGGTCTTTACGCTTTTCTGTTTCCGGTTATTTTTGTTTGCCATATGATTTTTGTTTGATTGGTGTATTTTCTTCTGTGTAGGTGTCCCAACCATTGCAGCTGTCTGGCTTCTATTATTTTGTTAAGTTCTGTTATTTCTAGTTCTCTTCTTATGTCTACTTTTCTGATTCTATCTTTTCTGGTATACTTTCCTAAGATACTTCATTTCTAGTGTCTGTGTCTTACTTTTTTGTCTTCTGTTTAGCATCCACGTTTCGCATCCATATATTAGTGTTAGTATTAGTATTAGTATATTATTAGTTTTGTTTTTCTCGATATCTTCTTGTTGTTTAGTATTATCTTTTGGATCGTCTGGAAGGTTCTTGTTGCTGCTTGCAGTCTATTGTTTATTTCCACTTCGAGATCCCCTGTGCTGTCTATTATTTGCCCTAGGTATTTAATTTGTTCGGTTTGTTCTATTTTGGTGTTGCTTCTTGTTATTTCTTCTGTATCTTTTCCTCCCCCTATTTTCATTATTTTGGTTTTTTCTGTGTTGATTTTCAGTTCTGCTTTTGCAAGTTCTTCGCTCCATATCTTAATGTTTGCTTCTAGGTCCTTAATGTTTTTCGCTATTAGTGCTACATCGTCTACAAATATACAATCAGAGATTTCCATTGCTTTAAGGTTTCTGTGTCCTATGTGTGTTGTTTTTGTTTTCTCTTTTATATTTTTCATTATCACATCTATAGCCATTATGAATAGGAATGGGCTTAACGCTCCTCCTTGTCTTTGACCGTTGCTTGTTGTGCAATTCTTGGATTTCATGTTACCCGTTCTTATACAGTTCTCTGTTTTGGTATATATACTTTTTATTGCCCTAATCAGTTTTTGTCCTCCTTGTTGTTCTTGTAGTGCCTGCCATACGTATTCTCTGTTTGTTTTGTCAAAGGCTTTTTCTAGATCTATTTATGCTATGTATATTTGATTCTGGTGCTCTCTTAGTTAATTTATTAAGTTCCTGATTGTGAAGAGGTGATCTATTGTGCTATATTCTCTTCTGAATCCGCTCTGCGATGATTCCAGTTTCCCTTCTAGTTTCTGTCTTATTCTTTTTTCCAGTATGTCCTCGTATATCTTTTCTGTTGCACATAATAGGGAAATTCCTCTGTAGTTACTGCATTCCCTTTTATCTCCTTTCTTCCATATCGGTATCATCGCTGCTGTTTGCCAGTCTTTGGGTATCTTTTCTGTCTTCCAAACTTCGTTTAATAGTCTTCTTAGTTTCTCAGTTCCCTCATTTCCCATGTATTTTAGTTGTTTGTTTTTGATGTTGTCTATTCCCGGTGCTTTCCCCAGCTTCAGTTTTCTTACTGCTTCGTTTACTTCTTCCGGTGTTATTTTTCCTTCCGTTATTTCTTCTTCTTTTTCGTTTTGTTTTCTTACTTTCTTCTGCTGATTCGTTTGTCGTTCTTCGACTCTTTCTTCGATACTATTTTCTTTGCCCAGCAGCTCCTAGAAGTGTTGCTTCCATCTTTCCGCTATTTCTTCATCTCCTATCAGTATTTTCCCGTCTTTGTCCTTTATTTGGTGTATCGTGGTAGTTTTTTCTTTTCTGTTTCTTCTTATCACGTTATAGAATACTATTTGGTTTTCCGTGCGTTTTTTTTTTTCATTTTCTCACCGTATCAAACAAACATTTAATACTAGAACTAACAAATGACACTGCACAGAATAAAACAATTCATTTATATTTTCATGACGATTCCTTGTATTTAGATTTTAACGATGTATATTTAAACTACTTTGTACTAAAATTCCCTTAAATTAATTAAGTGCACCAAATTATTAAATTTACTCAAAGACGAAGAAGAAAGATTAATGTTAATGAAATTTCAACATGAAGGTAAATGTAACCCCCGCGGAATAAACGAAGCATTTGAGAGACTGAAGAAAAATTACTATTGGCCTTCCATGAATAAACGAAATTAAAAAGGTCTCGAGCAATACCAATTTAAGATCGCACACAGGACAGGATTTAAAGTTAATGTGAAACGAAATAAGAAAGAAAACAAATTTATAGGACCATTTGAATTAATTCAAATCCTAAAAAATAACAAAGTTAAAGTAAAAAATAAATCTAATAATAAAATTGAAATTATTCATATAAAAGAATTGAAAACCCCATTTGTTACAGACTCTGGTCATGCATCGCTACAGGACTAATACTACCCAAATTCTACAATTTATATGATAACCATGGATTATTACCCCGAAAACTTAGCACAGCTCAAAATACTATTGATTATTGGTAATTTATATAGATAATTGATATAGCAGATAGTATTCATGATTTTTTATCTCTACAAACACAATTTCACCAATTAAAAATTGCATTGAAAAATTGAACTTCGCATAAGAGAGAATATCACAATTTCTATAATGTAATTATAAATATAGAGAATTCAATAATTAACCAAATTGAACAAATAAACCCCTTGGCCAAAATAAGAACAAACACAGGTTTAATTGACGGATTAGGTTCGATAATTAAAATATTAACCTGATATCTTGATCAAAATGTCGCTGAAAGATATGATAGGCTATCTCCACTATATCTGAAAACCAAGGAAACTTTAAAACTATTCTTAAAAACCAAATCACTATTTTTTACTCAGCAATTGAAGATTTTAAAAATAATACCCAAAAATTGGCACACAAACAATTGACATTGGAATTACGTATTATGCAAGTAGAACAGGTAATAAAAACTAAAAGTTTAGATCAAACCGAAACGTACGAATGTATTTTATTACACACAGTAATATCCTAAATCACTACAATTGATTTATAATATTCTTAAAAAATTAGAAGTAATGATTACCTTTTCAAAATTAAATGTACTCCACGACTCAATGGTTGTGGACTATTGTATGAATTAGAATTAATCAGCAAACAATTAAATAATGATAAATTACCCTTCGAAGTCAAATTAAAAAATATTCCATTATTTGAGAAAGTAATGACTATTAAAAGCTATATTGAAGAAAATCAAATAGTGTTTATAATCCAAATCCTAATCATCAAGCCAAATAACTACAATTATTATCGTCTCTACCCATTAGTAGATACGTTTGCATCTTTTTATGCAAATTTTGCATTATTCCAATAAAATATTACATATCGTTTTCCACATTGTGTTCGCTTTATTTTTCACGCTACACTTTTTTTTCTGTAACGAATATTCCATCAAAGCCAACTAATTACACATCTTTGAATTCAGAAAAATAATCTCTACCACAAAAAAAATATGTACCTATTTAAAAAAAAGTTGACTATCGCTGAAATGAAAGCTGATTTTGCAATAAAAGAAAATTAGGGTCCCTCTGTAGAATATGTAGAGTCATTCAATCTTGTTTTTGTTTAATTGAAATCGGCCATTAAATAAAGGAGTTTTAGGAGACACCCAGTAGGAGATATTATTCAATGGGGCAGTCTTAGCTATCAGTTAGTGAAAATAAATCGTTTTTAATCACCGTCATTTATTTGTTTTTAAATGGCTCGGTATAATTTTCAGATCAAATTTGACATGTCAACATGATCTATGTCTCATGACTATCTTAGTGCAGACATGACTTGAGATTGCCAACGCCAACTTCGTCGTCAATTTTTGTTGAACGCTCGATATAAATAACTTTTTGTGTATAATAAAATGATAAAAAATTAAATTTTAGTTGAATCATCTAATTTCCCTACGGTAACTGCCCAAAGCATGTTGCCATAATATAAAATGATGTGTACATCACAACTGTAGTTATACTGTTTCCTTTTTCGAGTCATTGTTAAGCTATTTTTACGATTATTGCTAAGATTCTTTAGAGTAATTAGTATTGAGTCATACACGAAATATTCTCAGCGTAGAGTATTCAGAGTATTTCCAGATATTTTATTTATGAAAGTGCGACATTTATTACACTTTACAGAATATTATGTAGAATTATATAGGGTAGTTTTAGTGTGTATACATTAAATTTCCCAATATACAGTATGTCCCCGGATTTAGTTTAGTCGTTTATAAACTTATAAAGTAATAAGCTACAATAGTCGGAAAATTCAAAATTCAAAATTCTATGAACATTTTATCTAGTATTTAGTCGTAAATATTACATTGTAAATTAACATTGTCAATTGAAAAAGTATCATCAATCATCATACTACTAGAATGATTGTAATGTTTTTGGACGTTTGCGCTTGACGCTGATTTATCTTTAATTTAACTACAGTTCGAACTAAAATTTATTTCTGTGATATTTAAGTATTATTTAAGTATTAAAAAAAGCTATTAAAATTTATTTATTTTTATATAATTTCTGAATGTGTTGTTCATTTTCCCCCAGAGTTTCAAAGGTTACAATCAATGTTTTAATACTAAGAGTAGCTTAAGATGAATCAATCTTTTCACTCTGAAGCAATTTATGAACTCCTGAAGCGACTTCAAAAATTTGTTTTCAAGAAACACAACATGGTAAAATTTTTTATGAGCCATTACATCTAGCTATTTTGCTGTTGCATCAGATATTCTATAAAATATTCTAAAATTGTCGGATATGTTAAATTTAACTGCTTTAATGGCATAAATATGATTAACCATCATTGGGCAAGTTGCCGGTAGCCTCTAGCTGGCAGAAGTATAAATCCGCCAATGGTATACCTGCAGATATATAGAATTCAATTTGAAAACTTCCAATACATAATATTAAAAACAAAAATTCAAGTCCTGTTTCGTGGAATAGTGGAGGAACTACTACAAGTTTTAAAGGACCTCCCACATCCACTCCCAGGGCACAAGTAATTACTTCCCTTTTTGTAATTACCCCCTGTTTGTAATACTTTTTTGGGATGACCCTTTAAAATGCCATTCAGCAGTCTTTTTTATGTATTTTGATTACCCAATTTAAAAGTATAATGTAGTTTCACTGTTTTTACTAATATCGTTAGAATTTTATTAAAGCAATGTAATTAAATATTGAAAACATTGGAAAAATAAGTCTAAAATTCTAAAAAAAATAATCTTTGTTATAACTAAAATCTGATGTTGCCAGCAATTAACTTTCTCTAGGTTAAAATAAATAAATGGGCAATAGGCGGGCCGAAAGGCTTCGGCCGATAGCCCTTTTTAATAATCAAAAACACCTATATAATCTAGTATGTACTACTTATAATGTATACCGTTGTATTATTAAAATAAATATATTCTATATATGGGCAATGGCCATAACTGTTGATGTCGCCATAGCACAGAAAATAAAAATCGTTTGAATAAAATGATAAAAATTTAACACTCAACACTCTTTTGTCCTCAAGTTCTTTCAAATTTAAATTTTTACAAAAGATTTGTATGCAACCATTGAGCACACATATTAAATTTGCATGTTCTTGATCATCATTGTAGGCCTTTTCAACTTTCGCTAATATATGGGATGCTCAGAGGAGAAATGGACAAAGTCCATAAAATTCTCTGTTAAGTCATCAAGCCTTAAAGATGTTTTTACTTTATTAATTTGCAACAAAATGTAGACAAAAATTACAAACAAATTCGCTAATTATAAACATGATACTTTGTTATCGTATAGCAAAAAGTAAACAATTCAAAAGAAAAATAATTTTGGTCACAAATAAATTAAAGAAAGTGGACTTAAACCATTGCTACTCTGAAGGAAGTTAATTTCCTCTATTCATAGAAAGGCTCATCTTCATCATTGTTATCTTCTGTATTGCCAATGCGATTTTGTCTTGTTTTGGATGCGATATGTAGGTTTTTGAAATATGTATAGTATATGGGCGGTATATAGGGCAGTAAATCCATCATGTGCTGTTTTTTGAGTCTATCACAATTCGAATTGTTGGACACAATTGCTCTTGTTCTATATTAAGTGAAGTTCTTGGTCGACCACACACAGTTTTACTAAGATTTACCTCATCAAAATCAACAGCTTCATTCAAAGTCTGTTTAAATTTGAATGAAGTCGGCGATGTCTTCTCAAATCTTTACCAACGGATATTCAGCCAACTGAATGCGTATCCATCAACAGTTTTTTTTTCGATTCTGTATTGCTGGTTCCAAGTTTTTTGAAAAAAAAAATTTTCCCTTTTCATTTCAAAATCTATAAATTTTGGATCCTGCTTTTTAGCAGTCCATGCAATATCCATCCAGTGTTGAGGAGAGTAAATATGTGTATTCTTGCGACTTGCCTTTTCAATAACGCCAAAATGTGCGTCATTTGGCAAATACGAGTGTCCTGACACCAGGAATTTGTGATCTATAGTTTCGACAGCCATTCGAGGATCTTGCACTAATTTTAGTAAAGACAGCGATAATTTGATGTTCCTGTTCTGACCGTGCAAGAATTCGAGTACAAAACAATATGTTTATGACTTGGAGGATTTTCTTGTAAATGCTTTACAAGACATGATGCTACATCTTAAGATCTACGCCCACCTTCGGTTTCGTCGTACATATACATGAATCCCATTTGTTAATTAGAAGAATGGATTCCTAGATTATAAACATATAGATTTTTTTTATAGTATGCTACTGATTTAGATAGCTTGGGAAACGGAAGCGCTTTTTGAAGATCGAATGTTGCCACGTACTTTTCGTCATTTGATGCTCATGAAGACATGTCGTGCTTGTTCGGATTTAGCAAGGTGTAATGTTTTTTTCTGTTACTAGAGCCTTCTTGTTGGTTTCATCCTGCTCTGCAGCTATTTTCATCTGCAGTTGGTCACATATTGCATGTATCTTTTGCTGGAGGTTTAAAACTTAAATTGAATTTTGTATTAAATACATGGTAATAATTTTTTTTCTTCAATGCATCAATTGCCTCGGCGACACATTGTTCGGTGTACACTTCGTACATTTTTCATTGAAATATTTTTTCTTGGGATTATCTCTTCGGGAATAATGACTTTGGTACGCGGGAAATGAATTGATATGCTTCACAATTTTTAAATCGTCTAGCTTTTTTCTAGAATTCATGCCACGTTGATCAGTCACCGCAATAATTTCGTCTTTAGAGATACACCTATATAGTCTACCGGTACTAATTTGCAACGTTTCTGCAGAATATTTCTTGCACTCACGGTGTGTGGTGTTATCTACTCTAAAAGCATATTCAAAGTACGCATGCTTTTCCGGATGTGAGACATCTCTAACACGTTTTCTTTTGACTGTGTTGACTTTTACTAGTCCTCTGATAAATACATTTTGCCGGGAATAGTCAGCCAGTTTCCAAAAAGATTCAAAAATGGCTCTTCGTTGATGCTCTGCAATTTTTTAGACGCACCCCTGTCTGCAATTACAGGGGTAATTGGAAAAGGCTTTAGAAGGAATTTTTTTTTCCAGATTTTGTAATATAGTCTTGTCCAGTATTTCGGCGATGCTTTCGTATATTTACTTTCCAAGTAGACTTCTTAACTTGTTTGTTTTTCCTGTTTAGACTCTATAGGCTCTGTCGCAGTTTGCGCAGTTGGCTCATACAAAGTGTTGCTTCTTATCTTATTTATCGGAAGTTGATCATAATCTGTAACAACATACATTTTTCGTTCTGTTGTAGGATAACATATAAATTTAGTAACCGACACATGAACATAACAATTATAATACTTACCACCGGAAGTATCGGAAGTACTATCAGTACTATTTTTATATTTCGATCCACTTGATTGATAAGGTTCTTGAGATGATATTGACGAATCCATTGTTGAACATATAAACACACAGATTTTATAGGTTAGGACATACTGGACATAAATCCGCTATTACGCTGAATTGGACATAAACCATTACTACATTGAACGACATCAGCTTTTTGTCAGTGCACAAGGAGGACGACTCTATAAACAGCATACGAAATTAATTTGTGACTTGAATTATTTCTCTACTGAACGTAGAACGTACTAGATAGATAGATAGATAGAATTTATTTCTAAAAAGTTTGAACATACAAATTTGTTACAAATTGGGTTCGAACGAGAAAAAAACACGTCACAAAACAAATATACAAGTACATACAAATTGCACTACACTAAATATTCACTAATGCTATATAGTTCCTTGGCACATAGGAAACTATGTAGCTGCTTCTTAAATAAAATGATGTTTCTTATACCTTTTATATCACCTGGCAATCGATTATAGAATAATATGCTGCTGTAATGCAAGCCTTTTTCAGTTAGTGTTAGACGGTGTTTTGGAATATTGTAATTCGATTTGTTTCTTGTATCATATTTATGATCTATTTCATTACCAGTGAATAAATGTTTGTTTTTAAATAAGAATAAAATACACTCATACACATATATTCCGTACAATGTGAGTAAATTATTTTGTTTGAATGTACCTCTACAGGATGATCCAAATTTTAGATTATACATTCTTCGTATGACTCTTTTCTGTATTATAAATAATCGTCTGCATTCTGTACTGTGTCCCCAGCAACGTATCCCGAACCGAACATTTGATATAAATATGTTGAAATACATAATTTTGAGTGATGAAAAGTCCAACAAATCCTTAATTGTATTCATAGCATAGAATATTCCGCTTAATTTGGTAGATAACATATCAATATGTTCGTCAAAACTGAGAAGTTCATCAAGCTTGATTCCTAAAAGTCTAACGGTTTTATCAGTGAAATACCTATCACTATTGATTTCTATATATTCAGGCGTCGGAATAGCAGTGTTACTTTTAAAAATGATACATTTAGTTTTGTTTTTATTTAACATAAGTTTGTTGGATGTGAACCAATTATTTATTTTGCTAAGATATATATTACAGTCAGTTGTAATATCTTGATAATTTGAACCACTGATAATGACAGACGTATCATCAGCATATGTGATTATCTGATGATCTGAACCGGCAATGCTGTAAATTATGTCATTTGTGTAAATTATAAACAGTAAAGGGCCCAAAATACTCCCCTGTGGAACACCTTTCTCCAAAACACAGGGATTTGACAGATGTTCGACGCCATTTATATTTATTTTGACAACCTGAGAGCGGTTTGCTAAGTACGATTGAAACCATGCCTTGGATATCCCTCGCACCCCATATCGTTCGAGTTTTGTTAGAACGGTGTTATAGTCCACACTATGCTTTTGACTCGAATGCTTTTGACAAATCAAGGAAAACTCCACACACTAGTTTCTTAGATTCAAGACTAGCTAAAATTGTGTTTATGCATTCATAAAGTGCTGTGTCTACTGATTTACCCGGCAGAAAACCGTGCTGATTTACATTAAAACGTCCATTTGAAATGAAAAAAAATCTCTTTGATACCAGCTATTCAACGATTTTAGAAAAAGACGTCAAAACGCTTATTGGTCTATAGTTGTCCAGTTGATTAATGTCACCCTATTTATGCAAAGGAGCGACAAGTGCAGTTTTGAATAACTCGGGGAAAACCCCTGAACTAAGAGATTTGTTAATAATGAACACCAATGGAGGGATCAAATAATCAGAGTTATCCAAAATCACTTGCATAGGTACGCCGTCAATTCCACGACTATGTTTATTTTTTATTTCACAGATAGTATTAAATATTTCCGAATCACTAACTGGGAACAGAAAAAATGATGTTCTATTTTCCGGAAACACAAGGTCTTGACTAAGATCATTAGAATGTGTGTGTTGTAAATTCAATGTTTTTGCCATGTTAATAAAGAAATTATTGAAATAATTTGCCAAGTGCTTTACATTGTTAGCAGCGGGATATTTGTTGCCCACAGATTTACCACGTTCACAATTGATTATGCTCCACATTTATTTAGATTTATCTTTTGCCAGACGAATTCGGTTTGCATAGTAATTTTGTTTGTTCAAAATTAGAGTTTCTTTATAAATGTTTGATACGTTTTAAATTCTTCTTTGAAACTGCCATCGACAGATGATAGCAAATGTAATGTGGAAACAATATTTTTTAATTGAATTGACTCTGGAGTAATTTGTATATTCCTACGCAGGTTATTATTTAGAACCCGTTTAGTCATTTTGGGAAAATGTGAATTGAAATAATAGGTAAATGTATTTAAAAATCGACCACAATTCACGTTCACGTCATCCGATGTGTAAACACTGTGCCAAGACTCCAGTGATATGCAGGTTTTAAATTCTGCCATAATGGTGTTTGTAAAAGACCGAGATGTGACATAATGTTACTTGACTGAGATTTCTTCAGTAATAAAATCAAACACAATCGAACAGTGGTCTGAAAAACCTCGATATACTACATTTGTTTTACAATAAGAGGAGTTAAATAAACTCTCGCTAATTATAATGTTATCAATACAAGTTCCACCATTTATTGTCACTCTAGTGGGTTCATTTACCATTAAATGCGAACCATAAGAGTTGATCATGTCACAAAATCGAGATCGAAATAGGGTTTTCAGATAGAATATTAACATTAAAGTCGCCAGTGATTATATACATGGATTTGCAAGTGTTCAAATTATTTAACATTGTGTCGAATTTTGGTGAGGAATAAGTTAATATCACTAGCTGGTGATCTATAAATACAGATAATGATTTATTTAACAAGGGACATTTTTATCCATATTGCACTCATTTCAAATACTTGATGTATTTCAAATACTAATGTGTACTGTGAGTGTGTTAACGACGAAATTTAGAAAAATTGACTTGATCCACTACTCTTCTGAGCACCTCATATGGGGTATAATGTTTTCGTGACTCTGTAATAGGCCCAACGATACGCCCAATATAATACGCATTTACGCAATAAAGTGACTCATATTTAAAAAATCATGAATACAACCAAATTATTAAATTAATTCATTTTCAAATAATCCCTGGGTGAAATGTGAGAAATAGCCATCGCAAGTCGCGCCAGAGCGTCGCCAAATATCTCAAGAGCCGAGGCCTGCATATGCACGGTTCTGGAAGATTCCATGTCGTCGTGTCACATAAACAATTTGGGTATCAGCACCTCTTAGAAACGAGCAAGCGCCAGGCACGTAAAAATCACCTCGAATGGCAACTCTTTAAGTTAAGTGTAAAACTCTGCGCTAAAAACGCATTAATACCACACGCACACTCAAGATTAATAATCACCATGATAACTAAGAGATGGGGGCGAATATTTAGCAGTAGATATGTGAAGGGAGTGGAGATTTGAAGCTGGAAAAAACCTATTTAAGCACAAGCCACACACGAGCGAGAGGAGTAAGAAAGTTGCGTCGGCCACGGGCAACGCACACGACATTCGCGGTGTTGAGTATATAAATTCACGTCGGGTTATAATTAAATTAACGATTGCATATAACGTTGTAAAAAAAACGCGAAGTAGAATAAAAATTTGAATAAATCGAAAAACGTACAATTCTAGGTTCCGAGTAACTTAATTTTTTTATCATTAACGATAATATAAAGTTGTTAAACCAGTCTCGTTATAAATTCACGGGAGTGCTTATTCCTTTCAATCAACCCTAAGTTACCTAGAAATACCAAACACCGATTACCTATTCCTATCAGTAAACAAAGGCGGCTCGAACGCTATTCGTGTTTACGAATCACTAGAGGAAGCAATAACAGGTGTAATTGACGCCCACCCGCGCACTTTGTTCACACACCTGTTGTTGTGAAATCAAATTCCCGCACTAGATTCAAATTGACGGAAGATAGTGTATATAACCAACCACAAGTTACCTAGAAAAGCCAAACACCGATTACCTATTCCTATCACTAAACAAAGGCGGCTCGAACGCTATTCGTGTTTAAGAATCACTAGAGGAAGCAATAACAGGTGTAATTGACGCCCACCCGCGCACTTCGTTCACACACCTGTTATTGTGGAATCACCTCCTCCACTAGAATCAAATCGTTGTCAGCATCATAACATTTAAACATATAAACTCATTATACATCGCGTCCGCGATCGAAAATTAACGTGGCTGTATTCACCATAACTATAACAACTAATCAAGGCATTCAGTGTTCCCCTCCGACATACATCATCATATTCAAATCAAAATAATTCATAAAAATGATGGCTTCTTCATTTTAAATCATAAATGAGCACATACCGTGCATATTATTGGGCAGAGTGATTTATAATTGTATAAATAAATAAGTTGGATTAAATCATAATAATTTAAAAACATAATGTATAAAAATACTGGTTTCTTTATTTCAAATCATAAAACAAACACATAACGTACCTATTATTGGGCAGAGTAATTTAGAATCGAACAGATAAAATAGGCTGGATTAAATCTCAATAATTTGAAGACATAATGACAATTTGTGGTTAAATATCGTAAACAAGAAATAAGTGGAATTATTAAAACCCCGTATAAACAGAGAAAATGATAAACGAGAGAATGAAGCTTGGTATAATCACAAGAGAAGTTATTAATAACCTCCAATGTTCCTAATAATAATATATTATAACATTACATAAACATTTCCGATTGAGGTAGCAGAACTGTTATTTGACACAACTTGTAATATGTCTGACGGTGATGACTACTTGTGACATTGGTGCTTGCTGTGGTCGTGGGTAGAATTACTAATTTACCTCAATCAACGTAAACAATGGTGCTCCAATAATTACATTATTGTGTAGACACCGACACAACCATGAAATTCGGGAAGATCGCGAGATACCTTTAGTAATCATTCATGAATTATTGGGGATATTTCAACATGTTTAAATAGTTCTATTTTTGATCATGTCACTTTCCTGTAGTTGAATGGAGTGAAAGAGCACGGTAATAAATGGTCTAAGAGAAGCACGTGCATGTATACAAACTCTCGTAAATAAACTTCGTAGTAATAACCATTTTCAAACTATCAATTAAATAAATAAAAGAATTTACACATTCATTATAAGGTTAACGAAATATATAAAATAAATCAATTTATGTCATAATCGTCAACCTGTGTTTTCTTTCCCTGTACGTTACAATTATATAAATTAATTTACATCATCGTCAACCTGTGTTTTATTTCCCTGTGTCTTACAATTTCAGCGTGTCTATTATTAAATAAACAAAACAAATCCTTAATTTGGTGCTTTCTTGTATTAATCCATTATTAGTGTACGTTAATTAACACATTACCAATAGCAAAGTACCTTGAGAGTAATCACGATAGTAAATTAAACGTCACGACGTGTAAGTACTAAATATGATCACAAACACGAGCCAAAAATAATTAAAACATTATATAATAAATCACGAGCCAAAAATAATTAAAACATTATATAATAAATCATGAGCCAAAATAATCAAGAAATTATATAATAATTTCACGATAAAAACGACGAATAATAAAATAAATATAATAAAATAATATCGGAGCGTTACAAAACTTAAAACCTAACCCTTCAAGACCATTTTTTATAGCTACGTCAAGTCAGAATGGTTCTTCAATGAGTCTTTAAGATGCATTTTAGTTTTGATTAATTCAGAAATGTTGCGAACCTGTTCATCTTCGAGAGACAAGAAATCTAGAGCAATTCATAAACCCGTAGTATTTATTTTTTAAATTTATAATATCGCGTTAATATTACAATGCATCATCATTTTCCCTAATTACCGTTACCAAACAATGTATTTGCAGTACATATTATCAGATCCCATCTCTTCTCAGCATGCAATGCACAATGAAAATTGCAATCTCTCTTACAACGGCTATCAAAAGCCATCAAATTACATCTGCAAAAATTCCAATCAGAAGAAAAACGAAGACGTCATGCGTAGCTGTAACGAAGTCGACTCAATAAATCAGCTGCGTGCACTTGACGAGTATTAAGACTACGTAGTGACCAAGAGTGGGGTCAGCGCGATGATGTCACATGTGGTCCTCTATAAATGTGTAGCGAAGCACTGATTCGCGATTATTCCGCAGTAACGCAAACGCTACCAAGTGAAACGGGTGTGTTGCAAACGAATTTACGAGTGATCCAGGATCAAATCGAACGAAGAGTAGACATTATTGTCGTCAACAATCAGGCCAAGATGGAGATCAACATGTGTGCCCTGTTCGTTCTTCTAGCGGTCACCACCGCCTATGCCTTCCCAGGTATGTAAAACTAGAAATAAGCAATCATTAAGTTGTAAAAATGTTCGAGTTTACTATTTTTTGTAACATATGTAGTCGATAATGGTTAATAATCAGGGGCGGATGGGCCATACGGGAAAATGGGAAATTTCCCGGTGGGCCGGTAGCCATCCCGAATGTTGGGCCGGAAGCCCCAGAATTTTCCCAGATCCGACGACAAGTTTATTAATAACTTTGATTTAATATATTAACACAAAGCGGAAAGACCCCATGTGGTCGATTGCCCAATAAAGATTGTTTATATATGTATTAACACAGTGGTTCCTAAACTTTTTCGCGTCGCAGCTCCCTTTTTGAACTAGGATTTTCCATGGATCCTTTCCGTTTCCATAATATTTTTTGCAAATTTTTATGAAATATAAAATAATTTGGCGAGGAATATAAATTGTGTAGATAGCCGTTATAATTTTCAACTAAAAATTGGCGGGTTCCATTAATCTTTGTAATTTATAAAAAAATTGGTATTTCTAATAAAAAAATGTATTGAAAATTTTGAAGCTTTTGTAAATTTAATTTACAATCGACATGATATAATTTTAATATGTTGTGGTTTGATTAGCTTTTTGCAATTTTTAATAAAATTTTCTAATTTGTAAGGAAAATGTATAGTAGTAAAATTTTAGTATTTATAATAAGAATTTCATAATATCTAATAAACATTTTGTAATCTCTAATGAAAAGTTCGTAATTTCCACCTAAGTTTATTTTCATAAAATTTTCTTCAAATAACTGTAAACATTTTAACAACTCGATACAAATTTTGGAAATGCCAATGACATTTTGCATTTTATAGTGAAATTTTGGCAATTTACAATAACATTTTCATAATCGCTCCTGAAATGTTGTAATTTATAATACGAATGTTGAATATTTTACGTTTTACAGTGAAATTTATCAACTAACAATAAAATTTTCATAAAGTTATTGCAATTTTGTAATTTAGAATGATGAATGATGAAAGTCACAACTAAAATTACATAATTCCAATAAAACTTATATATTTCTTTATTTACTTATTAACTTATTTATTATTGTATTTGTTATACTGTTAATGTAAATTTATTTATACTTTAAAATTTATCAAATAACAATGAAATTTTCATAAAGTTATTGCAATTTGGTAATTTAGAATGATGAATGATGAAAGTCACAACGAAAATTACATAATTCCAATAAAACTTATTTATGTCTTTATTTACTTATTTGCTTATTTATTATTGTATTTGTTATAGTGTTAATGTAAACTTATTTATACTTTATGATTGTTTTCTAATTCCATTGAAATATTGTATTCATAATAAAAACTTACAAATTCTAAAACATTTGAAATTTATAATTAATTCTCCATAATTTCTATTGAAATACTGAAATCCATCATCAAAACTTCGTAACATTCATCATAATGCTATTACTATTTATAGGATTTTCGAAGAAATTTCTGTAATGTGTAGTTAATATGCGAAAATGTCATTGTTTTTGTTGAATTTAAAAACATTTTAATCAACATTTTACAACATCCATTATAGTTTTTGCCATTATGAAATGGTTAATACATTTGAAAGGAATATGATTTCTGGGGAAAGACGTTATAAATTAGAATAAAAAAAGTCGCAGATTCCATTGATCTTTACAATTTATGAATGAAGTCTAGTAATTATATTAATAAATTCTAACGAAAATTTTGTAATTTCCAATTCATTGCAGTTTACAAGCGAGATGTTTCAATGAGAATTTTATGGTTTGATGAACTTGCAATTTGTAATAAAATATCAAAATTTGACATTTGCAATAAAAACTTCATGGCGTCTCTTTGCAATTTTGTACATAATTTTGTATTTTGCATTAATATTTTTGCAAATTTCTGTCTTCAAAAGAATATTAATAACTTAGTGAGTTATATGTTTTGAGGATAAAGTTTTTTATAATTTATACTAAAAATTTCAAATTTTAATTTAACATTGAAATTTATAATTAATATTTTCGTATTTACTATAAGAATTTTATAATTTCCAACTAAATTCTATCATTTATCATGATAACTTTGTTATTTCATTTGAGTTTAGGAATTTATAATTTACATTTTTTACTTTCATGTAAAATCTCAAATCAAGTTTCAAATTCATTTTCATTTAGTAAGTTTTTATTTTTAATTTTTATGTGTATATTATGCAGGTTCTCCCGCTGGTAAATATTATTATTATTATTATTATATTTTTCAATATAAATTGTATAATGCAAATGACGATTTTGTGTTTTGATTAATATTTTACAATTTAAATTATAATTTGTAATGTAAAATTTGTAAAAGTAATAATGTTGAAAATTACATTTACATTTTTTTAATTATTAATTTTTTTCTTTCATGTTCAATAAATTTTCTGCAAATAACTCTGAACATTTTAACAACTTTGTGAGGGATATGCTTTCGGAATTAACCTCCAATAATTAAAAAAAAAATGCTGGGTCTATTAAACCTTTGTAATTTTAATGAAGATTTTATAAAATATAATTAAATTTTCTTAGTCAAAGCATGAATTTTAATTACCTAATCTTTTTCATATTTTATTTAATATGATTGAAAGCAGAACAGTAAACGCACACTTTAGGAACCTCTGTATTAATAAATAAATAAGTATTATGAAAAACTTACGGTATTTAATTTTATATTGATTTTTTCTTTATGGGGAGTACTTTCTCTTAGTTATGTAATCTTTTTATTTGATGTTCTTCACCCAAGTTGTTTCGGCTTTTATTAGCCATCCTCAGAGGTGTTATGTCTCTGATAATACATTTTAATATATTTTAAAAATAAAAATAATATATTCAATATGAAATTATTTATTGTAAAGTATTTTTGATTTTTACATATTTGTCAAATTTTGAAGTATGATTATTATTTTGATTATATGGTATTATTGCAATTTTATGTGAATGCAAAATGGGCCGATAAAAGTTTGTTCCCGGGCCGCTTGTATGTTCCCCATCCTCCCCTGTTAATAATAATTACATTGCCACCCGCAAACGCTACATACAGGTTCAAAACATGTTTAAAGTGTACTTGCTCTACAACAAGAAATAATTAATAATTAATTGATTTATAAATATACAGGGTGTCTCTAAATTATGTGGAAATGGCTTAACCACAGATTACTGGGATCAAAAGAAGACGTTTTTACCAAACTTATCTATATACAAATACGTTTGGTTTAGCCAGTATTCAGCTTAAAAGTTAATTTAAAAAAAACAAAATTTGCTTATAAAAAGGGAACGTTTACATTGATTTGGATGTTGTTTGGTATGGCACCTTATACGGGTATAACTTTGACATAATATTCTTATTATCAGTAGACCGGTTGTGTATAAGTGAGGCCCAACATTAATACATTCATATTTTTTAACGACAAAAGCAAATAAATTTAAAAAAAAAATCAAATCGGACGCAGGCATTCATTATTAAGTTTTTTGTATATTTATAGTTTTTGATATCTGTTACAGTTTTGACACAAAAAAATAAAATATGAGTGACTGCGCTACACTCGTTTGCTAAGTTATTTGCTTTGTCATTAAAAAATATAATAACATAAACATAATAAATAATGTTCTACACAAGAAATGTTATATTTAACTATCTAATTCTAATTCAAAGATGTCTAATTCAGCAGTAGGCATGATTTCTTCTAAAATTATAGTCTCCAAATCATTTTTTTTACATGTTCTTCATCTTCATCTGTTTGTTTAAATTCGGCTTGGTGATGATTCGGTTCTAGCAGTAATCTGATAACTTCAGAAGGGGCAATTTCTTTTGACGACGTACACGATCTTCTACGTGTATGGAAGATATCAAAGGATCTGATGTGTCCATTGCTCGGCAAAAAATGGCTTGCAAATTGTTTTTTCTACTTGTTTTTATGGCGTGGAATTGCCTATCAGGTTTATAAATTTTGATTCTTCCTTCCGAGCCTTCCTCTCCAAAGTAACCCGCCGGCGATACGGTATTTTCAATAATTTGTTTGCCATGAATTAAATTTTTGTGGACAGTTGGTGGCATGGCGTACCAACAATATTTGTACATAAATAATCTTGCCGTTACGTGGCAATATGTCGCAAATTTTATAGGGTCAATTTGTAAACTACAAGATAAACTAATTAAATTATTTTAAACCTTTGAATTAATTCTTCACTGACATCTGTAATTTCGGAAAACAATTTTGAGTTGCTAAACGCTCGACGGCTGGTATTTCCGTCGTTGGTACTGCCAAACCCGTTGGATTTGGGTTTATCGACAACTAGATGCAGCTTTTCCAAAAATCGTTGTTGAACAAGTTTCTTTCTCGCTTTTAAAATTTCCTTATTTTGATCCCCTCGAACTTCCCACACACACAAATCATATCTATACGATATGTGAACTATGCACTCAAAGAATCTAATCCATGCATGTAAAGGGCTTGCCCCAAACTGCAAAGTACTTGCTTTTGGCTCAAATATTTTTGTCGTTTCAAAATGTTCTATTTCCAGCATCACTCTAGGAGTAGCACCACATATGGGACAAGCTCGACTTTACTTTGTTCCGATCAATGTATTTAATATTTTACCGTCAATTAAAGTCATATATAATTTATATTTTATTTTTATGATTGGTCTTCTATCAAACATTGTTAATACTTGAAGCGTCTCATTTTCGTTATAAATATTTTGCTTCTCCTTTAAAATATGCTCCAATGTTTCTTTTACGTACTCTAGTTTGATTGGTCTACAAAAACGTACCGATTGTGGAGTGCTATTGTTCTATAAAATTGTTTCATTCGAGGTTTGCAAGCGAAGAGGAATATATGTTGATGCAAACAAAGAGTTGTTAGAATGAGTACCAGGACTTTCAAATTTTTGTTTATAATTTGATTGACCACTACTTCCATCGAAGCCATAACTGAAATTATTTCTGTAACCTTAAACATTTCCATATGACTCAAAATAACCTCTCTTTGCAATTTAACTATATATCTACTTGTGTGCTCCAAAACAGAATCAAGTGGAACTTCTGCCTTAATATCGCTAACATTTATGCCAGATGGTCTACATTTTGATTTACAAAGCCACATTTGTTTGTAATCAGGATAAATGTCGCATCCCTTTGAAAGAGCATCCTGCCTGATGTCCAAATATTTACTTAAATTACTATTTATAACAAGCTCTAAGGCTTCTTCAGCGGTATATTTTGACATCTCTTTTTTGGGAGTAGACATAATTTTCCGAATTTTGGATGGTCGAGATGGACTTGTGTTTACTTCCTTCAAAACGGCCGCTAAATCATGTTTGCGTTGATGTCGTGCTGTCGAGGATGCAGCTTGTACCAATATAGCGCATTCATGATTTTTTTCCTTGGATATTTGTGAAGATTCTCTCGTTTGTGATCGGCTTGTTTTTACAGAAAATGGAAGAGTGGGTCGACCAAAAGATGTCGAAAGCGTGGGTTTGTCTACTTCAACAATAAAGTTTTCATTCAGCCAAGCAAAATTTGTCCTCTAAAAATAGTCTACTCGTCGACAAGCTCGATTGTACCTTTCTTCAAAATTTCGGGACAAATGGCGAATTTTTGCAAAAAGTTCTCCTTCATTTGAGGGCATCAAGGGTTCTCTAATAAGTGTTTTAATATAATCTACAATTTTTCGGAACTCCTCCTCTTTATTAGTGCCTTTCAGCCAAATTTCGAATAGGTTTATCTTTTTGAACACATGCATTGCTAGAAAAAACAACAATTTGTCATGCTTCTAGCAGAAAATAGCAACGTAAGTGTAATATTTTTAACTTCTTAAAATAAGGCTTAAAACGTGTATGCAAAAATAAATCCCGCCAAACCCCGCCATTTTTTTATAAGTCAAGTGAAACTTTAAAAATGATATATTAGGAAACCACAAACATCGATATTGATTAAAATTAATTTGAACCATTAAAAATCAACGAACGGGGTTAAGATTTTACATACTAAATAAACATACCTGAGAGAATAATATAAAAATTACTGCACAAAGTTTTATTGAAAGACACGGTCACAGCAGTCACTCTGCTAAACGTGTTGTCGATAGACAAATGTGTGACTAATGACATCAAATTAAAATGCCAACTTGCAATTATTTTCATCGGTAACTGGATCAGTTAAAGGGACTGTACGTGATTACATTGTAGTTTGGAATGTTTAGCATCTGTCTATTATGTCCAAAAATACGCTTTCTTACAATCGAAAAAATAACTTTAGGCCAAGTAATCGGGCTCTAGAAACCATAGTGCAATGTACATTTCCGTTTTGGTGTATTACTTGTAGATATAATCAATTTGTTTTGTTTATTGACAACTGCTATCAATGTATTGATAGTGAGAAGTTATCATAATATCAATTTACATCTGTTACAGAGAACCGATACAATTCGAAGGGTAGTATAACTTTTTTTCATAGAAGTTAATCGATTAAAATGATTTATATTATTTAATACAATTAATGTTATTTAACTAATAACATTATTGATAATATTAACTAATATAATTAGTTTCATACGAAAGGACCAAATAATATATTTTTATTAATATTCTTATCCCAATTTAAAAATTTGTATACCTCACATTGTATATTATGTCAAACCTTGCTTTGTGATTTCTACAAAGCCTGTACATTTTACTGATATACTGCATGCTGATACGGCATGCATAGTTTTGAAATATTCGCATGACATGGCAACATGAATTTAAATTTAAATTTTTTGTTGTTGATAAAACTTTAGTAAAATTAAGAATAAAATACACTCAAAATGTGGTTCAGGTTGCTAATTCTTCCTCAAATTCTCAGATAATTTGGACGGAAATTAAGACTTGCAGAATATCTCCGAGAAATCATGTTTTGGCGTATTCGCGCATCGGTTTATCAGAAAAAAAAATTAAGTATGTGTAAGAAGAGTAAAACATCGGTGGGAGTCTATTTTTTTCCATAAAAGGGGGTCCAATTTGGAAATTCTACAGAGAGCGCATAAAGTATTAAGACCTGGCTTTATTTTTTCCCCTGTATAAATTTTTGAAAAATGCTTCAACAGGTCGAAATGATTTTTTCATACAAATATTTTGAGACCATTTTCATTTTTCTATCTCTCTCCGTTTTGAAGTAATAACGTCAGAGCCATTTTTTTAAATGACAACCTATATTTTTTATTATTGATTTTGATAGTACTTTTTATTATGTTTTTAACAACATGACATTTTCAATATGTAACATTTGAAAAAAATGAGAAAAAGTGCGTTAAAGTAAAACTATTAAATTATTATTCAATGTGCAGAATGCATCTAGTTACCATTCAAGACAACGTCAGTTAAAACAAAATTAGGAAAACAGGCTTGGATTTTAAATATTGGAATAAAACAAAATTGATCAACCTGAAAAACATTCTTATTACAATATCATCAATTACAAAAATTAAAACAGAAAAACTAAAAGAAATTTTTATCGAGAAAAAAATACTAATGACTTGTTTTAAGATAAGTTTTAAAACAATAAGAAGTCACAAAAATAATTAAAATAACGAAAAATTATTGGTTAGTGAAATTAGGGAACAAAAATTAGCAGTTGAGGGCATCTTGACAAAAAATCGCTATTTAAGATATACAAACTTACTTACTTTTTTTAAATTTATTTAAAAAATCATATCATTTACGAGTAAATCGTGATGTAAAGCAATTGATTTCAATCACATTAAAACTGGCAAAAACTGTTTAGAAGTTTAAAAAATCAAATAAATCAAAGAATATATCTGTTTTTTTTAAATCATTGTTTTTTGTTTTTTTTAAATCATAATTTATTCCAACCCTGCTAAAAACCAACCGAATTTTACAGAAAAACAATATTGGTGTTATGAGATAAAAAAAAGTAAATAAAATTACCTACATTTTACATTTTGCTGCAAAGACCAATTCGACAGTAGATTTTGCAGTTACATCGCATGGTACAGATACACCGATTTTTTTCTCATCATTTCTTGTTCAAATTTAAGAATTTTTTAGAAAAAAATCATATGATTTAAATCGTGATGTAAATCAATTGATTAAATCACATAAAAACTGGCAAAAACTGATCATAAATATAAAAAATCAAATAAATCAAAGAAATCATGTGGTATCTTGGAGCTTGTAAAAGGTTCATATTAATAAAGAAAAACACCTTTTTTACAAAACACATTTATTTTATCTATCTAATTTTTTTTTATATCATGATTTATTCCAACCCTGGTTTGAACGTGATTCCAACCTCTGCTTGAATTTGAGGTGAACAGATATTTGGTTGATTATGTTAAATTTTTTATTTCATCGGGAACCCCATAAACCTGTATACCTTTATACCCTTATATTTAAACCTGTATAAAGATTCCTAGTAATGCAAGCTGTGATAATGCTTAACATTTTAAATAGTTGAATATAAATATGCGTATTAATTTGCATCACTTAATATGAATCGTGATTGAAGCAAATCGCAGCATGTAATCAAATTAATTAGAATTAATTCTTGCTTTACGGTATGGCAAGGACTTAGAATAATCCATCTCCACATAACCCACGCTTTAAACGAGGCAGTGATGCTTGTAACCTACGATTGTCTCTTACATCCAACCAAGCATAAACATTGATAATATAAAGATGATGTTGATTAATTTGAAGAGTGCGTCATTTTCAAATAATTTTATAATTTAATTAATTAATATGAATTCCTCGACAAATCGGACAATAATACGTGGATGTAAAATACATACTACATATTATATACAGGGTGTTAATACTAAGTTGTACCACCCGAAAATGACAGTTAGAACTCATTGAAACCAACAACTTTTCTAAGTTAAAATTTTTGAATTGGAGCCAAGTTCATAGTTATTGGCGTTCTTTTGTTTTTCGAAAAATCGTCATTACTCCCTTATTTTAAGGAATATTTAAAAAATACAAAAACGTTCAGCATGCGCTATCGGTTCTCTAAAATATTTGTATTTACAATCATTTTCTATTTTATCAAATAACAAAATGGCCACCGAAGAAAAATTTCGAAACTAGATATGTTAAAAATCACTCGATTGATTTTTGAAAATAAAACATTTATGAAATCCTTGTTAAACTTGCATGGTTTTATTAACAAGGCATATTTTTATCTCTTATTAATTTTCTTAACCAATGGTGCAAAACTGATTTTTTTCAGTTTTTATTTTTTTGTGCTAAAATCACTGAACCGATTTTAATAAAATTTCATAGGTATGTAGGCATCCATAAAGGGCACCCAAATAAACAACAAAAAATATACCATGCAATCTAAAAATACCCATCATCATGACGTCACACTTTTTTGGGACACCCTGTATAATCAAAAACATTTTCTTAAAATACGCCACAGAATGGAAGTAAAGTCTGCAAAATATCAAAATCCTAACTCAATTAGTAACTGAGCTACAGAAGACGGGAGGTGAAATGACGGACTCTGTATATTGAAATTTCTCATGAACATTGTAATTGTGTTAACATTTCTGAAATTATATTGAATTCATGACAAATGTAAATAGACGTCGACACATTTCTATTTATAATCGTTTGGATTTATAAATATTTTGCAAGCGATGCGTTTTGAGAATATGATTTTCAAACCATACGGATTGCTTTGCGGTGGGAACGATAAATATTTGCGAATTTTCCAGGAACTGATAGAATTGTCTAGAAAACTGCGATAATAAAAGTCTAGCCTTGCCTCACATGATTCGTTTTATATTAACATATTTTCTAAGAAGAGTTTTATCGCACAATCGAAGCAGTAGGGATAAGTTGTTATTTTTAGATGTGATGATGTACTCTCACATCGCTCACCCATAGGAATAATATATGCTTTTGTTTGTTTTATACGATTATAATTATTTTTATGTCCTACCAGTACATTATTTGATAATAATTACCTTCTTCGAAGGTATGTTGCATACAAAATAACGATCGTCGGTAATTATTTATTTATAAGAACAAAAAGTTGTATTTATGGTTACAACTTTTATTTAAATAACCACAAATATGATATAACCAGTATTCTGTGACAGGGTTGGTGTAATTGAAATCAATTGATTTAAATTAAATCATGATTTAAATAAAATGATGTTTTTAAATAAACCATAGATTTAAATCACAATTGTTTTTTTTTTTCAAATTAATCATTGCTTTTGTACTGTTTGTGCATTCCAACAGGCGAGCAATACAAAATATAATGTAACTATAGAGTTAGCATGCTTTAAAGTATATACTTTTTGATTTTTTTAATGGTTATTATTTTGAATCATATGGTACATATGAGCCGTTCATTTTGAAATTGACTTAAGTCCATTTATCGTTAATTTGAAATACTTAAGGTTTTGCGTTTTTACAAAATAAAAAATATACGTAAGATACATGGTTGACTTGCAATGTTAAATCGCATTTAAGGGATTTAATTTTATACATCCTATTAAAATGTCGCTATTATTAAGTGTATAATATGACCTTGCTTACCTTAAAAGGACTTAGGTCACTTTCAAAATAAAAATTTGTTTTGTTACAAAAAGTGAAAGAGCTTAGGTCCGTTACATATAGCTTAAAAAATTGAAAAAAAAACCATTTAAATTATATTTTTAGATAATGGAAATAAATTTAGTAACAAGTTATTCGTTAACATTCTCAGTATGCTGGAGTGATTTGAAGAAGTTATGGTGTTCCGGAGGTATATACCGCAATAAGTCCACCATGTGTCGGTATTTTAGTGATGTGATGCTTCTTATACTTTTATATAACAATGGCAATACAATATTCCCAAATTTTTTAGGTCTACCCCGACGTGGCAATAAATCAAGAATTTTAAATTCTGCGTTCTCATCCATGTTTGTTTTGTATAAAATTTTAAAAGTTTTGTAAAAATAAAAAAGCCAGTTTATTTTTTCTTCGTTGGTATTTTTGGATCTTTTGTAAACTGCTTCTTCCAAGAGTCTTGTTGATATAAAATTCTCTTGTTTCATTTCATTTAGTATGAAAGTATTACCTTTTCTACATTTTTTAATTATATTATAATAATCTTGTGGCACGTACAATAACTGATTTATTTTGAACGACATTTCTATAACGCCAAAATCTTTTATCATTAGGTAAAAATGAATGCCCTGATATTAAAAATTTGTGGTCTATGATTTCCACATCATTTCCCATCGATAGAATTTTTAACCACATTAAAGATATTTTGATGTTTCTGTTTTGTCCTCCACACATGTCACTATATGCAATGATGTGTTTTTCACCTTTCAGGGTTTTTAGGTGTCTCAAGAGGCATGAAGCCACTTCTTGGGAACCTCTAAAAGCTTTTGTTTCATCCTAAACGTACATGTATACATTATCGTTGTGGAAATTGTGTATGCCTAAATTTAAAATATACATGTTACATTTATAATAAGCTACTGAAGTAGTTAACTTTGGGAATGGTAACGCTTTCTGCAAATCGAATGAAAAGCCAAAATAATGAGATGGATTACTTGATACTCGCTCTTGATCTTGTTTTAACGCATTTCTAGCCGATTCTGCTAGCTTCAAATGATTATCATGTTCTTCCATAAGTTTTTTCTGTTCTTCATGGTTTTCTGATGCTTTGACTTTAAAGGTTTAATAGATCACATCTTTGACATGTGTCTTTGCGTGGTTGGTGGAAATGTAGATTAAAATCCTTTTTGAATCTTGAAGTCCATTCATTAACTGCTTTTAAATTATTTTCTTCACAGTGAAGCTCATAAAAATTAAACATTTTTTTTATAGTCAGTTCAGGATGAAGATATTTTCTGTCGGGATTATGGTCCCTAGTATAATGGGATTCAAATTTCGGGAAACTATTAATATGGTTTTGAACAATCATATTTGCTTCATCACATATTTTTCTCGACGATCCAGGCAAACGCCCACGTAAATCGTTGCCAACGTTTTTAGATTTTAATACACGTTTCAATCGTCCTTCGCTTATTTGAAAAGTATCTAAAAAGATTTTTTTACAAACAGCAACTTTGCCTGTTTTAGAATTTAACCAATACGTAAAACTCTCATTTCTACATGCACCTTTTCAGTTTCTCTAACGTCTTCTTTTTACAACACTGCGTCCGGTCGCTTCGTATAGCTATATATTTTGCTTATTAAAGTCTCCTAAGTACCAAAACATTTCGAAAATACGTTTTCTTTCTGTTTCATTTAAATTTTTCAAGCAGTCTTTTCGGCATTGGCAATCTTCATTTTGAAAAACTTTGGCAGGAATAATTTTTCCCGATTGTGTATCGTATCTTTTCCCTGAATTCCGTTTAATTTTACGAATTTTCTGAATATAAGTACCACTTCTGTGTTCTCTGAATCCTTCTTTGAAGGTGCTGTTTTGTAAATTCTCATTCTCAATTACTTCCTCTTCCTCTGTTGAAGAATGAACTTCTAAAATTCTCCTTCTTTTTTTAAATCTGTTGTATGAGTTTAATTCCTCTTCACTTTCAGAATCAAGAAATCCTGTTATTTTATCCTTTCCCATGGGTTTAATAATTTCTTTAAATTAAATATTATTTTTTAAATTTCAATTTAATATCAAAACGTAATTTAAATTACCTTCATCACTGCTTTCAACATTTTGGGCCGCACTTTTTGACATCATCGATAAAAAGTGGACTTAGGTCACTTTAAAAATTAGGATTTTCAGTATTTATATTATTTTGAAAATGTAGGTGATATAAAATTTTCAAATGTATTAAGTATATTTCAATACCGGTTTATTTTTTGACAGTTCAGCATAAATTATAAATGTCACAAGTGCCAACTTGATAAAAGATGAAAATGGACTTAAGCCACTTTCAAAATAAACGGCTCATATGCACAGACAATTTTTTTAATCCTTAACTCTTTATCTTGGAATGCCAAAACATATAAACCGCTTAAAATCAGATTTTTTTTTCTCGCACCATTACAAAACTTGTGTAACTTTGTGTGATAAAATTAAAACAATAATTAACTAAAATACATCAGTAGGTTTAAATCGTGAATATTTTTGTAATTCTCTTCAAACGTTTTGTGAAATGTTGTAAATGGCTTATTAAATGTTATAAACGGCACTAACGATGTGTGACTGATTTATGCAAAAATATGTTACAAAACTCTAAAGATTAAAAAAAATCCACATAGCGTGAAGTCTGCGCAAAAAAATTAAAACATTGTAATATTTTATTTTATTTTTGAAGATAATTTTTGTTTCGTCAATGGCGTAAAACACCACCAACGATTTGTCAAACATTTATGCAAAAGTATGTTAGTGTTGTAACATCAAAAATATAGCGTTTTTATATTTTTTCGCAAACACAAAATGATGGTGGTACAATTCAGTGCCGCAGAAGTGGATACAAGTTTACACTACTTACACAAGTTTAAACTTAGTTAACAAATTTGAAACGATTGGAAAAGTAACTAATCAGAAGAATGAAATCACATTAAATGTTCAAACTGTGTCCCACCAACTTCGATACAATTTTCACCCCGACGTTCCGCACTTCTTCTAATTTTTGTACATGCTTCCTCGTCTTTTCTTCCTCATCATTCTTCAGTACATGTTAAAAAAAGGCTTCACGAATAAACTCGCATAATGGTTCGATATCATTTGATGAGATTCTAAATTCTGGTGGCGTCAAGTCACATGAACGGTTCATAGGTCCATAGGTCATCTTCTCCAAATCCATAAACCATGAAAATGATCATTTAAGAACAGCTTAACTGGTATCGCATAGTGAGGTGTGTTCCATCCTGTTGGAAAATTATATTTGGGGGACAATTTTCGAAAATTTCGGGTAAAACATTTGATGCTGGATAAGATTTAAATAAATTTGACCAGTAACATTTTCCCTGATAAAAATCGGTCCAATTATCCCACCAATCCATATTCCTGCCCAAACATTAATTCCCGGTGATTGCAAGTCCTTTTCTACTGTAATATGAAGATTTTCATCATGATAATTGTGTCTATTAACACGACCAAGGGGTGAAATTTTGCTTCATCCGTCTATTAAATTCTATCCAAAAGGTTATTAGGATGATCATCTTCTGCCAGCATATCCAAAACATTATTGCAGAATTCTAGTCTTCTATCCGGATCGTCTTCATCTATACCTTTTCAAGTTCAAATTGAGACCAATCAAGTTCAAATTGAGACCCATCAATTTCTAATTGAGACCAATCAATTTCAAATTGAGGCCAATCAATTTCAAATTGATACCAATCAATTTCAAATTGAGACTCGACAAAATCAAGTTGACACTAAACAATATCAATTTTATTTGTTTACTCTCAACTTGATATTGTTTAGTGTCAACTTGAGTTTGTTTAGTCTCAATTTGAAATTGATTGGTATCAATATGAACTTGATTGGGCCCAATTTGAAATTGATTGGTCTCAATTTGAACTTGATTGGTCTCAATTTGAACTTGAAAAGGTATAGTGATTTAGGCCAATAACATTTCATACATATGTCCTTTATAATTCAGTTCACTGATAACACAGAAATTTCTACTACTCTTGAGAGTGGTCACTGCGAAGTTGGTTCCTCAATTAATGGAACTTTGCAAAATTTTCATAAATACAATATCATAATTTCAATCATAATTGCACTCTTATATTTAAATCTATCGAGGGCAAAGTTGAAACGAACATACCAAACATAAATAATAATTAATAAATAATAATATAAACACTCTGGACAAGGGAGAGTATAAATTTGACAGGGGACAAGTAAAATTTTTACACTGGCTCGTGTAAATTTCTGTATGACGGTCTTGCGATGTAAATAACTGTTGTATGGCCCATTTGGAATTGGTACAATCATTTCACAATTGAAACGCTTTTCAATTGTAATTGAATTGAAAAAAATTGTAAAAAGTAATTCTTGTCATTTTTATCTACTTCAATTTGTTTTAAACCGGTGACTTTGGATGACATTGCTACTCTTTTAACTTTTAAATAATTTCTAATATATACATTGCATTTCTTTTCTTACTTTTTTGTTGAGAATAATAACTGCCATCTGGTGGCTAAAAACGGCGATTTGGGTGGTTTAATTTGAAACACATTGTATTCTAGAATATATGGGGTGCTCAGAGGAGAAATGGACCAAGCCCATAAAATTCTTTGTTAAGTCATCAAGCCTTAAAGAGGTTTTTACTTTATTACGAACGAATTCGCTAATTATATACATGATACTTTATTATCGTATAGCAAAAAGTTAACAATCCAAAAGAAAAATAATTTTTATTCACAAATAAAGTAAAGAAAGTGGACTTTAACCATTGCTACTCTGAAGGATGTTAATTTCCTCTATTCATAGAAAGGCTCATCATCTTCATCATTGTTATTTTCTGTATTGTCAATGCGATTTTGTCTTGTTTTGGATGCGATGGGTAGGTTTTTGAAATATGTATGGTATATTGGTGGTATATAGGGCAGTAAATCCATCATGTGCTGTTTTTTGAGTCTGTCACAATTCGCCTTGTTGGATACAATTGTTCTTGTTCTGTATTAAGTGAAGTTCTTGGTCGACCACACACAGTTTTACTAAGATTTACTTCATCAAAATCAACAGCTTCATTCAAAGTCTGTTTAAATTTGAATGAAGTCGGCGATGTCTTCTCAAATCTTTACCAACGGATATTCAGCCAACTGAATGCGTATCCATCAACAGTTTTTTTCGATTCTGTATAGCTGATTCCAAGTTTTTTGTAGAAAAAAATCTTCTCTTTTCATTTCGAAAACTATAAATTTTGGATCCTGCTTTTTAGCTGTCCGTGCAATATCCATCCAGTGTTGAGGGGAGTAAATATGTGTATTCTTGCGACTTGCCTTTTCAATAACGCCAAAATCTGCGTCATTTGGCAAATACGAGTGTCCTGACACCAGGAATTTGTGATCTATAGTTTCGACAGCCATTCGAGGATCTTGCACTAATTTTAGTAAAGACAGTGATAATGTAATGTTCCTGTTCTGACCGGTGCAAGAATCAGAGTACAAAACAATATGTTTATGACTTGGAGCATTTTCTTGTAAATGCTTTACAAGACATGATGCTACATCTTGAGATCCACGCCCACCTTCGGTTTCGTCGTACATATACATGAATCCCGGTTGTTAATTAGAAGAATGGATTCCTAGTTTATAAACATATATATTTTTTTTATAGTATGCTACTGATTTAGATAGCTCGGAAAACGGAAGCGCTTTTTGAAGATCGAATGTTGCCACGTACTTTTCGTCATTTGATGCTAATGAAGACATGTTCGTGCTTGTTCGGATTTAGCAAGGTGTAATGTTTTTTTCTGTTACTAGAGCCTTCTTGTTGGTTTCATCCTGCTCTGCAGCTATTTTCATCTGCAGTTGGTCACATATTCGACATGTATCTTTTGCTGGAGGTTTAAAACTTAAATTAAATTTTGTATTAAACACATGGTAATAGAATTTTTTCTTCAATGCATCAATTCCCTCGGCGGCACATTGTTCGGTGTACAATTCGTACATTTTACTTATAGTTTAATTTTCATTCAAATATTTTTTCTTGGGATTATCTTTTCGAGAATAACGACTTTGGTACGCGGGAAATGAATTGATATGCTTCACAATTTTTAAATCGTCTAGCTTTTTTCTAGGATTCATGACACGTTGATCAGTCACCGCAATCATTTCGTCTTTAGAGGTACACCTGTATAGTCTACCGGTACTAATTTGCAAGGTTTCTGCAAAATATTTCTTGCACACACGATGTGTGGTGTTATCTACTCTAAAAGCATATTCAAAGTACGCATGCTTTTCGGGATGTGAGACATCTCTAACACGTTTTCTTTTGACTGTGTTGACTTTTACTGGTCCTCTGATAAACACTTCTTGCCGGGAATAGTCAGCCAGTTTCCAAAGAGATTCAAAAATGGTTCTTCGTTGATGCTCTGCATTTTTTTGGACGCAGCCCTGTCTGCAATTACAGAGGTTATTGGAAAAGGCTTTAGAAGGAACATTTTTTCCAGATTTTGTAATATAGTCTTGTCCAGTATTTCGGCCATGCTTTCGTATATTTACTTTCCTAGTAGACTTCTTAACTAACCGTTTTTTCCCCTTTTTTTAGACTCTATAGGCTCTGTCGCAGTTTGTGCAGTTGCCTCATATAAAATGTTGCTTCTTATCTTATTTATCGAAAGTTGATCATCATCTGTAACAACATACAATTTTCGTTCTATTGTAGGATAACATATAAATTTAGTAACCGACACACGAACATAAAAATTACAATTATATTACTTACCACCGGAAGTATCGGAAGTACTATCAGTACTATTTTTATACTCCGATCCACTTGATTGATAAGTTTCTTGAGATGATGTTGACGAATCCATTGTTGAACATATAAACACGCAGATTTTATAGGTTAGGACATACTTGACATAAATCCACTATTACACTGAATTGGACATAAACCATTACTACACTGAACGACGTAAGCTTTTTGTCAGTGCACAAGGAGGACGACTCGATAAACAGCATACGAAATAAATTTGTGACTTGAATTATTTCTCTACTGAACGTAGAACGTACTAATGTGTACTGTGAGTGTGTTATCGACGAAATTTAGAAAAATGGACTTGATCCACTGCTGTTCTGGGCATCTCATATGTTTTTGATGTTTGACATTGGAATTTAGTTTAAATTATTAAAAATTAGTCTACTAATTTCTCAGTATTGAAGTTATTATACTTCGCGATATATTTATGGCTACATTTAGGTTGGAAGCACTTCTAAGTATTCTAAACCACATAATAGCGAATTAATAAAATAATCAATGTCCAAGCATTTACGAGTTACGAAATTGCCCTTGTAAGCAGTCTAAAACATACGTTGTATCATTTACGAACCATTTAACTTTGCCTTAAGATTTTTGTAATAGCTTTGTGATAGTACGTGATTATATTCAAAGTAATTTATGCATAATTACCGCGCAAGCACACCTGTATTTTATCATCTTTTCAATAGTTCGATGACACACGAATCGGTCACATACCTGCATAAACAGTGCCAATGGTTAATTATTAAATAAACGATGGTAGTAATAGCCATATTCATGATATTTAATAGCCTCAGATTAAGATAATGACTAATCATGTTTTAATAGCTGTGCAAATTGCATATACATGTTTTGTACTTGAGGCTTTGTACTGCATTCCAGAAAATTGGTGCCATTGCAAAAAAGACCTCTGCTTTAATGCGATATTCTTGTTATGAATACTATTTATTTATTTATTTATTTAATCATTTCCCTTTCTACCATTGTTGGTGTAGGGTTTTACAGTTTATTGTTTCTTCATGTAGGTTTCTCTCCATTTTCTTCTATCTTGTGTGAGTTGTTTGGTTCTTTCCCATGTTAATCCTCTTTTCTCTGCCTGCTGTCTGATTCTGTCGTTCCAGGTTTTTCTTGGTCTTCCTTTATATGATTTCCCCGTAAGTCTTGTCTCATACACTCTTTTTGTCTGTCTGTTATACGTCTATGTATACTATTATATCCATTAATGCCCGTTTCGACCGTTCGATTTTTTTTTTCTCGGTGTCTTAATATGTTAATTGTTTTGTATTTCGGAGTTAAGACATATTCTTTCTTCCTATTTGCCGTTTCCTTCACATCACTTCCTTCAAATCTAATCCACCCTTAATGATTACTTGCATTACTTCATACTTTTTTCTTCCGCATTACATGTCCCAAGTACCGAGTTCTTTTCGCCACGTTTGCTTATGTCAGAACTTCTCAATTGCTATTAATGTGATCTTTGGAATTCTTTCTATCCATATTTCAAAGATTTATATTTTATTCATTCGTGCTGCTTTCGTGATAATAATGCTCTTCCATCAATGGCGTAATTGGTTTCTCTCATTATTTGACAGATAAGAATTAAATTAAATATAAGAATATTCCTGCAGTATAATTTTAATATAATGCGTTATTCGCAACACATTGCGATATAAAACTGGCAATATTCTAAAACGCTGTCAATAGGGTCTTCCTGAAAAAAAAAATAGCCTTTTTGTGTCTTAACGTAAAGTTTATAACCTGTAATTAAACATTCCACAGAGAAAACGTTTGGTTTTCATTGTAACTTATCAACAAACAACTATCGTAAAACTTACACATTTTGTCACGTGACCGATGAAACGCTGTTATTGGCCGAGCGGCACTACGACGTCATTACGCATGTTGGCGATCGGGAGTCAGTGCATAAGGAATAGGAATCGTGGATTAACTCAACTTAGAATCCAGTCTGACATAAAATAAGTTCTGATGGGTTAGTAAAGGGACAGCCAGATAATCAGCTAGAAGTTCACGTGTTAATGGTTCCCGACTTTTTCTCAAAAAGTGAATTTTTCAACGTAGCCGAAACGCGTGGAGTCGCATATAATTTTCCAAATCCTCTTCCAGCTGTAAGAACAAATAAAATACTGTATAAACTTTGCAATATATACTACATCTCACACGAATTGGTAATGCCGATTTCAAAATTTGTAATTATTAATCATCTAAACAAAGTTCTAAAATCAACAGTTTGCTACAAATATTGTTTAAACATGTTTTTTAGTTTTAACTGAACGTTTGTGTAAAAACATATTGTACAAAATCTCACTGTACTTTTAAAAAGTAATAATGATATGGAAGGTATTGTTTTAGAATGAAACCCACAAAACTATTTTGAGGTTATGTTATTACTAATGTATATATATAATCGGAAATCCCCTTGAATACCCATTACTAATGATAATAGTTAATTATATATATTTATCGAATTTCGTCGATAATTTATTGAAAACTATGCACTTACATTAAAATGGTCCTCACAAAAATATAAGTGGGACGTCAAAGTGACACTCGCGGAATCACTTCGGACTTGTTGTAACCTTTTTTTCCATAAATCCCTTGTTGGGATGTTTATAAACAACTTATTTGGTACGCATTTACTGCTGCTATCACATCCAGGCACAATGCAATACTTATTCGTCCCTTTTTTCGTAAAACCGACGTTTTCTTTCTGTCGCTCCGTTGTAAGCAATGCTACAGCTGAGCGCCAACGTGCGTAGTGACGTCACAGCAACATGGCGGGCTTTCGGGACCATTTCAAACGCAGTTAATTTTAAAATCGTGTTTGCTAATTACTACGATTTGTCTCAACACCAAAATTAGTGCCAATGATATTTTTAATGTGTCTAGAGTTCAGTTTCAAGGTATGTGAAAAACCGCGGAAGACCCTATTCTGACCCAATTCCCAAGACCCAAATATTATTTTCATTGTTCTTCACCCCATTTTAATCCATTCTTGAAAGTAGGCCCATCTGCTACTTTCCGTTCCAGTGCGTCTATTGTCTTTTAAAAACCAATATGGAAAAAATAATCGCAATGTCGCAAATTATGCTTTTGCAAATGGCTATAACATATAGTATACACCGACTTTTTTCATAGAACTAATGATTATTTTTAAAATTGCTCAAAACCGTTTGCGTGGTTCGGAGGGGGAACCAAAATGGCGTAGGTAGTGTCGACCCCGTACTTACCCTTTAAGCCACAGCCACCTCCATCTAAAAAAAAATGACACCCGCCTACTTGTGATATATCGTTGGAAAGCTCTTGAAAAATGCTTTCCAGTCATTATTAATACAATATGATTTGCTGAACTAGTTTTGGAATTAAGTGCAAATAAAGTGCAAAAGTGTTCAATGTATTAAATTCAAAACATGTTAAAGTAAACGTTGGAAATGCTTCCATTGTTTTCTATACAAAAATATAGCCTCCTTTCAAAATCATCACGAACTTTTTTAATGTTTGTCTGGTAATAGCTCAACATACTTGTGTTATTCTTTCTTATAATTGTTCAATAGTATTTTACATAATCTGTATAATTTTCCAGTAATTGCGTTATCACAATGATAACGTAATTACTGGATAAACAATGATTGAAGTTACCACATAACTGTTCTAAATTACACATAGTTCTCCTGCGAGTACAAAGAGTGTATATCCGGCTTATCGAATTTTTGATTTATTGGGTACTCTTCCGTCAGGCAGTGTAATGCGATGAAGTCTGATTATTCACACTTTCCCTAGACACTGCTGGTTCCCGCATTCACACATGGAAAGTGCGCCGAATCACCATCATTGTACACTCATAAAGAAACAAGTCAAGGGCGTTTGTGGTCTACATGGATCTCACTTTTGGTGGAAACTAATTTCAAATGTTTATGATTCAGAACAGAAACATTCGTCCAAATATGTCCACAAATTTTTACGTTAAACTGTTTTGCATCGGTTTAGAAAACATACTAACAAAACATGGGAACGATGAAATTCTACTAATGATATCAAATATAACTATTATGTTGACGAATAGGCTTTGACATTCACTTTAATTCATTTGTCAATTTTATATTACACAATTGCAACCACTACAATTTTCATTTAAATTTATTTCTGTATGTACAATAACATAAATAAAACAAAAAAACATAAAAACAGCAATTTGCATACAACAATTTGCTTGTTTTCAGGCTTAAAATACTTACTTTACGCACTTGGTTCATGTAATTGGGTCAGAATTCTCTGTCAAATAATGACAGTAAACAATTACGCCATAGGTGGAGGAGTAGTAGGAATTATTATTATTACTATTATTATTATTATTAAATAATAATAAATAAATTTCAATGGAAATTTTCCATAATACCTATTTATCATGATTTTTTTTTCAATTACCTACTATAATATCGAAATTATTGATAAAAAAATATGGGCAGAACATGACTTCCTCAATATAAATATGAAGAGCAATATGCTAGGTATTAAATTTTGTTTCTTACAAAATATATACAGATTATCTTTTATTAGAATATTTTTCAAATATATCTCGCATTCTCAAAATTATTGACACAAATATTATAAGACGATGTAGCAGGCAATTTTAATAGTAGAGTAGGGAACAGAGATCAGATGTACAGTAATGTGATGAGTAATAACGGGGAGAACAAAAGAAACGAGAATGGGAAAAGAATGCTGGAATATTGCCAAATGAATGAAGAAATAATAACAAACACGTTTTTTAATCATAAAAGATGACACCAATATACAAGAGAAGAAAGAGCTAGAAACGAAATGTCAGTTATAGACTACATTCTCGTAAAAAGAGAACACAGAAAAGCGGTAGTAGACACAAGGAGAGTGCCAGAAATTGGAAGTGACCACTACCTAGTGGTAGCAACAATAAAAGAACCAATAATAAAATGTGATGATAACAAAATGAAGAAAATCGAAGTTAAAAAGATCAAGGCTCACAGATTACATGAGCAGACGTAAGCAACGAATACAAGGATCTGGTGGAGAATGAAATAGTACTCAAACAAAATACATACAGGGAAGATGACTTAGATGGAACGTGGGAGGCATTCAAGAATATAATACTATCAGCTGCACAGACAGCATGTGGAAGCTACCAAATGACAAACACGTAAAGACAAACGGGATGGTGGACGAATGAGATAAAAGAGGAGATAAAAAACAAGAAGATAGCATGGAGAGAATATCTAGGAAAGAAAACTGCAGAAAGCTATGAAAAATACAAGCACAGCAGAAAAATGGTTAAACAATTAGTAATAGAAGCAAAAAAAAACAAAGTTGGAGAGAATTTGGAGACAAAATGGAGAAAGTAGTAAAGACAACATAAAACTGTTCTACAACATAATCAAAAGGAACAAGACAAAAGGGACAAACGAGACGAGACATATAATGAACAAAAAAGAAGAAATAATAACAGATGACATAGAAATGATGGAGAGATGGAAACAATACTTTCAGGAGTTACTCAACACAGAAGAGGAAAAAAAATGACAAATACGAACGAACAAGAACAAGATACAGAAAATGAAGAAGAACAACAGATAGGTATAGAAGATTTGTCAGAACTAATAAGAAAACAAAAAACGGAAAAGCACAGGAGTGGATAGAATCGCAACAGAAATGATCAAGAAACTAGGTACACAAGGGAAATCAATGCTACTAAAAATCTACAACAAAGCATGGCAAGAAGAGTGTGTGCCAAAGGAGTAACAGACAGCAATGATAGTACCCATATACAAGAACGGCGACAGAAAAGGCTGCAACAATTACAGGGGAATTAATATAATAACTACAAATATGAAAATATATGAACAACTAATAAATTAAAAATTAACACAAAGCACAGAAAGAACATTAATGGAATCACAGAGTGGATTCAGGGAAGGCAGAAGTATACAGGACCACATATTTATGATAAAACAAATAGAGGAAAAGGCAAACTATGAAAATAAATAAATGTACATAGGATTCATAGATATGGTAAAGGCGTTCGACAGAGTGCCTCGTGAAAAAGTATGGTCGATTTTAAAGGAAAGAAATGAGAATAACAAGATAATAAGGGTAATAAGAAGCATATACCAGAACAACCGGAATATAATAGTGGAAAGAAATCAACAATCCAGCGAGTTCACAACAAACAACGGATTAAGACAAGGTGGAGGTTTCAGTCCAACACTTTTCATTTTATTTATAGACGAAATAATTAGAACATGCAGAGAAAAGGTAAAACAGTAACGATCGGACATAACAATTGAAAAGAGTAGAAATAGCAGAAGGAGCATTCGCGGATGACATAATAATAATAGGAAGAAATAGAGAAGACCTACAAAATAATCAGAATATATGGAACGAAACACTAAAAACAAATGGAATGCAAATGAACAAAAACAAGACAAAAGTGGTGATATTGGGAAAGCAGGAACAGATTGATATTAAAATAGATAAGACAAAAATAGAACAAGTAGAACAATACAAATACCTAGGGGTATAAATACAAAGTGAAGGTCGAAATGAGAAGGAAATTGATAGCAGAATAAAAAAAACAACGAAGCTATATTTTCAACTAAGAACATTCATAAATAAAAGGGAACTAACAAGAAAAACAAAACTGTCCATATTTAAGTCAATATACAGACCTGTGCTGACATTCGGGTGTGAGTCTTGGTTTTTAACGAAAAGAGAAAAGAGCAAAGTCCAGGCAATGGAAATGAAGTACCTTAGGAGAATAATCGGAGTGACAAGAAGAGACCAGATAAGGAACACAGAAATCAGAGACCAGCTGGAAATAGAAACGGTAGAAGAATTTATACAGAGAAGGAAATTAGAGTGGTGGGGATACCTACAGAGGATGAAGGAGGAAAGACAAGTGAAACAGGTGTGGCAGGCGAAAACACAAAAGAAAAAAAGTAGAGGTAGACCAATAAAAACATAGGATAGTGAAATGAAAGAAATTATTGAAAAGAAAGGTAAAACAATAGCAGAGGCGAAAAAAATGGCGAAGAACAGAAAATAATGGAAGAAATATACCGCGGGGGGGGGGGGGGCAAGTTACCTGTAGCCCCTAGGCGGCAGGAGTATAAATCCGCCACTGAATATAATGACATCTATTTCACTCTGGTGTAATTACAACTTTAACTTTCTATATTCATCACCTCTTGGAAATTACAGCATCCTTACATAATAACATCTTGCATTTAAATTTTCATCACGAGGATCCAGAGTGTAGCTGAGCCATAAAAATGAATATCCGCATAGCATGAATCGTGCAGGTTGTGTCCGCTTGTATACTGTATACATAAGACGACATTGCACTTCACCTTGGGGTTTTTTCTCCATTGCTTAATCACTCCCATATCTTGGCACGATTCAGCCACAAGTCCATAGCGAAGCGGAATTCTCTCACTTTTTAGAATTTCCCAAAGTTCGAATTTGGAAAAATCGTATGAGAGAAAAAAAAGTCACGTTACTCCCCCCTTTGAACTTTTTCATTTCTGAAGAAAAATCTAAAATTTAAATATTTCGTATTTGTATGCTAATTATTCGTGGCTACATGGATCTCAGGTAGAATACACCATTAATGCTACAGAACTTCCCAAAGTTCGAATTTGGAAAAATCGTATGAGAGAAAAAAGTCACGTTACTCCCCCCTTTGAACTTTTTCATTTCTGAAGAAAAATCTAAAATTTACATATTTCGTATTTGTGTGCTAATTATTCGTGGCTACATGGATCTCAGGTAGAATACACCATTAATGCTACAGAACTTCCCAAAGTTCGAATTTGGAAAAATCGTATGAGAGAAAAAAAAGTCACGTTACTCCCCCCTTTGAACTTTTTCATTTCTGAAGAAAAATCTAAAATTTACATATTTCGTATTTGTGTGCTAATTATTCGTGGCTACATGGATCTCAGGTAGAATACACCATTAATGCTACAGAACTTCCCAAAGTTCGAATTTGGAAAAATCGTATGAGAGAAAAAAAAGTCACGTTACTCCCCCCTTTGAACTTTTTCATTTCTGAAGAAAAATCTAAAATTTAAATATTTCGTATTTGTATGCTAATTATTCGTGGCTACATGGATCTCAGGTAGAATACACCATTAATACTACAGAACTTCCCAAAGTTCGAATTTGGAAAAATCGTATGAGAGAAAAAATAGTCACGTTACTCCCCCCTCTGAATATTTTCATTTCTGTAGAAAAATCTAAAATTTATATATTTCGTATTTGTGTGCTAATTGTTCGTGGCTACATGGATCTCAGGTAGAATACACCATTAATGCTACAGAACTTCCCAAAGTTCGAATTTGGAAAAATCGTATGAGAGAAAAAAAAGTCACGTTACTCCCCCCTCTGAACATTTTCATTTCTGAAGAAAAATCTAAAATTTACATATTTCGTATTTGTGTGCTAATTATTCGTGGCTACATGGATCTCAGGTAGAATACACCATTAATGCTACAGAACTTCCCAAACTTCGAATATGGAAAAATCGTATGAGAGAAAAAAAAGTCACGTTACTCCCCCCTCTGAACATTTTCATTTCTGAAGAAAAATCTAAAATTTACATATTTCGTATTTGTATGCTAATTATTCGTGGCTACATGGTTCTCAGGTAGAATACACCATTAATGCTACAGAACTTCCCAGAGTTCGAATTTGTAAAAATCGTATGAGAGAAAAAAAAGTCACGTTACTCCCCCCTTTGAACTTTTTCATTTCAGAAGAAAAATCAAAAATTTACATATTTCGTATTTGTATGCTAATTATTCGTGGCTACATGGATCTCAGGTAGAATACACCATTAATGCTACAGAACTTCCCAAAGTTCGAATTTGGAAAAATCGTATGAGAGAAAAAAAAGTCACGTTACTCCCCCCTCTGAACATTTTCATTTCTGAAGAAAAATCAAAAATTTACATATTTCGTATTTGTATGCTAATTATTCGTGGCTACATGGTTCTCAGGTAGAATATACCATTGATGCTACAGAACTTCCCTAAGTTCGAATTTGTAAAAATCGTATGAGAGAAAAAAAAGTCACGTTACTCCCCCCTCTGAACATTTTCTTTCTGAAGAAAAATCTAAAATTTACATATTTCGTATTTGTATGCTAATTATTCGTGGCTACATGGATCTCAGATAGAATACACCATATATGCTACAGAACTTCCCAAAGTTCGAATTTGGAAAAATCGTATGAGAGAAAAAATAGTCACGTTACTCCCCCCTCTGAATATTTTCATTTCTGTAGAAAAATCTAAAATTTATATATTTCGTATTTGTGTGCTAATTGTTCGTGGCTACATGGATCTCAGGTAGAATACACCATTAATGCTACAGAACTTCCCAAAGTTCGAATTTGGAAAAATCGTATGAGAGAAAAAAAAGTCACATTACTCCCCCCTCTGAACATTTTCATTTCTGAAGAAAAATCTAAAATTTACATATTTCGTATTTGTGTGCTAATTATTCGTGGCTACATGGATCTCAGGTAGAATACACCATTAATGCTACAGAACTTCCCAAACTTCGAATATGGAAAAATCGTATGAGAGAAAAAAAAGTCACGTTACTCCCCCCTCTGAACATTTTCATTTCTGAAGAAAAATCAAAAATTTACATATTTCGTATTTGTATGCTAATTATTCGTGGCTACATGGTTCTCAGGTAGAATATACCATTGATGCTACAGAACTTCCCTAAGTTCGAATTTGGAAAAATCGTATGAGAGAAAAAAAAGTCACGTTACTCCCCCCTTTGAACTTTTTCATTTCTGAAGAAAAATCTAAAATTTACATATTTCGTATTTGTGTGCTAATTATTCGTGGCTACATGGATCTCAGATAGAATACACCATTAATGCTACAGAACTTCCCAAAGTTCGAATTTGGTAAAATCGTATGAGAGAAAAAAAAGTCACGTTACTCCCCCCTCTGAACATTTTCATTTCTGAATAAAAATCTAAAATTTACATATTTCGTATTTGTGTGCTAATTATTCGTGGCTACATGGATCTCAGGTAGAATACACCATTAATGCTACAGAACTTCCCAAAGTTCGAATTTGGAAAAATCGTATGAGAGAAAAAAAAGTCACGTTACTCCCCCCTCTGAACATTTTCATTTCTGAAGAAAAATCTAAAATTTACATATTTCGTATTTGTGTGCTAATTATTCGTGGCTACATGGATCTCAGGGAGAATACACCATTAATGCTACAAAACTTCCCAAACTTCGAATTTGGTAAAATCGTATGAGAGAAAAAAAAGTCACGTTACTCCCCCCTCTGAACATTTTCATTTCTGAATAAAAATCTAAAATTTACATATTTCGTATTTGTGTGCTAATTATTCGTGGCTACATGGATCTCAGATAGAATACACCATAAATGCTACAGAACTTCCCAAAGTTCGAATTTGGGAAAATCGTATGAGAGAAAAAAAAGTCACGTTACTCCCCCCTCTGAACATTTTCATTTCTGAAGAAAAATCTAAAATTTACATATTTCGTATTTGTATGCTAATTATTCGTGGCTACATGGATCTCAGGTAGAATACACCATTAATGCTACAGAACTTCCCAAAGTTCGAATTTGGAAAAATCGTATGAGAGAAAAAAAAGTCACGTTACTCCCCCCTCTGAACATTTTCATTTCTGAAGAAAAATCAAAAATTTACATATTTCGTATTTGTATGCTAATTATTCGTGGCTACATGGATCTCAGGTAGAATACACCATTAATGCTACAGAACTTCCCAAAGTTCGAATTTGGAAAAATCGTATGAGAGAAAAAAAAGTCACGTTACTCCCCCCTTTGAACTTTTTCATTTCTGAAGAAAAATCTAAAATTTAAATATTTCGTATTTGTATGCTAATTATTCGTGGCTACATGGATCTCAGGTAGAATACACCATTAATACTACAGAACTTCCCAAAGTTCGAATTTGGAAAAATCGTATGAGAGAAAAAATAGTCACGTTACTCCCCCCTCTGAATATTTTCATTTCTGTAGAAAAATCTAAAATTTATATATTTCGTATTTGTGTGCTAATTGTTCGTGGCTACATGGATCTCAGGTAGAATACACCATTAATGCTACAGAACTTCCCAAAGTTCGAATTTGGAAAAATCGTATGAGAGAAAAAAAAGTCACATTACTCCCCCCTCTGAACATTTTCATTTCTGAAGAAAAATCTAAAATTTACATATTTCGTATTTGTATGCTAATTATTCGTGGCTACATGGATCTCAGATAGAATACACCATATATGCTACAGAACTTCCCAAAGTTCGAATTTGGAAAAATCGTATGAGAGAAAAAAAAGTCACGTTACTCCCCCCTCTGAACATTTTCATTTCTGAAGAAAAATCTAAAATTTACATATTTCGTATTTGTGTGCTAATTATTCGTGGCTACATGGATCTCAGGTAGAATACACCATTAATGCTACAGAACTTCCCAAACTTCGAATATGGAAAAATCGTATGAGAGAAAAAAAAGTCACGTTACTCCCCCCTCTGAACATTTTCATTTCTGAAGAAAAATCTAAAATTTACATATTTCGTATTTGTATGCTAATTATTCGTGGCTACATGGTTCTCAGGTAGAATACACCATTAATGCTACAGAACTTCCCTAAGTTCGAATTTGTAAAAATCGTATGAGAGAAAAAAAAGTCACGTTACTCCCCCCTTTGAACTTTTTCATTTCAGAAGAAAAATCAAAAATTTACATATTTCGTATTTGTATGCTAATTATTCGTGGCTACATGGATCTCAGGTAGAATACACCATTAATGCTACAGAACTTCCCAAAGTTCGAATTTGGAAAAATCGTATGAGAGAAAAAAAAGTCACGTTACTCCCCCCTCTGAACATTTTCATTTCTGAAGAAAAATCAAAAATTTACATATTTCGTATTTGTATGCTAATTATTCGTGGCTACATGGTTCTCAGGTAGAATATACCATTGATGCTACAGAACTTCCCTAAGTTCGAATTTGTAAAAATCGTATGAGAGAAAAAAAAGTCACGTTACTCCCCCCTCTGAACATTTTCTTTCTGAAGAAAAATCTAAAATTTACATATTTCGTATTTGTATGCTAATTATTCGTGGCTACATGGATCTCAGGTAGAATACACCATTAATGCTACAGAACTTCCCAAAGTTCGAATTTGGAAAAATCGTATGAGAGAAAAAAAAGTCACGTTACTCCCCCCTCTGAACATTTTCATTTCTGAAGAAAATTCTAAAATTTACATATTTCGTATTTGTATGCTAATTATTCGTGGCTACATGGATCTCAGATAGAATACACCATATATGCTACAGAACTTCCCAAAGTTCGAATTTGGAAAAATCGTATGAGAGAAAAAAAAGTCACGTTACTCCCCCCTTTGAACTTTTTCATTTCTGAAGAAAAATCTAAAATTTAAATATTTCGTATTTGTATGCTAATTATTCGTGGCTACATGGATCTCAGATAGAATACACCATATATGCTACAGAACTTCCCAAAGTTCGAATTTGGAAAAATCGTATGAGAGAAAAAATAGTCACGTTACTCCCCCCTCTGAATATTTTCATTTCTGTAGAAAAATCTAAAATTTATATATTTCGTATTTGTGTGCTAATTGTTCGTGGCTACATGGATCTCAGGTAGAATACACCATTAATGCTACAGAACTTCCCAAAGTTCGAATTTGGAAAAATCGTATGAGAGAAAAAAAAGTCACATTACTCCCCCCTCTGAACATTTTCATTTCTGAAGAAAAATCTAAAATTTACATATTTCGTATTTGTGTGCTAATTATTCGTGGCTACATGGATCTCAGGTAGAATACACCATTAATGCTACAGAACTTCCCAAACTTCGAATATGGAAAAATCGTATGAGAGAAAAAAAAGTCACGTTACTCCCCCCTCTGAACATTTTCATTTCTGAAGAAAAATCAAAAATTTACATATTTCGTATTTGTATGCTAATTATTCGTGGCTACATGGTTCTCAGGTAGAATATACCATTGATGCTACAGAACTTCCCTAAGTTCGAATTTGTAAAAATCGTATGAGAGAAAAAAAAGTCACGTTACTCCCCCCTCTGAACATTTTCATTTCTGAAGAAAAATCTAAAATTTACGTATTTCGTATTTGTATGCTAATTATTCGTGGCTACATGGATCTCAGGTAGAATACACCATTAATGCTACAGAACTTCCCAAAGTTCGAATTTGGAAAAATCGTATGAGAGAAAAAAAAGTCACGTTACTCCCCCCTCTGAACATTTTCATTTCTGAAGAAAAATCTAAAATTTACATATTTCGTATTTGTATGCTAATTATTCGTGGCTACATGGATCTCAGGTAGAATACACCATTAATGCTACAGAACTTCCCAACGTTCGAATTTGTAAAAATCGTATGAGAGAAAAAAAAGTCACGTTACTCCCCCCTCTGAACATTTTCATTTCTGAAGAAAAATCTAAAATTTACATATTTCGTATTTGTATGCTAATTATTCGTGGCTACATGGATCTCAGGTAGAATACACCATTAATGCTACAGAACTTCCCAAAGTTCGAATTTGGAAAAATCGTATGAGAGAAAAAAGTCACGTTACTCCCCCCTTTGAACTTTTTCATTTCTGAAGAAAAATCTAAAATTTACATATTTCGTATTTGTGTGCTAATTATTCGTGGCTACATGGATCTCAGGTAGAATACACCATTAATGCTACAGAACTTCCCAAAGTTCGAATTTGGAAAAATCGTATGAGAGAAAAAAAAGTCACGTTACTCCCCCCTTTGAACTTTTTCATTTCTGAAGAAAAATCTAAAATTTAAATATTTCGTATTTGTATGCTAATTATTCGTGGCTACATGGATCTCAGGTAGAATACACCATTAATACTACAGAACTTCCCAAAGTTCGAATTTGGAAAAATCGTATGAGAGAAAAAATAGTCACGTTACTCCCCCCTCTGAATATTTTCATTTCTGTAGAAAAATCTAAAATTTATATATTTCGTATTTGTGTGCTAATTGTTCGTGGCTACATGGATCTCAGGTAGAATACACCATTAATGCTACAGAACTTCCCAAAGTTCGAATTTGGAAAAATCGTATGAGAGAAAAAAAAGTCACATTACTCCCCCCTCTGAACATTTTCATTTCTGAAGAAAAATCTAAAATTTACATATTTCGTATTTGTATGCTAATTATTCGTGGCTACATGGATCTCAGATAGAATACACCATATATGCTACAGAACTTCCCAAAGTTCGAATTTGGAAAAATCGTATGAGAGAAAAAAAAGTCACGTTACTCCCCCCTTTGAACTTTTTCATTTCTGAAGAAAAATCTAAAATTTACATATTTCGTATTTGTGTGCTAATTATTCGTGGCTACATGGATCTCAGGTAGAATACACCATTAATGCTACAGAACTTCCCAAAGTTCGAATTTGGAAAAATCGTATGAGAGAAAAAAAAGTCACGTTACTCCCCCCTTTGAACTTTTTCATTTCTGAAGAAAAATCTAAAATTTAAATATTTCGTATTTGTATGCTAATTATTCGTGGCTACATGGATCTCAGGTAGAATACACCATTAATGCTACAGAACTTCCCAAAGTTCGAATTTGGAAAAATCGTATGAGAGAAAAAAGTCACGTTAAAATTTACATATTTCGTATTTGTGTGCTAATTATTCGTGGCTACATGGATCTCAGGTAGAATACACCATTAATGCTACAGAACTTCCCAAAGTTCGAATTTGGAAAAATCGTATGAGAGAAAAAAGTCACGTTAAAATTTACATATTTCGTATTTGTGTGCTAATTATTCGTGGCTACATGGATCTCAGGTAGAATACACCATTAATGCTACAGAACTTCCCAAAGTTCGAATTTGGAAAAATCGTATGAGAGAAAAAAAAGTCACATTACTCCCCCCTCTGAACATTTTCATTTCTGAAGAAAAATCTAAAATTTACATATTTCGTATTTGTATGCTAATTATTCGTGGCTACATGGATCTCAGATAGAATACACCATATATGCTACAGAACTTCCCAAAGTTCGAATTTGGAAAAATCGTATGAGAGAAAAAAAAGTCACGTTACTCCCCCCTTTGAACTTTTTCATTTCTGAAGAAAAATCTAAAATTTACATATTTCGTATTTGTGTGCTAATTATTCGTGGCTACATGGATCTCAGGTAGAATACACCATTAATGCTACAGAACTTCCCAAAGTTCGAATTTGGAAAAATCGTATGAGAGAAAAAAAAGTCACGTTACTCCCCCCTTTGAACTTTTTCATTTCTGAAGAAAAATCTAAAATTTAAATATTTCGTATTTGTATGCTAATTATTCGTGGCTACATGGATCTCAGGTAGAATACACCATTAATACTACAGAACTTCCCAAAGTTCGAATTTGGAAAAATCGTATGAGAGAAAAAATAGTCACGTTACTCCCCCCTCTGAATATTTTCATTTCTGTAGAAAAATCTAAAATTTATATATTTCGTATTTGTGTGCTAATTGTTCGTGGCTACATGGATCTCAGGTAGAATACACCATTAATGCTACAGAACTTCCCAAAGTTCGAATTTGGAAAAATCGTATGAGAGAAAAAAAAGTCACATTACTCCCCCCTCTGAACATTTTCATTTCTGAAGAAAAATCTAAAATTTACATATTTCGTATTTGTATGCTAATTATTCGTGGCTACATGGATCTCAGATAGAATACACCATATATGCTACAGAACTTCCCAAAGTTCGAATTTGGAAAAATCGTATGAGAGAAAAAAAAGTCACGTTACTCCCCCCTCTGAACATTTTCATTTCTGAAGAAAAATCTAAAATTTACATATTTCGTATTTGTGTGCTAATTATTCGTGGCTACATGGATCTCAGGTAGAATACACCATTAATGCTACAGAACTTCCCAAACTTCGAATATGGAAAAATCGTATGAGAGAAAAAAAAGTCACGTTACTCCCCCCTCTGAACATTTTCATTTCTGAAGAAAAATCTAAAATTTACATATTTCGTATTTGTATGCTAATTATTCGTGGCTACATGGTTCTCAGGTAGAATACACCATTAATGCTACAGAACTTCCCTAAGTTCGAATTTGTAAAAATCGTATGAGAGAAAAAAAAGTCACGTTACTCCCCCCTTTGAACTTTTTCATTTCAGAAGAAAAATCAAAAATTTACATATTTCGTATTTGTATGCTAATTATTCGTGGCTACATGGATCTCAGGTAGAATACACCATTAATGCTACAGAACTTCCCAAAGTTCGAATTTGGAAAAATCGTATGAGAGAAAAAAAAGTCACGTTACTCCCCCCTCTGAACATTTTCATTTCTGAAGAAAAATCAAAAATTTACATATTTCGTATTTGTATGCTAATTATTCGTGGCTACATGGTTCTCAGGTAGAATATACCATTGATGCTACAGAACTTCCCTAAGTTCGAATTTGTAAAAATCGTATGAGAGAAAAAAAAGTCACGTTACTCCCCCCTTTGAACTTTTTCATTTCAGAAGAAAAATCAAAAATTTACATATTTCGTATTTGTATGCTAATTATTCGTGGCTACATGGATCTCAGGTAGAATACACCATTAATGCTACAGAACTTCCCAAAGTTCGAATTTGGAAAAATCGTATGAGAGAAAAAAAAGTCACGTTACTCCCCCCTCTGAACATTTTCATTTCTGAAGAAAAATCAAAAATTTACATATTTCGTATTTGTATGCTAATTATTCGTGGCTACATGGTTCTCAGGTAGAATATACCATTGATGCTACAGAACTTCCCTAAGTTCGAATTTGTAAAAATCGTATGAGAGAAAAAAAAGTCACGTTACTCCCCCCTCTGAACATTTTCATTTCTGAAGAAAAATCTAAAATTTACATATTTCGTATTTGTATGCTAATTATTCGTGGCTACATGGATCTCAGGTAGAATACACCATTAATGCTACAGAACTTCCCAAAGTTCGAATTTGGAAAAATCGTATGAGAGAAAAAAAAGTCACGTTACTCCCCCCTCTGAACATTTTCATTTCTGAAGAAAAATCTAAAATTTACATATTTCGTATTTGTATGCTAATTATTCGTGGCTACATGGATCTCAGATAGAATACACCATTAATGCTACAGAACTTCCCTAAGTTCGAATTTGGGAAAATCGTATGAGAGAAAAAAAAGTCACGTTACTCCCCCCTCTGAACATTTTCATTTCTGAAGAAAAATCTAAAATTTATATATTTCGTATTTGTGTGCTAATTATTCGTGGCTACATGGATCTCAGGTAGAATACACCATTAATGCTACAGAACTTCCCAAACTTCGAATTTGGAAAAATCGTATGAGAGAAAAAAAAGTCACGTTACTCCCCCCTCTGAACATTTTCATTTCTGAAGAAAAATCTAAAATTTACATATTTCGTATTTGTATGCTAATTATTCGTGGCTACATGGATCTCAGATAGAATACACCATTAATGCTACAGAACTTCCCTAAGTTCTAATTTGGGAAAATCGTATGAGAGAAAAAAAAGTCACGTTACTCCCCCCTCTGAACATTTTCATTTCTGAAGAAAAATCTAAAATTTACATATTTCGTATTTGTATGCTAATTATTCGTGGCTACATGGATCTCAGATAGAATACACCATAAATGCTACAGAACTTCCCAAAGTTCGAATTTGGGAAAATCGTATGAGAGAAAAAAAAGTCACGTTACTCCCCCCTCTGAACATTTTCATTTCTGAAGAAAAATCTAAAATTTACATATTTCGTATTTGTATGCTAATTATTCGTGGCTACATGGATCTCAGATAGAATACACCATTAATGCTACAGAACTTCCCTAAGTTCGAATTTGGGAAAATCGTATGAGAGAAAAAAAAGTCACGTTACTCCCCCCTCTGAACATTTTCATTTCTGAAGAAAAATCTAAAATTTATATATTTCGTATTTGTGTGCTAATTATTCGTGGCTACATGGATCTCAGGTAGAATACACCATTAATGCTACAGAACTTCCCAAACTTCGAATTTGGAAAAATCGTATGAGAGAAAAAAAAGTCACGTTACTCCCCCCTCTGAACATTTTCATTTCTGAAGAAAAATCTAAAATTTACATATTTCGTATTTGTATGCTAATTATTCGTGGCTACATGGATCTCAGATAGAATACACCATTAATGCTACAGAACTTCCCTAAGTTCTAATTTGTGAAAATCGTATGAGAGAAAAAAAAGTCACGTTACTCCCCCCTCTGAACATTTTCATTTCTGAAGAAAAATCTAAAATTTACATATTTCGTATTTGTATGCTAATTATTCGTGGCTACATGGATCTCAGATAGAATACACCATAAATGCTACAGAACTTCCCAAAGTTCGAATTTGGGAAAATCGTATGAGAGAAAAAAAAGTCACGTTACTCCCCCCTCTGAACATTTTCATTTCTGAAGAAAAATCTAAAATTTACATATTTCGTATTTGTATGCTAATTATTCGTGGCTACATGGATCTCAGATAGAATACACCATTAATGCTACAGAACTTCCCTAAGTTCGAATTTGGGAAAATCGTATGAGAGAAAAAAAAGTCACGTTACTCCCCTCTCTGAACATTTTCATTTCTGAAGAAAAATCTAAAATTTACATATTTCGTATTTGTGTGTTAATTATTCGTGGCTACATGGATCTCAGGTAGAATACACCATTAATGCTACAGAACTTCCCAAACTTCGAATTTGGAAAAATCGTATGAGAGAAAAAAAAGTCACGTTACTCCCCCCTCTGAACATTTTCATTTCTGAAGAAAAATCTAAAATTTACATATTTCGTATTTGTATGCTAATTATTCGTGGCTACATGGATCTCAGATAGAATACACCATTAATGCTACAGAACTTCCCTAAGTTCGAATTTGGGAAAATCGTATGAGAGAAAAAAAAGTCACGTTACTCCCCCCTCTGAACATTTTCATTTCTGAAGAAAAATCTAAAATTTACATATTTCGTATTTGTGTGCTAATTATTCGTGGCTACATGGATCTCAGGGAGAATACACCATTAATGCTACAGAACTTCCCTAAGTTCGAATTTGTAAAAATCGTATGAGAGAAAAAAAAGTCACGTTACTCCCCCCTCTGAACATTTTCATTTCTGAAGAAAAATCTAAAATTTACATATTTCGTATTTGTGTGCTAATTATTCGTGGCTACATGGATCTCAGGTAGAATACACCATTAATGCTACAGAACTTCCCAAACTTCGAATTTGGAAAAATCGTATGAGAGAAAAAAAGGTCACGTTACTCCCCCCTCTGAACATTTTCATTTCTGAAGAAAAATCTAAAATTTACATATTTCGTATTTGTGTGCTAATTATTCGTGGCTACATGGATCTCAGATAGAATACACCATTAATGCTACAGAACTTCCCTAAGTTCGAATTTGGGAAAATCCTATGAGAGAAAAAAAAGTCACGTTACTCCCCCCTCTGAACATTTTCATTTCTGAAGAAAAATCTAAAATTTACATATTTCGTATTTGTGTGCTAATTATTCGTGGCTACATGGATCTCAGGTAGAATACACCATTAATGCTACAGAACTTCCCAAACTTCGAATTTGGAAAAATCGTATGAGAGAAAAAAAAGTCACGTACTCCCCCCTCTGAACATTTTCATTTCTGAAGAAAAATCTAAAATTTACATATTTCGTATTTGTATGCTAATTATTCGTGGCTACATGGATCTCAGGTAGAATACACCATTAATGCTACAGAACTTCCCAAAGTTCGAATTTGGAAAAATCGTATGAGAGAAAAAAAAGTCACGTTACTCCCCCCTCTGAACATTTTCATTTCTGAAGAAAAATCTAAAATTTACATATTTCGTATTTGTATGCTAATTATTCGTGGCTACATGGATCTCAGGTAGAATACACCATTAATGCTACAGAACTTCCCTAAGTTCGAATTTGTAAAAATCGTATGAGAGAAAAAAAAGTCACGTTACTCCCCCCTCTGAACATTTTCATTTCTGAAGAAAAATATAAAATTTACATATTTCGTATTTGTATGCTAATTATTCGTGGCTGCATGGATCTCAGATAGAATACACCATTAATGCTACAGAACTTCCCAAAGTTCGAATTTGTAAAAATCGTATGAGAGAAAAAAAAGTCACGTTACTCCCCCCTTTGAACATTTTCATTTCTGAAGAAAAATCTAAAATTTACATATTTCGTATTTGTATGCTAATTATTCATGGCTACATGGATCTCAGATAGAATACACCATTAATGCTACAGAACTTCCCAAAGTTCGAATTTGTAAAAATCGTATGAGAGAAAAAAAAGTCACGTTACTCCCCCCTCTGAACATTTTCATTTCTGAAGAAAAATCTAAAATTTACATATTTCGTATTTGTGTGCTAATTATTCGTGGCTACATGGATCTCAGGTAGAATACACCATTAATGCTACAGAACTTCCCAAAGTTCGAATTTGGAATAATCGTATGAGAGAAAAAAAAGTCACGTTACTCCCCCCTCTGAACATTTTCATTTCTGAAGAAAAATCTAAAATTTACATATTTCGTATTTGTGTGCTAATTATTCGTGGCTACATGGATCTCAGGTAGAATACACCATTAATGCTACAGAACTTCCCAAAGTTCGAATTTGGAATAATCGTATGAGAGAAAAAAAAGTCACGTTACTCCCCCTCTGAACATTTTCATTTCTGAAGAAAAATATAAAATTTACATATTTCGTATTTGTATGCTAATTATTCGTGGCTGCATGGATCTCAGATAGAATACACCATTAATGCTACAGAACTTCCCAAAGTTCGAATTTGTAAAAATCGTATGAGAGAAAAAAAAGTCACGTTACTCCCCCCTTTGAACATTTTCATTTCTGAAGAAAAATCTAAAATTTACATATTTCGTATTTGTATGCTAATTATTCGTGGCTACATGGATCTCAGATAGAATACACCATTAATGCTACAGAACTTCCCAAAGTTCGAATTTGTAAAAATCGTATGAGAGAAAAAAAAGTCACGTTACTCCCCCCTCTGAACATTTTCATTTCTGAAGAAAAATCTAAAATTTACATATTTCGTATTTGTATGCTAATTATTCGTGGCTACATGGATCTCAGATAGAATACACCATTAATGCTACAGAACTTCCCTAAGTTCGAATTTGGGAAAATCGTATGAGAGAAAAAAAAGTCACGTTACTCCCCCCTCTGAACATTTTCATTTCTGAAGAAAAATATAAAATTTACATATTTCGTATTTGTATGCTAATTATTCGTGGCTGCATGGATCTCAGATAGAATACACCATTAATGCTACAGAACTTCCCAAAGTTCGAATTTGTAAAAATCGTATGAGAGAAAAAAAAGTCACGTTACTCCACCCTTTGAACATTTTCATTTCTGAAGAAAAATCTAAAATTTACATATTTCGTATTTGTATGCTAATTATTCGTGGCTACATGGATCTCAGATAGAATACACCATTAATGCTACAGAACTTCCCAAAGTTCGAATTTGTAAAAATCGTATGAGAGAAAAAAAAGTCACGTTACTCCCCCCTTTGAACATTTTCATTTCTGAAGAAAAATCTAAAATTTACATATTTCGTATTTGTATGCTAATTATTCGTGGCTACATGGATCTCAGATAGAATACACCATAAATGATACAGAACTTCCCAAAGTTCGAATTTGGAATAATCGTATGAGAGAAAAAAAAGTCACGTTACTCCCCCCTCTGAACATTTTCATTTCTGAAGAAAAATATAAAATTTACATATTTCGTATTTGTATGCTAATTATTCGTGGCTGCATGGATCTCAGATAGAATACACCATTAATGCTACAGAACTTCCCAAAGTTCGAATTTGTAAAAATCGTATGAGAGAAAAAAAAGTCACGTTACTCCCCCCTTTGAACATTTTCATTTCTGAAGAAAAATCTAAAATTTACATATTTCGTATTTGTATGCTAATTATTCGTGGCTACATGGATCTCAGATAGAATACACCATTAATGCTACAGAACTTCCCAAAGTTCGAATTTGTAAAAATCGTATGAGAGAAAAAAAAGTCACGTTACTCCCCCCTCTGAACATTTTCATTTCTGAAGAAAAATCTAAAATTTACATATTTCGTATTTGTGTGCTAATTATTCGTGGCTACATGGACCTCAGATAGAATACACCATTAATGCTACAGAACTTCCCAAAGTTCGAATTTGGAATAATCGTATGAGAGAAAAAAAGTCACGTTACTCCCCCCTCTGAACATTTTCATTTCTGAAGAAAAATCTAAAATTTACATATTTCGTATTTGTATGCTAATTATTCGTGGCTACATGGACCTCAGATAGAATACACCATTAATGCTACAGAACTTCCCTAAGTTCGAATTTGGGAAAATCGTATGAGAGAAAAAAAAGTCACGTTACTCCCCCCTCTGAACATTTTCATTTCTGAAGAAAAATCAAAAATTTACATATTTCGTATTTGTATGCTAATTATTCGTGGCTACATGGATCTCAGATAGAATACACCATTAATGCTACAGAACTTCCCTAAGTTCGAATTTGTAAAAATCGTATGAGAGAAAAAAAAGTCACGTTACTCCCCCCTTTGAACTTTTTCATTTCTGAAGAAAAATCAAAAATTTACATATTTCGTATTTGTATGCTAATTATTCGTGGCTACATGGATCTCAGGTAGAATACACCATTAATGCTACAGAACTTCCCAAAGTTCGAATTTGGAAAAATCGTATGAGAGAAAAAAAAGTCACGTTACTCCCCCCTCTGAACATTTTCATTTCTGAAGAAAAATCTAAAATTTACATATTTCGTATTTGTGTGCTAATTATTCGTGGCTACATGGATCTCAGGTAGAATACACCATTAATGCTACAGAACTTCCCAAAGTTCGAATTTGGGAAAATCGTATGAGAGAAAAAAAAGTCACGTTACTCCCCCCTCTGAACATTTTCATTTCTGAAGAAAAATCTAAAATTTACTTATTTCGTATTTGTATGCTAATTATTCGTGGCTACATGGATCTCAGATAGAATACACCATAAATGCTACAGAACTTTCCAAAGTTCGAATTTGGAAAAATCGTATGAGAGAAAAAAAAGTCACGTTACTCCCCCTCTGAACATTTTCATTTCTGAAGAAAAATCTAAAATTTACATATTTCGTATTTGTGTGCTAATTATTCGTGGCTACATGGATCTCAGGTAGAATACACCATTAATGCTACAGAACTTCCCAAAGTTCGAATTTGGGAAAATCGTATGAGAGAAAAAAAAGTCACGTTACTCCCCCCTCTGAACATTTTCATTTCTGAAGAAAAATCTAAAATTTACATATTTCGTATTTGTGTGCTAATTATTCGTGGCTACATGGATCTCAGGTAGAATACACCATTAATGCTACAGAACTTCCCAAAGTTCGAATTTGTAAAAATCGTATGAGAGAAAAAAAAGTCACGTTACTCCCCCCTCTGAACATTTTCATTTCTGAAGAAAAATCTAAAATTTACATATTTCGTATTTGTGTGCTAATTATTCGTGGCTACATGGATCTCAGGGAGAATACACCATTAATGCTACAGAACTTCCCAAAGTTCGAATTTGGGAAAATCGTATGAGAGAAAAAAAAGTCACGTTACTCCCCCCTCTGAACATTTTCATTTCTGAAGAAAAATCTAAAATTTACTTATTACGTATTTGTATGCTAATTATTCGTGGCTACATGGATCTCAGATAGAATACACCATAAATGCTACAGAACTTCCCAAAGTTCGAATTTGGAATAATCGTATGAGAGAAAAAAAAGTCACGTTACTCCCCCCTCTGAACATTTTCATTTCTGAAGAAAAATCTAAAATTTACATATTTCGTATTTGTATGCTAATTATTCGTGGCTACATGGATCTCAGATAGAATACACCATAAATGCTACAGAACTTTCCAAAGTTCGAATTTGGAAAAATCGTATGAGAGAAAAAAAAGTCACGTTACTCCCCCCTCTGAACATTTTCATTTCTGAAGAAAAATCAAAAATTTACATATTTCGTATTTGTGTGCTAATTATTCGTGGCTACATGGATCTCAGGTAGAATACACCATTAATGCTACAGAACTTCCCAAAGTTCGAATTTGGGAAAATCGTATGAGAGAAAAAAAAGTCACGTTACTCCCCCCTTTGAACTTTTTCATTTCTGAAGAAAAATCTAAAATTTACATATTTCGTATTTGTGTGCTAATTATTCGTGGCTACATGGATCTCAGATAGAATACACCATTAATGCTACAGAACTTCCCAAAGTTCGAATTTGGTAAAATCGTATGAGAGAAAAAAAAGTCACGTTACTCCCCCCTCTGAACATTTTCATTTCTGAATAAAAATCTAAAATTTACATATTTCGTATTTGTGTGCTAATTATTCGTGGCTACATGGATCTCAGGTAGAATACACCATTAATGCTACAGAACTTCCCAAAGTTCGAATTTGGAAAAATCGTATGAGAGAAAAAAAAGTCACGTTACTCCCCCCTCTGAACATTTTCATTTCTGAAGAAAAATCTAAAATTTACATATTTCGTATTTGTGTGCTAATTATTCGTGGCTACATGGATCTCAGGGAGAATACACCATTAATGCTACAAAACTTCCCAAACTTCGAATTTGGTAAAATCGTATGAGAGAAAAAAAAGTCACGTTACTCCCCCCTCTGAACATTTTCATTTCTGAATAAAAATCTAAAATTTACATATTTCGTATTTGTGTGCTAATTATTCGTGGCTACATGGATCTCAGATAGAATACACCATAAATGCTACAGAACTTCCCAAAGTTCGAATTTGGGAAAATCGTATGAGAGAAAAAAAAGTCACGTTACTCCCCCCTCTGAACATTTTCATTTCTGAAGAAAAATCTAAAATTTACATATTTCGTATTTGTATGCTAATTATTCGTGGCTACATGGATCTCAGATAGAATACACCATTAATGCTACAGAACTTCCCTAAGTTCGAATTTGGGAAAATCGTATGAGAGAAAAAAAAGTCACGTTACTCCCCCCTCTGAACATTTTCATTTCTGAAGAAAAATCTAAAATTTATATATTTCGTATTTGTGTGCTAATTATTCGTGGCTACATGGATCTCAGGTAGAATACACCATTAATGCTACAGAACTTCCCAAACTTCGAATTTGGAAAAATCGTATGAGAGAAAAAAAAGTCACGTTACTCCCCCCTCTGAACATTTTCATTTCTGAAGAAAAATCTAAAATTTACATATTTCGTATTTGTATGCTAATTATTCGTGGCTACATGGATCTCAGATAGAATACACCATTAATGCTACAGAACTTCCCTAAGTTCTAATTTGTGAAAATCGTATGAGAGAAAAAAAAGTCACGTTACTCCCCCCTCTGAACATTTTCATTTCTGAAGAAAAATCTAAAATTTACATATTTCGTATTTGTATGCTAATTATTCGTGGCTACATGGATCTCAGATAGAATACACCATAAATGCTACAGAACTTCCCAAAGTTCGAATTTGGGAAAATCGTATGAGAGAAAAAAAAGTCACGTTACTCCCCCCTCTGAACATTTTCATTTCTGAAGAAAAATCTAAAATTTACATATTTCGTATTTGTATGCTAATTATTCGTGGCTACATGGATCTCAGATAGAATACACCATTAATGCTACAGAACTTCCCTAAGTTCGAATTTGGGAAAATCGTATGAGAGAAAAAAAAGTCACGTTACTCCCCTCTCTGAACATTTTCATTTCTGAAGAAAAATCTAAAATTTACATATTTCGTATTTGTGTGTTAATTATTCGTGGCTACATGGATCTCAGGTAGAATACACCATTAATGCTACAGAACTTCCCAAACTTCGAATTTGGAAAAATCGTATGAGAGAAAAAAAAGTCACGTTACTCCCCCCTCTGAACATTTTCATTTCTGAAGAAAAATCTAAAATTTACATATTTCGTATTTGTATGCTAATTATTCGTGGCTACATGGATCTCAGATAGAATACACCATTAATGCTACAGAACTTCCCTAAGTTCGAATTTGGGAAAATCGTATGAGAGAAAAAAAAGTCACGTTACTCCCCCCTCTGAACATTTTCATTTCTGAAGAAAAATCTAAAATTTACATATTTCGTATTTGTGTGCTAATTATTCGTGGCTACATGGATCTCAGGGAGAATACACCATTAATGCTACAGAACTTCCCTAAGTTCGAATTTGTAAAAATCGTATGAGAGAAAAAAAAGTCACGTTACTCCCCCCTCTGAACATTTTCATTTCTGAAGAAAAATCTAAAATTTACATATTTCGTATTTGTGTGCTAATTATTCGTGGCTACATGGATCTCAGGTAGAATACACCATTAATGCTACAGAACTTCCCAAACTTCGAATTTGGAAAAATCGTATGAGAGAAAAAAAGGTCACGTTACTCCCCCCTCTGAACATTTTCATTTCTGAAGAAAAATCTAAAATTTACATATTTCGTATTTGTGTGCTAATTATTCGTGGCTACATGGATCTCAGATAGAATACACCATTAATGCTACAGAACTTCCCTAAGTTCGAATTTGGGAAAATCCTATGAGAGAAAAAAAAGTCACGTTACTCCCCCCTCTGAACATTTTCATTTCTGAAGAAAAATCTAAAATTTACATATTTCGTATTTGTGTGCTAATTATTCGTGGCTACATGGATCTCAGGTAGAATACACCATTAATGCTACAGAACTTCCCAAACTTCGAATTTGGAAAAATCGTATGAGAGAAAAAAAAGTCACGTACTCCCCCCTCTGAACATTTTCATTTCTGAAGAAAAATCTAAAATTTACATATTTCGTATTTGTATGCTAATTATTCGTGGCTACATGGATCTCAGGTAGAATACACCATTAATGCTACAGAACTTCCCAAAGTTCGAATTTGGAAAAATCGTATGAGAGAAAAAAAAGTCACGTTACTCCCCCCTCTGAACATTTTCATTTCTGAAGAAAAATCTAAAATTTACATATTTCGTATTTGTATGCTAATTATTCGTGGCTACATGGATCTCAGGTAGAATACACCATTAATGCTACAGAACTTCCCTAAGTTCGAATTTGTAAATATCGTATGAGAGAAAAAAAAGTCACGTTACTCCCCCCTCTGAACATTTTCATTTCTGAAGAAAAATATAAAATTTACATATTTCGTATTTGTATGCTAATTATTCGTGGCTGCATGGATCTCAGATAGAATACACCATTAATGCTACAGAACTTCCCAAAGTTCGAATTTGTAAAAATCGTATGAGAGAAAAAAAAGTCACGTTACTCCCCCCTTTGAACATTTTCATTTCTGAAGAAAAATCTAAAATTTACATATTTCGTATTTGTATGCTAATTATTCATGGCTACATGGATCTCAGATAGAATACACCATTAATGCTACAGAACTTCCCAAAGTTCGAATTTGTAAAAATCGTATGAGAGAAAAAAAAGTCACGTTACTCCCCCCTCTGAACATTTTCATTTCTGAAGAAAAATCTAAAATTTACATATTTCGTATTTGTGTGCTAATTATTCGTGGCTACATGGATCTCAGGTAGAATACACCATTAATGCTACAGAACTTCCCAAAGTTCGAATTTGGAATAATCGTATGAGAGAAAAAAAAGTCACGTTACTCCCCCCTCTGAACATTTTCATTTCTGAAGAAAAATCTAAAATTTACATATTTCGTATTTGTGTGCTAATTATTCGTGGCTACATGGATCTCAGGTAGAATACACCATTAATGCTACAGAACTTCCCAAAGTTCGAATTTGGAATAATCGTATGAGAGAAAAAAAAGTCACGTTACTCCCCCTCTGAACATTTTCATTTCTGAAGAAAAATATAAAATTTACATATTTCGTATTTGTATGCTAATTATTCGTGGCTGCATGGATCTCAGATAGAATACACCATTAATGCTACAGAACTTCCCAAAGTTCGAATTTGTAAAAATCATATGAGAGAAAAAAAAGTCACGTTACTCCCCCCTTTGAACATTTTCATTTCTGAAGAAAAATCTAAAATTTACATATTTCGTATTTGTATGCTAATTATTCGTGGCTACATGGATCTCAGATAGAATACACCATTAATGCTACAGAACTTCCCAAAGTTCGAATTTGTAAAAATCGTATGAGAGAAAAAAAAGTCACGTTACTCCCCCCTCTGAACATTTTCATTTCTGAAGAAAAATCTAAAATTTACATATTTCGTATTTGTATGCTAATTATTCGTGGCTACATGGATCTCAGATAGAATACACCATTAATGCTACAGAACTTCCCTAAGTTCGAATTTGGGAAAATCGTATGAGAGAAAAAAAAGTCACGTTACTCCCCCCTCTGAACATTTTCATTTCTGAAGAAAAATATAAAATTTACATATTTCGTATTTGTATGCTAATTATTCGTGGCTGCATGGATCTCAGATAGAATACACCATTAATGCTACAGAACTTCCCAAAGTTCGAATTTGTAAAAATCGTATGAGAGAAAAAAAAGTCACGTTACTCCCCCCTTTGAACATTTTCATTTCTGAAGAAAAATCTAAAATTTACATATTTCGTATTTGTATGCTAATTATTCGTGGCTACATGGATCTCAGATAGAATACACCATTAATGCTACAGAACTTCCCAAAGTTCGAATTTGTAAAAATCGTATGAGAGAAAAAAAAAGTCACGTTACTCCCCCCTTTGAACATTTTCATTTCTGAAGAAAAATCTAAAATTTACATATTTCGTATTTGTATGCTAATTATTCGTGGCTACATGGATCTCAGGTAGAATACACCATTAATGCTACAGAACTTCCCAAACTTCGAATTTGGAAAAATCGTATGAGAGAAAAAAAAGTCACGTACTCCCCCCTCTGAACATTTTCATTTCTGAAGAAAAATCTAAAATTTACATATTTCGTATTTGTATGCTAATTATTCGTGGCTACATGGATCTCAGGTAGAATACACCATTAATGCTACAGAACTTCCCAAAGTTCGAATTTGGAAAAATCGTATGAGAGAAAAAAAAGTCACGTTACTCCCCCCTCTGAACATTTTCATTTCTGAAGAAAAATCTAAAATTTACATATTTCGTATTTGTATGCTAATTATTCGTGGCTACATGGATCTCAGGTAGAATACACCATTAATGCTACAGAACTTCCCTAAGTTCGAATTTGTAAAAATCGTATGAGAGAAAAAAAAGTCACGTTACTCCCCCCTCTGAACATTTTCATTTCTGAAGAAAAATATAAAATTTACATATTTCGTATTTGTATGCTAATTATTCGTGGCTGCATGGATCTCAGATAGAATACACCATTAATGCTACAGAACTTCCCAAAGTTCGAATTTGTAAAAATCGTATGAGAGAAAAAAAAGTCACGTTACTCCCCCCTCTGAACATTTTCATTTCTGAAGAAAAATATAAAATTTACATATTTCGTATTTGTATGCTAATTATTCGTGGCTGCATGGATCTCAGATAGAATACACCATTAATGCTACAGAACTTCCCAAAGTTCGAATTTGTAAAAATCGTATGAGAGAAAAAAAAGTCACGTTACTCCCCCCTTTGAACATTTTCATTTCTGAAGAAAAATCTAAAATTTACATATTTCGTATTTGTATGCTAATTATTCATGGCTACATGGATCTCAGATAGAATACACCATTAATGCTACAGAACTTCCCAAAGTTCGAATTTGTAAAAATCGTATGAGAGAAAAAAAAGTCACGTTACTCCCCCCTCTGAACATTTTCATTTCTGAAGAAAAATCTAAAATTTACATATTTCGTATTTGTGTGCTAATTATTCGTGGCTACATGGATCTCAGGTAGAATACACCATTAATGCTACAGAACTTCCCAAAGTTCGAATTTGGAATAATCGTATGAGAGAAAAAAAAGTCACGTTACTCCCCCCTCTGAACATTTTCATTTCTGAAGAAAAATCTAAAATTTACATATTTCGTATTTGTGTGCTAATTATTCGTGGCTACATGGATCTCAGGTAGAATACACCATTAATGCTACAGAACTTCCCAAAGTTCGAATTTGGAATAATCGTATGAGAGAAAAAAAAGTCACGTTACTCCCCCTCTGAACATTTTCATTTCTGAAGAAAAATATAAAATTTACATATTTCGTATTTGTATGCTAATTATTCGTGGCTGCATGGATCTCAGATAGAATACACCATTAATGCTACAGAACTTCCCAAAGTTCGAATTTGTAAAAATCATATGAGAGAAAAAAAAGTCACGTTACTCCCCCCTTTGAACATTTTCATTTCTGAAGAAAAATCTAAAATTTACATATTTCGTATTTGTATGCTAATTATTCGTGGCTACATGGATCTCAGATAGAATACACCATTAATGCTACAGAACTTCCCAAAGTTCGAATTTGTAAAAATCGTATGAGAGAAAAAAAAGTCACGTTACTCCCCCCTCTGAACATTTTCATTTCTGAAGAAAAATCTAAAATTTACATATTTCGTATTTGTATGCTAATTATTCGTGGCTACATGGATCTCAGATAGAATACACCATTAATGCTACAGAACTTCCCTAAGTTCGAATTTGGGAAAATCGTATGAGAGAAAAAAAAGTCACGTTACTCCCCCCTCTGAACATTTTCATTTCTGAAGAAAAATATAAAATTTACATATTTCGTATTTGTATGCTAATTATTCGTGGCTGCATGGATCTCAGATAGAATACACCATTAATGCTACAGAACTTCCCAAAGTTCGAATTTGTAAAAATCGTATGAGAGAAAAAAAAGTCACGTTACTCCCCCCTTTGAACATTTTCATTTCTGAAGAAAAATCTAAAATTTACATATTTCGTATTTGTATGCTAATTATTCGTGGCTACATGGATCTCAGATAGAATACACCATTAATGCTACAGAACTTCCCAAAGTTCGAATTTGTAAAAATCGTATGAGAGAAAAAAAAAGTCACGTTACTCCCCCCTTTGAACATTTTCATTTCTGAAGAAAAATCTAAAATTTACATATTTCGTATTTGTATGCTAATTATTCGTGGCTACATGGATCTCAGATAGAATACACCATAAATGATACAGAACTTCCCAAAGTTCGAATTTGGAATAATCGTATGAGAGAAAAAAAAGTCACGTTACTCCCCCCTCTGAACATTTTCATTTCTGAAGAAAAATATAAAATTTACATATTTCGTATTTGTATGCTAATTATTCGTGGCTGCATGGATCTCAGATAGAATACACCATTAATGCTACAGAACTTCCCAAAGTTCGAATTTGTAAAAGTCGTATGAGAGAAAAAAAAGTCACGTTACTCCCCCCTTTGAACATTTTCATTTCTGAAGAAAAATCTAAAATTTACATATTTCGTATTTGTATGCTAATTATTCGTGGCTACATGGATCTCAGATAGAATACACCATTAATGCTACAGAACTTCCCAAAGTTCGAATTTGTAAAAATCGTATGAGAGAAAAAAAAGTCACGTTACTCCCCCCTCTGAACATTTTCATTTCTGAAGAAAAATCTAAAATTTACATATTTCGTATTTGTGTGCTAATTATTCGTGGCTACATGGACCTCAGATAGAATACACCATTAATGCTACAGAACTTCCCAAAGTTCGAATTTGGAATAATCGTATGAGAGAAAAAAAGTCACGTTACTCCCCCCTCTGAACATTTTCATTTCTGAAGAAAAATCAAAAATTTACATATTTCGTATTTGTATGCTAATTATTCGTGGCTACATGGACCTCAGATAGAATACACCATTAATGCTACAGAACTTCCCTAAGTTCGAATTTGGGAAAATCGTATGAGAGAAAAAAAAGTCACGTTACTCCCCCCTCTGAACATTTTCATTTCTGAAGAAAAATCTAAAATTTACATATTTCGTATTTGTGTGCTAATTATTCGTGGCTACATGGATCTCAGGTAGAATACACCATTAATGCTACAGAACTTCCCAAAGTTCGAATTTGTAAAAATCGTATGAGAGAAAAAAAAGTCACGTTACTCCCCCCTCTGAACATTTTCATTTCTGAAGAAAAATCTAAAATTTACATATTTCGTATTTGTGTGCTAATTATTCGTGGCTACATGGATCTCAGGGAGAATACACCATTAATGCTACAGAACTTCCCAAAGTTCGAATTTGGGAAAATCGTATGAGAGAAAAAAAAGTCACGTTACTCCCCCCTCTGAACATTTTCATTTCTGAAGAAAAATCTAAAATTTACTTATTACGTATTTGTATGCTAATTATTCGTGGCTACATGGATCTCAGGTAGAATACACCATTAATGCTACAGAACTTCCCAAAGTTCGAATTTGGGAAAATCGTATGAGAGAAAAAAAAGTCACGTTACTCCCCCCTTTGAACTTTTTCATTTCTGAAGAAAAATCTAAAATTTACATATTTCGTATTTGTGTGCTAATTATTCGTGGCTACATGGATCTCAGATAGAATACACCATTAATGCTACAGAACTTCCCAAAGTTCGAATTTGGTAAAATCGTATGAGAGAAAAAAAAGTCACGTTACTCCCCCCTCTGAACATTTTCATTTCTGAATAAAAATCTAAAATTTACATATTTCGTATTTGTGTGCTAATTATTCGTGGCTACATGGATCTCAGGTAGAATACACCATTAATGCTACAGAACTTCCCAAAGTTCGAATTTGGAAAAATCGTATGAGAGAAAAAAAAGTCACGTTACTCCCCCCTCTGAACATTTTCATTTCTGAAGAAAAATCTAAAATTTACATATTTCGTATTTGTGTGCTAATTATTCGTGGCTACATGGATCTCAGGGAGAATACACCATTAATGCTACAAAACTTCCCAAACTTCGAATTTGGTAAAATCGTATGAGAGAAAAAAAAGTCACGTTACTCCCCCCTCTGAACATTTTCATTTCTGAATAAAAATCAAAAATTTACATATTTCGTATTTGTATGCTAATTATTCGTGGCTACATGGACCTCAGATAGAATACACCATTAATGCTACAGAACTTCCCTAAGTTCGAATTTGGGAAAATCGTATGAGAGAAAAAAAAGTCACGTTACTCCCCCCTCTGAACATTTTCATTTCTGAAGAAAAATCTAAAATTTACATATTTCGTATTTGTGTGCTAATTATTCGTGGCTACATGGATCTCAGGTAGAATACACCATTAATGCTACAGAACTTCCCAAAGTTCGAATTTGTAAAAATCGTATGAGAGAAAAAAAAGTCACGTTACTCCCCCCTCTGAACATTTTCATTTCTGAAGAAAAATCTAAAATTTACATATTTCGTATTTGTGTGCTAATTATTCGTGGCTACATGGATCTCAGGGAGAATACACCATTAATGCTACAGAACTTCCCAAAGTTCGAATTTGGGAAAATCGTATGAGAGAAAAAAAAGTCACGTTACTCCCCCCTCTGAACATTTTCATTTCTGAAGAAAAATCTAAAATTTACTTATTACGTATTTGTATGCTAATTATTCGTGGCTACATGGATCTCAGGTAGAATACACCATTAATGCTACAGAACTTCCCAAAGTTCGAATTTGGGAAAATCGTATGAGAGAAAAAAAAGTCACGTTACTCCCCCCTTTGAACTTTTTCATTTCTGAAGAAAAATCTAAAATTTACATATTTCGTATTTGTGTGCTAATTATTCGTGGCTACATGGATCTCAGATAGAATACACCATTAATGCTACAGAACTTCCCAAAGTTCGAATTTGGTAAAATCGTATGAGAGAAAAAAAAGTCACGTTACTCCCCCCTCTGAACATTTTCATTTCTGAATAAAAATCTAAAATTTACATATTTCGTATTTGTGTGCTAATTATTCGTGGCTACATGGATCTCAGGGAGAATACACCATTAATGCTACAAAACTTCCCAAACTTCGAATTTGGTAAAATCGTATGAGAGAAAAAAAAGTCACGTTACTCCCCCCTCTGAACATTTTCATTTCTGAATAAAAATCTAAAATTTACATATTTCGTATTTGTGTGCTAATTATTCGTGGCTACATGGATCTCAGGTAGAATACACCATTAATGCTACAGAACTTCCCAAAGTTCGAATTTGGAAAAATCGTATGAGAGAAAAAAAAGTCACGTTACTCCCCCCTCTGAACATTTTCATTTCTGAAGAAAAATCTAAAATTTACATATTTCGTATTTGTGTGCTAATTATTCGTGGCTACATGGATCTCAGGTAGAATACACCATTAATGCTACAGAACTTCCCAAACTTCGAATTTGGAAAAATCGTATGAGAGAAAAAAAAGTCACGTACTCCCCCCTCTGAACATTTTCATTTCTGAAGAAAAATCTAAAATTTACATATTTCGTATTTGTATGCTAATTATTCGTGGCTACATGGATCTCAGGTAGAATACACCATTAATGCTACAGAACTTCCCAAAGTTCGAATTTGGAAAAATCGTATGAGAGAAAAAAAAGTCACGTTACTCCCCCCTCTGAACATTTTCATTTCTGAAGAAAAATCTAAAATTTACATATTTCGTATTTGTATGCTAATTATTCGTGGCTACATGGATCTCAGGTAGAATACACCATTAATGCTACAGAACTTCCCTAAGTTCGAATTTGTAAAAATCGTATGAGAGAAAAAAAAGTCACGTTACTCCCCCCTCTGAACATTTTCATTTCTGAAGAAAAATATAAAATTTACATATTTCGTATTTGTATGCTAATTATTCGTGGCTGCATGGATCTCAGATAGAATACACCATTAATGCTACAGAACTTCCCAAAGTTCGAATTTGTAAAAATCGTATGAGAGAAAAAAAAGTCACGTTACTCCCCCCTTTGAACATTTTCATTTCTGAAGAAAAATCTAAAATTTACATATTTCGTATTTGTATGCTAATTATTCATGGCTACATGGATCTCAGATAGAATACACCATTAATGCTACAGAACTTCCCAAAGTTCGAATTTGTAAAAATCGTATGAGAGAAAAAAAAGTCACGTTACTCCCCCCTCTGAACATTTTCATTTCTGAAGAAAAATCTAAAATTTACATATTTCGTATTTGTGTGCTAATTATTCGTGGCTACATGGATCTCAGGTAGAATACACCATTAATGCTACAGAACTTCCCAAAGTTCGAATTTGGAATAATCGTATGAGAGAAAAAAAAGTCACGTTACTCCCCCTCTGAACATTTTCATTTCTGAAGAAAAATATAAAATTTACATATTTCGTATTTGTATGCTAATTATTCGTGGCTGCATGGATCTCAGATAGAATACACCATTAATGCTACAGAACTTCCCAAAGTTCGAATTTGTAAAAATCGTATGAGAGAAAAAAAAGTCACGTTACTCCCCCCTTTGAACATTTTCATTTCTGAAGAAAAATCTAAAATTTACATATTTCGTATTTGTATGCTAATTATTCGTGGCTACATGGATCTCAGATAGAATACACCATTAATGCTACAGAACTTCCCAAAGTTCGAATTTGTAAAAATCGTATGAGAGAAAAAAAAGTCACGTTACTCCCCCCTCTGAACATTTTCATTTCTGAAGAAAAATCTAAAATTTACATATTTCGTATTTGTATGCTAATTATTCGTGGCTACATGGATCTCAGATAGAATACACCATTAATGCTACAGAACTTCCCTAAGTTCGAATTTGGGAAAATCGTATGAGAGAAAAAAAAGTCACGTTACTCCCCCCTCTGAACATTTTCATTTCTGAAGAAAAATATAAAATTTACATATTTCGTATTTGTATGCTAATTATTCGTGGCTGCATGGATCTCAGATAGAATACACCATTAATGCTACAGAACTTCCCAAAGTTCGAATTTGTAAAAATCGTATGAGAGAAAAAAAAGTCACGTTACTCCCCCCTTTGAACATTTTCATTTCTGAAGAAAAATCTAAAATTTACATATTTCGTATTTGTATGCTAATTATTCGTGGCTACATGGATCTCAGATAGAATACACCATTAATGCTACAGAACTTCCCAAAGTTCGAATTTGTAAAAATCGTATGAGAGAAAAAAAAGTCACGTTACTCCCCCCTTTGAACATTTTCATTTCTGAAGAAAAATCTAAAATTTACATATTTCGTATTTGTATGCTAATTATTCGTGGCTACATGGATCTCAGATAGAATACACCATAAATGATACAGAACTTCCCAAAGTTCGAATTTGGAATAATCGTATGAGAGAAAAAAAAGTCACGTTACTCCCCCCTCTGAACATTTTCATTTCTGAAGAAAAATATAAAATTTACATATTTCGTATTTGTATGCTAATTATTCGTGGCTGCATGGATCTCAGATAGAATACACCATTAATGCTACAGAACTTCCCAAAGTTCGAATTTGTAAAAATCGTATGAGAGAAAAAAAAGTCACGTTACTCCCCCCTTTGAACATTTTCATTTCTGAAGAAAAATCTAAAATTTACATATTTCGTATTTGTATGCTAATTATTCGTGGCTACATGGATCTCAGATAGAATACACCATTAATGCTACAGAACTTCCCAAAGTTCGAATTTGTAAAAATCGTATGAGAGAAAAAAAAGTCACGTTACTCCCCCCTCTGAACATTTTCATTTCTGAAGAAAAATCTAAAATTTACATATTTCGTATTTGTGTGCTAATTATTCGTGGCTACATGGACCTCAGATAGAATACACCATTAATGCTACAGAACTTCCCAAAGTTCGAATTTGGAATAATCGTATGAGAGAAAAAAAGTCACGTTACTCCCCCCTCTGAACATTTTCATTTCTGAAGAAAAATCTAAAATTTACATATTTCGTATTTGTATGCTAATTATTCGTGGCTACATGGACCTCAGATAGAATACACCATTAATGCTACAGAACTTCCCTAAGTTCGAATTTGGGAAAATCGTATGAGAGAAAAAAAAGTCACGTTACTCCCCCCTCTGAACATTTTCATTTCTGAAGAAAAATCAAAAATTTACATATTTCGTATTTGTATGCTAATTATTCGTGGCTACATGGATCTCAGATAGAATACACCATTAATGCTACAGAACTTCCCTAAGTTCGAATTTGTAAAAATCGTATGAGAGAAAAAAAAGTCACGTTACTCCCCCCTTTGAACTTTTTCATTTCTGAAGAAAAATCAAAAATTTACATATTTCGTATTTGTATGCTAATTATTCGTGGCTACATGGATCTCAGGTAGAATACACCATTAATGCTACAGAACTTCCCAAAGTTCGAATTTGGAAAAATCGTATGAGAGAAAAAAAAGTCACGTTACTCCCCCCTCTGAACATTTTCATTTCTGAAGAAAAATCTAAAATTTACATATTTCGTATTTGTGTGCTAATTATTCGTGGCTACATGGATCTCAGGTAGAATACACCATTAATGCTACAGAACTTTCCAAAGTTCGAATTTGGAAAAATCGTATGAGAGAAAAAAAAGTCACGTTACTCCCCCCTCTGAACATTTTCATTTCTGAAGAAAAATCTAAAATTTACATATTTCGTATTTGTGTGCTAATTATTCGTGGCTACATGGATCTCAGGTAGAATACACCATTAATGCTACAGAACTTCCCAAAGTTCGAATTTGGAAAAATCGTATGAGAGAAAAAAAAGTCACGTTACTCCCCCTCTGAACATTTTCATTTCTGAAGAAAAATCTAAAATTTACATATTTCGTATTTGTGTGCTAATTATTCGTGGCTACATGGATCTCAGGTAGAATACACCATTAATGCTACAGAACTTCCCAAAGTTCGAATTTGTAAAAATCGTATGAGAGAAAAAAAAGTCACGTTACTCCCCCCTCTGAACATTTTCATTTCTGAAGAAAAATCTAAAATTTACATATTTCGTATTTGTGTGCTAATTATTCGTGGCTACATGGATCTCAGGGAGAATACACCATTAATGCTACAGAACTTCCCAAAGTTCGAATTTGGGAAAATCGTATGAGAGAAAAAAAAGTCACGTTACTCCCCCCTCTGAACATTTTCATTTCTGAAGAAAAATCTAAAATTTACTTATTACGTATTTGTATGCTAATTATTCGTGGCTACATGGATCTCAGATAGAATACACCATAAATGCTACAGAACTTCCCAAAGTTCGAATTTGGAATAATCGTATGAGAGAAAAAAAAGTCACGTTACTCCCCCCTCTGAACATTTTCATTTCTGAAGAAAAATCTAAAATTTACATATTTCGTATTTGTATGCTAATTATTCGTGGCTACATGGATCTCAGATAGAATACACCATAAATGCTACAGAACTTTCCAAAGTTCGAATTTGGAAAAATCGTATGAGAGAAAAAAAAGTCACGTTACTCCCCCCTCTGAACATTTTCATTTCTGAAGAAAAATCTAAAATTTACATATTTCGTATTTGTGTGCTAATTATTCGTGGCTACATGGATCTCAGGTAGAATACACCATTAATGCTACAGAACTTCCCAAAGTTCGAATTTGGGAAAATCGTATGAGAGAAAAAAAAGTCACGTTACTCCCCCCTTTGAACTTTTTCATTTCTGAAGAAAAATCTAAAATTTACATATTTCGTATTTGTGTGCTAATTATTCGTGGCTACATGGATCTCAGATAGAATACACCATTAATGCTACAGAACTTCCCAAAGTTCGAATTTGGTAAAATCGTATGAGAGAAAAAAAAGTCACGTTACTCCCCCCTCTGAACATTTTCATTTCTGAATAAAAATCTAAAATTTACATATTTCGTATTTGTGTGCTAATTATTCGTGGCTACATGGATCTCAGGTAGAATACACCATTAATGCTACAGAACTTCCCAAAGTTCGAATTTGGAAAAATCGTATGAGAGAAAAAAAAGTCACGTTACTCCCCCCTCTGAACATTTTCATTTCTGAAGAAAAATCTAAAATTTACATATTTCGTATTTGTGTGCTAATTATTCGTGGCTACATGGATCTCAGGGAGAATACACCATTAATGCTACAAAACTTCCCAAACTTCGAATTTGGTAAAATCGTATGAGAGAAAAAAAAGTCACGTTACTCCCCCCTCTGAACATTTTCATTTCTGAATAAAAATCTAAAATTTACATATTTCGTATTTGTGTGCTAATTATTCGTGGCTACATGGATCTCAGATAGAATACACCATAAATGCTACAGAACTTCCCAAAGTTCGAATTTGGGAAAATCGTATGAGAGAAAAAAAAGTCACGTTACTCCCCCCTCTGAACATTTTCATTTCTGAAGAAAAATCTAAAATTTACATATTTCGTATTTGTATGCTAATTATTCGTGGCTACATGGATCTCAGATAGAATACACCATTAATGCTACAGAACTTCCCTAAGTTCGAATTTGGGAAAATCGTATGAGAGAAAAAAAAGTCACGTTACTCCCCCCTCTGAACATTTTCATTTCTGAAGAAAAATCTAAAATTTATATATTTCGTATTTGTGTGCTAATTATTCGTGGCTACATGGATCTCAGGTAGAATACACCATTAATGCTACAGAACTTCCCAAACTTCGAATTTGGAAAAATCGTATGAGAGAAAAAAAAGTCACGTTACTCCCCCCTCTGAACATTTTCATTTCTGAAGAAAAATCTAAAATTTACATATTTCGTATTTGTATGCTAATTATTCGTGGCTACATGGATCTCAGATAGAATACACCATTAATGCTACAGAACTTCCCTAAGTTCTAATTTGTGAAAATCGTATGAGAGAAAAAAAAGTCACGTTACTCCCCCCTCTGAACATTTTCATTTCTGAAGAAAAATCTAAAATTTACATATTTCGTATTTGTATGCTAATTATTCGTGGCTACATGGATCTCAGATAGAATACACCATAAATGCTACAGAACTTCCCAAAGTTCGAATTTGGGAAAATCGTATGAGAGAAAAAAAAGTCACGTTACTCCCCCCTCTGAACATTTTCATTTCTGAAGAAAAATCTAAAATTTACATATTTCGTATTTGTGTGTTAATTATTCGTGGCTACATGGATCTCAGGTAGAATACACCATTAATGCTACAGAACTTCCCAAACTTCGAATTTGGAAAAATCGTATGAGAGAAAAAAAAGTCACGTTACTCCCCCCTCTGAACATTTTCATTTCTGAAGAAAAATCTAAAATTTACATATTTCGTATTTGTATGCTAATTATTCGTGGCTACATGGATCTCAGATAGAATACACCATTAATGCTACAGAACTTCCCTAAGTTCGAATTTGGGAAAATCGTATGAGAGAAAAAAAAGTCACGTTACTCCCCTCTCTGAACATTTTCATTTCTGAAGAAAAATCTAAAATTTATATATTTCGTATTTGTGTGCTAATTATTCGTGGCTACATGGATCTCAGGTAGAATACACCATTAATGCTACAGAACTTCCCAAACTTCGAATTTGGAAAAATCGTATGAGAGAAAAAAAAGTCACGTTACTCCCCCCTCTGAACATTTTCATTTCTGAAGAAAAATCTAAAATTTACATATTTCGTATTTGTATGCTAATTATTCGTGGCTACATGGATCTCAGATAGAATACACCATTAATGCTACAGAACTTCCCTAAGTTCGAATTTGGGAAAATCGTATGAGAGAAAAAAAAGTCACGTTACTCCCCCCTCTGAACATTTTCATTTCTGAAGAAAAATCTAAAATTTATATATTTCGTATTTGTGTGCTAATTATTCGTGGCTACATGGATCTCAGGTAGAATACACCATTAATGCTACAGAACTTCCCAAACTTCGAATTTGGAAAAATCGTATGAGAGAAAAAAAAGTCACGTTACTCCCCCCTCTGAACATTTTCATTTCTGAAGAAAAATCTAAAATTTACATATTTCGTATTTGTATGCTAATTATTCGTGGCTACATGGATCTCAGATAGAATACACCATTAATGCTACAGAACTTCCCTAAGTTCGAATTTGGGAAAATCGTATGAGAGAAAAAAAAGTCACGTTACTCCCCTCTCTGAACATTTTCATTTCTGAAGAAAAATCTAAAATTTACATATTTCGTATTTGTGTGTTAATTATTCGTGGCTACATGGATCTCAGGTAGAATACACCATTAATGCTACAGAACTTCCCAAACTTCGAATTTGGAAAAATCGTATGAGAGAAAAAAAAGTCACGTTACTCCCCCCTCTGAACATTTTCATTTCTGAAGAAAAATCTAAAATTTACATATTTCGTATTTGTATGCTAATTATTCGTGGCTACATGGATCTCAGATAGAATACACCATTAATGCTACAGAACTTCCCTAAGTTCGAATTTGGGAAAATCGTATGAGAGAAAAAAAAGTCACGTTACTCCCCCCTCTGAACATTTTCATTTCTGAAGAAAAATCTAAAATTTACATATTTCGTATTTGTGTGCTAATTTTTCGTGGCTACATGGATCTCAGGGAGAATACACCATTAATGCTACAGAACTTCCCTAAGTTCGAATTTGTAAAAATCGTATGAGAGAAAAAAAAGTCACGTTACTCCCCCCTCTGAACATTTTCATTTCTGAAGAAAAATCTAAAATTTACATATTTCGTATTTGTGTGCTAATTATTCGTGGCTACATGGATCTCAGGTAGAATACACCATTAATGCTACAGAACTTCCCAAACTTCGAATTTGGAAAAATCGTATGAGAGAAAAAAAGGTCACGTTACTCCCCCCTCTGAACATTTTCATTTCTGAAGAAAAATCTAAAATTTACATATTTCGTATTTGTGTGCTAATTATTCGTGGCTACATGGATCTCAGATAGAATACACCATTAATGCTACAGAACTTCCCTAAGTTCGAATTTGGGAAAATCCTATGAGAGAAAAAAAAGTCACGTTACTCCCCCCTCTGAACATTTTCATTTCTGAAGAAAAATCTAAAATTTACATATTTCGTATTTGTGTGCTAATTATTCGTGGCTACATGGATCTCAGGTAGAATACACCATTAATGCTACAGAACTTCCCAAACTTCGAATTTGGAAAAATCGTATGAGAGAAAAAAAAGTCACGTACTCCCCCCTCTGAACATTTTCATTTCTGAAGAAAAATCTAAAATTTACATATTTCGTATTTGTATGCTAATTATTCGTGGCTACATGGATCTCAGGTAGAATACACCATTAATGCTACAGAACTTCCCAAAGTTCGAATTTGGAAAAATCGTATGAGAGAAAAAAAAGTCACGTTACTCCCCCCTCTGAACATTTTCATTTCTGAAGAAAAATCTAAAATTTACATATTTCGTATTTGTATGCTAATTATTCGTGGCTACATGGATCTCAGGTAGAATACACCATTAATGCTACAGAACTTCCCTAAGTTCGAATTTGTAAAAATCGTATGAGAGAAAAAAAAGTCACGTTACTCCCCCCTCTGAACATTTTCATTTCTGAAGAAAAATATAAAATTTACATATTTCGTATTTGTATGCTAATTATTCGTGGCTGCATGGATCTCAGATAGAATACACCATTAATGCTACAGAACTTCCCAAAGTTCGAATTTGTAAAAATCGTATGAGAGAAAAAAAAAGTCACGTTACTCCCCCCTTTGAACATTTTCATTTCTGAAGAAAAATCTAAAATTTACATATTTCGTATTTGTATGCTAATTATTCATGGCTACATGGATCTCAGATAGAATACACCATTAATGCTACAGAACTTCCCAAAGTTCGAATTTGTAAAAATCGTATGAGAGAAAAAAAAGTCACGTTACTCCCCCCTCTGAACATTTTCATTTCTGAAGAAAAATCTAAAATTTACATATTTCGTATTTGTGTGCTAATTATTCGTGGCTACATGGATCTCAGGTAGAATACACCATTAATGCTACAGAACTTCCCAAAGTTCGAATTTGGAATAATCGTATGAGAGAAAAAAAAGTCACGTTACTCCCCCCTCTGAACATTTTCATTTCTGAAGAAAAATCTAAAATTTACATATTTCGTATTTGTGTGCTAATTATTCGTGGCTACATGGATCTCAGGTAGAATACACCATTAATGCTACAGAACTTCCCAAAGTTCGAATTTGGAATAATCGTATGAGAGAAAAAAAAGTCACGTTACTCCCCCTCTGAACATTTTCATTTCTGAAGAAAAATATAAAATTTACATATTTCGTATTTGTATGCTAATTATTCGTGGCTGCATGGATCTCAGATAGAATACACCATTAATGCTACAGAACTTCCCAAAGTTCGAATTTGTAAAAATCATATGAGAGAAAAAAAAAGTCACGTTACTCCCCCCTTTGAACATTTTCATTTCTGAAGAAAAATCTAAAATTTACATATTTCGTATTTGTATGCTAATTATTCGTGGCTACATGGATCTCAGATAGAATACACCATTAATGCTACAGAACTTCCCAAAGTTCGAATTTGTAAAAATCGTATGAGAGAAAAAAAAGTCACGTTACTCCCCCCTCTGAACATTTTCATTTCTGAAGAAAAATCTAAAATTTACATATTTCGTATTTGTATGCTAATTATTCGTGGCTACATGGATCTCAGATAGAATACACCATAAATGATACAGAACTTCCCAAAGTTCGAATTTGGAATAATCGTATGAGAGAAAAAAAAGTCACGTTACTCCCCCCTCTGAACATTTTCATTTCTGAAGAAAAATATAAAATTTACATATTTCGTATTTGTATGCTAATTATTCGTGGCTGCATGGATCTCAGATAGAATACACCATTAATGCTACAGAACTTCCCAAAGTTCGAATTTGTAAAAATCGTATGAGAGAAAAAAAAGTCACGTTACTCCCCCCTTTGAACATTTTCATTTCTGAAGAAAAATCTAAAATTTACATATTTCGTATTTGTATGCTAATTATTCGTGGCTACATGGATCTCAGATAGAATACACCATTAATGCTACAGAACTTCCCAAAGTTCGAATTTGTAAAAATCGTATGAGAGAAAAAAAAGTCACGTTACTCCCCCCTCTGAACATTTTCATTTCTGAAGAAAAATCTAAAATTTACATATTTCGTATTTGTGTGCTAATTATTCGTGGCTACATGGACCTCAGATAGAATACACCATTATTGCTACAGAACTTCCCAAAGTTCGAATTTGGAATAATCGTATGAGAGAAAAAAAGTCACGTTACTCCCCCTCTGAACATTTTCATTTCTGAAGAAAAATCAAAAATTTACATATTTCGTATTTGTATGCTAATTATTCGTGGCTACATGGACCTCAGATAGAATACACCATTAATGCTACAGAACTTCCCTAAGTTCGAATTTGGGAAAATCGTATGAGAGAAAAAAAAGTCACGTTACTCCCCCCTCTGAACATTTTCATTCTGAAGAAAAATCAAAAATTTACATATTTCGTATTTGTATGCTAATTATTCGTGGCTACATGGATCTCAGATAGAATACACCATTAATGCTACAGAACTTCCCTAAGTTCGAATTTGTAAAAATCGTATGAGAGAAAAAAAAGTCACGTTACTCCCCCCTTTGAACTTTTTCATTTCTGAAGAAAAATCAAAAATTTACATATTTCGTATTTGTATGCTAATTATTCGTGGCTACATGGATCTCAGGTAGAATACACCATTAATGCTACAGAACTTCCCAAAGTTCGAATTTGGAAAAATCGTATGAGAGAAAAAAAAGTCACGTTACTCCCCCCTCTGAACATTTCATTTCTGAAGAAAAATCTAAAATTTACATATTTCGTATTTGTGTGCTAATTATTCGTGGCTACATGGATCTCAGGTAGAATACACCATTAATGCTACAGAACTTCCCAAAGTTCGAATTTGGGAAAATTCGTATGAGAGAAAAAAAAGTCACGTTACTCCCCCCTCTGAACATTTCATTTCTGAAGAAAAATCTAAAATTTACTTATTTCGTATTTGTATGCTAATTATTCGTGGCTACATGGATCTCAGATAGAATACACCATAAATGCTACAGAACTTTCCAAAGTTCGAATTTGGAAAAATCGTATGAGAGAAAAAAAAGTCACGTTACTCCCCCTCTGAACATTTTCATTTCTGAAGAAAAATCTAAAATTTACATATTTCGTATTTGTGTGCTAATTATTCGTGGCTACATGGATCTCAGGTAGAATACACCATTAATGCTACAGAACTTCCCAAAGTTCGAATTTGGGAAAATCGTATGAGAGAAAAAAAAGTCACGTTACTCCCCCCTCTGAACATTTCATTTCTGAAGAAAAATCTAAAATTTACATATTTCGTATTTGTGTGCTAATTATTCGTGGCTACATGGATCTCAGGTAGAATACACCATTAATGCTACAGAACTTCCCAAAGTTCGAATTTGTAAAAATCGTATGAGAGAAAAAAAAGTCACGTTACTCCCCCCTCTGAACATTTTCATTTCTGAAGAAAAATCTAAAATTTACATATTTCGTATTTGTGTGCTAATTATTCGTGGCTACATGGATCTCAGGGAGAATACACCATTAATGCTACAGAACTTCCCAAAGTTCGAATTTGGGAAAATCGTATGAGAGAAAAAAAAGTCACGTTACTCCCCCCTCTGAACATTTTCATTTCTGAAGAAAAATCTAAAATTTACTTATTACGTATTTGTATGCTAATTATTCGTGGCTACATGGATCTCAGGTAGAATACACCATTAATGCTACAGAACTTCCCAAAGTTCGAATTTGGGAAAATCGTATGAGAGAAAAAAAAGTCACGTTACTCCCCCCTTTGAACTTTTTCATTTCTGAAGAAAAATCTAAAATTTACATATTTCGTATTTGTGTGCTAATTATTCGTGGCTACATGGATCTCAGATAGAATACACCATTAATGCTACAGAACTTCCCAAAGTTCGAATTTGGTAAAATCGTATGAGAGAAAAAAAAGTCACGTTACTCCCCCCTCTGAACATTTTCATTTCTGAATAAAAATCCTAAAATTTACATATTTCGTATTTGTGTGCTAATTATTCGTGGCTACATGGATCTCAGGTAGAATACACCATTAATGCTACAGAACTTCCCAAAGTTCGAATTTGGAAAAATCGTATGAGAGAAAAAAAAGTCACGTTACTCCCCCCTCTGAACATTTTCATTTCTGAAGAAAAATCTAAAATTTACATATTTCGTATTTGTGTGCTAATTATTCGTGGCTACATGGATCTCAGGGAGAATACACCATTAATGCTACAAAACTTCCCAAACTTCGAATTTGGTAAAATCGTATGAGAGAAAAAAAAGTCACGTTACTCCCCCCTCTGAACATTTTCATTTCTGAATAAAAATCTAAAATTTACATATTTCGTATTTGTGTGCTAATTATTCGTGGCTACATGGATCTCAGGTAGAATACACCATTAATGCTACAGAACTTCCCAAAGTTCGAATTTGGAAAAATCGTATGAGAGAAAAAAAAGTCACGTTACTCCCCCCTCTGAACATTTTCATTTCTGAAGAAAAATCTAAAATTTACATATTTCGTATTTGTGTGCTAATTATTCGTGGCTACATGGATCTCAGGGAGAATACACCATTAATGCTACAAAACTTCCCAAACTTCGAATTTGGTAAAATCGTATGAGAGAAAAAAAAGTCACGTTACTCCCCCCTCTGAACATTTTCATTTCTGAATAAAAATCTAAAATTTACATATTTCGTATTTGTGTGCTAATTATTCGTGGCTACATGGATCTCAGGTAGAATACACCATTAATGCTACAGAACTTCCCAAAGTTCGAATTTGGAAAAATCGTATGAGAGAAAAAAAAGTCACGTTACTCCCCCCTCTGAACATTTTCATTTCTGAAGAAAAATCTAAAATTTACATATTTCGTATTTGTGTGCTAATTATTCGTGGCTACATGGATCTCAGGGAGAATACACCATTAATGCTACAAAACTTCCCAAACTTCGAATTTGGTAAAATCGTATGAGAGAAAAAAAAGTCACGTTACTCCCCCCTCTGAACATTTTCATTTCTGAATAAAAATCTAAAATTTACATATTTCGTATTTGTGTGCTAATTATTCGTGGCTACATGGATCTCAGGTAGAATACACCATTAATGCTACAGAACTTCCCAAAGTTCGAATTTGGAAAAATCGTATGAGAGAAAAAAAAGTCACGTTACTCCCCCCTCTGAACATTTTCATTTCTGAAGAAAAATCTAAAATTTACATATTTCGTATTTGTGTGCTAATTATTCGTGGCTACATGGATCTCAGGTAGAATACACCATTAATGCTACAGAACTTCCCAAAGTTCGAATTTGGTAAAATCGTATGAGAGAAAAAAAAGTCACGTTACTCCCCCCTTTGAACTTTTTCATTTCTGAAGAAAAATCTAAAATTTACATATTTCGTATTTGTATGCTAATTATTCGTGGCTACATGGATCTCAGATAGAATACACCATTAATGCTACAGAACTTCCCTAAGTTCGAATTTGGGAAAATCGTATGAGAGAAAAAAAAGTCACGTTACTCCCCCCTCTGAACATTTTCATTTCTGAAGAAAAATCTAAAATTTACATATTTCGTATTTGTGTGCTAATTATTCGTGGCTACATGGATCTCAGGTAGAATACACCATTAATGCTACAAAACTTCCCAAACTTCGAATTTGGAAAAATCGTATGAGAGAAAAAAAACTCACGTTACTCCCCCCTCTGAACATTTTCATTTATGAAGAAAAATCTAAAATTTACATATTTCGTATTTGTGTGCTAATTATTCGTGGCTACATGGATCTCAGGGAGAATACACCATTAATGCTACAGAACTTCCCTAAGTTCGAATTTGTAAAAATCGTATGAGAGAAAAAAAAGTCACGTTACTCCCCCCTCTGAACATTTTCATTTCTGAAGAAAAATCTAAAATTTACATATTTCGTATTTGTGTGCTAATTATTCGTGGCTACATGGATCTCAGGTAGAATACACCATTAATGCTACAAAACTTCCCAAACTTCGAATTTGGAAAAATCGTATGAGAGAAAAAAAAGTCACGTTACTCCCCCCTCTGAACATTTTCATTTCTGAAGAAAAATCTAAAATTTACATATTTCGTATTTGTATGCTAATTATTCGTGGCTACATGGATCTCAGATAGAATACACCATTAATGCTACAGAACTTCCCAAAGTTCGAATTTGGAAAAATCGTATGAGAGAAAAAAAAGTCACGTTACTCCCCCCTCTGAACATTTTCATTTCTGAAGAAAAATCTAAAATTTACATATTTCGTATTTGTATGCTAATTATTCGTGGCTACATGGATCTCAGATAGAATACACCATTAATGCTACAGAACTTCCCAAAGTTCGAATTTGGAAAAATCGTATGAGAGAAAAAAAAGTCACGTTACTCCCCCCTCTGAACATTTTCATTTCTGAAGAAAAATCTAAAATTTACATATTTCGTATTTGTGTGCTAATTATTCGTGGCTACATGGATCTCAGGTAGAATACACCATTAATGCTACAGAACTTCCCAAAGTTCGAATTTGTAAAAATCGTATGAGAGAAAAAAAAGTCACGTTACTCCCCCCTCTGAACATTTTCATTTCTGAAGAAAAATCTAAAATTTACATATTTCGTATTTGTATGCTAATTATTCGTGGCTACATAGATCTCAGATAGAATACACCATAAATGCTACAGAACTTCCCAAAGTTCGAATTTGGAAAAATCGTATGAGAGAAAAAAAAGTCACGTTACTCCCCCCTCTGAACATTTTCATTTCTGAAGAAAAATCTAAAATTTACTTATTTCGTATTTGTATGCTAATTATTCGTGGCTACATGGATCTCAGATAGAATACACCATAAATGCTACAGAACTTTCCAAAGTTCGAATTTGGAAAAATCGTATGAGAGAAAAAAAAGTCACGTTACTCCCCCTCTGAACATTTTCATTTCTGAAGAAAAATCTAAAATTTACATATTTCGTATTTGTGTGCTAATTATTCGTGGCTACATGGATCTCAGGTAGAATACACCATTAATGCTACAGAACTTCCCAAAGTTCGAATTTGGGAAAATCGTATGAGAGAAAAAAAAGTCACGTTACTCCCCCCTCTGAACATTTTCATTTCTGAAGAAAAATCTAAAATTTACATATTTCGTATTTGTATGCTAATTATTCGTGGCTACATGGATCTCAGGGAGAATACACCATTAATGCTACAGAACTTCCCTAAGTTCGAATTTGGAAAAATCGTATGAGAGAAAAAAAGTCACGTTACTCCCCCCTCTGAACATTTTCATTTCTGAAGAAAAATTCTAAAATTTACATATTTCGTATTTGTATGCTAATTATTCGTGGCTACATGGATCTCAGATAGAATACACCATTAATGCTACAGAACTTCCCTAAGTTCGAATTTGGGAAAATCGTATGAGAGAAAAAAAAAGTCACGTTACTCCCCCCTCTGAACATTTTCATTTCTGAAGAAAAATCTTAAATTTACATATTTCGTATTTGTATGCTAATTATTCGTGGCTACATGGATCTCAGATAGAATACACCATAAATGCTACAGAACTTCCCAAAGTTCGAATTTGGAAAAATCGTATGAGAGAAAAAAAAGTCACGTTACTCCCCCCTCTGAACATTTTAATTTCTGAAGAAAAATCTAAAATTTACATATTTCGTATTTGTGTGTTAATTATTCGTGGCTACATGGATCTCAGGTAGAATACACCATTAATGCTACAGAACTTCCCAAAGTTCGAATTTGTAAAAATCGTATGAGAGAAAAAAAAGTCACGTTACTCCCCCCCTCTGAACATTTTCATTTCTGAAGAAAAATCTAAAATTTACATATTTCGTATTTGTATGCTAATTATTCGTGGCTACATGGATCTCAGATAGAATACACCATAAATGCTACAGGAACTTCCCAAAGTTCGAATTTGGAAAAATCGTATGAGAGAAAAAAAAGTCACGTTACTCCCCCCTCTGAACATTTTCATTTCTGAAGAAAAATCTAAAAATTTACATATTTCGTATTTGTGTGTTAATTATTCGTGGCTACATGGATCTCAGGTAGAATACACCATTAATGCTACAGAACTTCCCTAAGTTCGAATTTGGGAAAATCGTATGAGAGAAAAAAAAGTCACGTTACTCCCCCCCTCTGAACATTTTCATTTCTGAAGAAAAATCTAAAATTTACATATTTCGTATTTGTATGCTAATTATTCGTGGCTACATGGATCTCAGATAGAATACACCATAAATGCTACAGAACTTCCCAAAGTTCGAATTTGGAAAAATCGTATGAGAGAAAAAAAAAGTCACGTTACTCCCCCCTCTGAACATTTTCATTTCTGAAGAAAAATCTAAAATTTACATATTTCGTATTTGTATGCTAATTATTCGTGGCTACATGGATCTCAGATAGAATACACCATTAATGCTACAGAACTTCCCCTAAGTTCGAATTTGGGAAAATCGTATGAGAGAAAAAAAAGTCACGTTACTCCCCCCTCTGAACATTTTTCATTTCTGAAGAAAAAATCTAAAATTTACATATTTCGTATTTGTATGCTAATTATTCGTGGCTACATGGATCTCAGATAGAATACACCATTAATGCTACAGAACTTCCCTAAGTTCGAATTTGGGAAAAATCCTATGAGAGAAAAAAAGTCACGTTACTCCCCCCTCTGAACATTTTCATTTCTGAAGAAAAATCTAAAATTTACATATTTCGTATTTGTGTGCTAATTATTCGTGGCTACATGGATCTCAGGTAGAATACACCATTAATGCTACAGAACTTCCCAAACTTCGAATTTGGAAAAATCGTATGAGAGAAAAAAAAGTCACGTTACTCCCCCCTCTGAACATTTTCAATTTCTGAAGAAAAATCTAAAATTTACATATTTCGTATTTGTATGCTAATTATTCGTGGCTACATGGATCTCAGGTAGAATACACCATTAATGCTACAGAACTTCCCTAAGTTCGAATTTGGGAAAATCGTATGAGAGAAAAAAAGTCACGTTACTCCCCCCTCTGAACATTTTCATTACTGAAGAAAAATCTAAAATTTACATATTTCGTATTTGTGTGCTAATTATTCGTGGCTACATGGATCTCAGGGAGAATACACCATTAATGCTACAGAACTTCCCTAAGTTCGAATTTGTAAAAATCGTTTGAGAGAAAAAAAAGTCACGTTACTCCCCCCTCTGAACATTTTCATTTCTGAAGAAAAATCTAAAATTTACATATTTCGTATTTGTATGCTAATTATTCGTGGCTACATGGATCTCAGATAGAATACACCATTAATGCTACAGAACTTCCCTAAGTTCGAATTTGGGAAAATCGTATGAGAGAAAAAAAAGTCACGTTACTCCCCCCTCTGAACATTTTCATTTCTGAAGAAAAATCTAAAATTTACATATTTCGTATTTGTATGCTAATTATTCGTGGCTACATGGATCTCAGATAGAATACACCATTAATGCTACAGAACTTCCCTAAGTTCGAATTTGGGAAAATCGTATGAGAGAAAAAAAAGTCACGTACTCCCCCCCTCTGAACATTTTCATTTCAGAAGAAAAATCTAAAATTTACATATTTCGTATTTGTATGCTAATTATTCATGGCTACATGGATCTCAGATAGAATACACCATTAATGCTACAGAACTTCCCTAAGTTCGAATTTGGGAAAATCCTATGAGAGAAAAAAAGTCACGTTACTCCCCCCTCTGAACATTTTCATTTCTGAAGAAAAATCTAAAATTTACATATTTCGTATTTGTGTGCTAATTATTCGTGGCTACATGGATCTCAGGTAGAATACACCATTAATGCTACAGAACTTCCCAAACTTCGAATTTGGAAAAATCGTATGAGAGAAAAAAAGTCACGTTACTCCCCCCTCTGAACATTTTCATTTCTGAAGAAAAATCTAAAATTTACATATTTCGTATTTGTATGCTAATTATTCGTGGCTACATGGATCTCAGATAGAATACACCATTAATGCTACAGAACTTCCCTAAGTTCGAATTTGGGAAAATCCTATGAGAGAAAAAAAAGTCACGTTACTCCCCCCTCTGAACATTTTCATTTCTGAAGAAAAATCTAAAATTTACATATTTCGTATTTGTATGCTAATTATTCGTGGCTACATGGATCTCAGATAGAATACACCATTAATGCTACAGAACTTCCCAAACTTCGAATTTGGAAAAATCGTATGAGAGAAAAAAAAGTCACGTTACTCCCCCCTCTGAACATTTTCATTTCTGAAGAAAAATCTAAAATTTACATATTTCGTATTTGTATGCTAATTATTCGTGGCTACATGGATCTCAGGTAGAATACACCATTAATGCTACAGAACTTCCCTAAGTTCGAATTTGGGAAAATCGTATGAGAGAAAAAAAAGTCACGTTACTCCCCCCTCTGAACATTTTCATTACTGAAGAAAAATCTAAAATTTACATATTTCGTATTTGTGTGCTAATTATTCGTGGCTACATGGATCTCAGGGAGAATACACCATTAATGCTACAGAACTTCCCTAAGTTCGAATTTGTAAAAATCGTTTGAGAGAAAAAAAAGTCACGTTACTCCCCCCTCTGAACATTTTCATTTCTGAAGAAAAATCTAAAATTTACATATTTCGTATTTGTATGCTAATTATTCGTGGCTACATGGATCTCAGATAGAATACACCATTAATGCTACAGAACTTCCCTAAGTTCGAATTTGGGAAAATCGTATGAGAGAAAAAAAAGTCACGTTACTCCCCCCTCTGAACATTTTCATTTCTGAAGAAAAATCTAAAATTTACATATTTCGTATTTGTATGCTAATTATTCGTGGCTACATGGATCTCAGATAGAATACACCATTAATGCTACAGAACTTCCCTAAGTTCGAATTTGTAAAAATCGTATGAGAGAAAAAAAGTCACGTTACTCCCCCCTCTGAACATTTTCATTTCTGAAGAAAAATCTAAAATTTACATATTTCGTATTTGTATGCTAATTATTCGTGGCTACATGGATCTCAGATAGAATACACCATTAATGCTACAGAACTTCCCTAAGTTCGAATTTGGGAAAATCGTATGAGAGAAAAAAAAGTCACGTTACTCCCCCCTCTGAACATTTTAATTTCTGAAGAAAAATCTAAAATTTACATATTTCGTATTTGTGTGTTAATTATTCGTGGCTACATGGATCTCAGATAGAATACACCATAAATGCTACAGAACTTTCCAAAGTTCGAATTTGGAAAAATCGTATGAGAGAAAAAAAAGTCACGTTACTCCCCCTCTGAACATTTTCATTTCTGAAGAAAAATCTAAAATTTACATATTTCGTATTTGTGTGCTAATTATTCGTGGCTACATGGATCTCAGGTAGAATACACCATTAATGCTACAGAACTTCCCAAAGTTCGAATTTGGGAAAATCGTATGAGAGAAAAAAAAGTCACGTTACTCCCCCCTCTGAACATTTTCATTTCTGAAGAAAAATCTAAAATTTACATATTTCGTATTTGTATGCTAATTATTCGTGGCTACATGGATCTCAGATAGAATACACCATAAATGCTACAGAACTTCCCAAAGTTCGAATTTGGAAAAATCGTATGAGAGAAAAAAAAGTCACGTTACTCCCCCCTCTGAACATTTTCATTTCTGAAGAAAAATCTAAAATTTACATATTTCGTATTTGTGTGTTAATTATTCGTGGCTACATGGATCTCAGATAGAATACACCATTAATGCTACAGAACTTCCCTAAGTTCGAATTTGGGAAAATCGTATGAGAGAAAAAAAAGTCACGTTACTCCCCCCTCTGAACATTTTCATTTCTGAAGAAAAATCTAAAATTTACATATTTCGTATTTGTATGCTAATTATTCGTGGCTACATGGATCTCAGATAGAATACACCATAAATGCTACAGAACTTCCCAAAGTTCGAATTTGGAAAAATCGTATGAGAGAAAAAAAAGTCACGTTACTCCCCCCTCTGAACATTTTCATTTCTGAAGAAAAATCTAAAATTTACATATTTCGTATTTGTATGCTAATTATTCGTGGCTACATGGATCTCAGATAGAATACACCATTAATGCTACAGAACTTCCCTAAGTTCGAATTTGGGAAAATCGTATGAGAGAAAAAAAAGTCACGTTACTCCCCCCTCTGAACATTTTCATTTCTGAAGAAAAATCTAAAATTTACATATTTCGTATTTGTATGCTAATTATTCGTGGCTACATGGATCTCAGGGAGAATACACCATTAATGCTACAGAACTTCCCTAAGTTCGAATTTGTAAAAATCGTATGAGAGAAAAAAAGTCACGTTACTCCCCCCTCTGAACATTTTCATTTCTGAAGAAAAATCTAAAATTTACATATTTCGTATTTGTATGCTAATTATTCGTGGCTACATGGATCTCAGATAGAATACACCATTAATGCTACAGAACTTCCCTAAGTTCGAATTTGGGAAAATCGTATGAGAGAAAAAAAAGTCACGTTACTCCCCCCTCTGAACATTTTCATTTCTGAAGAAAAATCTTAAATTTACATATTTCGTATTTGTATGCTAATTATTCGTGGCTACATGGATCTCAGATAGAATACACCATAAATGCTACAGAACTTCCCAAAGTTCGAATTTGGAAAAATCGTATGAGAGAAAAAAAAGTCACGTTACTCCCCCCTCTGAACATTTTAATTTCTGAAGAAAAATCTAAAATTTACATATTTCGTATTTGTGTGTTAATTATTCGTGGCTACATGGATCTCAGGTAGAATACACCATTAATGCTACAGAACTTCCCAAAGTTCGAATTTGTAAAAATCGTATGAGAGAAAAAAAAGTCACGTTACTCCCCCCTCTGAACATTTTCATTTCTGAAGAAAAATCTAAAATTTACATATTTCGTATTTGTATGCTAATTATTCGTGGCTACATGGATCTCAGATAGAATACACCATAAATGCTACAGAACTTCCCAAAGTTCGAATTTGGAAAAATCGTATGAGAGAAAAAAAAGTCACGTTACTCCCCCCTCTGAACATTTTCATTTCTGAAGAAAAATCTAAAATTTACATATTTCGTATTTGTGTGTTAATTATTCGTGGCTACATGGATCTCAGGTAGAATACACCATTAATGCTACAGAACTTCCCTAAGTTCGAATTTGGGAAAATCGTATGAGAGAAAAAAAAGTCACGTTACTCCCCCCTCTGAACATTTTCATTTCTGAAGAAAAATCTAAAATTTACATATTTCGTATTTGTATGCTAATTATTCGTGGCTACATGGATCTCAGATAGAATACACCATAAATGCTACAGAACTTCCCAAAGTTCGAATTTGGAAAAATCGTATGAGAGAAAAAAAAGTCACGTTACTCCCCCCTCTGAACATTTTCATTTCTGAAGAAAAATCTAAAATTTACATATTTCGTATTTGTATGCTAATTATTCGTGGCTACATGGATCTCAGATAGAATACACCATTAATGCTACAGAACTTCCCTAAGTTCGAATTTGGGAAAATCGTATGAGAGAAAAAAAAGTCACGTTACTCCCCCCTCTGAACATTTTCATTTCTGAAGAAAAATCTAAAATTTACATATTTCGTATTTGTATGCTAATTATTCGTGGCTACATGGATCTCAGATAGAATACACCATTAATGCTACAGAACTTCCCTAAGTTCGAATTTGGGAAAATCCTATGAGAGAAAAAAAGTCACGTTACTCCCCCCCTCTGAACATTTTCATTTCTGAAGAAAAATCTAAAATTTACATATTTCGTATTTGTGTGCTAATTATTCGTGGCTACATGGATCTCAGGTAGAATACACCATTAATGCTACAGAACTTCCCAAACTTCGAATTTGGAAAAATCGTATGAGAGAAAAAAAAGTCACGTTACTCCCCCCTCTGAACATTTTCATTTCAGAAGAAAAATCTAAAATTTACATATTTCGTATTTGTATGCTAATTATTCATGGCTACATGGATCTCAGATAGAATACACCATTAATGCTACAGAACTTCCCTAAGTTCGAATTTGGGAAAATCGTATGAGAGAAAAAAAAGTCACGTTACTCCCCCCTCTGAACATTTTCATTACTGAAGAAAAATCTAAAATTTACATATTTCGTATTTGTGTGCTAATTATTCGTGGCTACATGGATCTCAGGGAGAATACACCATTAATGCTACAGAACTTCCCTAAGTTCGAATTTGTAAAAATCGTTTGAGAGAAAAAAAAGTCACGTTACTCCCCCCTCTGAACATTTTCATTTCTGAAGAAAAATCTAAAATTTACATATTTCGTATTTGTATGCTAATTATTCGTGGCTACATGGATCTCAGATAGAATACACCATTAATGCTACAGAACTTCCCTAAGTTCGAATTTGGGAAAATCGTATGAGAGAAAAAAAAGTCACGTTACTCCCCCCTCTGAACATTTTCATTTCTGAAGAAAAATCTAAAATTTACATATTTCGTATTTGTATGCTAATTATTCGTGGCTACATGGATCTCAGATAGAATACACCATTAATGCTACAGAACTTCCCTAAGTTCGAATTTGGGAAAATCGTATGAGAGAAAAAAAAGTCACGTTACTCCCCCCTCTGAACATTTTCATTTCTGAAGAAAAATCTAAAATTTACATATTTCGTATTTGTGTGCTAATTATTCGTGGCTACATGGATCTCAGGTAGAATACACCATTAATGCTACAGAACTTCCCAAACTTCGAATTTGGAAAAATCGTATGAGAGAAAAAAAAGTCACGTTACTCCCCCCTCTGAACATTTTCATTTCTGAAGAAAAATCTAAAATTTACATATTTCGTATTTGTGTGCTAATTATTCGTGGCTACATGGATCTCAGATAGAATACACCATTAATGCTACAGAACTTCCCTAAGTTCGAATTTGGGAAAATCGTATGAGAGAAAAAAAAGTCACGTTACTCCCCCCTCTGAACATTTTCATTTCTGAAGAAAAATCTAAAATTTACATATTTCGTATTTGTATGCTAATTATTCGTGGCTACATGGATCTCAGATAGAATACACCATTAATGCTACAGAACTTCCCTAAGTTCGAATTTGGGAAAATCGTATGAGAGAAAAAAAAGTCACGTTACTCCCCCCTCTGAACATTTTCATTTCTGAAGAAAAATCTAAAATTTACATATTTCGTATTTGTGTGCTAATTATTCGTGGCTACATGGATCTCAGGTAGAATACACCATTAATGCTACAGAACTTCCCAAACTTCGAATTTGGAAAAATCGTATGAGAGAAAAAAAAGTCACGTTACTCCCCCCTCTGAACATTTTCATTTCTGAAGAAAAATCTAAAATTTACATATTTCGTATTTGTATGCTAATTATTCGTGGCTACATGGATCTCAGATAGAATACACCATTAATGCTACAGAACTTCCCTAAGTTCGAATTTGGGAAAATCGTATGAGAGAAAAAAAAGTCACGTTACTCCCCCCTCTGAACATTTTAATTTCTGAAGAAAAATCTAAAATTTACATATTTCGTATTTGTATGCTAATTATTCGTGGCTACATGGATCTCAGATAGAATACACCATTAATGCTACAGAACTTCCCTAAGTTCGAATTTGGGAAAATCGTATGAGAGAAAAAAAAGTCACGTTAGTCCCCCCTCTGAACATTTTCATTTCTGAAGAAAAATCTAAAATTTACATATTTCGTATTTGTGTGCTAATTATTCGTGGCTACATGGATCTCAGGTAGAATACACCATTAATGCTACAGAACTTCCCAAACTTCGAATTTGGAAAAATCGTATGAGAGAAAAAAAAGTCACGTTACTCCCCCCTCTGAACATTTTCATTTCTGAAGAAAAATCTAAAATTTACATATTTCGTATTTGTATGCTAATTATTCGTGGCTACATGGATCTCAGATAGAATACACCATTAATGCTACAGAACTTCCCTAAGTTCTAATTTGGGAAAATCGTATGAGAGAAAAAAAAGTCACGTTACTCCCCCCTCTGAACATTTTCATTTCTGAAGAAAAATCTAAAATTTACATATTTCGTATTTGTGTGCTAATTATTCGTGGCTACATGGATCTCAGGTAGAATACACCATTAATGCTACAGAACTTCCCAAACTTCGAATTTGGAAAAATCGTATGAGAGAAAAAAAAGTCACGTTACTCCCCCCCTCTGAACATTTTCATTTCTGAAGAAAAATCTAAAATTTACATATTTCGTATTTGTATGCTAATTATTCGTGGCTACATGGATCTCAGATAGAATACACCATTAATGCTACAGAACTTCCCTAAGTTCGAATTTGGGAAAATCGTATGAGAGAAAAAAAAGTCACGTTACTCCCCCCTCTGAACATTTTCATTTCTGAAGAAAAATCTAAAATTTACATATTTCGTATTTGTATGCTAATTATTCGTGGCTACATGGATCTCAGATAGAATACACCATTAATGCTACAGAACTTCCCTAAGTTCGAATTTGGGAAAATCGTATGAGAGAAAAAAAAGTCACGTTACTCCCCCCTCTGAACATTTTCATTTCTGAAGAAAAATCTAAAATTTACATATTTCGTATTTGTATGCTAATTATTCGTGGCTACATGGATCTCAGATAGAATACACCATTAATGCTACAGAACTTCCCAAACTTCGAATTTGGAAAAATCGTATGAGAGAAAAAAAAGTCACGTTACTCCCCCCTCTGAACATTTTCATTTCTGAAGAAAAATCTAAAATTTACATATTTCGTATTTGTATGCTAATTATTCGTGGCTACATGGATCTCAGATAGAATACACCATTAATGCTACAGAACTTCCCTAAGTTCGAATTTGGGAAAATCGTATGAGAGAAAAAAAAGTCACGTTAGTCCCCCCTCTGAACATTTTCATTTCTGAAGAAAAATCTAAAATTTACATATTTCGTATTTGTGTGCTAATTATTCGTGGCTACATGGATCTCAGGTAGAATACACCATTAATGCTACAGAACTTCCCAAACTTCGAATTTGGAAAAATCGTATGAGAGAAAAAAAAGTCACGTTACTCCCCCCTCTGAACATTTTCATTTCTGAAGAAAAATCTAAAATTTACATATTTCGTATTTGTATGCTAATTATTCGTGGCTACATGGATCTCAGATAGAATACACCATTAATGCTACAGAACTTCCCTAAGTTCTAATTTGGGAAAATCGTATGAGAGAAAAAAAAGTCACGTTACTCCCCCCTCTGAACATTTTCATTTCTGAAGAAAAATCTAAAATTTACATATTTCGTATTTGTATGCTAATTATTCGTGGCTACATGGATCTCAGATAGAATACACCATAAATGCTACAGAACTTCCCAAAGTTCGAATTTGTAAAAATCGTTTGAGAGAAAAAAAAGTCACGTTACTCCCCCCTCTGAACATTTTCATTTCTGAAGAAAAATCTAAAATTTACATATTTCGTATTTGTATGCTAATTATTCGTGGCTACATGGATCTCAGATAGAATACACCATTAATGCTACAGAACTTCCCTAAGTTCGAATTTGGGAAAATCGTATGAGAGAAAAAAAAGTCACGTTACTCCCCCCTCTGAACATTTTCATTTCTGAAGAAAAATCTAAAATTTACATATTTCGTATTTGTATGCTAATTATTCGTGGCTACATGGATCTCAGATAGAATACACCATTAATGCTACAGAACTTCCCTAAGTTCGAATTTGGGAAAATCGTATGAGAGAAAAAAAGTCACGTTACTCCCCCCTCTGAACATTTTCATTTCTGAAGAAAAATCTAAAATTTACATATTTCGTATTTGTATGCTAATTATTCGTGGCTACATGGATCTCAGGTAGAATACACCATTAATGCTACAGAACTTCCCAAACTTCGAATTTGGAAAAATCGTATGAGAGAAAAAAAAGTCACGTTACTCCCCCCTCTGAACATTTTCATTTCTGAAGAAAAATCTAAAATTTACATATTTCGTATTTGTATGCTAATTATTCGTGGCTACATGGATCTCAGATAGAATACACCATTAATGCTACAGAACTTCCCTAAGTTCGAATTTGGGAAAATCGTATGAGAGAAAAAAAAGTCACGTTACTCCCCCCTCTGAACATTTTCATTTCTGAAGAAAAATCTAAAATTTACATATTTCGTATTTGTGTGCTAATTATTCGTGGCTACATGGATCTCAGGTAGAATACACCATTAATGCTACAGAACTTCCCAAACTTCGAATTTGGAAAAATCGTATGAGAGAAAAAAAAGTCACGTTACTCCCCCCTCTGAACATTTTCATTTCTGAAGAAAAATCTAAAATTTACATATTTCGTATTTGTATGCTAATTATTCGTGGCTACATGGATCTCAGATAGAATACACCATTAATGCTACAGAACTTCCCTAAGTTCTAATTTGGGAAAATCGTATGAGAGAAAAAAAAGTCACGTTACTCCCCCCTCTGAACATTTTCATTTCTGAAGAAAAATCTAAAATTTACATATTTCGTATTTGTATGCTAATTATTCGTGGCTACATGGATCTCAGACAGAATACACCATTAAATGCTACAGAACTTCACAAAGTTCGAATTTGGGAAAATCGTATGAGAGAAAAAAAAGTCACGTTACTCCCCCCTCTGAACATTTTCATTTCTGAAGAAAAATCTAAAATTTACATATTTCGTATTTGTATGCTAATTATTCGTGGCTACATGGATCTCAGATAGAATACACCATTAATGCTACAGAACTTCCCTAAGTTCGAATTTGGGAAAATCGTATGAGAGAAAAAAAAGTCACGTTACTCCCCTCTCTGAACATTTTCATTTCTGAAGAAAAATCTAAAATTTACATATTTCGTATTTGTGTGTTAATTATTCGTGGCTACATGGATCTCAGGTAGAATACACCATTAATGCTACAGAACTTCCCAAACTTCGAATTTGGAAAAATCGTATGAGAGAAAAAAAAGTCACGTTACTCCCCCCTCTGAACATTTTCATTTCTGAAGAAAAATCTAAAATTTACATATTTCGTATTTGTATGCTAATTATTCGTGGCTACATGGATCTCAGGTAGAATACACCATTAATGCTACAGAACTTCCCAAACTTCGAATTTGGAAAAATCGTATGAGAGAAAAAAAAGTCACGTTACTCCCCCCTCTGAACATTTTCATTTCTGAAGAAAAATCTAAAATTTACATATTTCGTATTTGTATGCTAATTATTCGTGGCTACATGGATCTCAGATAGAATACACCATTAATGCTACAGAACTTCCCTAAGTTCGAATTTGGGAAAATCGTATGAAAGAAAAAAAAGTCACGTTACTCCCCTCTCTGAACATTTTCATTTCTGAAGAAAAATCTAAAATTTACATATTTCGTATTTGTGTGTTAATTATTCGTGGCTACATGGATCTCAGGTAGAATACACCATTAATGCTACAGAACTTCCCAAACTTCGAATTTGGAAAAATCGTATGAGAGAAAAAAAAGTCACGTTACTCCCCCCTCTGAACATTTTCATTTCTGAAGAAAAATCTAAAATTTACATATTTCGTATTTGTGTGCTAATTATTCGTGGCTACATGGATCTCAGGGAGAATACACCATTAATGCTACAGAACTTCCCTAAGTTCGAATTTGTAAAAATCGTATGAGAGAAAAAAAAGTCACGTTACTCCCCCCTCTGAACATTTTCATTTCTGAAGAAAAATCTAAAATTTACATATTTCGTATTTGTGTGCTAATTATTCGTGGCTACATGGATCTCAGGTAGAATACACCATTAATGCTACAGAACTTCCCAAACTTCGAATTTGGAAAAATCGTATGAGAGAAAAAAAAGTCACGTTACTCCCCCCTCTGAACATTTTCATTTCTGAAGAAAAATCTAAAATTTACATATTTCGTATTTGTATGCTAATTATTCGTGGCTACATGGATCTCAGATAGAATACACCATTAATGCTACTGAACTTCCCTAAGTTCGAATTTGGGAAAATCGTATGAGAGAAAAAAAAGTCACGTTACTCCCCCCTCTGAACATTTTCATTTCTGAAGAAAAATCTAAAATTTACATATTTCGTATTTGTATGCTAATTATTCGTGGCTACATGGATCTCAGATAGAATACACCATTAATGCTACAGAACTTCCCTAAGTTCGAATTTGGGAAAATCCTATGAGAGAAAAAAAAGTCACGTTACTCCCCCCTCTGAACATTTTCATTTCTGAAGAAAAATCTAAAATTTACATATTTCGTATTTGTGTGCTAATTATTCGTGGCTACATGGATCTCAGATAGAATACACCATTAATGCTACAGAACTTCCCTAAGTTCGAATTTGGAAAAATCGTATGAGAGAAAAAAAAGTCACGTTACTCCCCCCTCTGAACATTTTCATTTCTGAAGAAAAATCTAAAATTTACATATTTCGTATTTGTGTGCTAATTATTCGTGGCTACATGGATCTCAGGTAGAATACACCATTAATGCTACAGAACTTCCCAAACTTCGAATTTGGAAAAATCGTATGAGAGAAAAAAAAGTCACGTACTCCCCCCTCTGAACATTTTCATTTCTGAAGAAAAATCTAAAATTTACATATTTCGTATTTGTATGCTAATTATTCGTGGCTACATGGATCTCAGGTAGAATACACCATTAATGCTACAGAACTTCCCAAAGTTCGAATTTGGAAAAATCGTATGAGAGAAAAAAAAGTCACGTTACTCCCCCCTCTGAACATTTTCATTTCTGAAGAAAAATCTAAAATGTACATATTTCGTATTTGTATGCTAATTATTCGTGGCTACATGGATCTCAGGTAGAATACACCATTAATGCTACAGAACTTCCCTAAGTTCGAATTTGTAAAAATCGTATGAGAGAAAAAAAAGTCACGTTACTCCCCCCTCTGAACATTTTCATTTCTGAAGAAAAATATAAAATTTACATATTTCGTATTTGTATGCTAATTATTCGTGGCTGCATGGATCTCAGATAGAATACACCATTAATGCTACAGAACTTCCCAAAGTTCGAATTTGTAAAAATCGTATGAGAGAAAAAAAAGTCACGTTACTCCCCCCTTTGAACATTTTCATTTCTGAAGAAAAATCTAAAATTTACATATTTCGTATTTGTATGCTAATTATTCGTGGCTACATGGATCTCAGATAGAATACACCATTAATGCTACAGAACTTCCCAAAGTTCGAATTTGTAAAAATCGTATGAGAGAAAAAAAAGTCACGTTACTCCCCCCTCTGAACATTTTCATTTCTGAAGAAAAATCTAAAATTTACATATTTCGTATTTGTGTGCTAATTATTCGTGGCTACATGGATCTCAGGTAGAATACACCATTAATGCTACAGAACTTCCCAAAGTTCGAATTTGTAAAAATCGTATGAGAGAAAAAAAAGTCACGTTACTCCCCCCTCTGAACATTTTCATTTCTGAAGAAAAATCTAAAATTTACATATTTCGTATTTGTGTGTTAATTATTCGTGGCTACATGGATCTCAGGTAGAATACACCATTAATGCTACAGAACTTCCCAAACTTCGAATTTGGAAAAATCGTATGAGAGAAAAAAAAGTCACGTTACTCCCCCCTCTGAACATTTTCATTTCTGAAGAAAAATATAAAATTTACATATTTCGTATTTGTATGCTAATTATTCGTGGCTGCATGGATCTCAGATAGAATACACCATTAATGCTACAGAACTTCCCAAAGTTCGAATTTGTAAAAATCGTATGAGAGAAAAAAAAGTCACGTTACTCCCCCCTTTGAACATTTTCATTTCTGAAGAAAAATCTAAAATTTACATATTTCGTATTTGTATGCTAATTATTCGTGGCTACATGGATCTCAGATAGAATACACCATTAATGCTACAGAACTTCCCAAAGTTCGAATTTGTAAAAATCGTATGAGAGAAAAAAAAGTCACGTTACTCCCCCCTCTGAACATTTTCAATTCTGAAGAAAAATCTAAAATTTACATATTTCGTATTTGTATGCTAATTATTCGTGGCTACATGGATCTCAGATAGAATACACCATTAATGCTACAGAACTTCCCTAAGTTCGAATTTGGGAAAATCGTATGAGAGAAAAAAAAGTCACGTTACTCCCCCCTCTGAACATTTTCATTTCTGAAGAAAAATCTAAAATTTACATATTTCGTATTTGTGTGCTAATTATTCGTGGCTACATGGATCTCAGGTAGAATACACCATTAATGCTACAGAACTTCCCAAAGTTCGAATTTGGAATAATCGTATGAGAGAAAAAAAAGTCACGTTACTCCCCCCTCTGAACATTTTCATTTCTGAAGAAAAATATAAAATTTACATATTTCGTATTTGTATGCTAATTATTCGTGGCTGCATGGATCTCAGATAGAATACACCATTAATGCTACAGAACTTCCCAAAGTTCGAATTTGTAAAAATCGTATGAGAGAAAAAAAAGTCACGTTACTCCCCCCTTTGAACATTTTCATTTCTGAAGAAAAATCTAAAATTTACATATTTCGTATTTGTATGCTAATTATTCGTGGCTACATGGATCTCAGATAGAATACACCATTAATGCTACAGAACTTCCCAAAGTTCGAATTTGTAAAAATCGTATGAGAGAAAAAAAAGTCACGTTACTCCCCCCTCTGAACATTTTCATTTCTGAAGAAAAATCTAAAATTTACATATTTCGTATTTGTGTGTTAATTATTCGTGGCTACATGGATCTCAGGTAGAATACACCATTAATGCTACAGAACTTCCCAAACTTCGAATTTGGAAAAATCGTATGAGAGAAAAAAAAGTCACGTTACTCCCCCCTCTGAACATTTTCATTTCTGAAGAAAAATCTAAAATTTACATATTTCGTATTTGTATGCTAATTATTCGTGGCTACATGGATCTCAGATAGAATACACCATTAATGCTACAGAACTTCCCTAAGTTCGAATTTGGGAAAATCGTATGAGAGAAAAAAAAGTCACGTTACTCCCCTCTCTGAACATTTTCATTTCTGAAGAAAAATCTAAAATTTACATATTTCGTATTTGTGTGTTAATTATTCGTGGCTACATGGATCTCAGGTAGAATACACCATTAATGCTACAGAACTTCCCAAACTTCGAATTTGGAAAAATCGTATGAGAGAAAAAAAAGTCACGTTACTCCCCCCTCTGAACATTTTCATTTCTGAAGAAAAATCTAAAATTTACATATTTCGTATTTGTGTGCTAATTATTCGTGGCTACATGGATCTCAGGGAGAATACACCATTAATGCTACAGAACTTCCCTAAGTTCGAATTTGTAAAAATCGTATGAGAGAAAAAAAAGTCACGTTACTCCCCCCTCTGAACATTTTCATTTCTGAAGAAAAATCTAAAATTTACATATTTCGTATTTGTGTGCTAATTATTCGTGGCTACATGGATCTCAGGTAGAATACACCATTAATGCTACAGAACTTCCCAAACTTCGAATTTGGAATAATCGTATGAGAGAAAAAAAAGTCACGTTACTCCCCCCTCTGAACATTTTCATTTCTGAAGAAAAATCTAAAATTTACATATTTCGTATTTGTGTGCTAATTATTCGTGGCTACATGGATCTCAGGTAGAATACACCATTAATGCTACAGAACTTCCCAAAGTTCGAATTTGGAATAATCGTATGAGAGAAAAAAAAGTCACGTTACTCCCCCTCTGAACATTTTCATTTCTGAAGAAAAATATAAAATTTACATATTTCGTATTTGTATGCTAATTATTCGTGGCTACATGGATCTCAGATAGAATACACCATTAATGCTACTGAACTTCCCTAAGTTCGAATTTGGGAAAATCGTATGAGAGAAAAAAAAGTCACGTTACTCCCCCCTCTGAACATTTTCATTTCTGAAGAAAAATCTAAAATTTACATATTTCGTATTTGTGTGTTAATTATTCGTGGCTACATGGATCTCAGGTAGAATACACCATTAATGCTACAGAACTTCCCAAACTTCGAATTTGGAAAAATCGTATGAGAGAAAAAAAAGTCACGTTACTCCCCCCTCTGAACATTTTCATTTCTGAAGAAAAATCTAAAATTTACATATTTCGTATTTGTGTGCTAATTATTCGTGGCTACATGGATCTCAGGTAGAATACACCATTAATGCTACAGAACTTCCCAAACTTCGAATTTGGAAAAATCGTATGAGAGAAAAAAAAGTCACGTTACTCCCCCCTCTGAACATTTTCATTTCTGAAGAAAAATCTAAAATTTACATATTTCGTATTTGTATGCTAATTATTCGTGGCTACATGGATCTCAGATAGAATACACCATTAATGCTACTGAACTTCCCTAAGTTCGAATTTGGGAAAATCGTATGAGAGAAAAAAAAGTCACGTTACTCCCCCCTCTGAACATTTTCATTTCTGAAGAAAAATCTAAAATTTACATATTTCGTATTTGTATGCTAATTATTCGTGGCTACATGGATCTCAGATAGAATACACCATTAATGCTACAGAACTTCCCTAAGTTCGAATTTGGGAAAATCCTATGAGAGAAAAAAAAGTCACGTTACTCCCCCCTCTGAACATTTTCATTTCTGAAGAAAAATCTAAAATTTACATATTTCGTATTTGTGTGCTAATTATTCGTGGCTACATGGATCTCAGGTAGAATACACCATTAATGCTACAGAACTTCCCAAACTTCGAATTTGGAATAATCGTATGAGAGAAAAAAAAGTCACGTTACTCCCCCCTCTGAACATTTTCATTTCTGAAGAAAAATCTAAAATTTACATATTTCGTATTTGTGTGCTAATTATTCGTGGCTACATGGATCTCAGGTAGAATACACCATTAATGCTACAGAACTTCCCAAAGTTCGAATTTGGAATAATCGTATGAGAGAAAAAAAAGTCACGTTACTCCCCCTCTGAACATTTTCATTTCTGAAGAAAAATATAAAATTTACATATTTCGTATTTGTATGCTAATTATTCGTGGCTACATGGATCTCAGATAGAATACACCATTAATGCTACTGAACTTCCCTAAGTTCGAATTTGGGAAAATCGTATGAGAGAAAAAAAAGTCACGTTACTCCCCCCTCTGAACATTTTCATTTCTGAAGAAAAATCTAAAATTTACATATTTCGTATTTGTGTGTTAATTATTCGTGGCTACATGGATCTCAGGTAGAATACACCATTAATGCTACAGAACTTCCCAAACTTCGAATTTGGAAAAATCGTATGAGAGAAAAAAAAGTCACGTTACTCCCCCCTCTGAACATTTTCATTTCTGAAGAAAAATCTAAAATTTACATATTTCGTATTTGTGTGCTAATTATTCGTGGCTACATGGATCTCAGGGAGAATACACCATTAATGCTACAGAACTTCCCTAAGTTCGAATTTGTAAAAATCGTATGAGAGAAAAAAAAGTCACGTTACTCCCCCCTCTGAACATTTTCATTTCTGAAGAAAAATCTAAAATTTACATATTTCGTATTTGTGTGCTAATTATTCGTGGCTACATGGATCTCAGGTAGAATACACCATTAATGCTACAGAACTTCCCAAACTTCGAATTTGGAAAAATCGTATGAGAGAAAAAAAAGTCACGTTACTCCCCCCTCTGAACATTTTCATTTCTGAAGAAAAATCTAAAATTTACATATTTCGTATTTGTATGCTAATTATTCGTGGCTACATGGATCTCAGATAGAATACACCATTAATGCTACTGAACTTCCCTAAGTTCGAATTTGGGAAAATCGTATGAGAGAAAAAAAAGTCACGTTACTCCCCCCTCTGAACATTTTCATTTCTGAAGAAAAATCTAAAATTTACATATTTCGTATTTGTATGCTAATTATTCGTGGCTACATGGATCTCAGATAGAATACACCATTAATGCTACAGAACTTCCCTAAGTTCGAATTTGGGAAAATCCTATGAGAGAAAAAAAAGTCACGTTACTCCCCCCTCTGAACATTTTCATTTCTGAAGAAAAATCTAAAATTTACATATTTCGTATTTGTGTGCTAATTATTCGTGGCTACATGGATCTCAGATAGAATACACCATTAATGCTACAGAACTTCCCTAAGTTCGAATTTGGAAAAATCGTATGAGAGAAAAAAAAGTCACGTTACTCCCCCCTCTGAACATTTTCATTTCTGAAGAAAAATCTAAAATTTACATATTTCGTATTTGTGTGCTAATTATTCGTGGCTACATGGATCTCAGGTAGAATACACCATTAATGCTACAGAACTTCCCAAACTTCGAATTTGGAAAAATCGTATGAGAGAAAAAAAAGTCACGTACTCCCCCCTCTGAACATTTTCATTTCTGAAGAAAAATCTAAAATTTACATATTTCGTATTTGTATGCTAATTATTCGTGGCTACATGGATCTCAGGTAGAATACACCATTAATGCTACAGAACTTCCCAAAGTTCGAATTTGGAAAAATCGTATGAGAGAAAAAAAAGTCACGTTACTCCCCCCTCTGAACATTTTCATTTCTGAAGAAAAATCTAAAATGTACATATTTCGTATTTGTATGCTAATTATTCGTGGCTACATGGATCTCAGGTAGAATACACCATTAATGCTACAGAACTTCCCTAAGTTCGAATTTGTAAAAATCGTATGAGAGAAAAAAAAGTCACGTTACTCCCCCCTCTGAACATTTTCATTTCTGAAGAAAAATATAAAATTTACATATTTCGTATTTGTATGCTAATTATTCGTGGCTGCATGGATCTCAGATAGAATACACCATTAATGCTACAGAACTTCCCAAAGTTCGAATTTGTAAAAATCGTATGAGAGAAAAAAAAGTCACGTTACTCCCCCCTTTGAACATTTTCATTTCTGAAGAAAAATCTAAAATTTACATATTTCGTATTTGTATGCTAATTATTCGTGGCTACATGGATCTCAGATAGAATACACCATTAATGCTACAGAACTTCCCAAAGTTCGAATTTGTAAAAATCGTATGAGAGAAAAAAAAGTCACGTTACTCCCCCCTCTGAACATTTTCATTTCTGAAGAAAAATCTAAAATTTACATATTTCGTATTTGTGTGCTAATTATTCGTGGCTACATGGATCTCAGGTAGAATACACCATTAATGCTACAGAACTTCCCAAAGTTCGAATTTGGAATAATCGTATGAGAGAAAAAAAAGTCACGTTACTCCCCCCTCTGAACATTTTCATTTCTGAAGAAAAATATAAAATTTACATATTTCGTATTTGTATGCTAATTATTCGTGGCTGCATGGATCTCAGATAGAATACACCATTAATGCTACAGAACTTCCCAAAGTTCGAATTTGTAAAAATCGTATGAGAGAAAAAAAAGTCACGTTACTCCCCCCTTTGAACATTTTCATTTCTGAAGAAAAATCTAAAATTTACATATTTCGTATTTGTATGCTAATTATTCGTGGCTACATGGATCTCAGATAGAATACACCATTAATGCTACAGAACTTCCCAAAGTTCGAATTTGTAAAAATCGTATGAGAGAAAAAAAAGTCACGTTACTCCCCCCTCTGAACATTTTCAATTCTGAAGAAAAATCTAAAATTTACATATTTCGTATTTGTATGCTAATTATTCGTGGCTACATGGATCTCAGATAGAATACACCATTAATGCTACAGAACTTCCCTAAGTTCGAATTTGGGAAAATCGTATGAGAGAAAAAAAAGTCACGTTACTCCCCCCTCTGAACATTTTCATTTCTGAAGAAAAATATAAAATTTACATATTTCGTATTTGTATGCTAATTATTCGTGGCTGCATGGATCTCAGATAGAATACACCATTAATGCTACAGAACTTCCCAAAGTTCGAATTTGTAAAAATCGTATGAGAGAAAAAAAAGTCACGTTACTCCCCCCTTTGAACATTTTCATTTCTGAAGAAAAATCTAAAATTTACATATTTCGTATTTGTATGCTAATTATTCGTGGCTACATGGATCTCAGATAGAATACACCATTAATGCTACAGAACTTCCCAAAGTTCGAATTTGTAAAAATCGTATGAGAGAAAAAAAAGTCACGTTACTCCCCCCTCTGAACATTTTCATTTCTGAAGAAAAATCTAAAATTTACATATTTCGTATTTGTATGCTAATTATTCGTGGCTACATGGATCTCAGATAGAATACACCATTAATGCTACAGAACTTCCCTAAGTTCGAATTTGGGAAAATCGTATGAGAGAAAAAAAAGTCACGTTACTCCCCCCTCTGAACATTTTCATTACTGAAGAAAAATCTAAAATTTACATATTTCGTATTTGTGTGCTAATTATTCGTGGCTACATGGATCTCAGGGAGAATACACCATTAATGCTACAGAACTTCCCTAAGTTCGAATTTGTAAAAATCGTTTGAGAGAAAAAAAAGTCACGTTACTCCCCCCTCTGAACATTTTCATTTCTGAAGAAAAATCTAAAATTTACATATTTCGTATTTGTATGCTAATTATTCGTGGCTACATGGATCTCAGATAGAATACACCATTAATGCTACAGAACTTCCCTAAGTTCGAATTTGGGAAAATCGTATGAGAGAAAAAAAAGTCACGTTACTCCCCCCTCTGAACATTTTCATTTCTGAAGAAAAATCTAAAATTTACATATTTCGTATTTGTATGCTAATTATTCGTGGCTACATGGATCTCAGATAGAATACACCATTAATGCTACAGAACTTCCCAAAGTTCGAATTTGTAAAAATCGTATGAGAGAAAAAAAAGTCACGTTACTCCCCCCTCTGAACATTTTCATTTCTGAAGAAAAATCTAAAATTTACATATTTCGTATTTGTGTGCTAATTATTCGTGGCTACATGGATCTCAGGTAGAATACACCATTAATGCTACAGAACTTCCCAAAGTTCGAATTTGGAATAATCGTATGAGAGAAAAAAAAGTCACGTTACTCCCCCCTCTGAACATTTTCATTTCTGAAGAAAAATATAAAATTTACATATTTCGTATTTGTATGCTAATTATTCGTGGCTGCATGGATCTCAGATAGAATACACCATTAATGCTACAGAACTTTCCAAAGTTCGAATTTGTAAAAATCGTATGAGAGAAAAAAAAGTCACGTTACTCCCCCCTTTGAACATTTTCATTTCTGAAGAAAAATCTAAAATTTAAATATTTCGTATTTGTATGCTAATTATTCGTGGCTACATGGATCTCAGATAGAATACACCATTAATGCTACAGAACTTCCCAAAGTTCGAATTTGTAAAAATCGTATGAGAGAAAAAAAAGTCACGTTACTCCCCCCTCTGAACATTTTCATTTCTGAAGAAAAATCTAAAATTTACATATTTCGTATTTGTGTGTTAATTATTCGTGGCTACATGGATCTCAGGTAGAATACACCATTAATGCTACAGAACTTCCCAAACTTCGAATTTGGAAAAATCGTATGAGAGAAAAAAAAGTCACGTTACTCCCCCCTCTGAACATTTTCATTTCTGAAGAAAAATCTAAAATTTACATATTTCGTATTTGTATGCTAATTATTCGTGGCTACATGGATCTCAGATAGAATACACCATTAATGCTACAGAACTTCCCTAAGTTCGAATTTGGGAAAATCGTATGAGAGAAAAAAAAGTCACGTTACTCCCCTCTCTGAACATTTTCATTTCTGAAGAAAAATCTAAAATTTACATATTTCGTATTTGTGTGTTAATTATTCGTGGCTACATGGATCTCAGGTAGAATACACCATTAATGCTACAGAACTTCCCAAACTTCGAATTTGGAAAAATCGTATGAGAGAAAAAAAAGTCACGTTACTCCCCCCTCTGAACATTTTCATTTCTGAAGAAAAATCTAAAATTTACATATTTCGTATTTGTGTGCTAATTATTCGTGGCTACATGGATCTCAGGGAGAATACACCATTAATGCTACAGAACTTCCCTAAGTTCGAATTTGTAAAAATCGTATGAGAGAAAAAAAAGTCACGTTACTCCCCCCTCTGAACATTTTCATTTCTGAAGAAAAATCTAAAATTTACATATTTCGTATTTGTGTGCTAATTATTCGTGGCTACATGGATCTCAGGTAGAATACACCATTAATGCTACAGAACTTCCCAAACTTCGAATTTGGAAAAATCGTATGAGAGAAAAAAAAGTCACGTTACTCCCCCCTCTGAACATTTTCATTTCTGAAGAAAAATCTAAAATTTACATATTTCGTATTTGTATGCTAATTATTCGTGGCTACATGGATCTCAGATAGAATACACCATTAATGCTACAGAACTTTCCAAAGTTCGAATTTGTAAAAATCGTATGAGAGAAAAAAAAGTCACGTTACTCCCCCCTTTGAACATTTTCATTTCTGAAGAAAAATCTAAAATTTACATATTTCGTATTTGTATGCTAATTATTCGTGGCTACATGGATCTCAGATAGAATACACCATTAATGCTACAGAACTTCCCAAAGTTCGAATTTGTAAAAATCGTATGAGAGAAAAAAAAGTCACGTTACTCCCCCCTCTGAACATTTTCATTTCTGAAGAAAAATCTAAAATTTACATATTTCGTATTTGTGTGTTAATTATTCGTGGCTACATGGATCTCAGGTAGAATACACCATTAATGCTACAGAACTTCCCAAACTTCGAATTTGGAAAAATCGTATGAGAGAAAAAAAAGTCACGTTACTCCCCCCTCTGAACATTTTCATTTCTGAAGAAAAATCTAAAATTTACATATTTCGTATTTGTATGCTAATTATTCGTGGCTACATGGATCTCAGATAGAATACACCATTAATGCTACAGAACTTCCCTAAGTTCGAATTTGGGAAAATCGTATGAGAGAAAAAAAAGTCACGTTACTCCCCTCTCTGAACATTTTCATTTCTGAAGAAAAATCTAAAATTTACATATTTCGTATTTGTGTGTTAATTATTCGTGGCTACATGGATCTCAGGTAGAATACACCATTAATGCTACAGAACTTCCCAAACTTCGAATTTGGAAAAATCGTATGAGAGAAAAAAAAGTCACGTTACTCCCCCCTCTGAACATTTTCATTTCTGAAGAAAAATCTAAAATTTACATATTTCGTATTTGTGTGCTAATTATTCGTGGCTACATGGATCTCAGGGAGAATACACCATTAATGCTACAGAACTTCCCTAAGTTCGAATTTGTAAAAATCGTATGAGAGAAAAAAAAGTCACGTTACTCCCCCCTCTGAACATTTTCATTTCTGAAGAAAAATCTAAAATTTACATATTTCGTATTTGTGTGCTAATTATTCGTGGCTACATGGATCTCAGGTAGAATACACCATTAATGCTACAGAACTTCCCAAACTTCGAATTTGGAAAAATCGTATGAGAGAAAAAAAAGTCACGTTACTCCCCCCTCTGAACATTTTCATTTCTGAAGAAAAATCTAAAATTTACATATTTCGTATTTGTATGCTAATTATTCGTGGCTACATGGATCTCAGATAGAATACACCATTAATGCTACTGAACTTCCCTAAGTTCGAATTTGGGAAAATCGTATGAGAGAAAAAAAAGTCACGTTACTCCCCCCTCTGAACATTTTCATTTCTGAAGAAAAATCTAAAATTTACATATTTCGTATTTGTATGCTAATTATTCGTGGCTACATGGATCTCAGATAGAATACACCATTAATGCTACAGAACTTCCCTAAGTTCGAATTTGGGAAAATCCTATGAGAGAAAAAAAAGTCACGTTACTCCCCCCTCTGAACATTTTCATTTCTGAAGAAAAATCTAAAATTTACATATTTCGTATTTGTGTGCTAATTATTCGTGGCTACATGGATCTCAGATAGAATACACCATTAATGCTACAGAACTTCCCTAAGTTCGAATTTGGAAAAATCGTATGAGAGAAAAAAAAGTCACGTTACTCCCCCCTCTGAACATTTTCATTTCTGAAGAAAAATCTAAAATTTACATATTTCGTATTTGTGTGCTAATTATTCGTGGCTACATGGATCTCAGGTAGAATACACCATTAATGCTACAGAACTTCCCAAACTTCGAATTTGGAAAAATCGTATGAGAGAAAAAAAAGTCACGTACTCCCCCCTCTGAACATTTTCATTTCTGAAGAAAAATCTAAAATTTACATATTTCGTATTTGTATGCTAATTATTCGTGGCTACATGGATCTCAGGTAGAATACACCATTAATGCTACAGAACTTCCCAAAGTTCGAATTTGGAAAAATCGTATGAGAGAAAAAAAAGTCACGTTACTCCCCCCTCTGAACATTTTCATTTCTGAAGAAAAATCTAAAATGTACATATTTCGTATTTGTATGCTAATTATTCGTGGCTACATGGATCTCAGGTAGAATACACCATTAATGCTACAGAACTTCCCTAAGTTCGAATTTGTAAAAATCGTATGAGAGAAAAAAAAGTCACGTTACTCCCCCCTCTGAACATTTTCATTTCTGAAGAAAAATATAAAATTTACATATTTCGTATTTGTATGCTAATTATTCGTGGCTGCATGGATCTCAGATAGAATACACCATTAATGCTACAGAACTTCCCAAAGTTCGAATTTGTAAAAATCGTATGAGAGAAAAAAAAGTCACGTTACTCCCCCCTTTGAACATTTTCATTTCTGAAGAAAAATCTAAAATTTACATATTTCGTATTTGTATGCTAATTATTCGTGGCTACATGGATCTCAGATAGAATACACCATTAATGCTACAGAACTTCCCAAAGTTCGAATTTGTAAAAATCGTATGAGAGAAAAAAAAGTCACGTTACTCCCCCCTCTGAACATTTTCATTTCTGAAGAAAAATCTAAAATTTACATATTTCGTATTTGTGTGCTAATTATTCGTGGCTACATGGATCTCAGGTAGAATACACCATTAATGCTACAGAACTTCCCAAAGTTCGAATTTGGAATAATCGTATGAGAGAAAAAAAAGTCACGTTACTCCCCCCTCTGAACATTTTCATTTCTGAAGAAAAATATAAAATTTACATATTTCGTATTTGTATGCTAATTATTCGTGGCTGCATGGATCTCAGATAGAATACACCATTAATGCTACAGAACTTCCCAAAGTTCGAATTTGTAAAAATCGTATGAGAGAAAAAAAAGTCACGTTACTCCCCCCTTTGAACATTTTCATTTCTGAAGAAAAATCTAAAATTTACATATTTCGTATTTGTATGCTAATTATTCGTGGCTACATGGATCTCAGATAGAATACACCATTAATGCTACAGAACTTCCCAAAGTTCGAATTTGTAAAAATCGTATGAGAGAAAAAAAAGTCACGTTACTCCCCCCTCTGAACATTTTCAATTCTGAAGAAAAATCTAAAATTTACATATTTCGTATTTGTATGCTAATTATTCGTGGCTACATGGATCTCAGATAGAATACACCATTAATGCTACAGAACTTCCCTAAGTTCGAATTTGGGAAAATCGTATGAGAGAAAAAAAAGTCACGTTACTCCCCCCTCTGAACATTTTCATTTCTGAAGAAAAATCTAAAATTTACATATTTCGTATTTGTATGCTAATTATTCGTGGCTACATGGATCTCAGATAGAATACACCATTAATGCTACAGAACTTCCCTAAGTTCGAATTTGGGAAAATCGTATGAGAGAAAAAAAAGTCACGTTACTCCCCCCTCTGAACATTTTCATTACTGAAGAAAAATCTAAAATTTACATATTTCGTATTTGTGTGCTAATTATTCGTGGCTACATGGATCTCAGGGAGAATACACCATTAATGCTACAGAACTTCCCTAAGTTCGAATTTGTAAAAATCGTTTGAGAGAAAAAAAAGTCACGTTACTCCCCCCTCTGAACATTTTCATTTCTGAAGAAAAATCTAAAATTTACATATTTCGTATTTGTATGCTAATTATTCGTGGCTACATGGATCTCAGATAGAATACACCATTAATGCTACAGAACTTCCCTAAGTTCGAATTTGGGAAAATCGTATGAGAGAAAAAAAAGTCACGTTACTCCCCCCTCTGAACATTTTCATTTCTGAAGAAAAATCTAAAATTTACATATTTCGTATTTGTATGCTAATTATTCGTGGCTTCATGGATCTCAGATAGAATACACCATTAATGCTACAGAACTTCCCTAAGTTCGAATTTGGGAAAATCGTATGAGAGAAAAAAAAGTCACGTTACTCCCCCCTCTGAACATTTTCATTTCTGAAGAAAAATCTAAAATTTACATATTTCGTATTTGTATGCTAATTATTCGTGGCTACATGGATCTCAGATAGAATACACCATTAATGCTACAGAACTTCCCTAAGTTCGAATTTGGGAAAATCGTATGAGAGAAAAAAAAGTCACGTTACTCCCCCCTCTGAACATTTTCATTTCTGAAGAAAAATCTAAAATTTACATATTTCGTATTTGTATGCTAATTATTCGTGGCTACATGGATCTCAGGGAGAATACACCATTAATGCTACAGAACTTCCCTAAGTTCGAATTTGTAAAAATCGTTTGAGAGAAAAAAAAGTCACGTTACTCCCCCCTCTGAACATTTTCATTTCTGAAGAAAAATCTAAAATTTACATATTTCGTATTTGTATGCTAATTATTCGTGGCTACATGGATCTCAGATAGAATACACCATTAATGCTACAGAACTTCCCTAAGTTCGAATTTGGGAAAATCGTATGAGAGAAAAAAAAGTCACGTTACTCCCCCCTCTGAACATTTTCATTTCTGAAGAAAAATCTAAAATTTACATATTTCGTATTTGTGTGCTAATTATTCGTGGCTACATGGATCTCAGGTAGAATACACCATTAATGCTACAGAACTTCCCAAACTTCGAATTTGGAAAAATCGTATGAGAGAAAAAAAAGTCACGTTACTCCCCCCTCTGAACATTTTCATTTCTGAAGAAAAATCTAAAATTTACATATTTCGTATTTGTGTGCTAATTATTCGTGGCTACATGGATCTCAGGTAGAATACACCATTAATGCTACAGAACTTCCCTAAGTTCTAATTTGGGAAAATCGTATGAGAGAAAAAAAAGTCACGTTACTCCCCCCTCTGAACATTTTCATTTCTGAAGAAAAATCTAAAATTTACATATTTCGTATTTGTATGCTAATTATTCGTGGCTACATGGATCTCAGATAGAATACACCATTAATGCTACAGAACTTCCCTAAGTTCGAATTTGGGAAAATCGTATGAGAGAAAAAAAAGTCACGTTACTCCCCTCTCTGAACATTTTCATTTCTTAAGAAAAATCTAAAATTTACATATTTCGTATTTGTGTGTTAATTATTCGTGGCTACATGGATCTCAGGTAGAATACACCATTAATGCTACAGAACTTCCCAAACTTCGAATTTGGAAAAATCGTATGAGAGAAAAAAAAGTCACGTTACTCCCCCCTCTGAACATTTTCATTTCTGAAGAAAAATCTAAAATTTACATATTTCGTATTTGTATGCTAATTATTCGTGGCTACATGGATCTCAGATAGAATACACCATTAATGATACAGAACTTCCCTAAGTTCGAATTTGGGAAAATCGTATGAGAGAAAAAAAAGTCACGTTACTCCCCCCTCTGAACATTTTCATTTCTGAAGAAAAATCTAAAATTTACATATTTCGTATTTGTATGCTAATTATTCGTGGCTACATGGATCTCAGATAGAATACACCATTAATGCTACAGAACTTCCCTAAGTTCGAATTTGGGAAAATCGTATGAGAGAAAAAAAGTCACGTTACTCCCCCCTCTGAACATTTTCATTTCTGAAGAAAAATCTAAAATTTACATATTTCGTATTTGTATGCTAATTATTCGTGGCTACATGGATCTCAGATAGAATACACCATTAATGCTACAGAACTTCCCTAAGTTCGAATTTGGGAAAATCGTATGAGAGAAAAAAAAGTCACGTTACTCCCCCCTCTGAACATTTTCATTTCTGAAGAAAAATCTAAAATTTACATATTTCGTATTTGTATGCTAATTATTCGTGGCTACATGGATCTCAGATAGAATACACCATTAATGCTACAGAACTTCCCTAAGTTCGAATTTGGGAAAATCGTATGAGAGAAAAAAAAGTCACGTTACTCCCCCCTCTGAACATTTTCATTTCTGAAGAAAAATCTAAAATTTACATATTTCGTATTTGTATGCTAATTATTCGTGGCTACATGGATCTCAGATAGAATACACCATTAATGCTACAGAACTTCCCTAAGTTCGAATTTGGGAAAATCGTATGAGAGAAAAAAAAGTCACGTTACTCCCCCCTCTGAACATTTTCATTTCTGAAGAAAAATCTAAAATTTACATATTTCGTATTTGTATGCTAATTATTCGTGGCTACATGGATCTCAGATAGAATACACGCATTAATGCTACAGAACTTCCCTAAGTTCGAATTTGGGAAAATCGTATGAGAGAAAAAAAAGTCACGTTACTCCCCCCTCTGAACATTTTCATTTCTGAAGAAAAATCTAAAATTTACATATTTCGTATTTGTGTGCTAATTATTCGTGCTACATGGATCTCAGGTAG